>CM034154.1:719221494-720421494 GCA_019776745.2 Taxus chinensis
CTATCTCTGAACTTATTTTAGATATGTAGCCCTGTATTGCTGCAGGGGCTACCAGAGAGTCTAGAGCGGCGCGGAGGATCCTATGGTCTTCTCCCGTTTTGGCTAAAATAGAGTCCTGCCCCATGAGTTTCAGGAAAGATTTGGGCCACGATACGACCACCAGCTTATTCTCGTTGGATAGAAGTAAGCGGTTTCCCTTGGCGCCGCAGACTACTATGGTGGGATGGCCTGTGAGTGAAGTCATGAAGATATCACCGAACTTTGAAACCCTCTCCTCAAAAAATCGCCGGGGTTTGTCCGAACGAAGTGCCGCCAGGAATTGGAATGTCTCCCCAATTAAAGGGAGTCCTAAATTCCCAGGGGGAAGTTTGTGGGAGGATTGATACAACTTTGGGCGACGGACGAGGAAAATGACTGTAACAACTATGGCTGCTAGCAGTGTAATGAAAAGAGTAGCAGGGGAATATTGGTACTCCATGACTTGTTGGAGTTTTGCGACTGTACTACTGCTGTTCAAATGGAAGGCATCCATCTTCTCTAGCCAAAAGGAAAAAAATAAAAACGGGGGGAGAGAGGACACAAAAAAAACCTTCTACACTGATGTTCTTAAAATTCAAGATTGCGCCTTTCTCACTGTCAACAATAGCTTAAAATCTCGGGGATTAGGAACGTAAGACGTAACTTCTGTGTGAGATTATAAATAGAGGCGAGGAAGGAGGTTTTTATAAGCAGTAGAGCGAGAGACGGTGTTTTCTATACTACTATTAGTACGTGATTATGACCTGACTCCACTCATAGATTTTAACACGTTGATGGCGAAGAACTCTGGAAAAAATTGTCGAAAGTGAGACTAAGTCGACGACAAATTCCAAAAGCTGTCAAACAGTCGAAAAGACCTCTAAGATATTCTAAAGTAAAGTAAATAGATTTGACAGCTCATAAGACATGAACCACAAAATAGGGATAAAAGTTAAAACAGCAAACCCAACGCAAAACGCTGTGTTTCTTGATTTTTGTGAGTTTCTAGAAGTAATATCGTTATCGCCACTGGACCAGTGGCCACGCATAAATATGGTTTATTGTACAGCGTTACCTAGTGCAGTACTCTCTAGAAGATATATCGTCATCGCCATCCCAATAAGATTTGCCTACCGACTGGTCGTTCTTTCAATTCTACTGTGGCGTTTGGTGTGAATAGACGGTTTTCATTTGCAGTGTGAATTTGTTGAACTTGACGTACGGAAGCTACTTGAACCTACCATAATCCATTGAATAAAGACCGAGTCTGAAATTGTCTCAATTGCTTTCCCCACTCTTTTGATGTTTTCCAAATTATTGATTCATTACATCTCAGATTCATTATTGTGGCAAATTTCGTTACTGAAGACAGTATAATAAACTCCTCTCAAAATAATATATCACAGTTTTGTTGTAACAGCTAACCACAGTTGGGAGTCGAGTTTGGGTTAAATTTCACGGTCATTTACACGGTTTTCATTATTTTACCTGTAAATATTTCAATTTTTTTTATCGAATGGGTTATGGTCTTGTGTAGATGATGGTGTAAAAGGTGTTGCCCAGCTATCCACCAAAGTTCTACTCCCAAACCTATCATCTAAGTTCAAGGGAATTGGAATTATGGATTAATTCCAGGGCTTCAACAAAAAAAAACTTCAATTTTTTACATAATTGTCACCTATAACTTTTATATTAAAAATTTGAGCCTATTTTTATATAAATTTATGTACATATTATATTCATTTACTCATATATATTCAAGCGGTTACATAAATAGACAATTTTTAAAATATATTTTATTAATAATGTATATGTAATATAGTTTTGTAGTTTTTGAAGGGTAATGTTGAAAAATTATTGTGACTTCGGATTTTTTTAACAGAGATTGGTCGCTGTTAGATTTAACCCCTACAGGGAAGACGTCTATGTGTATTAAGTGTTTGGATAAGAAGTCTAGGGGACCTGGGAAAAATGTTGTGGGGAATGTATGCATATCCGTGCCGCGGGATACTATAGAGATAAGTACATGTCAAGGTGACTAGGCATCCCATGCCGAAACCATTTGGCACTAGCAAGAGCGAAGGTGATTTGTTTACACTTGGAGCAGATGTAAGTGCTCCTTTGATTGGAATGGTGAGATACCAATTCCCTATTCTAAGCATGCCTCTAACAATCAATTTCAAGGATCAGAGCTGCTCTTGACAAATTAATAGTTGAAGCAAAGTATCCAAAGTGAGTTGTTACTCATGTGATAATAGACTTGTAGTTGGAAAGGAAGATGAATGAGAGATGTCATTTGTCCATATGAGAAACACAAGTGGATTCATGAGGGACCCAACATACAAAGCCAAAACATGTAAACACATAATTTTCAAGAGAATACATCCAGAATAATTTCTTTCAAACTTTATGGTAAAATACGAATTTGTTTAAACATGCGACCTATCATCACTCTAATAATTATCTCATTCCCCGGTCAAACTCGTTCATTTGTCCGCCTGTCCACCTCCTTCCTAGATGAGATTTTTATCTATGTACTTAAACCACCATAGACATAGAAGAATAAAAGGGTTTAGAAAAAATATATAAACTATTCAACTTAATGTTGTTTTAAGTGCTCACATTTATGGTGTAGCCATAAGGAGGCCCAAGGGATCACTTGCTCAAGAAAATGTCAAATTTGTAGACTACATCTACATTAAAGGAAATATAGAAATAGTTGGTTCCCTTAATATCAATGGTCTATATCATGAACACCATTATTATTCCTCCCAATAGTAAATGACATAAGTTGGAGCTCAAAATTGCACCCTGCCCCGAGTCATAGACAACCTAGGATTTTGAGGCAACATGGGACTGTCTCAAAGTTGTGGGATCTTGCACTGTGAGACATACCTCTGGAGAAGGTTGGTTCCTCTACCTATTCCACTACTAAAACTACTCCTAATGCTGGAAATGAAGCTATCTAATCCTAAACTAACAAGCCAAGGGACCAGGGTTAGAAGGAAATGCATGAAAGGGAAATCCTAAGCTAAAAGGGCGGTGATAGCACCAAAAAAAGGGGTTGAGCTCTCTACAAGGGGAAGGAAAGAGAGAAAACATGGAAGAAAGGGCAGAAAAACATGACACAATTCAAGAACCATGCAGACTCACTCGCATATTGAGGTAATTAAAATTAATAAAAGTAAAGTCCACACATTTATGATGCAAAGAAAAATAAATTATCAAGCATATAGGTGATTAAATACAACTCCATTCATTCTCTACATTGGAGGACCATTCTTTAGGCTAAAATGGTATATATTTGCAATATTGGGTAGAAATTAAAAGGGGTAAATAAAATTGTTATGGAAAAATGGGTAAGTAAGGTATATGGGAAAAATAGGGGGTATTTTCATCAAATGTACTATGAAAATCCTTCAACAGGCCTTACCCCTACCTATACTCAGCATTCCAATGTAAAATCAGTAAACAATTAATTCACAACTAAAGAAAAGTTTTCCTTCACCAACTTCCCTTAATTTTCTCTAAACTCTCCTTGACAACTCTTGACCCCTTTAAGAAACCTAGTTAATTCTTCCTCACTAGCCATTCTCCCCTATCCTTGCACTTTAAGACACTGTTAGAACCACTCAAAAAATGAGCTTGAAGCAGTCCAAGACTTCACTCTTCCTTGACCTTGTTAACTAGTCATTTATAACTCTTCCCACCTCTAGGCATACTTTAGTGTTTTTATGCCTCCTGGCTTCCTCCAAGGCTCTCTAGCTCCTTTACCCTATCATACACTTGATCCACTATTATAAGTAACAAGTAAATGCATTCAAACCATTAAGATATAAAATATTATCTTGTTAGGCAAAACTGCCCCTTAAAGGCTCTTAAAACAAGGTTATTTTCTTCATTCAAGCCAACCAACTTCTAGGATTATTATCCCCTTCACTAGTGGTGTCTCAACCTCTTTAATATGTTTGCAAAGATTTATGGCTTAACTCCTTGTGCAACCCCTTGTGGCTCTCTTTTTGCATTTGAGCTCTTAACCCTCGACTAGGTTTTCCTAGACACAATGTCATGCTTATATTTTTCTTGTGAAGGTTTCAATGTGAAAGAATGGGATTTTTAAGTACCCACTAAGGATCTTGAACTCCCTCTAAAATTTCAATCTTGAACTCAAATTCTAAGATATACTTCCTTTGTTAAGCTCCCATCACAATAAGCCTTCCTTAAACTGTGCACATAGTCTTAGCAATACTGGTAAGGATATCTGCTGGTTACACCAATGAAAGTAAAAAATTCTTCTTCTAACACCTCTAGAGTTTATCCAAGATTGTTTCTACTGATTTTCAGGGCTAGACTCCTCGTTTAAATATTTTTTAGCACTCTTCCTCTAAGAAACCCTAACTATGCAATGAAGGGGCCTGAGAAGCTTCCTTTTATTATATCTTCTACTGCCACTCAACTCAAAACTTCAAAGTTTCTATGGAGGTCTGTTGCAATGCTCGAAAGATTATTTCCTTACAAGTGAAGATGAAGAAACCAAAAAACTTGAGGCCTTGCTATATTTCCTTCGTGGTACTTGTGGATGACCGTAATAGTTGAAATAAGAGTTATAATGTTAGGATTAAATATACATGTACTTAAATACCATGCATGCATGATTTTATTCAACCTCCCACTAGATTTTATACCATATCCATCATCCCACATGCACATGCTTCGAAGTAATGCTATCTCATTCATAGTCAATGAATCAGACTTACATCTAAACTACTGAGACAGGCAGGTATAGGTTATCAATTAACATAGTGGAAATACATCATATTTGCATTTACCCATTTTTTAGATTTTCTAACATCTATGCAATATACTCTCTCACAAACACAATCTTTCTCAACTCACAATATACTCCCACAAATGTTCTTAATCAAGTTGAAGAATACCTCCACTAAGTGCAAGTGTCACTAAAGAAAAAGTCACCACATGAAGAATGGTTCTCACAAGAGCTATTGAAACAAAAGACTTTTGTTTTGATCCTTCACTCAATTTCTGAGATGTTTATATATATTTCTTAATACTAATCAAGTTCCATACACTGTTCTAGCATGCACAATTCCATACACACAAACCCTGCTACAAGGATCTTCACAAGTTAGATTTTAGCCTTCTAATAAACATGCATAAGTTTAATTTTTTCATTCAACAAACATAAGATGTTCCACACAGTCACATAGTACAAATACATACACTAAACCCTATTATTTTCCTTCCTCAAAGCTTTTCTTGATTTCCATTTGAATGGGAATGCTTTCAACAGTTACATGACATTGTTTAATACTTTCTCCACCGACATTAGCCCAAGATTCCTGATTTAGGCAGGGAAGTTACAACATAATGCATCATGTGAAATCCTTTTTGAAAGTTATCCTTATATAGAATGCCTATTACACCTGCATGGAATAACTCTTCTATGAATTATGACCCTTAGATAGGCCTAATTGCCACATGATATGCCCCCATTATACCATTACAAATCTTATAAGCTCCAAGTGCACTCTCAAAATCCCTAAAACACACTAAAGTTGACCTCACAATTTTGAATTTAACATTTTGAAGGGAAATGCCACATTTAAAATTTGCAAGGTCTAGACTCCAACTCAAACAACCAAACTGCACCTGATTACCTATGACACACTGCCAATACATTTTGACTAGAAAAATAGTATCCTTATGACTTATTTAGAGGATGCTCCTACATCATACTCGAGGGGTAGGAAAAGATAAATCCTTATAGCTTATTCTTCTTCTTATTTTTCCAGTTTCTCCTCTTCTTCATCTCCATTTTGATGTAGTCTTCATCTTCAGCTAGACTCATTAACATCCTTGCCTCCATTCATGTGTCTTGTTTGTTTTTCATTTTGCACTTGGTCTTCAAAAATGAAGTGTGCTACTCCATATGTTTCTTCTCCTTCATTTTATTCCATCATCACCATGACTGTTGACTGAATATGTTGTTGCTTCTCTTCCTTTCTTACATATGATCCGTTGTCTTCTTCTTCATCATTCACTAGCTCTAGTTCATCCACACCATACTCTTTTTCTCGTTTCATCTCCATTTCTTTTTCTACGCTTTCATTGTTATGATATTCTTCATTCATCTTGACTTTGAACTCATTTGCTCCACTAATATAGCTCCACATGATTGTGATATCTCTCCATGATCTCTTCATAAAACCAACTTCTGCATTGTCACATTTATCATATTCATAGTGAGCTTGAGATGGCCCACAAACTTCCTCTTCTATCTTTTCTTCACTCTTGTTCTCAGGTTCTTCATTTAAGGAATCATGTCTTGCCTATTTTTCTTCTCTTAGAGTACCTACATTCACACATTCCAAGACATATTTAGATTCAAAACTTGGAGGCTCTCTAGCCTCTTGAGAAGCTCCATCCATGAGCTCTTCCTCTTCATCACCCTTCTGCCTCACTTCATCACTCTCTTCCTCATACAATATCTCCTTCTCCACTTTATTTTTCTTGTCTTCTCCGTATTTTCTCTTCTTGCTTTACCTTCCTTTCTTCTTGTCTTATCTCTCTTCTCAGCTACTCTCTCTTCCCCTTCCTCATAATCAGCTCTAATGGCCATTTAACTCATTTCTTCATCTCAAACACAAGTATGGTTCCATATCTCTCCTTTCTTGTAGCTTTCATTTTAACACTCCCAAAATCTCTACATATCTCTTCAACTCTTAGATCTCTTCCTGCATCTTCAAATCTCTTTCTTTTTCCAACTACTTATTTTCCTCTTTTCTCTACCTTTCTTCCTCTTCTTGTTCTCTCTTGTTGTTCAATAGTTCTGGCAATCTCTTAGCCATACTTGTTGTTGATTCTCTTTCATCCTCATCTGATCTCCAAGGTCTTGTAGTCCTTGCTTACATCAAACATATCATCTCTCTCATCTTCTAATTTACTTGTCTTGAGTTGATCTTTTCTTTCTCAACTACCAAGTCCTTCATCCACTGTGGCATCCTGCACCCATGATAAAAAAAATGGTTCCAAGGAGTTTTCTTCACTCATCTTCATCATCACTCTTCACTACACACTCACAAAACATTGTCTGCAATAGTAAAAACTATTCATCTAATATCAATACCAAATCATAAAAAAACCATGCTTCAATACCAAATGATGTAGAAAAAAATAAATTATCAAGCATATAAGTCATTAGAAATAATTCCATTCATTATTTGCATTGGAGGGTCATCGTTCATGCTAAAATGGTATATTTGCGATATTGGATAAAATATACTATGAAAATACTTCAGCAAGCCTTACCCCTGCCTATACTCAGCATTCCAATGTAAAATTAGTGAAAAATAAATTCACAACTCAAGAAAAGTCTTTCTTCACCAACTTTCCTTAATTTTCTCTAAACTCTCCTTGACAACTCTTGACCCTTTTAAGAAACCTAGTTAATTCTTCCTCACTAGCCATTCTCCCCTATCCCTGCACTTTAAGACACTGTTAGAACCACTCAAAAAATGATCTTGAAGTAGTCCAAGACTTCACTTTTCCTTGACCTTGTTAACTAGTCATTTATAACTCTTCCCACCTCGAGGCATACTTTAGCATTTTTATGCCTCTTGGCTTCTTCTAAGGCTCTCTAGCTCCTTGACCCTATCATACAATTTATCCACTATTATAAGTAACAAGTAAATGCATTCAAACCATTGAGATACAAGATCTTATCTTGTTAGGAAAAATTGTCCCTTAAAGGCTCTTAGAACAGGGTTATTTGCTTCATTCATGCCAACCAACTTCTAGGACTACCCACCAGGGTTTATAACCTTCACTAATGGTCTCTCAACCCCTTTAATATGTTTACAAAGATTCAGGGTTTAAATCTTTGTGTAACCCCTTGTGGCTATCTTTTTGCATTTGAGCTCTTAACCCTCAACTAGGTTTTCCTAGACACACTGTCATGATTATATTTGTCTTTTGGAAGTTTAAATGCAAAATAATGGGATTTTTAAGTACCCACTAAGGCTCTTGATCTCCCTCTAAAATTTCAATCTTGAACTCAAAGTCTAAGATATACTTCCTTTGTTAAGCTCCCCTCAAAATAAGCCTTCCTTAAACTGTGCACATGGTCTTAACAAGTCTGGTAAGGATATCTGTTGGTTAGACCAATGAAAGTAATAAAATCTTCTTCTAACACCTCTAAAGTTTATCCAAGATTATTTCTACCGATTTTCAAGGCTAGACTCCTCGTTTAAATATTTTTAAGCACTCTTCCTCTAAGAAACCCTAATTGTGCAATAGAGGGGATGTAGAAGATTAATTTTATTATATATTCTACTACCACTTGATTCAAAACTTTAAAGTTGATATGGAGGTTTTTCACAATGCTCGGAAGATTATTTCCTTACCAGTGAAGGTGGAGAAATCCAAAAACTTGAAACCTTGCTAGCTTTCTTTCATGGTACATGTGGATGGTTGTAACAATTTAAATAAGAGTTATAATGTTAGGTTTAAAGATACATGTACTAAAATACCCTACATGCATCACTTGATTCAACCTCCCACTGGACTGTATACCCTATCCATGATCCCACATGCACATGCTTCGAAGTAATGCTATCTCATTCACAGTCAATGAAGCATACTTGCATCTAAACTACTAAGATAGGTAGGTATAGGTTATCAATTAGCATAGTGGAAACACAACATATTGGCATTCACCCACTTTTGAGAGTTTCTAACATCTATGCAACATCCTCTCTCACAAACAAAAGCTTTCTCAACTCACAGTATACTCCCACAAGTGTTCTTAATCAAGTTGAAGAATACCTCCACTAAGTGCAAGTGTCACTCAAGAAAAAATCACCACGTGAAGAATGATTCTCATAAGATTTATTGAAACATTTTTTGTTTGTTTTGATCCTTCTTATAATGTCTGAGATCTATATATATTTATTAACACTAATCAAGTTCCATAGACTGTTCTATCATGCACAATTCCATACACACAAAGGTATTTCACACAAACCCTGCTACAAGGATCTTCACAAGTTAGATTTTATCCCTATAATAAACATGCATACGTTTTGTATTATCATTCAACAAACATAAGATGTTCCACATGGTCAAAAAATACAAATACATACACCAAACACTATTATTTTCCTTCCTTGAAGATTTTCTTGATTTCCATTCGAATGGGAATGCTTTCAACAATTACATGACATTGTTTAATACTCTCTCCACCTGCATTAGCCTAATATTTATGACTTAGGAAGGGAAATGAAAACATAATGCATCATGTGAACTCCTTTTTAAAAGTTATCCTTATCTAGAATGCCTCTTACACTTGCATGGAATAACTCTGTTATGACTTTTGACCCTTAGAGAGGCCTAATTGTCACATATGACTCCATTATACCATTACAAATCTTATAAGCTTAAAGTGCACACTCAAATTCCCTACAACACACTAAAGTTGACCTCAGAATTTTGAATTTAGCATTTTGGAGGGAAATTTCACATTTGAAACTTGCAAGGTTTAGACACCAGCTCAGACAACCAAACCACACCTAATGACCTATAAGACACTACCGCCACACTTTTACTAGAAAAAGACTGTTCTTATGACTTATTTATAGGATGCTCTTGCATCAATTTAGATCACAACAAAAATGGAAACTACAAGAAAGGAAATATGCACAACAAGCCATAAATGAGATGAAAGGTAAGGTTGCAAGATAAAACTAGCTAGGGTAGATAAATTTTCCACAAAATAGACTTTATTTTGTTTATAATATGAATAATTCTATTTCAGTGAAGAAAGAAGGCAATAATTACATTGAAAATACCAAATTCGGGGTTTGGAACTCATGGGAAGTTGGCCACCATTTGGGTATAGTGTCACTACAACAAAGAGCCATCTCTAGAAATGAAATGTTTTTACATATATAGCAGAAGAGAAGAAAGAGAGTTGGGAAAATAGAGAGGCAAAAATTTTCAAACTTTCAACCACTAATAGTCTGCATTAAGGTCTTCTGCAAAGCACATGGGTACTCTGTAAGGCCATTACTATGTCAATTCCATTTTATAGAAGGAAAGGAAGCCATACTTCATCAATTCTAGTAGTTGAGCTATCTGATTTGATCGTTTGCGTGCTCAAGATTACTGTTTTCTACCTCCAAATTTGTGTTTTCCATTTCAAACCATTAAATTCTACCGAAATCCAAATATGATTATATCAAATATAATGGATTGAGGATAACTTTCCAATGATATAAATTTTGTCAAATTTGGAGCTCTGGATCAAAAGATATGGCCATTTGAAATTTTACATGTCGGGGTGTACAAGAATTCAACACGTGATAGCCTCCGATTAGCTTGAGGATTGGACTCTTCCAGTGTGTGCATAATTTTGTCTTTTTCCATATGTCCACCTATAATTGGGTCACAGGCTTGGACTTTACCTCCCTTTATATTTCCTTCATTTCCTTGTCCTTTGTCTTCATTTGTGGCCTTTATGAAATGCGAGGCAATAAGACCCTGTGATGTTTCATGCAAATGTCAGACAATCCTTTTCTCTTGTTAGCTCCTTTAGAAATGTGAGATAATAAAATATTTGCATGTACCTTCACAATTAAAATTTTCAAAGCCCCTTGACTAACCATTGCGAAGTGTGAGCCAATGACAAGGCTCGACACACTTCGCAATGTCAGTCCTTTTTATTTTCCCTTCTTACACCTGAGAAGTATCCAACCAATGAGATCACTCCACGCATCTCGTGATGTCAGAAATTTCTTCTATGTCCTTTGACCACTGCGAAGCACTAGCCAATAGAAAATATCCACACCTTTTGGGTTGTCAATATTTTCTTAGTTCTTGGCTGATAATTGTGAAGTGCGAGCCAATAGAAAATCTCCATGCACTTCACAGTGTTAGAATTTGTTTTTCTTGTGATTGACACTTGCGAAGCATGAGCCAATAAGAAACAACCGCATTTCTTTGCAGTTTCAGTGTGTTAGACTTTATTTTTCTCTTTGTAATGTTAGACTACAAAAGGTGAGCTAGTAAAAAGGCTCCACGTAGTTTTGGGCTTCGCATTTGATAGAGTTTAATGGCATCACATCATAGATTTCTACTTTGAGGGACTTATAAATTTTTTTCTTTTGAATTAATGCCACGTAACCATTTTTACCTTGCTGAATTTAACTTAGCCCCGTTGTGACACAGACCCAATGAATTATGAAAAAAATTTTACTCCAGGAGCTTGATACCCGCCGAAGCCAAAATCCTTGAGGAGAGTCAAAATATCGTCACATGTATTTACTTGATGTTGCGTTGAATTTGATGGGCATAGGAACGTCTGTCGGGATTTGAAATAAACCCGCCAATGAATTGGCTAAGTCTCATGCAGGTTTTCAAATACCAATGACAAATACTTTTGGGTAGTGTAATTTGACGGCTGTTTGAATGACTCAAGGCCTATAAAAAATGGCTTAGTCCATTTTAAATGTATTACCCAAATTAACCCGGGGGTAAATTTGGGATAATAGTTTTGGCAACCTCTAGGGGAAGTTTTCCTACTAAATTTGACCAACAACCTTATGCATCCATTGGGTATGGAGTCAAGCCCAAAAAAATTTAAAAAATGATCAAAATATTGAAATTATCTTACCCTTGAACCGTTATGAACTCTGCATGAATTGAAACAACATGAAATTGATCTATGGGCTCTGAATGAAGCTTTGTAGTTTCCCAACTATCTGATTTGGCCAAGAACACTACTCTAAACTGAACTGAACTGCCCAAAAAACAACAAGACCATAAAAACTATATATAAACAAGGAAAATCATACATGTTCCAAGTGGAATATGCAGAGTATGTAGAACCACTTATTTTGTTGAAAGAAAACCTAACTTACTCTACTCTAACCAGAGAAATGAGAAGCTAAACGAAACCTACAACAGACAGGGAGAAATAGCTTCCCTTTATTACAATATGCAACCATGTAATTAATTTGAAAATGAACATGACCTTTAATAAGAGTGAAAAAATGATTTAAAGATGGTTTTTCACCCTATCCATCAAGGTATCATCTAGAAAGAGAAAAAATACCTCTTTTAGTTGCTCTGTATTTGGATTTGAGAGGAATTGTAGCTAATACTTGGGAATTTGAATCTCTTCCTGATGCTCTGAAATGAACATGTTTGGTTACAACTTTAATTTTGGCTCCAAGTTAGCCAGATATTTGATTAGATAAGGGGTTTTAGAATTAATGGGACGATCCTTGTGGTTTTCCCACTTCTTTGAATCTCATTCGCATGAATGTGGGCATCAGGCAGAATTTCCTCCTAAAGATGGCTGATTTGGACTCTTCTTTGCTTCTACAAACAACTCTTCTTCAAACTCTACCTTTTTTATGATGACTTATGATTTTTCAATGATATCATCATCTTATTCTTCCTCCTCATCACCCAACATGAAGTTTTCAAGATCAAACTCATCCATTTTTCCTTCATGAAGACTGATTTGGGCAGGTTCTTCTTAGATGCTCTCTTCCATGGTAGGTTCTTGAGAGTTTTTCTGTAGCAAGAGGCTCCTTGTAGTGTAAGATAGATGATGGAACTGTAAAAGTAGCAAGTTCAATGGGTTCATCCTTACCAATGCAATATTCCAAGTGTGATAAGAAATCAGTCTCTTCGTGATCAAAATCTGTAGAACACATCCCCTGGGTCTAATCCTCTATGTGCTTATCTTCATTTGGATTAGATTCCTCCTCCTCTGATTTTACAAGATGAGATGAATCAATTTTTTTTGTAAATATAGTGCCACCATGCACACTACATTCAAAGCAAATAGATTTTTGATCATCTTCTTCTTGTGCTTGTTCTTCTACAAAATCAACCTCTACCTTTTGTTCTTCAGTCCCAATCTCTGTTGAAGGTTTAACCAACACTAAAATCTGATTGGATTGAAAATTTAAAGCCCAATCCTTGAAATTTTTAACGAAATATTCTTTGTAGCACTAAATGCTTCAACTTACTACCCTCCTTGACTAATTTTCTAGTTTGTTTCTACCCAACATGGGCTTAGGAATGCAAAAGGAGGGGTGGGCTGGGTCTCGACTGATTTTTGCAAGGTTTGCAATGAAGGGGAAGGTGTATGATATTTTTATGAAGGAGAAGGGGATTTGGAAGGAAAGATGGCCGAGAACTGAAGGTGGGATTTAAGGGAAGAAGATGGAGAAGGGGAATCCTCAATGGGAGCAGGAAGAAAGCTAGGAACATGAAATGTTGGTTGAGATGGCATAGGTTAGTGAAGAGGAATGGCAGGGCTATAAGATGGTAGTGTAGGGTTTTCCCATTGACAAGGTTGTCTAACACTAAATTTGAAATCCTCCATTTCTTCAACCCAGTTGTTGGACTAAATTTTCTCTTTCCTGTTCAAATTAGTGAGCTAGCTACTAAAGAAAACCAAGCAACTCAAAATATGCAAGGGTTTAAGGTACCTTGGGGATAAGATGGTTATGATGGATGAGTGCAAAGATGAACTCCTCCTCACTATGAGCTAGAAGAATCTGCACAACAAAGATAACTAGAAATAAAAATGGATTAGATGGTAAATGGGGGGTTTCCTGATAAAATTAGTTCCAAGAAGTGTGAAATTCATTATGTGGATGTCAACCCCCATGTTTGATAAATATAGATAAATTAAATGGATATGGATCTGATATAAAATGTAGAATATGAAATAAAATAAAATGAAAAGATGAATCTAAGATAATAGAAGTAGATTTGTCTAAATGGACATAAAATAAATAATACCTAGCTGGGTCGATGATGACCCAGGTTGTAAAGGTCCAATCAATGACGAATGGAAGTAGCTGAACCAAGAAAATGATAAAAAAAATTTAGATCTGAAGGGTCTGATTGCTTTTCTGATATGTATACAACACTGTGATGACTGATAAAAACCTACAAGATATCTAAAACATGAGGAAATAGAAAGGATAAAGGAAATAGATAGATTTGATAACTGTAGATAGGGTCGAAGATGACTGAGATGATTCGACGACAATTGGGCTAGGGTCGAGGGTGGTTGTTCCTGAAGATGAGAAACAAACACAACAAATCTAGAAGAATACCTAAGCTCTCAAATAATTTCCTCTTCTAATCTCCCAAAGAAGGAGGGGGCATGGTTGTATTTATAGGGAGGATAGATGGACGAGGGGGGATAAGAACACATTAATAAAGGTAGGTGAGACGTAAAATTATAAAATAATTGCAAAGGGAGATGAAATTATTAAATGAAGGTGGTTAGGAACCTAGAAATGGATAAAAGGTGGTTGAGAGGATGTAATTTATTAAATAAAGTCCATGGAGAGGTGAAATCATTAAATGATGGTGTAGAGAATTTAAAAGAGACATTTAGGAAGGATAGATGGTAGGAAAATATTAAATGAGGGTACATGAGAACCTAAGGATGATAAATAGGGTGCTTATGGAGGATAAAAGAGGTTAATAAATAGGTTTAGGGATAATAAATGGGATGTGATAAATAAATATGATTAGGGATTAATTAAACTTGATGAAGGGTGAATCAGGGGAAATAAAATAAATGATGGGATAATGTAGGGAAGTGGGAAATTTGAAAAAATGGGATTTAGGAGGGAAAGGGGAAATTTAAATGGGTGGCCATGGTGAAAGAGAGAGAATACAGGGTGAAGAGGGTAATGATACTAAATTTTGGTGTCTATATTTTCCCCTTTTTTCCATGTGGTTTACACAAGCAAGCCATGAGAAAAAAAACTGATGAGAGATGAAGAATTGAGATAAAGGATGACAGAGGATTGATGAGGTTCTCCCCCTCAAACTAGGGATCAATGACACTGGAGAATCAACGATGAGTTTGAAAGAGATAGATGAGAAGGATGAAGAGGATGAGAAAATAAGTTGGGGGTATAATGGAAGATGTAAGAAGGATTCAAATAATAATAAAAACTATGGAGGTGATTTTAGGAGTCATTTCGGTAGGGAACAAAAGGGAACAGTCTTCAGGGAGATGACAAAAATGTCCTAAAGGATTGTGAGTTAGAGAAAATCAGTGCAAAATGGAGGGAATCCACTCGAATGGATGTGCAAGCCATGGGGACCAATGAGTCCAAGGAAGACATCAAAGTATGCCACAAACAAATGCGAGTATAATGTGAAATCCTTTGTACATGAGGAATCAGAAAAAGTATGCATCCACAAAGGATGAGGATTATGATGAAAATAATGGTGCCCTAGAAAATGAAACAAATATGGATGAAATGGTGACATAAGAAAATGTGATATATGGTGCTCTGAGAGGGAACACAAAAATGACCACAAAAATTGGACTTTTGGATAAGATTGGATGAGATAGATAAAATGTGAAGTTGATAAAGTGAGTAAAAGGATGGAAGATTGGATGGGATAATATATTGGATGAGATGAGAAAATAAATATTTATTAAACTAGATAGATAAGATAAGATAGATCGATAAGATTGGATAAGATGTCAGATTGGATGAGATAAGACAAGTTGATAAGATCAGATGAGAGAAGATTGATAAGGTGAGAAAAAAGGTAGGAGATTGGATGGATTAGAGAGATCAGGTGAGATAGATGGAAGAAAAGGAACTCCAATCGATAGGTGGAGACCAAAGGGTGTGAATGATATTGTGTCATAGTAAGGAGCGTGCGAGGAAGTGATGCTTCGAACCGGATTGGAGTTAAACAAGAAAGGGAGCCAATTAAGAAAATTCACTTGCAACTAATAGCAAATGTTAACACATAACCAACGATAGTTTAATTATACTAAAGATCACGAGGGAAGAAATGGATGAAATGAGCTTATAAACTTAGTGTCAACATGAAAAAGGGGTTTAGATGCAACTTGTACACAGGAAGACGGTTCTCCATAGGTGGTTGTTCCTAGCACTATGCCCCAACTCTCGGAGGAGGGAAAATAAATGCAAAATGATAAATGTGAGAAGTTTACAATGTATGAGAAAGTTGATCAATGTGGGAAGATTTCTTAAGATGTTTAATTTTTTATTTTGTTTATATATGCTTTTTTCTTTTAGATATATAGAAGGTTGATCAATGCAAGAAGCCTTCATTGCCATGATATAATAGAGTAGCCATCCTTCAAGGGAGTGGTCTACTATTTGTTGTATGGGATTTTTAGATGACAGGGATAAGATATGCATGATATCTGTCATTCGAGGGATTAGTCCTATTTTTGTTTTTTTTGCATTATATGAACAATTGTCCTTCGAGGGATCATTCTATTTTTTTTTTAGTATTTGATATGAGAATCCATGGAATTTCAATTTTTTTAAATGAGGAAGAGATAGGGATAGTTAGGTAAACCACTTAGGAGGGGGATAATGAATGTACAAGTGACACATGTGGACCCTTAGCGTGGTTCTAATGGGTGAATAGGAGGGTAATGGATGTGATGATTGTGGAGTTTTCACTAAGAAGGAAGAACATATCCATAAGGAATATGCTATGAGAAGAGCCGTGGTGCCCATATTTTAAGGTCACAACTAGGAAAGTGAGGGTAGACCACATAATTCCAGATCATTACGATGATAGATGGAAGATGCTAATGATAAGGGAATGATCTAAGGATATTACTAAGTGCTCACTGGTAGGTATGCTAACAATATAATGGTTGCAAGTGAAATGCATTAAGTGGTTCCACTTTTTGGTTTACAATCAAGGGAGTCCAAATGATAGGCTCCCAACCCATACTTATGCATGATAATGTAAGGTCCAATCTAGTTGGGAGAAACCTATCCATGTTGGATCCTTTCTAGAGTAGAGATGATTTGATTTAAGGACAAGGTCGTTGATGTTAAAGTCGCAATCAGATAGGATGATATCTTTCAAAATATTGAGATAAGATGAGATAAATGAGAAAAACTATGAACCACCTTTCAAAAGTGAGGAAGCGAGGAAATATGCATCTTAGTAAGACAAAGATAGCCACAAAAGTGTACTTAGAATGAGATATGGTGTCTTCAGGGAGGCACAAATATGGGGAAAAAATGTGGACTTATGATAAGGTGGGATGGGATGATAGATAGGTATATTGGATAAGATGAGAAAATAAATTTGATAAGGTAGAGATAGATACTACAATGTTGAGGATTAAGAGGAAATGAACTAATATGATAGTATACCAGTCCTAGAGTGAAGTCCCTAAGTATCCAGGGAGTTGTTTTTAGAGGAATATGGATCAATGTGCATGGGAAATGTGGATGAAGGATAAGATGAAATATGACTTAGAGAAAGGGGTAGATAGCGATGGTGACTTTAGGTTTTGATTGGATAGATGATTAAAAATCATAGGGGTGATTGGTAAGACAAAACAACATCAATGAACAAGGGAGGAACCTATTTGGGAGGAATAACATGTAGAGGAGAAATAGACACAAAATTAGTGGTTGAGTTAGGGGAATTAGATAATTTGGTGGATGAAGATGTAGAAAGGGGAATTGAATTAGTCATGGATAGGAAAGTGGAAGGATGAGGATGATCCCCCTAGATGATAAATTCATCTTCCTTAATAATATAATGAATGATAGCCTGAGGGGCCTTACAATGCTCGATGTCATGACATGGGGTGTGATGATAAGCACAAAAAACATTGGAGTTGAACCATGATAGATTTTTACTATGTGGATCAAAGGCCTTAATGGGAGGAAGTGTGATCATAGATATTTGGATTAAATGTTTAAGGATCTCTGTGTAAGATCCCATAGAAGTGGTGTACGGAAGATTTCTCTTGTGAGGTTTGAAAGGAGATGTTGATTTGGATCTGGAAGAAGAAGTAGATATTTGCATTGCATGTGTATATTTTAGAGGTCAATTAGAAGTCTTGGTATCTTGAGATTGATTGGTGATGGGTGTTTTAGGTGAAGGGCTTGGCCCTAAGATGGATGAGCGCTCTCCTAAGAGAGATGATGTTGCGTTGGATTGCTTAGGAGGAGTAAGATCTGATGAGGGTCGTCAATCCTCACCATTAATAATGTCAATCCAGGTTGGTTTCTGAAGGTTGTATGCATTAAGAGAAGAATATCTTGGAAAATAGCTCCTTTAAACACAATCCAAACTTGCATAAATTGAAAGCACACATGCGGAAATTTAAATGCACACTTACAGAAATGTAAACACACATGCATAAAGGAAATCACACTTGTAGGAATAAAACCCACTTGCATAAATTGAAATTGTTGAATTGAAAATAAGAAAAATTAAATGAAACACCTGCAGGTTTACAACAGACTGAATGTTTACAATACAAAGAGAAGAAAAACACAACAAGATGATAATTACAGAAAAATAAATAAACAAAAATTATCACAAAATAAAAATCACAATATACAGATCCACCTTCCTTATAATGAGTGGCCAGCTCATTCCTTGGAAGAGGATTTAAACCATGCTTCGAGATCTTAACTCAAAACTACATAACATTAGAGAGAAAAGAACAAATTCATTTCTTGGTAGTAAAAATTACATATATGAGTGTGGAAGGTTGCATTTATAATTTATGCGTCCGACCAACTTTTTATTTTAGGAGATACAATTTGATCTTATCTTTATTATAATCCTAACAACTAAGATCTCCATCTCCACAAAATATGGAGAGAGATATATTATTGGAGTCCAAGTCTTATCTCGTTTATTTTAGGAAGATTTGCTCCCAAATTTTCTTCTTGCTTTTTGGTAACAAGAATCAAAATAATTTTATTCTCCTACATTATGGGAAGGAGGTTTTTCCTTAAAAGATGATTTTGACCAAATACCTTTCTCAGATTTTCCATTTGACTTTGTTGTTTTTGATTGTGGAACTTTTGACGCTTGTCTAATATGCTTTTTCCTCGGACTACAGTTCACTAAAAGTTAGATTTATCTTTATTGGTAAAACCTGTTGTAAATATGAATGAGATTTTTGTTAAACACATTTCTATGAACAAAAATCTCTCTCAGATTTTCCGTTTGACTTTTCTATTTCTCTTTATGGAAATTTTAGTTCTCGTCTGATACACTTTTCCTCAGATTGCAGCTCACTAAATTTAGATTTCTCTTCATTGGTAAAACCTATAGCAAATATGAATGAGTTTTTTGTTAGAAAATATTCTATTAACAAAAACCTCTCTCATATTTTCCGTTTGAATTTTCTATTTCTATTTATGGAACGTTTAATTCTCGTTTGATATACTGTTTCCTCAGAGTACAACCCACTCAAAGTTAGATGTATCTTTATTGGTAATACCTGTAGAAAATTTGAATGAGGTTTATGTTAAAAACATTGTTATGAACAAAAACCTCTCTCATATTTTCCATTAGATTCTCTAATTTAAAACGGTCATTCCATTGATGTAGGTTCCAGAGCTAACGCTGACATTCCTTTTATGCAAGTTCCGGAACTAAAGTTTTCATTCCTTTTATGAAAGTTCCGGAACTAAATTTGTAAGTTATGGAACTAAATATTCTTCATCCACGAATTGCAAGTTCCAAAAATAACTATCATTATATACCTTGTAGCTTTGTCCACTGTTTTAATTGCTTGAAACTATAAATATATGAATTTCAAGTTCCGGAACTAAATGTTATTCGATCGATGCAACTCCGAAACTAAATTTGCAAGTTTCAGAACTAAATCTACGAGTTTTGAAACTAAATCTACGAGTTCTAGAACTAAATCTACAAGTTATAGAACTAAATTTGTGAGTTCTGGAACTAAATATGTGAGTTCTGGAACTAAACCTGTGAGTTTTGGAACTAAATATGTGAGTTCTAGAACTAAATCTGTGAGTTCCAGAGCCAACTTAAAACAACTATAACTTTTTCATGCGATCTCAGATTGAGATGATTATTTTTTTGAACTTGCATAATTTTTTGAGAGAAATATGAATATGAAATCATATTTGAGTTTAAATGTACTATTTATGATAAATTCCACTTTTTCCAATACTAGCATTATCTTTCCTTTATGGCCTACATACACAAGACTTTGCATCTTTCCCCACATAATCAATAAGATTAGTCAAAAAAATAGATAACAAAAGATTTCTAAATAATGAACAAGATATATATCCTATATTCTATCTTAAGCAAACTATAAGTTCCTAGATTACATTTAAATCCACTTTCTAAGGTAACTTAGAAGGAAACAATAATGGTACTTTATGGCCTCATCAAGATATACCTTTTTATGAGGTTGCATGAGAGAATTTTGAGGAAGCACGCCAAGAGTCTTGGATTTTGATTGTGAAGATTTTCCCTTAGAGGGGATGACTATGATATCAACTGGAGGGTCTAAAGATTGTGGTGTAATGGTGGATATTGATGAAGGAAGATGTGTTCAAATGATGTGGTTGATGAGGTCTAAATGAGTCATGGGATGCATAGATTTTGGATTGGTTGGTGTCGAGATTGTTGGTTTTGTAGATGATGTGATTGATGTAAAAGTGGGTATAAATATAGGAGTGGATGTCGGAGAAGGAATGGGTGTAAAATATTGAGATGGAATTGATGATGTAGCCATAGGTAAAGATGTAGGTATATGCGATGAGGATGTCGAGATAGGTATTGGGATAGTTGTAAGTGAGGTTGTAGAATTATAGGTGGTAGACATGAGTGCAATTTGGATTGGTGTGGAGGTGAGTGATGTAGATGTAGTTATAGGTTTATTTGATATAGATGTGGGTGAAGGACTAGATGTGAGATATTGAGATGTAGCGATAATGGTTATGGTTGAGAGGGTCGTAGATGTAGGTGTGTGGATGTAGTAATAAGTGTGTTTGATGTAGAAGGAATATATGTAAGGTGTGTAGGGATAGGTGTAGATATTGATGGTGATGAAATAAATGCTAAGGATGAATTTTATATGATAGATTGACGTGTCAAATTTTATGTGGATATGGTAAGGGTAGGAGTAGATATTGATATAGGACAAGCAATATAAGTTGATATAGGTGTGATAGTCATGTATGTGATTGGGGTAGATTTTGAGGAAGTAGTAGATGTAGACATAATGTCTAAGTTAGGTATAGATGTGGTAGGTGATGGGGCAATGGATATAGGTAATAACGTAGATTCTTGATTGATGGTGTTAATGGTGTTGAGGGTGTGAGAATTTGGTAGTGAAGATGTAGAAGGGGTGTCTTGATTTATTGGTGGTTGGTTAGGAAATGGCTGTTTAAACACATCAAGGGGTTGGCTAGGTGACATGGTGGAATTGTCTATTTGGAGATCCCCCTGATTTATAAGTTGTTGGATGTGATATTTGAAGGAATGACACTTCTCAATATTGTGACCTTTAACTTGATGATATTTACAATAGTGACCCCCCGTGATACCAAGTGCGCTTGGGTGACGAGTCATCCATGGGTCATATGGGAGGATTTTTTATGAAGTGGACTGCCATTAAATTTTCAAATATCAAACTATAGGATTCCCCCAAAGGGGTATAGTTAGGAGATGGTCTAAATTATCTTTGTGAAGACTCCATGTGAGAGGTAGATGTGACGGAGATTGAACCATGATCATATTGGTAGTAGTTTAGACTTGCCGCTATGTGTAGAGGGTTTGATGAACTCAGTCTTGGATTGCTTAATTGAATATTGAGTTTGACTTGCTCAAGGGCACGAGTTTCAAGTTTACAAGCCATGGTGAAGGCTTCTTGGAATGTCTGAAATGATTAGATTTGTAGAGTGGATGAAATATGCTTTGCAAAAGAGCATGAAAATAATTAAATGAGCTCTATCTGTGGAAGGGTGAATGATAATTGATTGGTGATCCCATGCCATCATGCGACAAAGTCTACAATAGAATCCTTTTCAAATTTTTGAATTACGTATAAGTTTGTAATGGTGACCTTACACACAATGTTAATTAAGAAGTGTACTAATAAGAGTTGTGCAAGTTGGGTAAATGAGAACAATGAGTGTTCAGGGATGCAATTGTCCCAATAGAATGTAGGACCAACTAATGAAATGGGAAAAGTGTGAAGCATGAGGTCTTGGTCATGAGAAATGAGATAACATGCATGCCTAAATGCACAAAGGTGTTATTGGGGATCCTCCTTACTATTAAATTTGGTGAATTTTTGAATTTCCCAATGAGGAGGGTAAGGCTTGATAGGGATGGATGGATTGATAGGTTTGTTATATATTTTTTTGTAGGAGAATGTGATTTTAGGTCCCAAGGTAGCAGCTTTGAGGTTAGCCAACCTATTCATCAAGGCATGCATAGGATCATTTAAAGTGGTTAGATGAGAAGTAGATGGTTGTGGCTCTAGGATATGATAAGCAGTTGAATAGGTTTGTTGATATTCTTGAGAAGCTTAGGGGTATGTTGATGTAGAAGGGAATTTTTGGTAAGCGGGGATATAATTAAGAGGTTGAGATTGAATTGGTTGGGAGAATATTTGATGTTAGGAAATAAGAACATCATGGTATTGGATGGGTTGTGATAATGGTTGTTGTTGAGAAACAAGAATGTGATGTTATTTTTGAGATTGGATGGGTTGTTTTTAGATGGGGATATTTGATTGTTGAGGAATATGATAAGTAGGAATGTGAGTGTTAAGAGGTTGAGATGGTTGGATAGGTATACTAGTGAAAATAACAGATGAAGTAGGGATAACATTGATATGAGGTGATGGGGGTGGAATGGGATCCTCTAATTGAGTGAATTGGGGGATTGTGGAGGATATACAAAATAAGTAGTCATAAAAGGTGATAGAAGGAGGTCCAAGAGTTGTTAAAGGAGAGAGAGATGGACGTGTAGCTGGTCTAGAGGAAATAGACCAATGAGAGATAAGAGAATTGGTTTCAATATGGGGATGAATTTGGATGACATGGTCTTCATGAAGCGAGACCATGGAAACACAAGGTTAGGAGATCAAAAGGTGTGCTCTCAAGTTTAGAATCTTTTTGGAAAAAATCATTAGAGGAAGGGATATTATTGGATGGAGTAGATTGTTGTGTTGTCTTGATTTGAGAAAGGGTGACAATAGGCATGAAATATAGGTGAACACTTTTTTATGTAATTTGTTAACAAACAGATCAAGCAACAATTTTTTTATCATCACGATTAATTAGAAGATGTGGAAAAGAGAAAAGTGGATAGTGAGGGTACCTAAGATACAATAGTCTATGGCTGGTTTAAGGTAGTTTTGGTTGTGGAGTCCTTGATATACCCGAAGCTATGTGAGGTCCAAGTATTCATAGGATTTATAACACAAATAGAATATTGCGGCGACTTCCCTATTGGGTGATCAAATCCCAATTAGGTCCACCTAGTATGGGATTATTTTTTATGTGTGAATTGATTAGTGTGTTTGGATGTATGTGAAGAAATGTGAGATGTAACCAATTAAACTCCTACTTACACTAGATTTACAAGAAAGAATGAAAGAGATTCGTTTTAAACCCAAAACCAAATATGGAGATTCAACGAGAAAAATCACACAAGGAATGGAAAATGCAATGCAAAAAATGAAAAACTAAGACAAAAAAAGGGGAATACTTGGTTTTTGATTTTCCTTTTTTATCTAATTTTTAAAATAAAGCAAGCGAAAAGCAATATCAAAGCAATCCAAAATCCCAACATGAACAAGCAAAAGTAAATCCTCTACCTGTAATGTTAGTGGACGATAGAAGAAATATGGAAAATTAAAAAATTAAAAAAATGTAAGAGACTCACCTAAGAGGGTGGTCCCACTAGGCACGCCATAATGTTAGACTAAAATTTATTTTTCCTATTTAGATTAGTGAGCTAAATACTAAATAAAACCAAGAAACTCAAAACATGCAAGCGTTTAAGGTACCTTGGGGATACGATGGTGATGATCGAAGGACATAAAGATGAACTCCTCGTTGTGAGCTAGATGAATCTGCACAACAAAGATAACTAGAAAGAAAAATGGATTAGGTGGTAGATGGGGGATTTCCCGACAAATTTGGTTTCAAGAACCGTGAAATTCCTTATGCAGATGTCAACCCCCGTGTTTGATAAATATAGATAAAGTAAATGGATATGGATTTGATATAAAATGCAGAATCTGATATTACAAAAACTAAAAAGATGGATCTAAGATAATAGAAGTAGATCTGATCAAAATTGACATAAACTAAATCATACTATTAGTGCAAAATCACAGCACCCCTCAAATGAGTTCTATAGATCTACTTTACTAAGGCAGAGAGTCATTTGGTGTGATCTGCACAACATTGAGTTTTCCTCAAAGTGTGGGACTTCGTAAGTGGGAAAACTCTCTAGATTAAAGGATGGTTCCTATTCCTGTGTTTAGGTGCATACGTGAGAATTTGCAGAGGATCTATCTCTATACCTAATCTAAATTTTTCCAAGGAGACAGGGATAAAAAGAGATATAAGAAATAATAAATAACTAAACTACAAGGTGATGCATCGAAGGAATGATGAACATTAGTTTTGCTGATAGACACAAACCAACTAAATACATACAATAATCAAGCATAGATAACTAGATTTATAATGAAAGACCAGATGCGAGAAAAAGAGACAGAAATGATCTAGGATCGATCAAAAACGTGTTTTATTTCTCGCCAGATTGATACAATGCATTATAAAACAGCCAGGAGGCGAGAAACCTACTACAATTTTAATGGAATCCCTGTACTCCACAAATTCCTTTGCTAGAAGGAAAGGGGAGCCTGCAAAACAAAAGAATGTCCAACCCTTTACAATGAGTCCCGAGCCTACTTTTATAGATTCAATACAGAGAGGAGAAAGAGAGAAAAGTGGGAAAAAAACAACTCCAAGCTCAACCACCACTATTTATTGCCTTCCCATAAAATATGCCCTAAATTTGTCTTGAATTTCATCAAATTCTTATTCAGTGCCTCGAAGGAGGAGGAAACAATAGGGCAGATCAAATCCGATCAAGTTGTTGGAAGAAAAAGATCTTGCATTAAAGGCCCGAAGATGTTCTTCTCCATTTTTCTCCCACCTAACCTCCTTAAATTTAAAGTTTTAGATCTCTATGGCATATACGAGGTTGAGACCTTTCCAACGGTGTCATATTTGTAATATTTCGAGCCCTAAGTCGAAAGATATGCCCCTTCAAAGTTTGTATCGGGTCCATACAAATGGGTAGGAAAAATAGTTTGAAAAACAAGCCCCTTTTTAATATGGGACACGTGGAGGGTTCACGCTTGCTCGAGGGCGGCCTCTATATTTTGTGTTTGGAATGGTGTGGCGATGACACGTGGCTTCTTTCGTCGAACTACTCAATTTTATATTTTTGGCTAAGTCCTCTGCTTTGCGGGGTCAAACTTCTTGACCGAGGACACACAACAATCCGGTGCTTGTCTGGAAATCCTCTTTTTATTTGACCCTTTAGTGAGTGCCGTTTGGACACTTGGCACTCTCCGTCAGCCTGCCACCATGCATTGACTATTTAACCTGACTCTGTCCCCTTTTGATACTGGACATGTGGAGGCTCTGCGCTCACTTGAAAACCTGATCAAGATTTTCCTTTGAAGGAGTGTCGAGTTGACACTTGGCAGCCTCCATAGGTCTGTGGACTTTTTTAACAGCCCCTCTTATCCTTTCGGACTCTAGGCTACGTGGAAAGCTTAGGCTCATTTGGGTCATCGCCTTTGGACTAACTTTTAGAAATGTGTCAAGTTGACACTTGGCACTCTCTGG
Organism: Taxus chinensis; assembly: GCA_019776745.2. NCBI lineage: Eukaryota > Viridiplantae > Streptophyta > Pinopsida > Cupressales > Taxaceae > Taxus > Taxus chinensis. The sequence continues at coordinate 719,247,270 of CM034154.1, forward strand.
TTGCACCTTTATACTTAGCCAATTTTAAAGCCATCCCTATCCACCTTTTGACTTTGTTTAACCATTTGACCCTATCTCTGTTTCGGCCTGGGACACGTGAAGACATGACGCTTGTTTGAGCCTCCCTCTTTTGGATTCCTTTTTAGAGAATCGTCATTAGGAAACGTGGCTCTCTCCAATGGCCCCTCCATACTTAGTTGATTTTGGACTCTAATCTGAACAATTTTGAGCCCGAAAACTTTGAATCTTCACTGTTACTTCTGTTTCTTGCATTTGGCCTCTTTGACACTGTTCCTCCTCCTTCTCTGACCCTGATATTCTGTTTCCAAGCCCATATATAGCCTGTAAAATGGATTTAAGACATAGAAATGGATCGATAAAGCCATTTCTTCTTGCATAGGGTCGTTTAGTCTTTCTCAGCCCCCACCACTCCATTGTTAAGTCTTTATACGACCTATTCACAAGATTTAAACGTGTCTTCTCTGGTTCCTTCCATGCGGGGTCATGGCTGATCCAATACTTTTCCTGGGGGTGAAATATGGATAAAAATTTGGTGACTCACAGGGGTATATGAATGCTAGATGAAAAGACCAATTGCCTTTTCATATCCATTGGGCATGGAGTCGAGAACGATGGTCTGATATTGATCTTGCCTCTGATTCACGAGACCGACTATTTATACTCTCAATCTTCATAGGAAATCTCAAAACGAAGGTTTCTGAGAGTAGAAAATTACTTTGACCTGGGGCTTTCATTTTTCCCTGAATGGAATGACTTAAAAAATGTCCTCTGGTTACTCAACATTTATTTCATTTTTTGGAACTAGAAACTGCTACAGATAGCTATGGATCCTTCTGCCATGAATACTGAAGAGCCTGGCCTTGGTCTATCTAGAGAATGGACTGTTACAATGTTTACCTAGGGCATATTGAACTTTGAAATGACATAACCTTGGAGAAACAAAACATATTAACAACGCTATGTACAAAGAATCAAACCATACATGCCTCAAATGAGACATGCAGAGTGTGCACAAGCACTTCTTCTGCTGAAAAAAAAAATCTACTCCTACTCCTATACTAACCAGAAAGAAAGAAAAGCTTAAACAAATCCCATTATATGCAGGGAGAAATAGCTTCCCTTTCTCAAAAGGGGCAGCCATGCAAATGATTTGACACTAAATATGGATGCCTAGATGAAAAAAACTAACTTTAAGCCTGTCCTCCACCCAAATCATCAAGGTATCTATATTAACCAAAAATACCTCCTCAAGCTGATTGGCATTGGACTCCTGGAGGTGTTGATGATGACCCTTGGTACTTTGATGCTCATCCTCATGCCCTAAAGTATGCATGATTGGTTTTGGCTTCTCCCTTGGCTCCATTGAAGCCAAATATCTGATTGGGCAAGGTATGATTCTTTGAATTTTCCCATGGTTCTGAACTATAAATCCAAAAATGGAGTCTTTTTGTGGACCTTCTTGGGTGGATGGTCAGAGAGAGATGATGACATCTCCTTGCTTTTTCTCTTCCTTCTCTTGTAAAGAATATGGAAGACCATGATCTTCCAACCTTGGTTCTAGAGGGATGTTGTGAGACATAGGCTGTAGTCTTTGAGTGCCCTCCTTTATGGCAGTAGGCTCATGTGCTTGGAAGATGTATGATGGAAAAGAAAATGATGTGATCTCCATGGGCTTTTCTCCATCAAAGCAATCCTCTAAGTTAGATAGATAATCTGCCTCATTGTTTTCCTATTGCATGTGCTCAACCTCCTCCATGGTGTCCTTCTGATCTACAACTTGATCACCATGGCTCCCTTCATCCTCAAACATGAAGTTTGAAAGCTCAAACTCTTCTTCAACATCAAAGCTTGAAGAGGATGAAGTGGAAGGAAGAACTGAAAGTTCTCTTGTACCCTGCTCCACACTTGGAACCTCTGAAACTATATGGTCCTCCTCCATCATGGGTTCATCAATCAAATCAGGTGCTTGAAATGAAAGCAAAAAATATTCAATGATTCCTTCTTCATTGAGTGGCCTCAACTATGATTTGATCTCTCCCAGTTGCTCCTATTCAATTGGACTTGGAGTTGGTTATTATTCCTCTTCAATAAGTTATGTAGCTTAGATCAGCTCAGCATCCTCTTCAGATAAAGTGCTATCATGGACACTGCATCCAGGGTAGTCAGACTGCTGATCTTCTTCTTCCTATTTTTGTTCCTTCTCTACTACAAACTCAGTCTCAACCACCACTGGTTCTTCAAATTTGACCTCCTCTATCGACATGACCATCAAGGGGGTATTTATAAACCCAAATTTGGCAGCCCAACTCTTCATATTGTCTATCATTTCTTCTCTGTTTGGCTCCCCTTCTTGCTATTTTCCTTGAATGGATTCTTGAGTCTCTTCCCAACATGTACTTAGGAAAGCAAGATGAGTGATAGGTTGGGGTTCAACCAGCTTTGCAATTGTTTTTGGTGGGGAGGGAGGTGGAACATCTTGTTTGTTTGGAGGGGATGATTGTTTGTAAGGGAAAGGGGGAGAGGAACTTAAATGGGGTGGAAGACTAGGGAATCAACACTTAGGGAAGAAATTGGGAAGCTTGGAAATTGGATCTTGGGTTGAGATGGTGCTGCTTGAGAAAGAGAAAAAGAAAAGAAATGAGATGGTGGACTTACCCATTGACAAGGGTGTCTTGACTCCAACTCATAAGCCTCGATCTCCTCAGTCCATTGTGCAAGTTGGGGCAACATTTCAACCATGAAGGCTAGCTTCTCCTGAGGGCTTTAATGTCTTAGATAAGTGCCTTCCCATAGACAAGGTGCCTTGTAACCAATCTTGAATGCCTTCATTTGTGATATGCCCCTTGACTGAACTATGCCAGCCTCCATTTTTTGAATTTTCTCCAATAAACCAACATTCTCCACATAGTTATTAGTCTTGTTTGCGTCCCCTTGTTCTTGATAAGCTCCATGGTCAAACTGACTTTGACCCTACTCATATGGGTAAGCATAATGGTCTTGGATCTGATTATAATGTTGATTTGGAGGAGTTGGGAAATGCATTAGAGATGAATTACATTATTGTAAGTGTGAGTTCCATGAAGGGAATGAAGTCATGATTGCACAACCTCATGGAATGGGATAAAATGAAAGAGATGGAAGAAGAACATGGATGAAAATGAGTGGAAATGGATGGAAAAGGTCTGTAACTCAGAGAATGGGTTTTTGACCAGATGGAGTTCCCAAATGTGCTTGCATGTGCCTCAAAAGGCTAAATCCCACCAAGAACACATCAAATTGATGAAATAAAGTGAATACCTCTTGTCCCATCAGGCGTGCCAAAACTGTTAGTGCAAAATCACAGCACCCCCCAAATGAGTTCTATAGATATGCTTTTCTAAGGAAGAGTCATTTGGTGTGATCCAAATAACAATGAGTTTTCCTCAAAGTTTGGGACTTCATATGTGGGAAAACTCTCCAGATTAAAGGATGGTTCCTATTCCTCTATTTAGGTGCATACGTGAGAAATTGTAGAGGATCTATCTCTATACCTAATCTAAAATTTGCGAAGGAGACAGGAATAAAAAGAGATATAAGAAATAATAAATAACTAAACTACAAGGTGATGCATCGAAGGAATGATGAACATTAGTTTTTTTGATAGACACAAACCAAAAAAATACATACAATAATCAAGCATAGATAACCAGATTTATAATGAAAGACTAGATGCGAGAAAAAGAGACAAAAATGATCTAGGATCAATCAAAAACGTGTTTTATTGCTCTCCAGATTGATACAATGCATTACAAAACAACTAGGAGGTGAGAAACGTACTGCAATTTTAATGGAATCCCTGAACTCCACAAATTCCTTTGTTAGAAGGAAAGGGGAGCCTACAAAATAAAAGAATGTCCAACCCTTTACAATGAGTCCCGAGCCTACTTTTATAGATTCAATACAGAGAGAAGAAAGAGAGAAAAGCGGGAAAAAACAACTCCAAGCTCAACCACCACTATTTAATGCCTTCCCATAAAATATGCCCCAAATTTGTCTTGACTTTCATCAAATCCTTATTCAGCACCTCGAAGGAGGAGGAAACGACGGGGCAGATCGAATCCGATCAGGTTGTTGGAAGAAAAATATCTTGCATTAAAGGCCTGAAGATGTTTCTCCATTTTCTCCCACCTAACCTCCTTAAATTTAAATTTTCAGATCTCTATGGCATAGACGAGGTTGAGACCTTTCCAACGGTGTCATATTTGTAATATTTTGAGCCCTGAGTCGAAAGATATGCCCCTTCAAAGTTTGTATCGGGTCCATACAAATGGGTAGGAAAACTAGTTTGAAAAACAAGCCCCTTTTTAATATGGGACACGTGGAGGGTTCACGCTTTCTTGAGGGAAGCCTCTGTTTTTTGTTCTTGGAATGACACGGGGTTGACATGTGGCTTCCTCCATCGACCTGCTCAATTTTTATTTTTTTGGCTAATTCCTCTGCTTTATGGGGTCAAACTTCTGATCGAGGAAACACAACAATCTAGCACTCATCTAGAAATCCTCTCTTTATTCAACCCTTGTGTGAGCACTGTTTGGACACTTGGCACTCTCCGCTGGCCTGCCACCATGCATTGACTATTCAACTTGACTCTATCCCATTTCAAGACTGGACATGTGGAGGCTCTGTGCTCGCTTGAAAACCTGATCAAGATTTGTCTTTGAAGGAGTGTTGAGTTAACACTTGGTAGCCTCCGCAAGTCTGTGGACTTTTCAACGACCCCTCTTATCCTTTTAGACCCTAGGCTATGTGGTGAGCTCACAGTCATTTGGGTCATCACCTTTGGACTAAATTTTGGAAATGCGCCAAGCTGACACTTGGCACTCTCTGCTTGCACCTTTATACTTAGCCAATTTTAAAGCCCACCCTATCCACATTTTGACTATGTTTGATCATTTGACCCTGCCTCTGTTTTCGTCATGGGACATGTGGGGACATGGCGCTTGTTCGAGCCTCCCTCTTTTGGATTCCTTTTTGGAGAAGTGCCGTTAGGACACATGGCTCTCTCCGCTAGCCCCTCCGTACTTAGTCAATTTTGGACTCTTTTCTGAACTGTTTCGAGCCCAAAAAATTTGAATATTCACCGTTTCTTCTATTTCTTACATCTGACATCTTTAATATTATTTCCTCCTCTGAACCTTCTATTCTATTTCCAAGCCCATTTGTATCTTGTAAAATGGATTTAATACATAGAAACAGATTGATAGAGCCATTTCTTCTTGCATAGGGTCGTTTAGTCTTTCTCAGCCCCCGCCACTCCATTGTTGAGTCTTTCTATGACCTGTTCGCAAGATTTAAATGTGTCTTCTCTAGTTCCTTTCATGCGGGGTCATGGCTGATCCAATAATTTTCCTGGGGGGTGAAATATAGACAACACATACCTGGTTGGGTCAATGATGACCCAGACTACAAAGGTCCATTCAATGTCGACTGGATGTAGGTGAACGAAGACAACGATAAAAAAATGTAGATTTGAAGGGTCTGATTGCATATCTGATACTGATACAACACTGTGATGATTGATAAAAACCTACAAGATATCTAGAACAAGAGGAAACATAAAAGATGCAAAGAAATGTATAGATTTGATGATTGTAGATAGGGTGGTTGATGATTGAGATGAGTACCAACGATTGGGCTAGGTCGATGGAAACTGTGCTCGAAGATGAGAAATAAATAAAACAAATCCATAATAATACCTAAAATCTCAAAGAATTTCCTCTTCTGATCTCCCAAAGGAGGGGGTATGGTTGTATTTATAGGAAGGATGGATGGATGAGGGGGATAGGAAAGCATTAAATAAAGGTAAGTGGGAGGTAAAATTATTAAATCATGGCAAAGGGAGGTGAAATTATTAAATGAAGGTGGTTGACAGGATTAATTTATTAAATAAAGGCCATGGAGAGGTGAAATCATTAAATGGTGGCCTAGAGAAGATAAAAGAGACATCTAGGGAGGATAAATGGTAGGAAAATATTAAATGAGGGTAGGTGAAAACCTAGGGATGATAAATAGGGTGCTTAGGGAGGATAAAAGGGGTTAATAAGTAGTTTTAGGGATAATGAATGGGATGTGATAAATAAATATGATTAGAGATTGATTAAATTTGATTAAGGGTGAATTATGGGAAATAAAATAAATGATGGGATAATGTAGGGAAGTGGGAAATTCATATAAATGGGATTTAGGAGGGAAAGGATAAATTTGAATGGTTGACCATGGTGAAAGAGAGTGAACACGAGGTGAAGAGGATAGCGATACCAAATTTTGGTGTCTGCACCAGTCTTCAATTTGAGGTGTGATTTCAACCATAAACTTCAGCTTATGTTGTGGGTTAAATCATTTTGGTATAGAGCCTTTCCATGTGTAGGTCTTCCTAAAAATAGTCATGACTACCTTCATCTGACAATTTTCTTTGGTTTGTATCATTCCCATCTCCATTACAATAATCAGACTCTGAAAATTGGAATCTTCCATAAGATTTCCACATCACCTACATAACCTTGTTCTTCATAAACATTTTGGTTAGATGAATAACCATATGTGTCAGTGGGGGGTGGGTTATATGTATATTATTCATGATGTGGCTTATAAAATTGATTTGGAGGAGAATTTTGAGAGTGTGGGGATGGAGAGGACTAGTTTTGCTATTGCAAATAAGAATCCCAAGAAGGAAATGAAGTCATTATTGCAACACTTCATTAGAGAGGAAAATGGAAGATGGAAAGAAAGGAAATGAATGGAAGGAAAGGGAAAGATGAAATAATGAAAATGATGTTTTTTAATTGAGATAATGGGTTTGTGGGAATAGTGGAGTTTCCAGATGTGCTTAGAAATGCCTCAAAAGGATGGATCTTAACAAGAACACATTAAACCTACTGAGATAAATATGTAAAGCTCTTAAAACCTGTCCCATCAGGCGTGCCAATTTTTTTGGAGCTCAAAATTACACCATGTCCGAGTCATAGACAACCTAGGATTTTGAGGCAACATGGGACTATCTCTAAGTTGTGGGACCTTGCACTGTGAGACAGACCTCTAGAGAAGGAAAGTTCCTCTACCTATTATAATACTAAAACTACTCTTAATGTTGTAAATGAAGCTATCTAATGTTAAACTAACAAACCAAGGGACTAGGGTTAGAAAGAGATGCATTAAAGGGAAATCCTAAGCTAAAAGATAACACCAGAAAAGGGATTGAGCTCTCCACAAGGGGAAGGAAAGAGAGAAAACATAGAAGAAAGGGCAGAAAAATGTGCCATAATTCAAGAACCATGCAAACTCACTCACCCACACATTGATAACAAAAAAATAGAAACTACAAGTAAGGAAATATGCACAACATGCCAGAAATGAGTGGAAAGGAAATCTTATAAGATAAAAAGGGTAGGGAAGACATATGTGCCATGAAACAGACTTTATATTACTTAGAATATAAAAAATTCTATTTCAGTCATGGTAGAAGGAAAGAATTACATTATAGAGACCAAATTCAGGGTCTGGAACTCATGGGAAGTCAACCACCATTTGGGTATAATGTCATTAAAACAAAGATCCATCTCTAGAAATGAAAGATTTTTACATATATAATAGAAGAGAAGAAAGAGAAGAGGGAAAAGAGAGAGGCATGCCTTTTCAAACTTTCAACCACTAGTAGTCTACATTGAAGTCTTCTGCAAAGAAAATGGGCACTCTACATGGCCATTACTATTTTAATTCCATCATGTAGAAGGAAATGAAGCCATACTTCATCAATTCCCATAGTTGAGCTATCTGATTTGATTGTTTGTGTGTTCAAGACCACTCTTTTTTTCCTACAAAGCCTTGTTTTCCATTTTGACCCATCATATGCCACCAAAATCCAAATCTTATTACATAAAATTAAAGGGATAGAGGAGACCTTTCCAATGATATAAATTTTGTCAAATTTGGAGCTCTTGATCAAAATATATGGCCATTTGAAATTTTGCATGGAGTGGTGCATAAGCATTTGACACGTGAAAACCTTTAATTAGCTCGAGGGATTGGGCTCTGCCAACATGTGAAATATAGTTTATTTTTCTATGTGTCCACCTACCATTGGGTCGCAGGCTTGGGCTTTACTTCCCTTTACGTTTCCTCCATTTCCTTTTCCTTTGTCTCCATCTATGGCCTTTATGAAATGCGAGCTAGTAAGACCTTGCCACGCTTCATGCAAATGTCAGACTATCCATTGCTCTTGTTAGATCCTTTAGAAATTCAATCCAAATATAATATTTCCATGCACCTTCAAAATTAAATTTTTCAAATCCCCTTAACTGACCGTTGTGAAGTGTGAGCCAATGAAAAGGCTCCATGAACTTTGCAATGTCATTCCTTTTGATTTTCCCTTCTGACACTTGTAAAGCATCTAGCCAATGAGATCACTCCATGCATCTCGTAATGTCATAATTTTTTTCTTCCTCCTTTGATCGATGAGAAGCACTAAACAATATAAAATATCCATTCCTTTCGGGTTGTTAGTATTTTATTATTTCTCTACTAACAACTGCAAAGTGAGAGCTAATAGAAAAGTTCCACACACTTCGCAATGTCAGAATTTATTTTTCTTGTGATTGACAAATGTGAAGCACAAGCTAATAAGAAACAACCATGTTTCTTCATAGTGTCAGTGTGTTAGACTTTATTTTTCTCTTCACACTATCAGACTGTGAAAGGCAATCCAGTAAAAAGGCTCCACATAGCTTCGGGCTTCGCATTTGTTAGAGTTTGAAGGCTTCGCATCATAACTTTCTACTTTAAGGGACTTAGAAACTTTTTACTTTTGAATTGTTGCCACGTAACCATTTTAACCTTGCTAAGTTTAACTTATCCCCGACGTAATATGGACCTGATGAATTATGAAAAAAAATTACTCTGGGAAATTGACATCCGCCGAAGCCAAAAGCATTGAGGAGAGCTGAAATCTTGCCATGTGTCTTTGCTTGATGCTACATTGAATTTGATAGGCATATGAGCATTTATCGACCTTTGAAATGAACCCACTAATGAATTGGTTAACTCCCCTGTAGGTTTTCAATTGCCAACGACTGGTACTTCTAGGTAATGTAATTTGACGCTTATTTGAATGTCTCAAGTCCATAAAAAATGGCTAAGTCCACTTTAACTATGTTATCCAAATTAACCCGGAGGTAAATTGGGGATTAAAAAATATTCAAAATAATTATTAATATAATTGTTCATGATACATATTTTCATTCAAATTTGGAACCTAAAATTATATGGTGTTGTTTTCAGTAGAGAGCTTGAAATTTTATGGAGTTATCAATTTGATGCGAGACCTCAAATCTTACAACAATTTTTTTTGAAAAATGTTGTATTCCTACAATATAGATGACATGAACATTGTCAAATTATTTGGTTACATGGGAAAAAAATAGGTTCATGAATCCATATTCCTCTACATAGGATAATTATGACAAAACCACTATTGAAATAAGATGCACCTTATCAAGGGATATGACATCAAATGGTGAAAAAATCAATGGTAAAATGCACGATAATTTTCATCTTAGATAATATTTCTAATGAATCCTTCTTTTCCCTCCATTTCCCCGATGTGTGTTATAAAAAATAAACAAAACTCCCATTTCAAAATTCCTTTAGGTGTAAATTTAACAATAATAATAATAAAAAATTATTGACAATGTATTGTTATAATTAGAAGCTTTATAACTAATAAAATCTTTATATGCATTGTTAGAGTTGTGGAAATTTTTCCACTTCTTGGAAAATTCAAAATAGGAAATAACATAATGGTAATGACAACACATAGAGTCATCATTAAAGGAAAGGAAAGGGAAAAAATGACATGTGAAAAGTTTCATGTGATTGAGAGATGTGGTTGTGACAGATGTGACATGTCTTCACTTTGCTTTATCATTGTGAATTGGAGGTTAAACATGACAACTTTATTCAATGTCCATATCTTTGCACATCAAAATCACAACCTTAAATGTGTTTTAGTATATTTTAGGATTCAATCTTACTTATATAAAGAAAACCACTAAAACTCAAAAATGAAATGGTTAAGCGATACCTGCATGGATAGTAACAGGAAAAGGAAGATCCGAATCTGCACACGGCGTGCTTCTTTTCAAAATAGTCAAGAAACTACACACACACAGACAACTTGGACAAGAAATATGTTATATAATAATGATTCAAGTAGTTTAGAAAAAGAAAATCCCAATAACCAAAGGGATTCTTTTAAAGGGTGTCAGCTCATTTTTAGACACTTAAGTTGGAAATGATGATGGAAATACAAATAATTTATCAAATGATATGAATTAAAAACTATAGATGTGTAGTGTCTAGATATAAGGACTCAGTCAATGTCCTTGATGATAGGTTAGGGAGGTTTCAAAACATTTTCCTAGTAGATGTTGGCCTCATCATCCTGTTTAAGGAGCACGTCCAACTACTCGGTGATATCATCTTGGTTAGGTGTGAGGGTGATGATGAAGAGGATTAACTCATAGTCCATGTCATATTTCTCCCACACAAATGGTTGATGCACTATTGGTGGGTCAAAAATGGTATTTGGTTCATAAGATGCTCTTGGAACGGCCATTTAACATTTAAACATGGGCTTACAAGAAACAAATTATTATCCATGATTACTGGATAATAGGATAAAAAATCAAAAATGTGTCAGACATGAAAAATAAGGGAAGTTTAGCAAGGATCAATGTTGATCTCGGTGTATCAGTGTTGATGTGGGAAAGCGATACTGATTTCTACTAAAACTACGTGGATCACAATGTGATTTTTAATGCTTGTGATTGTTGGTAGAAAACCGAATATGTTTTGAATGCTAAAACTTGGATTAGTGTGAGTGAATTTGAGAACAGAGGGATACCATTTTAAATACAAGGACTTACCTTTGATGAGAATGAAACCTGGATGACTGATTGTGGACAAATAGATTTCTCCAAGGAGAGTATGAGACAACAGAAGGTCCTGATCACTCCAAATATGTTCAAGGAATGAAACCAAGCAGATTTAATATGTCAAGAGTAAGTTTGGAGGTTGGATATCAAGAATAATTTTTGTAATCCTTGGGAAAATTCTTGAGTTAGTTTTTATAGAATCGATGTTGTTTAAACTGATCGCCACCAATTGCGGGAATGATTTAAATTGTTTTTAACCATTTCCTTTTGTAGGGTTTTTGGTTTTGTAATGAATTTAAGGTTGTTTTGATCTTGTGGGAGGGTTTTTTGGAGGTTATGTTGTTTGGTTTATATTTTTATTTGTTTTTTAATTTATTTTAGTTTGTTTTATTGTTATAGGTGCTTACATGTGGTAAAAAGGTAAATATAATTGGTAGAAGGGTTAAATGACCACGTGGAGTTACGAAGGGATGTCCTAGAGTGTGTACACACATATGGGAATTAGGGTGCCCTAATTCTCCTGTCGACATTTCCCCCCTTTTTTTTCAAGTGGTTTGTGATGGACAAGCCACTAGACAAAAATGAGTGAGATAGTTGGATTTATGTTGGATAGGTGACCCCCCCTCAAACTGGGGGTCATCACAAGCTAGTGTGATGGTCACTAGTTTGAATAGATTTGATACATCTTCAATTTTATTTATCATTATGAATTGGATTTTGAACATGAAAATTTTATTTAGTTTCCATATCTCTGCCCATTAAAATCACAACCTTATGTGTTTTAGTAGATTTTAGGGTTCGAACTTACTTATATGAAACAAACCACTAAAAATCATACATGTTTTGGTTGTGAAATATATGACACATCTTCACTTTTCTTTATCATTGTGACTTGGAGCTTGAACATGAAAAATTTATTCAGTGTCCATATCTTTTCCCATCAAAATCAAAACCTCACGTTTTGACATTAAGGTATCCACATTATTTTTTGGGAAGTGTTTTCTTGTTATTTTTTCAAAACCATGGACATGGACATGTATTTCTAGTAGATTTTTATAGATGGATATGGTTTAAATATTTTAGTGAGCACATAAAAATAGTGGGATGAAAATGACAAGTTGAAAAAATGGAATGACATTATTTTTACACCGATTAACCAAAAACCATCAAAATTCTCACTTCAATAAATATGACATGTTAAGGGGTAGCTCAAACATTTTATTGACACTATAAATACAAAAAACTATGTGATAATTACAAAAATTTTCCAAGTCATATGTCACAATGACACTATGCATCACAAGTCACAGGATACCCTTGTCTCACCCATGAATTATTTATTTAAACTAGTTGCTCAGGAAAATCATTGTTTAAGAATAGTTAAGGATGAAATGATATCAACCTGTGGTATAACCAAATAAAATCTCTACCATATACAAATTTCAATTCCTTGACACTTGTTTAATCATGAAAACATTGAAAAACCCTCAACTACAATACCTTTCATTGTTGTGCATAAATCCAATGGGTATAAATCCAATTTTTATCCATGTCAATCCAAGGTAAGGTTTTCCAAAGTCAAGAACATGCATAGTAGCATTACCATTAATTTCAATCATGCATCCAATCTTCATAAAAGCACATAATTGTGATTTTTCTACTATTCTTTCCTGTATCTCTAGATAATAAATCTAAAAACAATTCCCATAAGTGTCTAACTAATGTAATAGATTGTAGGGGGTATCATCCTTGAGTTAGCATTGGTATATTAATCAATATTATCCTTTCTTTGAATATGTGTACATTCTGAAACATTGAAACTAGAATTGTGAGATATTTCTCCACCGATAAAAAAATCCAATTACTGGATTCATATATACCAAGGTTTTGAAAAATTATTTTTGATTATATAAATTCCCATAACACAATGACATCACAGTTAATGTGGATTGTTAAGTGCATTTATGGAACTTTGTCGTAAATATTGTGAATAAAATAAATCATCCACCATGTTGTAAGGTATAAATTATTATTGCAATCACTACCCATACTACGTAAAGAAACTAAAATTAATGGTAAAATCAAATACATTAAATTTATGGATTTGGAAACATATGAAATTACTTGACTAGATCCATTACATACAATTGTTATGAACATATTTTCTGAGATTTTCATAGAACAACCTAGTTTTAAGGTTTTTAATAATGCGAGAATTTGAAGGATAATGTAACTGCATGCCTTTGAATCATTGTTCATTTATGGTCTCCATAAGTAACTCTAACTAATGGTTCTTTTTGTGATCACCTTTAGACTTAAGATTATGTAACACCCAAATAAGAATTTTATTTATGTTGTAACTGAAATGTTCTACAAATTTGTTATGACTATGATTACTAACATTATTATTAAATATATTTTGGTGAAATAATTTGGCGAGTGGAAAATTATGTGTTTCCACCAACACTCACGGGGATACGCCTCTCCTTCTTGTGTATGGGGAGGCTCCCATTATTGAATGTAAACTATCATCATTCTATCTAATGTTGTGGGGGTGGCCAAATAGGCTAGGGATCACACAAGCATACTTCATTGAACATGTGATAAAGTGCTTGTACGACCCATACAATGGAGGAAATTGCAACAATGAGGGATAAAGGAGAGAAATTAGGAAAGGGAAGGTTATTTTTGTGAGTAGTAAATATCAGAGTTCACACCCAATAAATGGAATAGTTTGACATTCAATCATAGGAAAGAAAAAATGTAAGCCATTAGTGAGACTAACAAATTAAAGACACATAGTTCGTTAGATTAATTTGTCAAGTATGCAAACTTACTTATTGATCACTATCCTTGAAAAGTGAAGAAAAGAGAGAAAATAGAGGAACACATGAGAAAGGGAAATGGAAGAAATGTAAATTTTTTTTTTTTTTTGCTGGTGATACAAACCACAATCCACAATTTCTACCAAGAACTTAAATATTTAGGATCCCTTAGAATGGATAATCCATTCCAATTTATAGCATTGTGAATTGCCTCTTCATCTACCCCTAGATGAATTTTCCATTATTATTCTACTTGTGAATTTTAAATTACCCTTAGAACATAAAAATTAATTACCACTCTTATAATTTGAGAGATTACTTTTAAATTTTACATTTTACAAATATTTCATCATCCCTTAAGAAAATAGGAAAAAATGTCATGATTACATAGAATGATGAATTAGAAGGAGGAAAGATGAGGAGAAAGAATGAGAGAGGAGAGGAATGAGGATCCCGAACATGAATGGAGATGATTCGACCCCTAATGAAGATGATTATTAGCTTTGATGGTGATGAAGACCAAAACTTAACGTATAATGACCCTTCATAACTCTGTGATGCATTGATGGAGAACTCTACCTCAATTCTGCAACATTGAAAATGGTGATATCATGCCTTGGATGATTGGCCAATATAAGGGGAGGTGAATACCATTCAATATAATGAGGTAATATTTCCCTCACTTGAACAAGAATTTAACCTTTGAAACACTGAAATGCCTCTAAACTATCAGGTTCTAGATGAAAATTGAGACCATTGCTTGCATAGTTCAACATTGTGATACTGACCATTGGGGAAACAAAATAAGAAATGATATGAGGTGAAATCAATCCAATCATGCAATGAGTCACTGTGATATATTTTATGGAACATGCTTCAACCGTTCAATCAACCCATCTGGTGAAGTGAGGAGGACACTGAGATCCAAACATACTACTACAACCAAAATTGAGGACCGAGAGGGATTCTCTTCTATTTGAGACACAATGCCACTTTCCACTCTTTTGAAAGCATTTATTTTTTCTCCAAAAAGTTTTAAATTAGTTAGGAATGGAGGATGAATAACTATGACCATTTTGAGCATTTTCCGGACACTTACTATTTTTAGTAAGTTCTTCCTAGGTGTTAGTTTTGGTAATTTCACCGGATTTGCACTTTTGATCACTTTTCCTCCTTAGGAATGAACTGAGTGTCTTAAATACATTCATCCTTAATACCTAATACTCTTAATAATAGTCTTGAATGGGTACTTTATAAATATATACATTAGCCATGGAGTGTCAGATCGAGTCGAAAAAGGTCTCCAAAAATTCTACTTCTCAACAAGATAATTTTCTCCAATTTTAGGGGTTTTTCTTGTCCGGATCTTCATGAATTTGAAAAGTAAACTTACATGTCTATGTTTTCTTCATATGACATGGTAGAATTTAAAAAAATAATATTCCTTCATAACTCCAATCCTACCCATTTTCATGGGGTGAGAAGGCACTCATTGGAAAGCTAATCTTTTGAGGATCTCATGCTCCAATTTTTAGCTCATTTGGCTCATTGCAAATATGTAAATATGAGGGGGAATTTTTCCATGAATGCAAGTTTAAAAATACTATAAAAAATGGATTATTGTACTAGTGAGGTCATGCAATAACTGATCGAAGCAAGGGTTTGTGAGGCATGAGAAAAAGAGTGATTTGAGCATGATGGGTGTCTAGTTCTTCATGGAATAATAACCTTCAAAAATAGAGGAAAAAATTGAAAATAAGCCGAAAATATGGCTAAGTATTGGTTTAACTCTCATACCTTAACTTAGGTTAGGAAAACCCATCTCTTGAACCAAATTTGGAACTTCTTTCTTAACCCAAGTTGAGGGTCAGTTAGAAGTTACTAAATGGGTCTAGGAATCTCTCATGTCCCTTACCAAATTTGGTAAGGGGACATGAGGTGAAAATGTGTAGCAACATGGTGAAAATGGACTAAGAGGGTAGTCATCATAAGGAGGGGGTCAAGGGTGAAGAGTGACGTTGTGTCAAAACATGCCCTAGGAAGAAAGTGTGAAGTTGTGAGTGATGGGAGAGGGAGAACTTCCTTTGTGGCACATGTTTTTTCACCTGATGTACTTTTTCACTAGATGCAAAGGTACAAGAAGTGTGGAAAAGTGTGCCAAGGGTGAGGCTCATCATGAAGAGGGGGAAGATTGAAGGTGTTAGTGGAGAACACTCACCTAACACTTGGAGTTGGTCATTTAAGTGATGAAATAACTTTCCTCCCTTGGTGGCACATGTTTTTTCACCTCGTGCACTTTTTCACCAGGTGAAAAGGGGAAACAAAGCCTCCCAGGTGCACTATGGTTCATATTCAACATAGATAGGGGGCCAAAATTACTTGTGAGTGCATAACACTCACCTAACCATGAAAAAGACTTCTTAAGTGATGAATGCTTTAGAACACATCTCCTCTCCTTGGTGGCACAATTTTTTTCACCTTATGTAATTTTTTACCAAGTACAAAGGTGAAAAAGTGCATAAAAGGTGTAAAAATGTGTCATGTACACTTTTAGAAACCCTTCCTTCACCAACAACTACTCTAAATAGAGAGGATGCCTAAATCCTTAGTATTATTCTAACCATCTCCAAGGTAACAAACATACATGAACAATTCTATCCATTTTCTCATGAAATTCAAGTGTATTCTATCCTTGGTTCAATTTACTTTCATTACACATTTCCTATTTTACATTTTTTAAGGGGCAAGTGCAAGGATATGGGGGACCAAAAGCGGACACATTTTTGATTTTAAGAGAAACATGAGTATGTTTTGGGAAATCTCTAACGCGTTATGAATTTATAGGATTGGTAATTACCAAGCCTAAAACATGAGTGCATTATAACGCGCTCGCATTCCTATTTGCTATGTGGTATATGTGCTTATGGGAGGGATATATTTACTAAAATAAATGGTTTAAGTATAAGTTTTTAAATTAATATTTATACTTTATTATTTATTGTAATTTAAATTTATTTTAATAAATATAAGAAATTGGGGTCACTCTAGACCTTATGGAACTAGTCTCATAGCTCCACCTGTCATGGTTTAGAAGATAGTTTTTCATATTCTAATATGGTTAGTACATAGGTATTTTTCAGGATTTCAACATTCAATCTAAAACTTTTAGGGTTTAAATTCTACAATCGATATCTATTTTGTGAAATAATATAGTCATTTTTAGGTTTTGGGGTCTTGTTGATTGGTTATTGACATTTATAAGAGTTTAAGATGTGTCAAAACTATATATTATAAACCTCACAACTCCTAAAGGTAACAACATTTTCTCGAATATATGGACTCATGCAATTCCTTATAACACATAATAAATCAAAACACATGTAAGTTTTTTATCGATTCAAATAATCAAGGGAATGGTCATCATGAGGTTTGTGAAGGATCTAAAACATCATGAGGTGATGTTGAGATCCAACACATTTGCATGCATTCATCAACACATAACAACCAATTTCAATCATTCTCATTATTATCTTGTTTTTAGAATTCTTTCCAACAAGCTCTATAGGGTCAAATATGAAAAAATGAATAATCAACCTAAAACATACCCTTCCAACCACCATATCCTGCTCTCACATTTTGTACACAAGCCCAATCAACTGTTAAAATAACTCATTTTCTTGTAAAACCTCATTTGCTCAGACTTCCACTCTATTCCTCTCACTAGATTTAAGTGTCCTAATTCCAAATCAAGAAAAAAATTGGACGTTTTTGCTTCCATTTTCTCCTTCCAATTCTTTATATTATTTCACAATGCTCATACTAACATGAAACAATTTTAACAAGTGATAATTAATCAAAGAAATCATTATTCCTCTCAAGTTTAATCAATCCTGCCTTTTTTTAATCTCTAAAGAGCCATTCCCATGCAATATCCATAAGTATGCACATCTATTCATATCCAAAACTTAAAAAACACATCCTTAGATACCCTTTGAGCTCAGTGTAATGCATGACAATTTTCAAATTTCAACCCTTTAAACTTCTCTTGCTATCACCTTTTCTAAATTTTAGCCTATTAACTCTCTTCTAGCCTTGGTCTTGTGCATTATCTAGTGTACCTTTCAATCTAGGGGGTTTCAAACCATATTGATGGGTTTCCTAGATACTCATTTATGCCTTCTCCCGCTATGCAATATTTCAATATGTGCTTCTTTGCAAAACATCCCTGAAAACCCTCTATCTCAGTCTCCCTTTAGGTCTTCAAACTGTGTCTGTAACTGTGCAAACTAACTATCAATGATATCTCATATTTTGACAAAATAAAACTTAAAATTCCTTCATATTCCTTTCAAGGACCTTTTCTTTGTCGATTCTTGCAAATTTGGGGTCTAAATTCCCTGATTTGGGTTTTAAAAACCTAAGCCCTAGTTGTACCCTGTCTTCAAACCTAGAACAAAAATAAACTTGTAAAAAGAGTTATAATAATCTTCTAGATCATGTTTTACTTGTAGCTACAAGAATGTCTCAATAGGGTTTGTTCTATTTAACCTCTAGTTACATTCAAGATAGATAATAACACAAACATATCTCCACTATTTGACATTAAAAGCATTGAAAACAACCTTGTAAAACAATATTCCTCTACTATTCTTATTGAATTCAATACTCATTCCTACCTCTTCCTTAGAAATCCTTCAAAAAACCTTAGGCACCATATTTGTCCACTTTTTACATCCTTCTATCTTTTGAATTTTTGACTTGGAGGGAAAAAACTCTAATTTGAAGTTATGATCATTTTGGATCCAACTAGTATTTGGTTTTGCATTTTATATCCCTTCTCATGAATTCTTGATTCCATAAACATGATTGATAAGAAATTTTTACATTCTTGTAACCTCTTTATTTTGTGCCCTTGCATCATGAGGACAATGGGTACGATAAAAAAAATCATGATTTCTATGAAATATATGAACATCAAAAGATTTATCAAGATTCAAATCATCAAGGGAATGGTCATTAGGAACATGATATGAGAATCTCACCATCAGTGATGGTGGAAATAATATCAGGCTAAAAAATAATGCATATTTTATGAGAGTGTTTCTAAACACTTAATCGATGCTTGGTAATGAACTCACACCTTACAAGTCAAGGAGGTGGAATTTATAGTGTTTCAGTACATTGTGGAGGTCAAGAACATGGAATTCATTCTCGTACATTCCTCCAAGTTTCATTCATGGTTCAATCCTTCTATCAGGAGGAGTAAACCTATCTCCATGAGGAGCAACTAAAAAAGAGGGTGTCCAAACATCATAAGCATGCTTCCACTCAGGTGACATCTTAGGCAGGGAAGTGAATTATGAGGTGAATAAAATATCATCATGTTCAAAGGTGAAAAGTGAGTATCAAGGAGGGAATTGATGATCATCATATATTGACTCTACCATTGTGTGTAAATATCTTTAAGAAACAAATAAAAATGAGCTAGTCATGATACTGAGACATCCAGGACCATCATGTGTGAAGGATCAAGAAGTCACATATTCTCATGAGAGGGATATGAGAAAGAAGTGTTTGAGCATCTTAAATATGATTCCATTCAAGGAAGATTTCAAATCCTAGAAGGGTAAGAGGATGATCTTCATATGGAGATGTTGTCATGTGAATTGACTGACCCAAAAATGAAAAACTTAAACCATGAAAACCAAGCCACAATGTGAAATCTTGCTCCCAAATCTTCTTGAATCCCTCTCTAGGATAACCTTCCTCATATGTCATGATCACCTTGTCCTTGAATGTATTACTAATGCATTGGGTGAACATGTATAATTTTTCAATTATTTTTAGCAAGGTCCATTATTCTATTCATTGAAGTGTAGTAAAAAGACTAATTCTCCATCAAGCCTAGAAAGGTAAATTTTAGCCATTTTGGAGCCTGTGTGCATCCTCAAGGAAGGTTATGAGAAGGTATTAAGTATGAAAAGGTGGTATTTTAAATCCTTGAAAGTGTTGGAAGCAGTTTAGGAATATTTAGGAAAGTTTTGATCATTCAGGGATAGTTTTTTCAAGAGTAGACTTTCAGGTGCAAGGAATGAGTAGTCAAATTGTGAACCTTGACTTCTTCAGCTCATTCCGGGAGCTCCGTAAGGAGTTAGGAGGAAATAAAGTAGGAACTGCAGATCTTGAATAATAATTTACATTTTGTGAGCATACATTTTGATCCAAGGCCACCAAAGATGATGCTAGCAATCATCTCATACTCTCAATAAATACATACCTCCCAAGATTGTTTCTAAACACTTAATTAGTACTTGGTAATGAGATCAATAAATTGTAGAGGTCAGGAACATGTGATTCACCTTCAACTTATAATTCCACATGGATAAAATTTATCAAAAAGGTGTTCTCCAGAATGGTAATAGAGTTTTCTTCCCAATGGTGTGACTCAAAAAGACTCCTAAGTTTTATAACCCAATTATAGGTAGATTTATCTTCTAAGAATCCTTATCAGCTTAGATATCAATATTTTCTTATTGAAACCCCAAAATAGGGTTTTAGATAAATTGATAGGGAGAAAATTTATATTTCTAATCATACATACCCTTCTTTACTCATTTACCCAATGAATAAGCTTTAGGAGGATTAAATTCAAGTTTCTTCTTTTATAACATAGATCTATGGATGCCTAATATGCTCACAAAATTGAGATTTAGGAGAGAAAAACCGTGAGACTTAATTAAAAACTATCAAGGTTGGAAGTAAATGTTAGATGTCATGAACTACAGACTATATATTTGTAATGAAATTACTTAATAGATTTGAATATACATAGCAATAGAACACCAAGAACACCAAAATGTAGATAAATGATCTCAATATGAAAGTATAAGTTATAAGAATAATGGCGTAGCAATATTCAATCCCTTTCCTCTTGATAGACATCAATATGTGCATCCTTCCAGTCATTGTGCAACCTTCCTCAAACTAGCTTGCCTTTAGTTCAACCTTCACCCTAGCTCAGAGGAAATTTCCTAAAAATGTTTTAAAGTTGTTTTAATGTGTAAGGATGATTACCTAAGGCAATAAATTAATTCAGTAAGATTTATTGAAAGATAACTTCCTCCAGAGGCCTAAAAAGGACATTTTGGCAATTTTGCAGTTGGTAAACACACTTTGGGAATGTTAAGGGAAATTATAAAGCATCTGAGGGTGATTTTGAATAAAATTTAAGTTTTCTAAAGTAATTTAGGAAATTTTAAGATAGAAAATATGATTTAGGATTCAACATGCGTATTCAGGGTGTAGGGAATGAGAGCTTCAATGGTGAATGTTGTCTTCTATGAAATATTCCAAGAGTCCCTGAATGATTTTAGAGGGAAATAATATGCATCAAAATGTGTAATAGAAACTCACTTGGACAATAGGTGTAATCAGAAGAATCATGAGGTCTGTGAAGGATCTAAAACATCAAGAACCTCATTGAAATTCAAGTCATTAAGGGAATGATCATCATGAGCATGATAAGAAAGGATCACCATGAGTGGTGATGGTAGTCATCTAGATCTCATAAATGGTGCATACATCTTTAGGTTGCTCCTAAACAATTAATCAATACTTGGTGATGTGCTCACATCTTGCAATTCAGGGAGTGGCTTTCGTAGTGCTTTAATGTAGTTTGAGTTCAAGAAGATGGAGCTCACCCTCAAACATTCATTCAATTCTCATTCAAGGATAAATCCTTCCATATAGAGGAGGAAACATATTTCGCTAAGGATAAATTGAGTGAAGATGTGCCTCGATACTATAAGCATGTTTCCACTCAGGTGACATCTTGGTTAGGGAAGTGAATTGTGAAGTTAAAAAGGGTGTCATCATGTTCAAAGGTGAAATGGGAAGCTCATGGAGTGAGTTGAGAATCATCATATCTTGAATATTCATTCATGTTAAAACCTCTTCAAGGAACAAGCCAAGATGAGTTAGTCCAGATACCAAGGTATTTAGGAGCATCATGTGTGAAGGATCAAGGAATTATATTTCTTGATGAGAGGCATATGAACAAAGAGGTGTATGAGTATCCTGAAGTTGATTCCATCTGAGGAGAATTATGGAGCTAGGAGGGGTAAGAGGATGATATTTATAGATAGCACCATATATGTAAGAATGAGAAATCTTCCAAGTTTCACTTGATGTCACTCACTTGGTAGTGTTCTTAAACACTCATTTGAACCTTGTATTGTGATCACACTTCAAAGGAGGAAGGACATTATAACCACATAATTTTAGTTCAACAGGTGGCCACATGAAAATAATGTCTTCAACTGAAAGATATTTCCATCTACACGGTGAATACATATTTTAGTAAGTGATAGATAAATCATAAAATGGTTTGAGAATCATGGAGTTGATTTGTGATCACTAGGGTTAATTATGGATTCCTTGAAAAGTAAGAGAGTGATCCTCGCTCTTGCCTTGTAATTAGAAGAGAGCATCTTATTCCCATCACAATGTAGGTCTCATAACAATTTTTTAAACACTTAAGTCATCACTTGAAGTTTTAGAAATACGCTTTCAACTCATGGTAACTCATTTATTACCACTTTTTCATGTTAGAAGTTTCGTCACTCAAAAACACAACCTCGGGTGTTAGGAAGGTGTTTTCAATTCAAAAAATTTGGCCCCATCCTCATGAGATCCTTACCCATGGTAAACAATAGTTTATTTATGACAGTTCCCATTCTCAGAGGTACTTATCAATGTTTAGCAATATTCACCTATCACCATGTGGTGATCATCTCTCCAGAGCTTGCAAATTTAGGGCCATTTTAATCTAGAACTGAAAGGGGTAGCTACACTATTTTTAAATTATTCATGAAACCTTTAATTCTTAGAGAAAAATAGATGTTACCAACATGTATAGGATTCAGATATCTTTCCAGTGCCTATTTTTTTTCCTCCCAACTCCTTATAGAGCTCCTAAAATCATCTGAAGAAGTCAACTTTCACTATTAGAGTGTTTGTTCCCATAAACACATATAGTACATAGAAAACATGAACGTGAGCGTGTTATAACATGCTTGGGTTATAGTATGCTTTATTTATAATGCACTCATGTTTCATCATATTTTGGTTTGAAATTCCCAATCCATAGGCTTGGATTTGCCTTGGATTTCCAGACCTAAGGTTTGGATTGTGTAATCTGTGAATAAATCTGTGTTTTACAAAAAAAACCATCAAAATATCACATGCACACCCCGATATCTCATGAATTATAACATAATATTCCAAAAATAATTATACTATGATGTCAAGATCAGTTTTACCTTGGTGACAATATACTTCTTTTTAAAATCTGATTAGTTTAAGGCTTTTCATCCATAATTTCTTTTACTAGTGCCTTTTTTCTTGCCAAAACCTATGCATACGTTTTGGTGCAACATTTGCAATTTTTTCATCCATTTAAAAAAATAAATGTCTCTTCTAAACTCCATTCTACACGCATTAAAAAAAATAATAACAAAAAATGAATTTTTTCCTCAAAGTTACAGGGGTGTATACACAAATATTTCATTTTCGGGATGTGTGCACTTTAAAAATTAATTAAAAAATTATATATTCATCTAAACATTCTGAAAAATTATTGGGACCTCGTACGTGGTATTAGCTAACTTTCTATTGATGGGATTTAAAAAATAATGAAATAAAATCAAAAAATGGGGGGGGGGCACACAAACAATAGGTTCTTATCTTTTTTACTCAAAATATACATACTTTGTGTGCGCACCACATTTTACTCTCTTAATATCCACCATTTTCAAAAAACATTATTATTTTAGAAACTAGATTCTGAGATCTATGGTACTTATTCTTATCACTTTGTCAAATTTTGAGCATATGTATGCCAAATCATTAAATGAAGTTCAAGTTTCACTGATTTCAGGAAAAATGTGTCCACTTTTGACCCCCTTTTGGTCCCCCACTTCCATGCACTTACCTTGAGTTAAAGTTCAATTTCATTTATCATTAAAAATAATTACACTTACCATATTTTTCAGCTCCGACCTTACTAAAGGGAAACACACAAATGGAATAAGGAGAAATATCAAGCACAATGAACTCATCCAAAGGAAATATTCATGGAGAAAACACATGCATCATCTCTACTATGCACACAAGGTCACCCATAGGATCCTTATCCTCTTTTAGATTCCACAAAACATATCCTATAATCTCCATTCAACATGGTATCAAGTATAATTCTCATTTAGCATGTTATCGGTTATAATTCCCTTTGGCTCTCCGCCAGGTATGCTTTTCCTATCTAATTTATGCTACCAAATATTCATTCACTAGCATAATGTGGAGAAAAGTTTAGTCAAAAAAGCATGCACTTTCTATTTACATCATGCCTTTGAGTATATTATTATATGCATGATTCTTATGTAAGAAAACTAGAAATTAATCACACTTGTTTTGTTTTTACATTACTTTATCCTTTTGATACTCTTATCATTTTCTTCTCTCGAAGGACTACTTTACTTTTGGACATTGAACAACATATGACCCAAATTTTTATGTTACATTATATCATCCAAGAATCCCAAATACTAATGCCCATTAGGGACAGGAGCACTCAGGCACTACTATCCACTTTGGGTGCTTTTGTCCTTTTCCCTCATTTTCTCAAATTTGAAATGTCGCATCATTCATTTATCTTTTCTAAATTACTACTCATCACTATGGGTTGGCCTTTTTGGTTGTTAATGATAAAACTCAAACATTGGAATCATACACACACACACACACACACACACACACACACACACACACACACACACACACACACACACACACACACACACACACACACACGAATTAATATTATTAGGGGAAATAGGTTGAAAAATTTGGGCTATAACTTACTATCTACTATTTGGGAAAAGAAAAAATTCAAGGACTACATTTTTGTGTTGCATTATTCATTGCAAAGTAGGGGCTATTTTTGAATTCCATATAACACTTTCATCTTTGGGGAAATTTATTTGTAGCCCATTATATTGATGTAACTGTTGGTGTGTGTGACATGCCTAGTCATTTTCCACATCACCTGGTCAGTCATCTCACCTTGTGAGAGTCATAGGTCTTAGGAAGTCAAATGACAAGTGTCGGATTATGTCATAGAATCTATCATTGTCATTTACGTTAGTGCGTCATAGGAGTTACATTTCTTATTTGGAATTGTAACTCCTCCTTTAGTGGTGTCATATACGTCAGTCACGTCATATGCATTAGTGGCATCATTAAGGTTCTTTCCTTGTTTAGGCATGGGGGTTATACAACACCCCTATTTGTACTTCCTTTTTTCAATCTATGAGTATGAGTAGACCTATTTTCTTATTTGCATATTCTTTCCATTGTTCAAGTCTTGCTTATTGCGTTGGAGCTTGACATTACCATCGGAGTGCAACTTTGTTGTGGTGCATTGTTTTCGACATCGATTCTCATGAATCCCTCTTTCATGGTATCAGATCCTATTTCAGTAAAACATGCACTCTTCATTTATCAGTTGCTTATTACTTTTGGTTTCTTCTTATTTCCTCATGCAAGTTTTTTCAATTATTACTTTGGAATTGTATTTCTCACCTCACGTTGAGGTTTCAACTGTTGCAAGTTTGGGGTGTTATACCTTTGTTCATCATTGTTCTACTGAGTAGTTGCTTGTGCAAGCTCTCACTTTTGCATGTGCTATACTTACATATTTCTATATTCTAGTGGCTGTTGTTTTTGGGTTCTTTTTGTGTTACTTGATGGTTATGGTTGTGTTCAGATTCAACTCCTACAGGATAAAAGAAATGTCATTTATTGGTATTTGAGAAGTGTTGTGTTGGATCCTAGAACCAAGTTGGAATTTAGCTCATAGTATTGTCCTCTTTTCATGCTTGACTGCATTCCATTTTATCTCACTGACTTGGGTCTCTTACATCAATTACCGATTCGCTTCACGTCTTGCATTTTGCTCGAGGTCATTGGTTTGGGTTGTTATTCAACTCGTTTTCTCGCTACACTATTGATTTTTCCATTTTGGTTTCATGTTGCTGGATTCTACCGTGCATTGGAAGCTTCAACCTATCCACTTGCGTTGAGACCTGATTAAAAGTGCCTGGTTTGTAGTTCTTCTTCCATCCACCTGCGTGCAGCTCTTGGCCTCTAGAACCTTTGGTTCATGTTCCACCTCTAGTGTTGTCATCCTCAACTCACATTGCAGGCTCATTGATCCTTTTCTCTGCTAACTCTTGCTCATGCTTGTGTCTTCTTGTCTCATCCTCTGGTCTGTTTGCTATGTGTTTGGAATTTACCAGCTCCTCTGCTTAAGATGTTACACGAACCTGCATTGGGATCTCCAAGCATATAGGATCTGCATGACAGTCATTACAACATTCAAATCAGTGGCAACAATTTGCATTAGCTTCATCTGACACCTACCTTAGAAACCTAGGCACGTGGTTTCACCTCCGCGCACCACTTAATGTTCCCTTACCACTTTGACTAAGTAGAATTTGTAAAAACAACTCAACTCGGTCAACGCTAACCTAGCTCGGCCTTCCTTGTAACTCAATACATTAGCACTTAAATCAACTCGGAATTGGTTAGTATCATAAGCCTAGGTTAGGTGAATAACACTAATCTTGGCATTGTAATATTTTTTTGGGTATATTTTGGTTGTATTTTTATCCTTCCTTCGAGTGTCGAAGATGGAGGGTGAGGTTCGGGGTTGGCAGGAGGATAATCCCTCCTCAAAATTAAAATGAAGCCTATCTAAAATTTGATGCCATTTCCAACGAGCATACATACGACACCCTTTGCATGCATTTAGGGAACTTTTTAAATCCATTTGCAGGCTTATTAACATTTTTCCATTAGTTGCAGGAATCGTTTTTTGCTATAACTTTTGACTCGTTCCTCGGTTTTGAGCACTTTTTAAGTCAAATTTGCATGTTTTTTCACATTCTAGATGATGGGATTATCAATTTTGTAAATGAACTATTTTATAAAGTACTACATTCTGGGGGGTGTCTTTGTATTGCTTGTTTCAACTCATTTTGAATCATCTTGAGCTTTGTTCTATCCCTTTTACTGCTTATGGACTTGTGAGTACGTCTGCCACAGTCTTGCAGCAAAGGGATCATTTTGTGCGATGTGAGATGCTATTTCTCAAAAGGATTTCTCTTCCCCTTATTTTTTTCACTCATTCTTGTGTTTGCTTACAGTGTCGAACTGTTGTGCCCAACAAACCTTGGTTTTTGTCTCCACTCTTGCACGTTAGTTTTTGATTGTAAGGTGAGTGATAGACTAGTTCTCGGCACATGGTCACATTTGATTTTAATCAACACACTAAACTATAAAGTTCCAAACTCGGGGGGTGTGATATTGTTCTGGGGTGGTTATTTATTTTCTCTCTCCTTCCTTCTGCATTCTTTGGTTCTATCTCTTCATTATGGATATCTGTAAAGTACCGGTGCTCACACCTTTTAATTTCTTTGAATGGAAACCTAAAATTATATTGGCTTTGTGAAGTAAAGGGTTATACCATGTCACCATGGGGTTAGAGACCAAACTTGATGATGAACCCGAAAGATCTAAATGGTTCAACCATTGTGATGAAGCCTTAGGTCTTCTTTGTATGTCCATCTCTTTCGACTTTCTTTTCCACATCGAAACTTCCTCGACACCCGATGGAGCATGGAAAACACTCGACAAGTTGTTTGGGAAGCAAGATGACATGAGAGCGCATGAGTTGGAGAATGAACTAATAGGGTTAAATCCTAGTGACTTTGAAAACCTGTAGGCCTTCTTCTCAAAGTTTGTCCACACTAGACTGCTTCTAAAGGAATGTAAAGTGGAGAAGAAATACTCTCAATTTATCTTATCGATTCTTTTGAAGTTAGGTCCTGAATACTCTATCTTTGTTTCAACTTTCCACACCATGAAATCCACCTTGGGTAGTACCTGGAAAATGCCCTCATTTGATAGTTTTTCGTCCCAACTCATTCGAGAATAGGAAAAACTCATTCAAATGGGGCCTCTAAAATCCAAGTCACATGCCCTTGTGGAAAATAAGAGAAAGAAAAATGAAAAGAAGAAAGAAATAAAGGACCAACCTAAGAAATAAACCAAGACCAACCAACCCCCAACTAAGCTCAACACTAACACTTCAACTTTTGAGCCTAAGATGAAATAGGAAAAGTATAAATGCTCCTATTGTAAGAATTCTAGCCATGATGAGCATCATTTTTTTTGGAAACAAATTGATCACTTGACTCAATTGCTTGAGAAAAATAATATAATTTTTCCTGAATCCATTAAACAAAATGCTTAGAAGGGCGAGTCTTTTAAAGCAAAGGAGTCTAAAAGTGAAAAGAAGAAAGGTAAGGCCCTCGTAGCTATATCAGCTCCATCATCAACTTAGATTATCGATTCTAGTGCCTTACTCTACATGGCTTCTTTAAAGGTTGAATTCTCTAGCATTGAACCATGCGGCATGTCCCAAATCAGCTTGGGTGATGACACTGATGTGTTGGTTTCCACTAGTGGATCGGTAGGGATAGAAGGTGGAACATTTAACCAAGTGTTGAGTGTTCCCAATCTCTCTACCAATCTCCTATCAGTTTACCGAATCACCCACCTTGGTGAAGGAATGCGAGTGGAATTTGGTCCTAACTCGATGATCATTCGTGAGCTTAACTCTGACTGCACTGTGGCTGAGGGAAAGGCGGATCACCGTCCACAGTTGTATACCTTCTCCCATTTCTCTTCTGATTTGATGCCTAATACCTTGCTCACTCATGCGAATGAGGTTAGAAAGCTATATCATGAGTGTTTTGGGCATATAAATTATCGTTACCTTGAACAATTGATCCAAAACGAAATGGTCAAAGGGTTACCTTGAGTTAAGTTTTCTAAAGGTATTTGTGAGGGTTGCACCCTCGGAAAGTACCCTGAAAAAAACTTTGATAAGGGAAAATCCTGGACAGCTACTTGTCCCTTGGATCTTGTTCATAGTGATGTTTCTGGCCCCTTTCCATCTCCTTCTTTCACTATAGCTCTCTATATACTAACCTTCATTTATAAATTTTCACATTATACTTGGGTATATTTTCTTAAGCTTAAGTCTGAAGTCTTTGAGCATTTTCAAAAATTTAAGGGTCTTACTGAAAAACAAGTGGAACGGTCTATCAAGGTTCTTCAAACCAAAAATGGAGGTGAGTATGTGAGTAATAGGTTTGATGATTTCTGCACTTCTAAGGGGATTGATTTGTAGTGTACAGTTGCTTACAGCCCTTCCCAAAATGGAGTTGTAGAAAGAAAGACTGAACTCTAAAGGATATGGCTACTTGTATGGTTCACTCGAAGTCCCTTCCTCCGGAGTATTGGGTTGAAGTAGTGAATTGTGCTTGTTACATTTATAATTGTGTTCCACACAAGGCAGTAAGAGGGATGACACCCTTTGAAGCCTGGTTTGGACACAAACCTAGTGTTGAGAACTTTCGAGCCTTTGGATCCAAGGCTATGGCTTGGATTCCCAAGAAGAAACATAAGGCATTGGATCCACAGTTCAAACCATGTATCTTTTTTGGGTATCCTGATGGCATGAAAGGATATCGATTCTTGAACCCTACAACCCATGAGCTCTATATTGAGAGGAGTGTGAAGTTTGATGAGTATTCCTTGACTGTGACTTCCACTGAGGTTCTTTTGCCCACTAATTTAAATACTGACTCATCAGATGATGATGTTTTTGAGTGAGTTCCTCCTCTCCCTACTCCTCCTAATCCTCAAAATTCTAAGTCTTCTGATTCTGATAGTAGTGATGATGAGGACTATGTGCCTTCTCACTCGAGTGAAAAATCTTCCAAATTTGAGCTTGAACCTTTGGGACCTCTTTGGGCTAGGAAAACTTTATAGAGTGCTAGAGATTTAGTTGGAGATCCTTCATATGAGAGACGTACTCACTCAAGTTTCATTGGACCCCACTCCTTCTTCACCTCTGCTTCTGATCCACCGTCTTTCTAGGAAGCTTCTGGGATTCCTAAGTGGGATTTTGATATGGATGAGGAGTATTCCTCACTCATAAAGAATGACACTTGGGATCTTACCCCAATTCCAAAAGGAAGAAAATTCATTCGGTGTAGGTGGATATATTGAAAAAATTATGGAGCCAATGGAGAAGTCAAAAAGTATAAAGCGCGACTTATAGCTAAGGGTTTTCTCCTAGGTAGTTGGGGTCAATTACTCAAAAACCTTTCCTCCAGTTACAGAAGATGAATTCCATTTGACTGAACTTTGCCATCACTGCCGCTAACAGATGGGAAGTATACCAGATGGACGTTAAGAGTGCCTTCATTCATGGGGACTTAGAGGAAGAGATATATATGGAACAACCTCCGGGTTATGTCCATAATCCATCACCTCATTTGTAAGTTAAATAAGTCTCTCTACAGACTTAAACAAGCCCCTCGGGATTAGTATGCCAAGATGGACTCCTTTTTACTTGCATCATTGTTTTCTCGGTGTCACTTTGACCCAAATGTGTATATTCTGCAGTAGGATGACTCCATGCTTATTCTTGTTCTCTATGTTGATGACTTGTTGATCACGGGTATCTCTTCCTCTATCATTGATTTTGTGAAGATCTCCTTGGCCATACAGGTTTTTCATGACTGACTTAGGTTTGCTTTATTACTTTCTTGGGATCCAGTTTTCACAATTTGATTCAGGAGTTTTGATCTTCACAACCTAAGTACTGTTCTTGACTTGCTAACTCATTTTCAGATGCCTGATTGCAAGTCTTCTCCTACTCCTTTTCTTTTCGGGGTTAAGTTGGTTTCTAATTGCTCTACTCCCTTGGTTGATGGTACCCTTTATCGATAGTTGGTGGGGAGTTTGATTTACCTTGACTCACACTCGACCATGTATTTATCTTATGTTGTTGGGATCATGTCCAAATTCATGCAAGAACCACATGAGTTGCATTTAGAAAGCAGCTAAGTGGATCCTTCATTATGTTCGTGGCACCTCATACTAGATGGAATTCACTATTTTGGAGGGGTCTGATATTGACTTGATTGGGTTCATAGATTCTGACTAGACCGGTGACTCTAGATCATCGAGAAATCTACCTCATGGGCTACAATTTCTCTCTTGGTTTGCAAGTCCTATAAGTTGGTCTAGTAAGAAGCAGAATGTAATTACGATATCTTCTACAGAAGGCAAAATACAGAGGAGTAGTTAACGTTGCCACAGAGGTTGTTTGGTTACAGGGTATTCTTGACAGAGTTTTGCATCCACTTTCGGTGGCCTACCATTATCTATTGTGAAAACACGGGCACTATCTCAATTTGTAGAAATACTATTTCAGCATCAGCAGACAAAGCACATTGAGATCCATATGCACTTCATACGGGAGCTTATTCATGATGGTATCATTGACATACATTTAGTACATTCAGACAACTGATCATATTGCAGATATATTCACCAAGCCCTTCATTGAGGTGAAGGTTTCTTCACTTGCAATCTCTTCTTGGGGTGAGGTCTTACTGCAGCTGCTCATCTTCTTCGGGCTATATAGTCCTTCTCCTTCTCCTCTTCTTCTTTCCAGGAAGATGTTGTTTGTATATGGGCACCTTATCAAGCCTTTAGTTTCGAGCCCCATTGACACATCTTTCTTAGTTGTTTAGGGGAGTTTCTTCTTGTTCTGTCTTGACTCATCTATGAGCCACTACCCCAACTTCGATGAAGGGGGGGTGTTGGTGTGTGTGACATGCCTAGTCATGTCCTCCACATCACATAGTAGAGGGTCATCTCACCATGGGTTAGAGTCATAGGGTTTGCTTAGTGAAGTCAAATGACACTAGGGTTACTCAGTACCCTATCATAGTATCCCTTCATTTGACATTCATGAGTTAGTGTGCCATAGGACACTCCGATATCCTTATCTCTATGAATTGCAAGCTTTGTTCTGTTAGTGGCAATTTCATATCCATTGATTGACGTCATATTCCTCCTTGTGCATTACATAGAGCTATTATGTTTCCTTGTAGAGTGCAACTTCATCATGGTGCACAGTTTTTGATACGATTCTCACCAACTCTTGTCACTTCCTTTCCGTTACTCAGATGGCTCCAACATGAGTATGAGCATATATAGGTTTGTTGATGTTACACTATTCTTAGAATTATTCAAATCTTGCTTATTGAGAATGCAGCTTATGACATGAAAACTATGGAGGTCTATGACTATATTGTTGGTGAATATTGTATTTATATGTTCTAATGAATCCCTCTTTCATATTAAGTTAGGTTACAATGATGGACACAATTCATCTCAAAGACTGGCTCTTCAACCTCTTTGATTTATATCCAATGACCAAATTCACTTTGGTCTCTTTAAAACAATGCCACAAACACATCCACACATGTAGAATTTTTTAATCCTCATGCTCCATCTAGTGCAATCACTTAGTAAAAACACATTGAGGGTAAGAAAGCTGATTGGAAACAGTCTGACTACAAGTATATGCATAATTTTAATCATGTAATGTTATCTCAATAGTTTACTAAAGTAACATACGAGAAGTCTTTACACAGGCCCATAGTGGAACCCTAAATCAATGTGCACTGCATACAAAAAGTGACCACATTAATTTCATATCCTCAAATTTCCTCTTATAAGTAGTCCCATATATTGTAAGTCAATTTGAGGATAATTAGCACCCAAGTCTAACATTAAATTGAACCTAGGAGGTTCTGTAATTAAAGGAAAGTTTGTGTCCAAATGAGTTTCATGTCTCCAGTTGTGGACTACTCTGATACATCTCACACTAAAGAAACATGGAGCCTATTCACACTCATTTGCTAGCCCAAATTTCATGCACTCAAACCTTCGGATCATAAGTGAAAATTCTTATCTCACCATTTCTCACACATTGAAAAACCTTACTTGTTACTATTATATTCATTAGGTGCTCAATACTTTTACCAAGATTCAAATTTACATGTGGATCAGCATGTAGGCAATCATCAGAACAATCCTAGAGACATCATAAAGGATAGTACTATCATCCAAGACATATTGGAAGAATTCTATGAATATTTTATTTTTCCACTTTAGTTGCACAAAATGCACCATAAAATATTCACTAGTAACTTGATGGATGTAAAAATACTTTAAAAACTTGTATAAAAAAAGGTAAATTCACATATTCAACTACTTAGATTGGTATATCCTTAATCAATCACACATATAATATGTTCATGTTAATATGTGTTAGGTGAAGTTTTGGATGTGAGTATCATGTTTATGAATAGAGTTATAAAGAGTGTGATCATAGACTGCCATTAGCATTGGAAACTAGATGCTAATTAGGATAATCTAAGGACTGGTATCTACCCTATAGGAGAATACTTCAAGGGTCCACATTGGAAGATTAAATACATCTATAATATGCTTTGTATTACACCATCTTCCAATGTAGTTGGTGAGAATGTATATGTTCTAGACTTAATGTTGAACATTATTTGGTGATTTAGTATTCTCTCATATATTTGAAAATTTGGTGTGTATCTCCTTCACATGCGTTGCTTACATCAACTTCAGAATTTAATCCAACAATATTCTTCTATACTATAATTTGAGCACTTAGCATACCCATATAGAAGGATCAGATTATTCAAAGTGGCCAAGTTCACTAACACCCACTCAAGGCACACATTCCTTTGTTCCTAATCTGGTCAATGTCTTAACTAATACTGCTACTCAAGTTAAGTGAGTAAAATCCTAACCCCCTTGAAATTCTTCAAGTGTCAATAATGTAGACATCTAGTTGAAGATGCAATTAGGGACCTATCACTCCTCAAGAAAGAGAAAATGATATGTGTGTATCACTTACTAGGTTGTTTCACAGGTATCACATAACTACACTACACCTCATGTATTTCCCTTGCTAATAACTAGTGTTCCCAAACCTGTACACATCTCGTGGCTCTGCACACAAACTTGTTGTATAGTCTATATCACATGTGACTAACCTATTAACGTGAAGACGATCACTGGAAATATATCTCATGTGCAGTTGTGGCATATCCTATACAATGCTACTTACGATAGATCACATGACACCTAGTTGGGCATAGGGACTCTATTATTTAGCTTATATTAAAATTATACTCGGGAAAACTTACAAATAGATGGGTAATTTAGTTTCCTATTACACATAGAAAATGGTAAATAGCAATTATCCAAATGTTGAAAGCACAACTCCATTCTCCTAACAACTGTACACATAGTGTACAATTATACCAAACTATTTTGTAGATGTGTGATTCAAAGACCCATCTCAAACCTTATAATAGGATTTTACCATATCATCCATGCTAAGTATTTTAGCTCTCCAATATAATATGTGATCACGGTACAATTCTTACTTCTTCATATGACAAGTAGCCACAAGTTGTTGCACATGGGGAGACTTCTAATTGCACTTCCTTATATGGAAGCTAATCCACCCGTGATATTATACAATAGTCTTTCTCATTAATTGTCTTACCTCAAAGGTTGACCAAATAGGTTGGTATGATTCAATGTTCATACTCTATGAACCCATGCTCATCAAATATGGAACCTTGTCCAAGGTATGAACCCCTTTTCATCATCTGCAAGTATCATGTTGTTTCTTTTTCCTTATGATTTTATTTTTCTACTATATTTTCACTTTAGGGATTGCATAGGAATATGCTCACTTTATTACAACATGAACATGTTTGTAAACTACCATATGAACAATGACAGGTACACTGCAATTGAAAGAAATCACACTGAAATAAAATGCCACCAAACCTTTTTGTGGCCTCACCTTGGCGACTAACGAGAGGTCATTGATCGACCTCCAACCTCCTGCGCCTCTGTTCTCCAATGTTGTGCTTCTTATTTAGTTGATGAACATTTGAAGCTCACTATTTTTCACATTGTATTTATCATCATAACCCCCTCAATGTGAAATATTTGACTTCGGCTAGTGCCAATTTCCACCGAAAATGTATCCGAAAGGCAATTATTTTTTCAATTTTTGAAAATGACATTTATATAATTTCCTAAATGATTTTAACTCAAAATTTTGACATTTACATACATTGATTCACAATAATAACATTTTTACTTTTTTCTTAATAATTTACCAAACGTTTATTAAATTTTAATATAGCTAAAAGCTATAACTAAAATTTTAGCTAACTATGACATCACATAATGACATGAAAATATGAATTTGACGTAGACTCTAATTTAAATCAATACTAAACCAAACTATATGTAATTTTTTTGACTTATTGATACTCAAGGACTTAGGGTATATTAACACTAAGTAAAAATAATATTTAAGTAAGGCTTATAATTTCAATTACCTATTGATAATGACTAAATTTTAAATCAAATGACACATGAAACCTTAAACATAGTATTAGAAAACCATGATTTTTAGAACCTCTTGTATTATAATCCAACTGGATGTGTGAAGAATGGAGACAATGGGTGGTGAGACTATTATTATGACGTCAATATGCAACATGTTGTTATACTCGTGAGTTATGTGAGCCAAAACAATGATGCAAATGTATCTCTTACAAATATTTTGTAGTTGAATGGTGTATTCTTATGTGAAATTTACAACTATAGCTTCATAGATCAACCAAAAAGAAAAAAAATAGAACTTTACAGATTAAAAATAAAAAATAGTAGCTGGAGAAAAAAAACCTAAGCATTCAATGGATACACATCATATTAAATTAAATTAAACAAAGCAATATACAATTTAATAGAAATGAAGCTCCGTATGAAGAGCAACAACTAGGGGGAAGAATGAAGTTAACAACCTTGATTTGAGCAGGAGTGGATCTTAACTCAGCTGAAGGCAGTGATCCATAATCTGTGTTAGGTGAACTAAAGTGTGGTCAGTTGGAATTAACCACTAACACCCCCTTAATTCTAACTAAGGAGAAAATAAAAGAATGAGGAAAGAGATAAAACCCACTGGGAACAAACCCTCCCTCAAAATAGATTCTAACATAGCAAGAAAACTACTGTGTTAAGTTCCTTTCACCCTAAGAAGATCTCAGAGAAAGTGAAACTTTTGTTCAGTGAAAGTCTTCATGAAGATGTCAGCGATCTAGTGAGATGTTGGACAATACTGCAAATCAATGACACCGTCATGGATTAGATCTCCAATGAAGTGCATGTGGATCTCAATTTGTTTTGTCCCCTATCATTATACTGCATATCTACAAACCTTTAGTGTACTTTGATTGTCATACCAAATCATGGTCGGGTGATGAAAACATATACCCAGGTTAGTGAGAAAATTATTTAACCAAATAACTTGAATGGTAGCGTTGACTGCACCTCTATATTTGGCCTTTGTGGATGATAGAGCAATGGAATATTGTTTCTTACTTGACCAACAAATGGGACCATATCCCAAACTGAGAACATATCATAAAGTGGACTTGTGATCAAAGCTATCACCAACCCAATCAGAATCAGTATAGCCAATAAGATCCAAAGTACATTCAGCTGAATAATGAATCCCATAGTTGATGGTTCCCTGAACATAACAAAGTATCTACTTTGTGAATTTCCAGTGTAGCTCATGAGGTTCCTGCATGTATTTTGAAACAACACCTATTGCATATGATAGATCTAGATGAGAGTGAGTGAGATAAAGAAGACTACCCACAAGTTGATGGTAGAGTGTGCAATCAACTAATGATGTATCTTGGCCATCCTTGAGCTTTACCCCTGATAGGAAAGGTGTGATTGTTGGCTTACATTCAATCATGTGAAATATAGCCAAGAGATCCCTTGCATACTTGGACTGAGTAACTTGGACACTTGATTCATTATGGCTGATTTCAAGACTGAGAAAAAAGTTGAGGAGACCCATGTCTGTCATGGAAAATCTATCATGCTAAGATGCTTTGGTTGCAACAATGGTTGTGGCTGAATCACATGTTATTAGCATATCATCTATATAGAGTACTATGAGCACAAAAGAGTCAGATGTTTTCAAAATATAAAAAATTGGATCAGATTTGCATCGCATGAAATTTTGAGACAGAAGGTAAGAACCCATTTTGGCATACCAAGCTCTAGGTGCTTGCTTGAGGCCATATAGTGACTTCTTGAGTTTGCATACCAATGAGGAATTTTGAACATACCCTTGTGGCTGATCCATGTATATCTCCTCCTCAAGATCACCATGAAGAAATTCATTCTTCACATCCATGTGATGAATATCCCACCTTCTTGATGCTGCAATGGCAAG
Source organism: Taxus chinensis (assembly GCA_019776745.2). Taxonomy (NCBI): domain Eukaryota; kingdom Viridiplantae; phylum Streptophyta; class Pinopsida; order Cupressales; family Taxaceae; genus Taxus; species Taxus chinensis. The sequence goes on from CM034154.1 coordinate 719,284,454, forward strand.
AGCCAATCGAATGGAGTACATTTTTTCCACTGGAGCAAAAGTATCATCATAATCAATGCCATGAACTTGCTGAAAACCTTTGGCTACCAACCTTGCTTTGTATCTTCTCACTAGACCATCTTCTAATTTATTTATTTTGTAGATCCACTTACACCTTACAAGCTTACGATTGGATGGAAGTGGAACCAAGTCCCAAGTTTGATTCATAATGAGAGAATTGTATGCCTCATCCATGGCTACTTCCCAATGAGGATTCCCTGCAGCATCTGCATAAGTTTGAGGATCAGATGCTTGAATCACATAGACATGCATTGGAATAATGATGGGATCGATAGCAAAAAAGGCATGAGGGCATATCATAAATATCAGCCAAGATCCTTGTTCTTTGATTTCTTACAGGAGATACTGAATCATCACTGGAAACCCAATTGGGATTTGGATTTGGATCTGGGTCTACACATGCATGCACATGTTCATCTGATTCAGATTAAGATGAATCTAAAATTAGATCAGCCAGATAATATGCATTTTCCTTGAGATCAGTAAGAGTAGGTAGCACAAAAGTGGTGACAGGTTTCTCCTGAGATGCTTGCATGGGACTTTCATCAAAATAGACACTCCTCTCAATGAAGAGTGTTTCTGTAGAAAGATCTAGCAATCTATAACCATTCACACCATCTGGATATCCAAAAAATATACATTCTTTACTTTTAGGCTCCAAAGGCTTCCTCTTGTCTACAGGAATACGAGCCCATGCATGTGATCCAAAAATGTGGAAATGTGTGACTTCCGGTTGCCTACCACTCCATGCTTCTAAATGTGTTTTCCCAATGACAGATTTGTGAGGAGATATATTTTGTATGTATGAAGCACAATTGATTGCTTCAGTCCATAATTTTGAGGGAAGATACCTTGCATGCAATATACAACTTTCCATCTCTTTCAAAGATCGGTTCTTCCTCTCAACTACCCCATTATGTTGTGGAGTGTAAGGAACTGTGTTTTGGAATTGTATTCCTGCTTCATCACAAAAATGTTGGACATCATTGTTGACATACTCCCCCCATTATCTGTGCAAATAATCTTTATCATTTTCCTAGACTACTTCTCTGCATGAGCTTTGAAGATCTTGAGATGCTCAAACACTTAAAACTTGAATTTGAGAAAATATACCCATCTATATTGTGTGTAATCATCAATGAATGTTAGCACATATTTAGCTTGGCTCATGAAAGGTATAGGAAATGGGCCCGTAAGATCACTATGAACAAGCTCTAATGGAGAAGAGGCTCTCCATGCATGCCCTTTTGGAAAATTTTCTTGTGGATGCTTTCCAAGAGCACAACCTTCACAAAATCCATCAGAAAATGATATGGTAGGCAAGCCTTTCACCATCTCTTGTTTGCTAAGTTGTTGCATGTATCTAAAATTTAGATGTCTAAATATTTCATGCCAAATTCTACTTTCATCATTTTCATGTGTTAGTAGTAAAGAAGAATCTAATTTGGAAACAAAGTTAGAGAAAGTGTATAGATGAGATTGATGATTCACCTTATTAACAACAATTTTGGAGTTGTCTTGCATGTCATAGATGCTCACTGAATGTGGTGTGAATTCAACTCTCGTGCCAGTTCCAATGTGTGTCATCTGATACAAAAAAAGAAGATTAACATAAAGATTTGGACTATGTAACACATTCTCAAAACTTCCAATTCCAACCTCCATCCTCCCTATTCTAGTTTCCTATACAGAAGAACCATCTCCCATGAGAATAGGATAACCAGAATATGGATTTCAAGGACAGAAAGAGCATATTTTGTTGCTTCCATGTGGTGTGAATCTCCAGAGTTGATGATCCATGCATTTGAATAAAAATGAATAGCAATCAAGGCATGAGCATTATCCCTTGCTTCTGGTGCTTTTTCTTCCTACTTCTTCTTGGCACTCTCTAGGATAAGGCTACCAAGATTATGTTGTTGAAGTGACTGTGCCATGAGATCAATGGTATTCTTCATGCATGATAATTCTGGATGGTAACCATGGTTGCAATAATTGCACTTTGAATTTCCCTTTTTGTCCTTCTTTTCTTTTGAGCCTATAGATCCATCTAGAGGTTTGGGCTTGCCTTATTTTCTTGGATCTAAATCCTTATTCACTTTTCCTTTGAATTTATGGTTGGATTTGGAATTGTTCTTCTCACTTGCATGCACCACAAGTGCATGAGCTTTGGAATTCTTCAATGTGCCCATTTTTATAAGCTTATCCTACTCATGTATTAGAGACTCAATGAAGGTATCCAGTGTGGGCATCTTCCAAGTTACTCCTATTGTGATTCCAACTGTGTGGAAAGTAGAGACAAATACAAATTATTCTGGACCCAAATTGGATAGAATAGAAAGGATTAATTTTCCTTCTTCCTTGTATTTTTCAATACCATAACCTTTCAGGTGAAGCACTAAGGCCTTGAATTTTGTGAAGAAATATTGAAGGTTAGCGAAACTCATTGGATCTAATGAATTGAGATCATTTTCAAGGATATGACCCCACATCTCATCTTGCTTTCCAAATAGACCCTCCAATGCATTCCAAACTTGGTTTGGAGTTGTACATGCCTCAACATGAAATAAAAATATTGGAGAGATGGATAAGCATAACAGACCAAATGCTTCATCCATGCAGTTGAAGTATTTAGTCTTTTCAACTACAGGATTGGGCTCAACCTCTGTATTCATAACTATCTGATAGAGGTCTCTACTTTTGAGATGAAGAAGAATATTTGGCTTCCAATCAAAATAGTGTTTATGGTGTGAGAATAACTTTTCAATAGCTCTGAAAATTCCATTAATGCAATCATATATCATTCTGATCGGCTCTAAACCTACTTTGGGTACCATGTGAAATTTACAACTATAGCTTCATAGATCAACTACAAAGAAAAAAATAGAACTTTGTAGATAAAAAATAAAATAGAGTAGCTGGAGGGAAAAAAACACCTGATCATTCAATGGATATACATCATATTAAATTTTCTTTCTAGTAGATTAAACAAACAATATTCACTATTTAATAGAAAGGAAGCACCATATGAAGAGTAGAAACTATGTCGAAGACTAAAGTTAACAACCTTGATTTGAGTAGGAGTGGATCTTAACTCAGCTGAAGGCAGTGATCCACAATCTGTGCTAGGTGAACTGAATTGTGGTCAGTTGGAATTAACCACTAACATATTAATGGCTTTTATGATGATTTTATTCTTATAATATTGAACAAATCACTCACCCAACCACTATCATAGGCCATAACAAATCCTCAATTGATTGATAATGATAGATGAACATCAATGCAAGTATGCAGGTTAAATGTCTCACGAAATATTAACAATAATGAAAAATAATGAAAGAAAAAGAAAGAAATTTGAAGATGGATATGTGCTTGAATTTCCATGAAAACATGAAATAAAACATGGGAGAAGTTTATCTCTTCAAATGATATGCATGAAGCAATGCATGCAAATTTGGATTCCAACAATAAAAAATCTGATATATACCCAAAGTTGAGTCGATTCCTAGTGGAGGTAGTGTTCTTACATGGTACAAGAGATATCCTATATGTTATAACTCCATCAAGCAGCCAATAACGTGAAATATATTTTTTCAAATAGTGGTACTTCACTAGAGGGATGGAGAGGAACTCTGGTCTCTATTTTAATTGCATCAAGCTTTGAAATACTCCCTAAAAGTGTAATTGTAGAAAACACATTGAGTTGTAATCTTTCAGGATATACACCAGATCATTTCCATAATGAACACGTGGGAATAAGACATATATAACAGTAATGTGTAATAGTTATTCAAATCACCCAGTGTCAAAATATCTATCAACCATAATCAACATGAAAAATTTGATAGAATAACAATGATAAGATCCACGCTAATAATGTATAGATATTATATAATTTATATAGATGTTGTCATAGACATAATCTATCATGATCCAGGGAAGTCAAGAAATAGTAATGAATTTTTCCCATACAATGTCTCAGGATTTCATATCTTCTCTAATACTAAATGACAGGTATGAGAAAACTGCACAAAAAATATTCTTCGTATATTAAAATTTATATGGGAATATACTTATAAATATATAGGAATATAGTTTCCTAATAAATAGGAAACGTAAAAAACTATTTCTCCAAATGTGTATGAGTTGTTTTAACAACTAAACAAATATTCAACTAACCAAACAAACTTGCAATAGATTTTACCATTCACCCATGCGTTATTTTAACTTTGGAAATAATATGTGAGGAGTGCATTAATTATTTCCCGACACTTATCACATTAGAAACTATGTGATAAGGAATTCTAGCCCAATGTTTGATATCCCCTTTATAGGTCTCAAGCATGGAATCCAGGGTTTGAATCAAGGAGAATCCATAGCTCAGCAAAATATAATAACCACATGGAAAACAACATGTTTTTATGTGAATTGACTAGCCCAAAAAGTCAAAACTTAAACCATGACAACCAAGCCATAATGTTATTGTTAACTTTGCAGGTTACCCTTGCTAGGAGGGCCATTCATTTTTTTTGCAAAATCCTTTCCCTTTGTGTTCCTTAATTTTTTGAAAATTTTGTCTTGAAAAAATGCCTTTTCCATTGGGTTTCGGATTTCGGATTTCTACTAGCATTTTGCATGCAAAATGAAGGGAGAGTTCCGAATTCCAAAGTCCGATCCAATCAAATTTTGGAATTGGGATTCAGAGTTGCTGTTTTTTTTTGTGTGAAAATGTCCTCTCAAAGTACAAAGTCTGAAGTCCAAAATTCAAAACTTCAGAGTATCATATTTTAGGTTCGGGGAGGTGTTTCGCATGAAAGATGAGCAACAAAGTCCAAAGTCCGAAATATGAATTTCAGAACTTTGGGGTTTCGGACTTTAGAGGTTTAGTTGCATTGGCATGTTGTTTGAGAAAAAAATTTCGAAGTCTGATCTCTGAAAACATTTATTGCTCAACTATCCCATGCGTGTCTTCTTAGGGTAATTAATTTTGATCTCCCTATAAATACGGGGTTATTTACCAATCATTTTTATTGGATCAAAAGTACTTTGACACCCTGACGATTACTGTAACCTTTCACTGAACCCCCTAAAGAGATTTTTGAGGCAATCTTTTTGAGTTTTCTTGTTTTTGGGTAAGTCTTGTTTAAGTTTTCATTTTTATTCATCCTTTGAGGTCTGGTTTTGCTTCTTGTTCTTATTCCTTGGTTTTCGTCTTGTTCCAATCACCAAGTATGGCTACCATTTTTTTGGTTGTTTGCTTCTAAAAATGTAGAGTTGTGTACCAATAGGGAGGAAAAGTTTCTTTGTCTTATCGCACTCAGAGAGTCGATTCTTTCAACTTCTAAAGTCAAAGTTTTTCATTCTTTGGAGCCTTAGAGAAACCGTTGTTGTTTCGGAGTTTGTAGATTCAGGTTTTTGGAGTTCGAGGTTTCACATGTTCCAAAGGTTGATCATTTCGGAGGATAGATCATTTTTGGACTTCAGACATTACAATTTTAAGACTTTAGAGATTATCTATTTCAGACATTGTAGGATTTTGGAAGTATTAGTTTTCAAATTTTGGAGGTCCAAGGTTTTAGATATTTGACACTTTGGGTTTTGGGGTTTTTCGACTTCGGTGTTTCAGAGGTTACTAAGATAGTTCCAGAGCAGAAATTTCTGATTTCAGAGCTTTAGACTTTGGATTTTCAGAATTCCAAGTGGATTTTGTAGGCATACACTTAGGTTCTGAAGTCTGAATTTTTGAATTCTCCAACATGTAGATGTCTAATTCCTTATCAAAATGGAAAGATAAAATGAAGTGTAGCTCCGATATGGATAATATTGGAGATACTGATTTTGGGCACATAGACATGACTGAGTTCTGGCAGAGGTTTAAGGCCCCAAACAAAAATCCTTGGATGTAAGAAATTTATGACAATGGGCTTCCTTTTTCCATTGCTTTTCCATCATCCATGCAATGCATTAAGTTCGTACTAGCTGCAGCATCACATTTTGACAAGGATACTTGAACTGTAAAAAATGATGATGGTATGGTTATGATCAAGCTAGAAAATGATTTCTTTGAAGATATCTTAAAGCTCCATGACATGTAGAAGGATATGCAAAAATCTCCCCAGATTATGTAATCGAGCATTGGGTGAAAGAAAATGTAGTTTGCACGAAGATTATTTCCAAGTGACTACTTGGCCAATGACTAAAGGTACAATGTTAAGGTTTCGCTTATACTATTCCTCCTCTTGGAACTTTATTCAAGGAATTTAATGATATAATCACACTATTGATTATGGTTGTGGGTCTTCCTAGGGCCAGAGAATTTCAAAAGTGGATGTTCCTTTATATAGCTACAATTAAGAAGAACAAATATTTTATTCGGTTGGGTGTTCACATAAGTAATTCAATATGTTTCCAATTGGGATATGTGCACACTTTGGGTAATTTTTTTTTATTACTTCTTATCTTTTTTATGTGGTAGGCTTAGAATGATAGAGTATCCAAGTTTGAATCCAAAAGGAGTTAGAAGCACCACTCAAATATATGATTACTATCCACAACTTACCATGGTGAAAGGTCCTAATCACTTTCAGAGAGTAATCACTTTTGGAGAGTAAGCGATGCTTTTTTCATTGTTCTCTTGTATTATTTTAACAAGGATTTGTATAATCAGAAGGATCTCAGATAAATACTAAAAAGAAGTGTGAGAGTGGGGAAGGAATTTTACCTATAATTTCCAACATTTACTTACATCAGATTGCCAGGATTCGTAGGTACTTCGTATAAGATTGCGAAGATGTTCAACCGATAAGTGGGTATTGATGGAGTTAGTTCGAAAATTACATCAATATCATAAAATATAGCATGATCGATACAAGTACATGGAGCTCAATTTACCATTACCATAAGGAAAATATACATGTGAAACAATATATAAAGCCAAAATGTGGAAGGAGAGATGTCCATCAAGTAACTCTAAAGACATTCCATCCGTGGACAAATTTTCAGGGTTCATAGGTAGCCTCTAAATGTAGCCTCTAATTTACCAAGAATAAACCAGGTGTGCTGGCACATCACTCAGCCTAGATTGAGCGCTCACCTAAACTACACAAAGGTTATAGGCCCCTCCTTAGAGTTACTTGTACATGATGTGAATATTATGAATAGTTAATGCATTCAGATCCATAAATAGTATAAAAATTTCCACAGAGCATATTCAAGATCTAAATCTTAAAGAATCATGAATCAAATGTTAAAACATAATGAAATTATCCATGCAATAGCTATTTATAGTCACATTTGACACCATTATTCATCCAATACAATCCATTATATTAAATATAATAAATTAACATAAGCTTCTTAGAATAATTAGTATCATAGCTCATGCGCACATTAAGTTCTGGTAGCATAACTCCATATCATGTCACTACACCTAAACTACACAACTTACTATATATTTATAGGGGTGGGGAATTTCCCTTCACTGCTTACATAATTCCCAAAGTAGATCACATGATGAAAATAGCCTTGCGCCTTTACAATAATAGAAAACACATGCAAGTGTCTAATAATAGATCTCTTCTAGTTAATTGGAAGTGGTAATTCATGCAAAGTGCTTAGTAGGTGCTCTTCCAAAAATAGCATTTACGTGCCACACAAGTTTCCATATTGTTGTGTGCCCCACATGATGTCTCCAAAACTAGCCCGTAACCATGAAAAATGGTTAAGTCATGGATAATTCCTTGTCTTTTGCATACGTTTCCTTCCCTATCCTTCTGCACCTTCAAATCTGCCTCGCTACTGGAAGGTGAAAATCTTTTGTGCTCCAGATGACTCCTTAGAGTCACACTTCCTTGCACATCACCAATTGGGATGAGTTTGGATAAAATTGGCCGAACTTAGCCGACTAGTGTGCACATTCCCCAATTGGCAAACATTTGGATCCGCTGTACTGGGATAAAACTATTGGAAGGGAAAGAGAGTTTGAGAGACTAACCTTGAAGGAAGTAATTCTCTATGGGATTGCATTCGTTCCCAAAGATCTTACAGGATGATGAGAAAGTATTGGATCCTCCTTATAAAAGAGATAATATTGAAAATCAACTCGCTACCCTAAATAAATTGGTGAATTTAAGAGTGCGGGAAGACAAATGGATAGGGGTGGGCCCCATTTTGAGAAGGACCTATGAATGGTTAGAAAATTTGGGAATCACACCCAAAGTGTCATACCAATTATTTACAGAATCAGTACAAGCGCTAGCGAAAAAAATGTCAATCCTACTCCCTCTAAAGGTACAAGGACAACTCTCAAGCCTATTTACTAAGCCACCCAATATCTCTTTTGTTCTCATAGGGTTAGGGTATTTTGTTGAAGTTATTACTACCAAATCTGAATCTCCAAATTTGTAGTCAACTAAAGTTATAGATCTAAGTATTTCACCAAGTGTATCTCAGGTATCACAGTCACTTTTCTCTTCTTCTCTCCCATCTTCACCACATAATTTAGCTCCACTTTCTCCTCCATCTCTCACCTTTCCTCTCCCCTTGTCATCTATTTCCTCCATCCTCGTTTATCCTCTATCTCTTGTCACATATCCCTCAATGGCTCATGTGTTTTACTTCCCTCCCGATACTCTCAGTTGGAGATATACTTAGGGATAGGTTTGGACCACTTTCAACTCCCCTTCTCCAGCAATCTCTTTCCATTTCTACTTCTATTTAACTCACACCAGAGACCATTATTTCTACCCCACCTTTCATTTTCACCACGTCAGTTATCATCATTCCGTGACTTATGCAACCATTTGGTTTTAGTATTATCAAGTTTCTCCAAGTACCACTGTGACTATGCTGATAATTTATTTTACATCATCTTCTTCTGTACCCAAAAGGATGCATAGGAAAACCCCTAAGTAGGAAAATAAGAAAGTACCCATTGTTGATGTTTTTAACTTAAGTGTCTTAGATTTGACTCCTAAAAGGTAGGCCAAATGACCAAGGATTGTCTCTAATCTAGTGGTTGATCATTCAGGTGAATGGTTTATCGAAATAGCTACTCCTGCTGCAAGGAAGACAAAAAAATGATATCAGCAACATGACTATCAAATCTCCAGGTTTTCTCTTGGAAAGGCCACCCATGAAGGAGCTAGCAAGATGTTCAAGTGGCCCTAGGTAATCTGCTAGACAAATATGACAAAGACAAGGTAACTAAAGATGATCTTAAAGGGAAAGTTGAGAAGCTCACGACTTTACTAATGCAATATCACACAACTATACAAGCTACCACAACTATAACTATTCCTTCAATTTTTGATGATACATATTTCCATGTAGTGGAAAAAAATGGGCAAAAAATAAGAGCAGTTGGAGAATAAATGGAGTTATTGATTCAGGATGCATATCCATTAATCAAAGCTGTTATGGATTTGTGTAATGATTTGTATGATGAGAAAGTTTTCATTATAAACTGAATGAACTTATTATCGAGGACAGTGACAACTTAGATCTTACTATGGAAACCTGGAAAGATATTTGAAGTGTCAGTTCATATTTACTTCTAAAGGAAGGGGTGACTCATGATGATTTAAATTTTTTTTAGTTTCAAAAGGCTAATAAATTTATATACTCAAGTGTTACGAGATCTAACTTCAAAGATCGAGGAAAAATGAGTTGAAGCGGTATATGGATTGAATTATATTACAGAGGAATTTGATAGAATCCACTACAAATTTCTAAATCAGACTATTGATGTTCTTCCTGTTGATCAAGTCATTGCAAATTTTAAAATTTTGGTGAATGAAGATGAAGATGTTACAAAATATTTTAGAATTGATTTTATTTACAAGTCAGTTTCTTATCAGAACTTTGTGAATCAACTTAAGAAGGTTGTTAATAGGATTAGGAAATTGTCAACCAAAGTTTCCAAAAGAGACTGAGTGTGCAGATGTAATAAATCGATACTTGTGTGGACCTAAAGAATAAGAGATCTAAGGGATTATTAAGTGTTTATTTGACCACAAGAACAAGTTAGCTAAGGATGAGCAGGAAGAAGAACCAGAGGAAGATAAAAGTGATACCAGCCCTAGCTAGGCTTGGTATCCATTTTTGATCAGTCTCCAAGCTCTAGGACCAGAGGAAGTTGTAGGGTTGACTTGGCCAACCTGTGCAACTAATTTTTCTATTTTCATGGGAGGTTGTTCCCTAGTTATTAATGCACTCTATTTTTAGAAAAGTTAGTTAAAGGGTGGAGCTATAATCGCTCAACCCTCTTGGTTATAAATAGATAGATGCATTATGGATTAAGAAATTTTAGATCTTATTGTGAAGGGGCTCTATTATTTTGATAAGTCCAAGAACAAGCTTCAAGCCTTTTTATATATTCAGAACACTATTTTGCCTTCAAATATTTGACATATTGTGAAATTCTATGATTTATTAAGTACTTGTGAATGTTCAATTCCTTGTATGTGGTGAATTAAATTGCCTTTAATCCAGTTATCTTATTTCAATTATTGGTGAGATTATGATAAAAATATTCATATTTTAGTTGTAGAAATCTTAAAATCCCTTCCGTTGTTCAAAGTTTTATGTTGCATCAGTTCAGTGATTGATAATATTTTTATGATATGTGCATGTCATGTATTGTTCCGAAATATTAATTGTGTAAATTAAGTATATATTTTTGTTCCATTGATTCTTGGTGCATCACCATTTTATATGATATATGATAACCCCTCTATCCCTATTCTAAAAGAAAAAAGTAGATTAGTTTTATTTCAAATGTTATAGCCTTGCATCTTGATCCTAAATCAAGTGCACCAAGTTTTGAAGGAATCCGGAATTCTCCATAGGTTAATCCCGAGGAGAAAAGGTCCCACACCTTGGGGGATGTTTCCATGTTGCATAGGATCACTTGAATATTCTACGAGTGTGCGATCTTTGTGAAAACAATTGTAGCATACTTCAAAACCACCCTAAATCCCTCTATTGGTCAATTTGTCTTCTGTGTGATGATCACTTTGACCTTTCAGGTTCTCCTGATGAATTTAATAAACAATTATAAGTTTTAAAAAAGGTGCAAATTTTTTCATAAGTTCATTTAATGAAGTGCAACAAAAGACTAGTTCTCTAGAAAGCCTAGAAAGGCCAATTTTGGCCATTTTGGGGCCTATGTGCATTCTCTGGGATGTTTCTCAAAAGGTTATAAAAATTTAAAGGTTATATTCAAGAGAATTAAATGTATTAAAAGTATTTTAGGAATATTTGGTGATTCAGGGGAAGTCTATGCAAAATCAGATTTTTAGGTGTAACAAATGAATAGTAAAAATGTGAGCATGGACTTCTCTAGATGATTATGGGAGCTCTGTGAGGAGTTATAAGGAAAAAATTAGGAAATTGAAATATTTTATAATCCTCTATATGGTGGTAGCATCAATTTTGATCAAAGCATTGATAGTTTCTTGATACAATTCAAACTTACTAGTGTACCTCGTTGTCCCGATCCAAAAGGGGTCATATTTTTGGAGTTTCAGGAATAATTAAGGTTTTAAACCTATCCCATTAGTATTATACTATTATTTGGAGTCAGATTAATATAGCATTTCATCTCAAAATTCCATCTAGAGCCCCCAAGTGAAGAATTCATACTTTCAGACTATTTCAGGTAAATCAATGTAAAAATTGGCTTTCCAAATGGGGTAAGGCACATTTTTCTATCCCTCTTGTCCCTTTGCACCCAAGGGAAAAGAGGGGTAAATAAATTCTTCTCCATTACATTATTTTAACAATCCAACCACCCAAGTGTAGTCAAGACAAACTGGGTTGAGTCTAAGGTGAGTTAGGGAGAGGTGTGAAGTACTTTGCCATTTATTTTGTGCCACGTGTCACCAAATTTCTCCAAGGTGCACTTTTGTGTCTCTTGTGTCCATTTTTCCCTAAGAGGACATAGGAGATAATACAATGTGCCTCATTCTCATTTGGTATCCCCCAGACACTCACATGACCTCTGTCAGGTTCCATAGGCTTGTTTTTCAGCCCTTATGCTTAACCATTTATCCCCTGATGATTAAACTTGCATTCAAGCTTCCCCATGGGTGAAATTTTGTTTTCCCCATTTTCCCCCATGTCCAAGGGGATAGAGGGGACAATAAAATGGGCCTAATCCTAAACACTATCTCTTGATAACTCATGTGACCTCTCCCAGCTCCACATGGTGTTTTCCTAGCTCCTCCATCTCACTCACCCTCACTCTCATGCTAATACTTGTCCTCATCTTTCTTGAAGGAGCCATTTTATTCCCCTTATTTCTCCCATGTCACTTTTTACCATGAAAAACCATATTAAAACCTCATTTAAACCCATATTTAACCAAATTCTGATCTATGGTTTTTAAGCTAACGTAAAAGTGAAATAAAACACAATATCGCACTATTTTTTCTCACTTCTTCCACACAATTATCCATTTTAGTGATTTTGTTTCTATAACATATTTAAAACTCCATTAATTTATTCCATGACATAGAATCTAAAGGATGGTGATACCCCTCTTCATTTCCTGAGGATCTGGTGGGTGAAATCACTTGAATATTGGAGCAAATGATCCTCATAAAATCTAGTTTCATCCTAACCATATTTAGCCACATGAAGAAATTGATTTTTAGGGATATTAAATAATGTGTTTCTTGTCATCATTATTCCCTCCTTAAATAATTTTTCAATTTCCCAAATATCCAGCAAACAAAAATCTCTGAAATTTGGAGAGAAGGATCCTCAAAAGATCTAGTTTCGTCCAGGACATTTATTTTTCGATGCGGTTGCTAATTTTTCAAGGTATGGTGAACTAATTTTTTATCATTATTCTTCTCTCTCTAATGATAAAATAATTTTCTCATTCATCCATATGAATTAATCATCTGAAACTTGGAGCAAGGAATCCTAGAATAAAACCCATAATTTCAAGACTATTTTTGTTGCAATCTGACACAAGTGGTTCACTTACTAAAAATAGTGTGTTCATTACATGAAATTTATAAGAATATAAATTCATAAAATGGGGTGAATTATCAGCATCTGTGGTCCCCTGAATAGGCAAGAAACATCAGGGATTGAAAACAATACAAAATTGCTAAAAAGTATCAGTCGTAGCTAGAACTTACTAAAACTAGAAAGTTTCCAATTTCCTCCCAGAAAGTTATGGTAAGTCCCATTTTGATTATATTTTTGATGGATTTATTATTTACAAGGTCAATAATATGTTTCAAGGCTCAAACAAGAAATTCAACCCTACACATGCTTCCAAAGGATCATAAAGCATCATCTTGATCACATTCATGACAAGGAGCATACCAAAGCACATCAAGGTGTAGCAAGTGAAACCAAGAACATTATGAGGTTGGAAAAAAGTTTTAAAATATTTAGGAGCTCCATTTAAATTCAAATTCATCAAGAGGATGGTCATCATAAGCATGATGAGATAATATCACTATGATTAAGGTAGGATGTTATCTCAAGCAATGTATACCTTGTGAAGTGTTTCTAAAAACTCAATCCATGTTTGATAATGAGCTCACATATTACAAATTAGAGGAGGTGGAAGTTGTAGTGTTTTAGTGCAGTGTATAGGACAAGAACACGAAACTCATTCTCATTAATTCCTTCAAGTTCCATCTAAGAATTAGTCCTTTTTATCAAGAAGAGGAAAACATCTCCACGAGGAGCAATAAAGAAAGAGGGTGTTCAAACAACATAAACATGTTTTCACTCATGGTCAGGAAAGTGAGTAGTGGAGAATTCATCATGCTCATAGGTGAAAAACGTAACTTAAGGGGTGATTTGATGATCTACATATCCTAAATCCACCATTGTGATTCAAATATTCTTCAAGAAACAAGCTACCAAGGCATCAAGGACCATCATGTGTGAAGGATTGAGAAATCATCCATTCCCGCGAGGAACATGTGAGAAGGATGTGTATGAGCTGATTTCATTCAATGAATATTATGTAGATTGGAAATTCAAAAGGGTATGATCTTCATTTAGAGCGTCATAGTCATAAAAACAGGTAATCATCTTAGTTTCATTTGGTACCACCCAATTAGTAGTGTTCTTAAACACTCATTCAAACCTTTTAGTGTGATCATGTCTCAAGAAGGAAAGACATTGCCATAATATCATTCCATTCTAACCAGTGGGAAAATTATCAAGAATTTAAATCAGGGGTAATCCTTTCACCCACATGATGAAGGTCTATTTCAGTAAGTGAAGGAAAAGCATGAAAAGGTTCAAGAATCATAGAGTTAAATTTTGATCATTGGGGGTCAATTGTGAAATTGTAAGGTGCAAGAAAGTGATCCTCAATCTCACTTAGTGATCAGGAAAGAAACATCATAAGTAAAGCCTACAGTTATCTCAGGATCGCATTCAAATGTGTCACAATAGTGTTCCTAAACACTCATTTGGTAGTCTAGAATGTTTATGTTAAGAAATTATATAGTGCTTACATTATTGTAATTAATAATTACGGGAGTAATTATGTGTAATTAGTTATTATTTGTTATATAATTATAACAATATAATTTATTAGTGGATCATGTTATTATCCGTGACTATTTCAGGTTCCCTCTTGTATCTACTTCCTATTTATTTAGAAGTTGGTTTATTTTCCATGGCTATTTAATAGCCAATGTATCATTCAATTTAATATATTGAAATATATTATTAGTGTAAACGTGTTAGTATTCTTTTAGTTGGTACCAGAGCATTGATCCTATTCTGATGGAGAAATAGTTTTTGAAGAGGCGACGCCATTTAAATCGTTATCTAAAATCATGAGTTCAATTTTCTAATAAGAATGCTTATAGATTAATTTTATTAGCATGATCAAAATAGTTTTCTGTGACCATAATCTGCATCGATTGAATTTTGATTTGTATTGCATGCAATCTGCAACTCACACAACTATTGGTTATTTGTTTCGATCTAATCTTATTTGGCGGACACTAAGACTCAGATTTCTCCTGATTGGATTCACATTGAATAACATTAGATCTACGCCCTCGATGCATTATATGTTACTTCATGATTTGTTTTAAAAGCTCTAAACAAGGTAGCCGCTTCAATATCGATATTTTCAAATTTCTGTGGACATTCACAGACAACCAATATTAAGAAAGAATACATAATTTTGGATCATTGCAGGTGGAGGACTTGAATTCAAGAAATGGGGGGTTTTCTATGCTAGTTTTGCATTGATCAGGAGACTGGGAATTATTGAGAAGTGGGGTCGGTTTGTGAAGATTGGAGAGCCAAGATTGCACTGTATCAATCCATTTTTGGGAGAATGTATCGCTGGCACTTTGTCTACTCACCTTCAATTCCTGGAAGTCCGCGTTGATACAAAAACAAAGGAAAATGTATTTGCGTAATTATTTTGCTCCAGCCAGTTCCGTGTTGCAAAAGAGAATGTTGATGATGCATTTTATGAGTTGCAAAATACTCTTGAGAAAATCCAAGCTTATGTTTTTAATGTAGTACGAGCGAATGTGCCGAAAATGGCCATGGACGAATTATTTGAGGAAAAAGGTGATGTTTCTAAAGTTGTGTTGGACGAAATTGAAAAGGTAATGGGATCATATGGATATAATATAGAGAAAATTCTTGTGGTTTATATTATTCTAGATACTTATATGCGAAAGGAAACGAATGAGATTAATGCAGCCCAACGGCTACAACTTGCAAGTGTGTATAAAGGTGAAGCAGAGAAGATCCTATAGGTTAAAAAGGAAGAAGCTAATGCGAAGGAAAAATATATTGTTGGTGTTGGGGTTTCATGGTAGTGACAAGCAGTCACAGATGGGCTACGATAAAATGTGATCACATTATCTCATAAGGTTCCTGGTACTTCTACCAAGGATGTTATGGACTTAGTGATGATGACTCAGTACTTTGACACCATGAAAGATGTTGGGGAATCATCTAAGAATACAATAGTATTCATTCCTTATGGTCTAGGACATGTAAGTGACATCGGTGAGCAAATACGGAATGGAGTTATGGAAGCATCATGTGCTCCGCACGATATGGAAGCATCTCGTGCTTAGATTTTATGATGGAGGATGAAGGAACATGAGGATGAAGGACAAATAGCATTCTCTCATTAGTCACCAATGACGAGGCCACATAATAGATGTGGTGGAATATATATAGTGTGAGTATATGATTTTCAGTGTGGTTTTTTCAGTTTTTTCAGTGTACTTCATTTTGTTGTGTTTTCGTTACTTTGTGTGGTGTTTAGTGGATATTGGAAAAGAGTTGTGTTGGAGCGCAGATGAATTTCAGTGATCCTCTGACTAACGTGATCCTATGACTACCATATTTTTTTTTGGAAGATGGTCCACTTGTGAATACGTTCACTTACAATGGTGACCATGTGCAACAAGATCCAACTAGAAAGATCCATTCAGAAGTATGTACTTCGATACAATTTACTTCTCAATGTTCGCGTGTGGAAATTTCACATTAGGGGGGGGGGGGGGGGCAGGAACATGACACTAATGTTCCATTTTCATTTTGAGACTAAAATGACTAAATTCAAGGGAAACTTCATTTGGTAGTGGTAGTTTCATTTGTTGTTTGAGATCCAGTGGCAATAATCGACAACAGTGGTTGTAATTAAGAACATTGTGCTTCTTATAGGATGAAATGTGAAAATTTTCCAGTACTTGTTCTATTGTTCAGTTTGGTGAGTTGTGTTTCCTATGTTATTCCCTGCAGTGATATATTGATGAGGGCTAAAAATAGTACTTGGCACATCAAGATGTGGTTTGTTGTAAACCACTTGAAAACCACCAGTATCGATTTGTGGTCAATCGTTGTAAAATCATCTGTTGGGTTTGTGATTGTCTTGTGAAAATCACCTAATCATGAAAGCAAGTGCAGGTACAAATATAGGTTTTTCCCAAGTTCACACTAAGGGGGAATGTTAGGAAATTATATAGTTCTTACATTGTTTGTAATTAGTAATTATGTGTAATTAGTTATTATATTGTTATATAGTTATAACAATATAATTTATCAGTAGATGGTTGTTATTACCCGTGACTATTCTGGGATCCTTGTTGTATCTACTTCCTATTTATTCAGAAGTTGGTTTATTATCCATGGCTATTTAATAGCCAATGTATAGTTCAATTTAATATATATCAAAATATATTATTAGTGTAAACATGTTAGTATTCTTTCATTTATGTATCTTGCAAAAGGAGGAAATTATGATCATCATACTTTGAATCAACAAGTTCTCCATCAGACAAAGCTTCATCCTCATCCAATCATCTAGACCTTATCTCTATGTCTACCTTCTTATCTCTCCATGTTATAATTTCTCATTAAAAATATATTATTTTCTATTTTCTCCTATTCAATTAAGTGACCCTCAACTCAACATCGTAATAGTATTTTTTCAGTGATAAGAAAAAAACTCACCTCCTAGAAATGTGAAGGGTCACTAATGAAGATAAGTGAAGGGTCATGTGGGGTTAGATGAAGGGACAATTTGTAATTATATAAATTAGAATGGCTTCTTCATTCCAAAGGTTGGCAATTTTTGATTGAATGTATTTTGTTGAGATTACCACTACTACATTAAGTAATAAAAGCTACAATTCTTCTATTCATTTTATTATGTTCCTCGACTCTCTCTCTCTCTCTCTCTCTCTCTCTCTCTCTCTTCAAGCTTTGTGATTATAATAATCTTGTAAAACCAAGAAAGGTGTCTCCACCTTTGATAAATGAATCAATGGAATTATGTGTCTATGTTTTTTTTATGACTCTTATCATTGTTTACATTGTTGTGTTATTCTAATTGGATGTGGAATTACTATGGTTGAAGTATGTGAATTCTATAATCCTACTCACAACATTAACCCTCTCTCTCCTTATTTCTCCAAATTTCCCTTTACCTCCCTTCACTGTAATTTCCTCCCTTGTACTTCATACAAGAATTTTCCATAGATTTAGTGGAGTATTCCTATGTGATACTTGTCCAATTGGCCACCCCACAAATTTGAGGTAGTTTACATTCAATAATGGGAGCCTCTAGATACACAAGAAGGAGGGGTTTAGCCTCGTGACCATTGGTGGAAACTAATAATTTTCTCACACGAAAAATTAGTTTGTCAAAAATATTTTGTGACTCCATTGGGGAAGATATACCCTTTGTGCACCCATAAAAGATATATGAAAATCCCAAAAAAATACATATTCCAAAAATCCATAAAAGTAAAAAAACTGAAAAATAACAAAAATACTATTTGAATGTTCAAGAAGCCTTGTTGCAATCCTATTGAAAAATCTGCAATTTTCCACTTTCATCCCTTTCTAATTTTTTGATACAAACTCGCATAAAGAAGGTACACCCAATCTGATTGTGCAAGTGACATTATTGATCCCTCATTTGAGGAGCAATAAAGAGGGTATTTCATACTTCCCATTATATAGGTAAGAAGATAAGTTCCTGAAAATATTATTGAAGATCATACCGAAGAACCAAATATGCAACCACTAATCATAATTCCACCCGAAGAAGATGAAGAGGAATAAATGGATACACCTATGCCATGGGGATAAAATATTGGTCTGTTGGTCTTAGCTACACCACTTCATGATTTTCCAAAAGGATCAAGAAAGAAATTTATGAAATTCTATGGATATAGAAATCAAAGACCTAACGAGCATATCACAACTTTCATCACAACCTGTGTCATTCTTAGAGTGCAATGCAAAGATGTTGTAGTGTAGTTATTCATGGAAACATTATAATATGCTACAATGAATTGGTTTTACTACTTTCCATCACGCTCAATTACTAACTAAAAGGATATGAAGAGAAAGTTTAAAGCAAGATTCTATTGGGTCATTTACATAGTATTGCTAATCATTTCCCATACTCCCATTTCATAACTTATAATACATTCTTACTAAATAACCGTTCAATTTCTAGCAATTACTCAAATATTCTGCAAGTAGCTATTTTATGGATGAAAAGGCGGGAATTTATAAATTGGATTCATGCAGGAATATTATTTCCAATTTAGTCAAATTTAATTTGTACTCCTCCTTATCCTATTTTTGTAAAAAAAATAAATTCAGTAGTTAGTCTTGGAAAATTTCTTTGTGAAAGTGTATGGATATTCAAAGATGAACCACTCCACACATCTGGTCAAATTATAGTCGTTCATGAGGAGTCTTTAGTCATTAGATTAGCTAAACCCTACTTGGGTACTCGAGGAGCAACTCTTCATGGTGATTATGGAAAAATTATTTATGAAGGAAATACATTGATAACTCTGTTATACGAAAGATTAAAATACATTGAAAGCATTGTTCCATTCTAATTTGAGACGTGGTTCTCCCCCGGATAGATTAAGTTGAGTGAGTCAATGGAGAAAGCTAGATGGCTTGAATCATAAAGAAAAACTAGAAGACCGAGCTTCTGTTCCTCATTTGAACGAGGAATTCCTTTTACTAATAAGAAGTTAAGAGCACTTTAGTAACCGATAGGGGGAGTTTTTCCCTGTATTAGATTAGGGATTTCTACACCCGCAATGAATCCTAAGTACTCAAATACAAATGTGTAAGACAAATAGTGTACTGACCAGCGAAATTTATTTGCTGAGTTAGGCGAGCGATCGGACTGCCAAGATAAAACATTTTCATTCTTCCTCATGACGAATGAATATTTCTTGTAAAGAGAATATTCAAATAGGATTCTCTATTCTTTCCCAACTAAATCGCACCATGTAATTTCATAATCCAAGAGGTTATTTTAGGGCCTGGGTTTTTCTTAAATGGATGAGTTCCAAAGATATGGAAACAAGCATAAATCTTGGCAACAATGCTTTTTATATCCACTTTTTTTTCGAGAAAATCTTTTACACAATTTCTCATGATCTTTATTTAGATAAATCGAGTTCCTCCGAACTGATGGAACTTTCAATTTCTAATTTTTTTAGTTTCCCAACTGTAAAGCGTTTAATTCTTCGGATACGTCAACAAAATGATTCAAATTCAATTGGGTTTATTCAGGAATTGTGATCCAAATCGATTTATTAATCGCAATAGGAACTCTTATTCTAAATTATTACTAGAAGGTTTGACAGTTATCTTGGAAGTTTCATTGGAAATGTAATTAAAACATTTTCTAGAAGGAATGGATGGATGGAAGAGTATCCGATCAATCCATTGCATATTTACACTTATGGAGGATAAATTCCCATATTCCAATTATGTATCAGATATACAAGTACCCTACTCGATTCATCCAGAAATTTTGGTTCGGACTTTTCGTCACTGGATCCAATATGCTCCTTCTTTCATCTATTACGATCCATTCTACACAAATGGAGAAATAGTTTTAGTGCAAAAAATTTACAGAAATCTCTGGTTTCCACCGAGGGAGAATAGGAGGTTCTCCTTGTTCCTGTGGAATTCTTATGTATATGAATGTGAATCCTTTTTAGTTTTGCTTCTGAAACAATTTTATCATTCACGATCATTGTTGTATGGATCTTTTCTTGATCGAACTCATTTTGATAAAAAGATCAAACATATTGTCATATTTCCGGTCAAAATTTCAACGAAAAGGATCTGGTTGTTGAAGTATCCTTTCATATACTATGTTAGATATGGAGAAAGATCCCTTATAGCTCTAAAAGGTACTCACCTTCAAGTGAAAAGATGTAGATATTATCTGTTTAATTTTTGGCAATATTATTTCCATCTTTGGTCTCAATTGTATAGGGTATGTATTCTTGAACTATCCAAGATTTATTTTTCTTTTTTAGGTCATTTTCTAAGTTTTAAAATGAAAACTCTCATGGCTAGGACCAAAATGCTGGATGATTTATTGATTAGCGATATCATTGCAAATGAATTTAATCCAATAGCTCCGATTAAATCCATTCTTTTATATTTGACTAAAGAAAGGTTCTGTGACATCTCAGGGCAGCCAATTAGTAGATTGTCCTGGACCAATCTATCAGATGATGATATCCTTGATCGATTCGATCGAATGTGTAGAAATATTTTTCATTACTACAATGGATCCATTAATAAAGATGGTTTATATTATATAAAGTATATACTTCTACTTCCATGTGCTAAGACTTTAGCTTGTAAACATAAAAGTACGATACGTGTAGTTCGGGAAGAATCAGGTTCGGAACTCTTCACAAAATCATTCTCAAAGGAACAAGAATTCATTTATTCTTCCTTTTCAAAGACTTGTTCACCAGAGAGAACGAATTTGGAATTTAGATATTATCCAGATAAATCTCCTAATTAATTACTGGCAAAAGATACATAATAAACAAATAGAAAAATGATTTGACCAATGAAATGCTGATTAGATCAATTAATTCACTATGGGCGTTTTACACCCGAGAATCCAAATGATTTATAAATTAATATATTGAGAAAGCCATGTGCAATGAAAATTCCAAGCATGGTTTGGGGAGAGATTTCTTACTCATTTAAATAAATGATAAGGAGTAGATAATCCACTCCATCCGACGAGTTCCAGGTTCAAGTCCCGGGAAACCCAAATCAATAGGGTTCTATAGACTCTACTAATTCTGTATCCAATCCAAGAGATAATTTTGTCTACTACTATTGACAAGAAAGAGAGTGAAAATCACAACATTCGTAGATCATACTGAGAAGTGATGAAGTATTCATCAACAAATAGTAGAAATAAAAATATACTAATTGAGGAATACTTTCTATATTATAGATAATCTTATTTGATTCATAAATAAATTAAAAATATTGGTTGACATACAGATAAGAATCATGTTATACTGTTTAATAACAAGTGTATATGCTTCGGATCTTCTAATGATTAAATAAACCAAGTTCTAACCATGACCGCAATTCTAGAAAGACGCAAAAGCGCAAGCCTATGGAATCATTTTTGTGATTGGATGACTAGCACATAAAACCATCTTTATATTGGCTGGTTTGGTGTCTTGATGATTCCTACCCTATTTACTACAACCTCTGTATTCATTATTGCTTTCATTGCAGGCTCCTTCAGTAGATATTGATGGTATTCATGAGCCTATTTCCGGTTCTCTTCTTTATGGAAACAATATTATCTCCGGTGCTATTATTCCTACCCTTGCAGCCATTGGTCTGCATTTCTATCCCATCTGGGAAGCAGCTTCTATTGATGAATGGTTATATAATGGCAGTCCCTATGAGCTAATTATTCTACACTTCCTACTTGGTGTAGCTTGCTACATGGGTCATGAGTGGGAGCTTAGCTTCCGTCTAGGTATGCGTCCTTGGATTGTTGTTGCATACTCAGCCCCTGTGGAAGTTGCTACTACTATTTTCTTGATCTACCCTATCGGTCAAGGAATCTTTTCTGATGGTATGCCTCTAGGAATCTCTGGTAATTTCAATTTCATGATCGTATTCTAGGCTGAACACAATATTCTTATGCATCCATTTCACATGTTAGGTGTAGCTGGTGTATTCGGCAGCTCTCTATTTAGTGCTATGCATGGTTCCTTGGTAACTTTGAGTTTGATCAGGGAAACCACAGAAAATGAGTCCACTAATGCAGGTTACAAATTTTGGTCAAGAAGAAGAAACTTATAATGTTGTAGCTGCTCACAGTTATTTCAGCCGATTGATCTTCCAATATGCTAGTTTCAACAACTCCCGTTCTCTACATTTCTTTTTAGCTGCTTGGCTAGTAGTAGGTATCTGGTTTACTACTCTAGGCATCATCACTATGGCATTCAACTTAAATGGATTCAATTTCAACCAATCTGTTGTTGATAGTCAAGGTCATGTAATTAACACTTGGGCCGATATCATTAATCGTAATAACCTTGGTATGGAAGTTATGCATGATTTTTTTTGAATTCATAGATTTGATCTATCTATTAAATTTGCATGTATTAAAGAATGCACAACCTCTTCACGAAGAATAAGATAGAGTTGGTCACAATAGAATAAGTTGGAAAGAAGCTGTGAGCAATAGATTACCCAAAGCAATAGGTAGAAGGAATTTCCAACCAAGATCTAATAATTGGTCCATTCTTATCCTAGGCAAGGTCCACCTTTCCATGATAGAAATAAATAAGAACAGATAAGATTTAGTTAATAGAATTAGGATCCCGATCATTATATTAACGACCTTGCTAATTCCAGAAATTGAATCCCATTCAAAATGTTCCAGAATGGGTATGAATGGAATTGATAAGTTCCATCCGCCCAAGTAAAGAAATGTTACAAAGAATGAAGAAGCTAATAGATTTAGGTAAGAAGTGACATAGAATAAACCAAATTTGATACCTGAATATTCAGTTTGATAACCCACTACCAATTCTGCTTCCACTTCTGGTAGATCAAAGGGAAATCTCTCACATTCTTCTAGAGACGAGATGAAAAAAGCTATAAACCCTATAGGTTGACGCCACAAATTCCATCCTAAAAACCATATCTACACTGTGCTTCAACTATATCAATTGTACTTGAACTGTTGGATGATTATAGTCGATAGAACATCACTGTTATTATCTCTATTCCAAAACCGTACGTGAAACTTTCACTTCATACGGATTCTCAATGGCCATTGAAAAATAAAAAATGCAATAACCAAAAGAAAAGAAGCACCCGAATATTATATTAGATAAATTGGACCAATGAGATTCTGTCTGCTACAATAATATAAGCTTTTGAATCTATCTCAACCTTCACTATTTTTTTTTTTGTGGGAGAGAGGAAAACTGTGTAAAGGATTACTTCGTTCTAGATAGCCATTCTTTTTAGAGTAGATAGAAACATATTTTAGATTGGGGTTATGGGGAAGTAATACTTGATCATCCCTACCAATGCCAAGTCCTTATTATCATCCCATTTCTATTGAAACATCTTTGGTCTGGAAATAATTTATCTTTTTCTTTCACTAATCTTTTTATATCTTGGTGTTTCTCACCACCTACCTTTGCTTAATTTTCGGTATGTATGATAGTAACTTCATAATTTTTCGCCTCCCTGCTGTTGGGCCCCAAGGACTAATATATGAACTAGGGCAATTCTCACTGATTGTGAATGCTTTCACTCTTGTACATGGGGGATGGGGCTCCATCATCTTACTACAGATTTGCAAACTGTTTGATATCAACCATATGACTATCTATTTTTCGATCGGAATGAAGAATCAATATTCATTCCATTCACTTGTATTTTCTTGTTTTATCCTAAAAAGAGGGGAAAATCAATCTCATATTCACAAAAATTTCACATATTAAATGTATTTTTATTCATTCGTGTCTGATTAGAAAACGAAAGCTAACTCAAAAAAAAAATTACCCTTTGGGACATAGGAATAATCGAATAACGAAAAAAATAAAATCCAATTTATCTAAAAATAAAAATTGAACGAGAAGCCGTATGAGGTTAAATTCTCATGTACGGTTTTGTACAGTGATGGTAAGGATAACTTATCTGTCAACTTTTCCACTATCACCCCCAAAAAACCCAACTCTGCTTTACGTAAAGTTGCTAGAGTACAATTAACCTCTAAATATGAAATCACTGCTTATATACCTGGTATTGACCATAATTTACAAGAACATTCTGTAGTATAGTAAGAGGCAGAAGAGGGTAAAGATTTACCCGCGCGTGAAATATCACATAATTCAAGGAATCTTAGATATTGTTCAAGTAAAAAATCGTAAACAAGGGCGTTCTAGTGCGTTGTATATTCTTATCTAATATTTGCATCATTTCATAATGATATCATGTCAATTTCTAAAAACATGTAAAGTACATAGCTAACCTAATAACAAACGTTTTGTAAGGGGACTAGAGTAGGTTAAAACAAACGAAATTTATTAATTTTTTTATTTAAAGTAAATTTTGAACTATTACATAAATATGTCTAAGGTTCAATATTGAATTCATTTAATAAGTTTTTCATTTTTCCTTACGTTGCGTGTGTCAACAAATGATCAGGGGATCATTTTTGAAAAAAATTCCCTAAACATCCCTAAATGGTGTTAGTGTAGAAGATCATCTCGAGAGCTTTACAACGACTATGAGAACGCGAAAAACAAACATCGGGAGCTCTAGATATGTCTGGTCAAAGTTCGGTCAACAGGAAAGTCAACTCTAATCAACTGGTCAATAATGGACCAATTGCACTGTGACACATGGCTCACCACCACTCGTCGAATTCGCTCGATTTGCCTATCGAGGGTCGACAAGTGGTATTTATTGCCATATTTCATTTGGAATGTCATTATATTGCTTGTGTTGAAATTTATATTACCTCGTAATTATTCACCATGTTATTATTGGTAACGTTCGAGGCTTATATTATTCTCCATGGTCGAGTTGATCATATTTTCCACATGGCACGTATGTTCGTATTTATGTCCCATATTATTCGGGATTGGATGAAGCGGTGTTGGAGGGGACAGTTATGCCCACATGGAAGGATAGAGGATGAAGCGGTGTTGGAGGGGGCGGTTAAGCCCATGTGGTCCCATGACCACTTCAAACAATGCGTGTAAAAGGCTTATTAAAGCCTTAAACTTTATCAACCCACAAAATGTGGGATATACATGCGCTCCATTGGGATTTTATCCCATTTAAAATGCACATCCGCCAAAAATAGAGGTCGTTGGGATTTGATCCCCTGACCTTATGGGTCCAAGACCAATCCTCCAACCAACTCACCTAGAGGCTTGGGCACATTATAAAATGGGGTGCTTCAACTTATACTAGGGAGACAGGTCTGTGTAAAGCAACTTAAGGACTAGTTTTCTGAAAACGCCATTTTTGAAGGCCTTGCACTCAGAATGAGAACTTGGAGTAAAAAGATGAAATGAAGGAAATTCTGAGATGATTCCAACGATGTAAGATTTGATCTTTTTTGTTGAGTTGTAACCTATTTTTGGAAGCTTTGAATGCATATTTTAACAGGGATCTTCACGACAGCTAGTTGGAAAACACGAATTTTAATGCACTTCTGGTCCGAATTGTGACTTGGTGTAAACATGAAAAGTGTTCAGAATTCAGATCTGATCTCAGAAATATGATGTGTTTTCATAGAATGTTTTTAAATCTCCATTTGTAGGTGTTTTTTCTAACACATTTGCAGGGAGATCACATTGTGAAAACACTGTAGGAGCCATGGATCGTTCTTGGAACAATTTCTGCTATTTTTCAGAGTTCTTGGGACATTGATCAGCTCATTTGTAGGTTGTGATTCATTATTGGTTGTTTGTAAGATTTATTTTACTTGCATATCAATATTATTAATGGATCGGTTCAATTTGAACCCCGGGACGTAGGAATTTCCGAACCCCGTAAACAATCTTGTTTGTTATCTGAATGTTTTCACTTTTTTCTGATTATTTATTTGCTACACAAGTTTTCTGCACTTCTATGGATGCATAATAATAAGAATTTAATCAATTTGTGGAGTTTAGAATACTTAAAATTGGTTAAGAAAATCACGATCTTTGGAAACTTTTAAAAGTGATAAAAATTACAACAAAATTTTTCAGATCAAGTTTGGTATCAGAGCAGTTAGATTACCGGATTAGCTTCTAATTGTGTTTGGAAATTTGGATTCAGTTTTAGTATTGATTTCACTTTTCAGTTTGTAGACATTTTGGGGCTTGTTAATCTTCTTTTGCAGTGTGCAGTTTTGGAAGTACAGGTTGTGTTTGCAGGAACAGGGAATCATGGGCAAGTCATCCAAACAAGAGCAACTGGATGAGCTTGAAGCCATAAACCACCAACTCCAAGAAGAAAACTCCTTCTTGAGAGATAAATTTTATTCCTTCGAAGAGGAAATAGTGCGGTTAAAATCTGAGCCACAATCCTCTATACCCAAGAAAGAGGAGTATGTCAACAAGATGCTTGAAGAGAGCAAGAAGTTGATGGGCTTTGTTAAAGAGTTGCAGGAAGAAATACGAACCAAGGATGCCCTCTTGGAAAAGCTGCAACAAGGTGAACACAAGAAGGAAATGCCTTCCAAATCAGATGCAGGTACTATGACAGAATGCAATGTAAGTTGTTCACATTTTAATTCTTCCTCTCCTTCAGTTTCAGATGTTCCTTTGGGTCAGTTTGAAAAACACACTAAGGGAATTGGGTCTAAGCTAATGGTTAAGATGGGATTTAATGGAACGGGCCTTGGTAAAAATGGACAAGGTGATGCTAACCCAATACAAGTAGAGGATCAGCCTCGGTTTGCAGGTTTGGGTTATTCTAGTGGAAAAATGGAAATTGGAGAAAGTTCCAAATCAGCTGAAGGAAGACAAGCTTCCAATAGCCAAGGATCTATGCCACTAGAATTACAGGATTCCGCCATCAGGAGGAATAATGAAAGGTGTAAGAAAACAGGTAAAAGTGGTAATTAGATTCCACTTCCTTTTACTTACACTAAAAATAGCACTAAGGGAAAATCAAATCCTAAAACTTCTAATACACTCTTTCAATTGGAACAATATAGCTTTGGTAGGCAGAAATATGCTTTCCCTTGCATATTTTGTGAAGGTACTAATCATTCTGTTGCATATTGTTAGAAGAGGAAAATTTTGATTAAGAAGTTAATGCCTTTTTTGAATGATAAGGTAGGTGCTAAAGACCAATCTCACCAGGGAAAGGCGAGAAATGGAAAGAATGTTACCTCTCCTAAACAGGGGAATCATTCTCGTAGACAGAGTTCTGAGAATGGTAAAATGGGTAAAACTCCTAAAAACAGGGAAGTTAAATTTTGTTCCCATTGTAATAGGAATGGTCATGATGTTAAGGTTTGTTGGTTTGTTTCTAAACAACAAAATTGGAAAGTTGTTAAAAAGAACAGTATTGTAAAACCAACAGTGTTAAACCTAACTAAAACTCATTGTGGTACTGAGGAGGTAAAATAACCAAAATGGAAAAACCCAAGTGATTGGTTTGGAAAAACACTCCGCAACTTTATATTTGCACTATAGTAAATTATTGATAGTAGGCAAGCAAAAAAAATTTAGAGCTATATTTTAGGGATTCCTGTTGATTGATAAGGATTTGTTCCTAAGTTGATATTTAAGCTTTGAAAATGAATGGAAACAACTAAAGAGAAGATTTGAGTGATAGGTTCATCATACTCATGTTTTGTTTTCTCAGATTGGTTGGTAGTTCCATTGTTGAAAACACTATGCAGGGATAGGCATCAGTAGTATGTCTAAATTTGAAACTTGCAGTTGTAATCAACATAATCACAAAGTGTCAGTTGAACACTAGCTTCCGTTATAGATGGGTGTTATTATCTAACTTATTATTTGTGTTGGCGATACAATGTTTTGGCATATTCATGTTGATTCAGTTGTTGACTATAGCTATTTTTGGGCATTGATAGTCTATTATATTCTAATAGTGAATACTTGCAGTTGTTACAATTTCAGATGGGCAATGGGCACTAGCCTAATTGTGGGCAGTTTAGATGTCTTGTATACTGATCTGTGTTATGGAATTGTAATTTTTGGTAATCGGTCGTATCACAAAGTGACAGTTGAACACTAGCTTTCCGTAATAGAATGGGTGTTATTATCTGGTCAGTTATTTGTGATGGCATTATAGTGGGGTATGACAGTTCAAATTTTTGCGTAGAGTTGATAGGGTTGTAGTGTTTCAGTTGAACACTAGCTTAATTGGGTGTTATTATCTAATCGATTATGTGACTAGCTAATCAACTATTTACATTTATTTAACCCATAATGTTATTTTGGGTTCTTGTATGTGTTTGTGCAATGCAGGAAGAGATAGCATGTTTTTGCGGGTTGATACATAGCTTTTTGTGGACAAAAAGCCTTTCTCCGTGGGGAGGTGTGATTAGGGGATCATTTTTGAAAAATTTCCCTAAACATCCCTAAATGGTGTTAGTGCAGAAGATCATCTCGAGAGCTTTCCAACGACTGTGAGAACGCGAAAAACGGACATCGGGAGCTCTAGATATGTCTGGACAAAGTTCGGTCAACGAGAAAGTCAACTCTAGTCAACTGGTCGATAATGGACCAATCGCACTGCGACACGTGGCTCGCCACCACTCATCGAATTCACTCGATTTGCCTATCGAGGGTCGTTAAGTGGTATTTATTGCCATATTTCATTTGGAATGTCATTATATTGCTTGTGTCGAAATTTATATTACCTCGTAATTATTCACCATGTTATTATTGGTAATGTTCGAGGCTTATATTATTCTCGATGGTCAAGTTGATCATATTTTCCACATGGCATGTATGTTCGTATTTATATCCCATATTATTCGGGATTGGATGAAGCGGTGTTGGAGGGGATAGTTATGCCCACGTGGAAGGATGGAGGATGAAGCGATGTTGGAGGGGGCGGTTAAGCCCATGTGGTCCCATGACCACTTCAAACAATGCATGTAAAAGGCTTATTAAAGCCTTAAACTTTATCAACCCACAAAATGTGGGATATACATGGCGCTCCATTGGGATTTTATCCCATTTAAAATGCACATCCGCCAAAAATAGAGGCCGCTGTGATTTGATCCCCTGATCTCATGGGTCCAAGACCAATCCTCCAACCAACTAGCCTAGAGGCTTGGGCGCATTATAAAATGGGGTGCTTCAACTTATACTAGGGAGACAAGTCTGTGTAAAGCAACTTAAGGACCAATTTTCTGAAAACACCATTTTTGAAGGCCTTGCACTCAGAATGGGAACTTGGAGTAAAAAGATGAAATGAAGAAAATTCTGAGATGATTCCAACAATGTAAGATTTGATCTTTTTTGTTGAGTTTTAACCTATTTTTGGAAGCTTTGAATGCAGATTTTAACAGGGATCTTCACGACAGCTAGTTGGAAAACATGAATTTCAATGCACTTCTGGTCCGAATTGTGACTTGGTGTAAACATGAAAAGTGTTCAGAATTCAGATCTGATCTCAAACATATGATTTGTTTTCATATAATGTTTTTAAATCTCCATTTGTAGGTGTTTTTCTAACACAGTTGCAGGGAGATCACATTGTGAAAACACTGTAGGAGCCACGGATCGTTCTTGGGACAATTTCTGCTATTTTTCAGAGTTCTTGGGACATTGATCAGCTCATTTGCAGGTTTTGATTCATTATTGGTTGTTTGTAAGATTTATTGTTCTTGCATATAAATATTATTATTGGATCGGTTCAATCTGAACCCAGGGACGTAGGAATTTCCGAACCCTGTAAACAATCTTGTTTGTTATCTGAATGTTTTCAGTTTTTTCTGATTATTTATTTGCTACACAAGTTTTCCGCACTTCTATGGATGCATAATAATCAGAATTTAATCAATTTATGGAGTTTAGAATACTTAAAATTGGTTAAGAAAATCACGATCTTTGGAAACTTTTAAAAGTGTGATAAAAATTACAACAAAATTTTTCAGATCAACAAAAAATAAAAAATGTCTTGACCTTTTCAGAACAAGTTCAAGTCAAATAGCAATGATTTGAAACACCTTTTCTTTTAAATACGATATTTTCTTTTTAACCTAAGGACTTAATTTTATAGATATAGAAAATGCAAGATTTCTAATCAATGACAAAAGAAAGGAAACAGATACTCAATTGTGAATGAGTAAACATAATTCTATGCAAAAGAAATAGATTTCCTATTTATATATGCAAATAAAAAAATGTGGAAAGCCGTATTCGACGAAATTCGTATGTACGGTTTGGAAGGAGATCTTTCAGACCTCTAGAGATCCACCCTACAATATGGAGTTAAAAATCTAAAATAATTTATTATTAGCCTTTATGAAAAAAAAATTGTAAACCTTTTTCGCACTCATGTCATGGCAAAATACTGTAGAAAAAAAAATGGTGAAATTTGATCCCATTTTTCATAATCGATTAGTTAACATGGTCATTAACCGTATTCTTAAACATGGAAAAAAAGCATTGGCTTATCGAATACTTTATCAATCTCTAAAAAAATAAGAAAAAAAACAGAAAAAATTCCACTAATTATTCTACGCCAAGCAAGACAAAAAGTAACTCCCAAATTGATAGTAAAATCGAAACGTGTAAGTGGATCAACTTTTCCAGTTCCCGTGGAAATAAGATCTAATGACTTATTAGGTAGGTCTCCTAATGACTTTTCTAGCATAGTACCCCTAGGGGAAATGGAATCCCCGTTGCCTCCTTGAAAGAGATATGTCCTGGGCCCATTAGACGATAGGGGCCCACTTATTATCATAATATCAAAATCCCTAGGAAATTGTCAAGAATATGAAACAAAAATAATATTTTTCTAAGTGATTTAATTTTTTTTTTTCTATATTAAATAAAGCCTCAAAACTCAAAAGAGGCTTTGCTTTTATATCCTTATAGCTTTAGTTTAAAGCCCAAAAATATTGGGGCATTGCTACGGATATATCTATTACGTTGAATCAAAAGGTGGAATAATGATGGAAAATAAAATATTTTATTTAGTTTAGAAAATGCCTCTTCCTAGCAATATTGTGTACGAGATCCCCCAATTCAATGTATAACGGAATTTATAGCCCTTTCTTTGAACCAAATGCTAATTTGATTCAAATTTTACGGAGATTCACTCGCGGAACCCATAGTGAAGCGATATAGATGTTTGGTCCTTTGAAAAACACTTATTATACAATGCGTGTGTTTCTAGATGGGCACAAACAATCAGATATTGTTATTTACGAAATATTGTAGATGTCGATATCTATCTCAGATCGAAACAATCTTATGCATAAATCTAAGTGATAAATAGATAGACCAATAAGAGAGTCATCTCACAGCCACGTAGTCTAATTAATTCGAATTTAATAATAGGTCAACACAATTTTAGGGTATAAATCTCACCCTTTCTATAACATATAACAAATTTTAAGAATTCAATCGAATACCTAATGGGTCAATAGTACTAATTGACATGATTGAAACGAGATCGGTCCTTGAACAATATTGATAAATCCATAGATATAGATCTATCTATATTCACATTGATATTCTATGTGGATTCATTTATATTATTACATATATACTCGATATGTAGTCGACTTAGCCATTAATCATTTCATGATCAAAAGCACTTTTAACTCAGTGGTAGAGTAACGCCATGGTAAGGCGTAAGTCATCGGTTCAATCCCGATAAAGGGCTCTGCCCGGTGTTCATTTTTCATAGAATTAAAAAAAACCTGTGAAAAATAGTAAAAAATACCTATCATTATCAATTTTAGGTTCAACATCTGGTATAATGGAATAGCGCAGATTGAGAACAACTAGAATGTTATCTAAACTATTTATCATATATAGTCTTTTTTTCTTCATCTTGCTACTATAGGACGAGGAATAGTATAAGAAGGCATAATCTATTTCCTTTTCGTAATTTTGTATCTTCTTTCAGCCCAAAAGAGGTAAATAAGAAGGAGAAGTAAGTGAACCTGACCCATTGACTGATGAATATATTAGCTATTCTGATATTGAAAATTGAGGAGGATTTTGAAAGTGGATCTTTCAATTTCAATTATTTGAAGTTGTTCAAATGATTTAATATTTGGTTGTTGATTGGATGTTATGTCAAATGAACAGTTATGATCTTTTATTCTCTGGGAAAAAATGTAGATGGAAGTCTGAAAGTCAATATATCTTTATCTCTAACTCATAAGTTTATTCCTATCTATAGAATCCAATTGATTTAATATCTAATTCAAATCATTGATTTACCAAACATTCTTATATGAATGTAGTAAACATTTGAATTTGATCATTCTACCAGTAGAAAATGGATTGGAATTCAGATAACAAAAAAGATAAGAAATGGGCAATGTAAAAAAAGGGAACTGTAAAGTTTTCACTATAGTGAAATACATTTTTTATTCTTCTGAATAGAAGGAAAAGAATAAATAGATTTATTTACTCTAGCTCTGCTAGAATTATTCTTTTTGTTGTTCTTATTTACTACGTAAGAATAATGTAGTAATAATAAACATAAAGACTTATTAAATCAATAAAAATACTACTATCGATTTTGTTAATCTTGGATTTAGGTTCAAGACATCTAATATTGAATGGAATAGATGTGGTTAATGTTATTTGGTGATTACCAAGGAGGAAGAACAGAAAAGCTAATTTGCTTTTCCATCAGTTGTTCTTCTTATATTTATTCCATTCAGAAGGTAATTTGAGGATCAGAAATAAACTGAATAGAAACAACATCATGCATTTACCTATATTGCATTGGTTCAGTTTAGTGGATAATATCTGTGCCAACAAGAAATGTTCGGAACCCAATTAATAATTTGTTGAAAGGGATATGATGTATGAAAAATTATCTAGAGATAGACAAACCAGCGTATACCTTTTGATTTTATCAGATAGGGTGTTCAGAAAAGGTCGGAATAGTTAAATAGGAGGATTACTATGACTATAGCCCTTGGAAAGTCTTCTAAAGAGGAACAAACTTTATTTGATACTATGGATGACTGGCTACGCAGAGACCATTTTTTTTTGTGGGTTGGTCCGGTCTATTGCTTTTTCCTTGTGCTTATTTTGCCCTAGGTGGATGGTTCACAGGTACAACCTTTGTGACTTCATGGTATACTCATGGATTGGCCAGTTTGTATTTGGAAGGTTGTAATTTTTAACTTCCGCAGTTTCTACGCCTGCTAATAGTTTAGCACATTCTTTGCTCCTATTATGGGGTCCTGAAGAACAAGGAGATTTTACTCGTTGGTGCCAGTTAGGTGGTCTATGGACTTTTGTTGCTCTTCATTGTGCTTTTGATCTAATAGGCTTCATCTTACGATAATTTGAACTTGCTCGATCTGTACAATTGTGACCTTATAATGCAATTGCGTTCTCTTCTCTGATTGTTGTTTTTGTTTCTGTATTCTTAATCTATCCATTAGGCCAGTCTGGTTGGGTTTTTGCACCTAGTTTTGTTGTAGCGACTATTTTTCGATTTATCCTCTTTTTTCAAGGTTTTCATAATTGAACCTTGAATCCATTTCATATGATGGGATTTTCTAGAGTATTGGGTGTTGATCTTCTATGTGCTATTCATGGTACTACTGTGGAAAATACTTTATTTGAAGACAGTGATGGTACAAATATGTTCTGTGCTTTTAACCCAACTCAAGCTGAAGAGACTTATTCTATGGTAACTGCTAACCATTTCTGGTCCCAAATTTTTGGGGTTGCTTTTTCCAATAAACGTTGGTTACATTTCTTCATGTTATTTGTGCCAGTGACTGGTTTATGGATGAGTGCCATTGGGGTAGTTGGTCTAGCTTTAAACTTACGTGCCTATGACTTTGTTTCTCAGGAGATTCGTGCAGTAGAAGATCCTGAATTTGAAACTTTCTAAACAAAAAATATTCTCTTGAACTAAGGTATTCGTGCTTGGATGGCGGCTCAAGATTAGCCTCATGAAAACCTTATATTCCCAGAAGAGGTTCTACCCCATGGAAATGCTCTTTAATGGAACTCTATCTTTAGCTAATTGTGACCAAGAAACTACTGGTTTCGCTTGGTGGGATGGTAATGCCCGACTTATCAATTTTTCAGGAAAATTACTTGGGGCTCACGTGGCTCATGCCAAATTAATTATATTTTGGGTTGGAGCAATGAATCTATTTGAAGTGGCTCATTTTGTATCGAAAAATCCTATGTATGAACAAGGATTGATTTTACTTCCCCATCTAGCTACTTTAGGATGGGGAGTCGGTCCTAGCGGGGAAATTGTGGACACTTTTCCCTATTTTGTATCTGGGGTACTTCACTTAATTTCTTCTGCAGTTTTAGGTTTTGGTGGTATTTATCACGCATTAATCGGACCCAAAACTTTAGAAGAATCTTTTCCATTTTTTGGTTATGTCTGGAAAGATAGAAATTTAATGACTACAATTTTAGGTATTCACTTAATTTTGCTAGGTGTTGGTGCTTTTCTTCTAGTCTTCAAGGATTTTTATTTTGGTGGCATATATGATACCTGGGCTCCTGGTGGTGGAGATGTAAGAAAAATTATGAACCTTATGCTTAACCCAGTTGCTATAATTGGTTATTTGCTCAAGTCTCCTTTTGGAGGAGAGGGATGGATTGTTAGCGTGGACAATCTAGAAGATATAATCGGAGGACATGTATGGTTAGGTTCCATTTTTATTTTTAGTGGTATCTAGCACATCTTAACAAAACCTTTTTGCATGGGCTCGTCATGCGTTTGTATGGTTAGGAGAAGCTTACTTGTCCTATAGTTTAGCTACTCTTTCTATCTTTGGTTTCATTGCTTTTTGTTTTGTTTGGTTTAACAATACAGCTTATCCTAGTGAATTCTATGGGCCAACCGGCCCAGAGGCATCTCAAGCTCAAGCATTTACTTTTCTAGTTAGAGATCAATGTCTTGGAGCTAGTGTGGGGTCTGCCCAGGGGCCTAGTGGTTTAGGTAAATATCTAATGCGTTCTCCTACTGGAGAAATTATCTTCGGAGGAGAAATAATGTGTTTTTGGGATCTTTGTGCTCCCTAGTTGGAACCTCTAAGGGGTCATAATGGTTTGGACCTGAGTAAGTTGAAAAAGGACATACAACCCTGGAAAGAACGACGTTCAATGGATTATATGACTCATGCTCCTTTAGGTTCTTTAAATTTTGTGGGTGGTGTAGCTACTGAGATTAATGCGGTGAATTATGTATCACCTCGAAGTTGGTGAGCCACCTCTCATTTTTTTCTAGGATTTTTGTTTTTCGTGGGTCATTTGTGGCATGCAGGAAGAGCTCGCACAGCTGCAACAAGATTTGAGAAAGGAATTGATCGTGATTTTGAACCTGTTCTTTCCATGACCCCTCTTAATTAAATGATAAAATAAACTAGATAAAATCATAATTCATCTAATTTATTTTCATTTACCATGTTGGGAGACGGGATAGCAGGATCCTTTGCTATTTTTTTCCAACTGAGTCCTTATTGCTCGGCTATATAGCCGATCCTTTTTTTCTACTGGTCTGATAAGATCAATTGTTTAATCAAACAAAGGAGAGAGAGAGGGATTCGAACCCTTGATAGTTTTTAAAACTATACCAGTTTTCAAGACCGGAGCCATCAACCACTTGGCCATCTCTCCCGGATGAGGCCAACTGGTCCTATTTTACTCCGACAGATAATAATTAATTCAATTATGATCAATGAAAATCCGTAGTGCATTTGATGCATAATTTGACCGGATAGGGATCGAATGGTATAGTCTATTGAATCTGTTGAAAGCTTTTAAGATCACAACAATGACTATTTCTTTCCAATCATCTATGTTTGCATTAATTGCAATTTCGTTTCTCCTAGTGATTGGTGTACCTGTCGCACTTGCCTCTCCTACTGGTTGGTCAAGTAGCAAAAATGTGCTATTTTCAGGAATATCATTATGGATTGGATCAGTCTTTTTAGTAG
Source organism: Taxus chinensis (assembly GCA_019776745.2). Lineage (NCBI taxonomy): Eukaryota > Viridiplantae > Streptophyta > Pinopsida > Cupressales > Taxaceae > Taxus > Taxus chinensis. Next base: position 719,320,992 of record CM034154.1, read on the forward strand.
GTATTCTGAATTCTTTTATATCTTAGATATGTTTTAAGATCTTTTGGGTTGAAACCCTCCCTCCCCTTTCCGTAGGGCATTAATAGTTTACAAGGGAATTTCCTAAAAATACCAAGAAACTAAATTAAAGTGTTCTTGGGAGGGTTTATTTTATTATTGGTAGTATTAATCATCATACTTATAATCATAAAGTATGTACCCACATAGAAGTGGTAATATATAGGGATATATATTATATTATCCCTATAATGAGTCAAATGCGGGTATTGTTTAATGGATAAAATTTATCCTTTCCAAAGATAAGATGCAGGTTCGATTCCCGCTACCCGCCCATCTGGAGGATGAAATCCTAACAAGGAATAATTATTGGTTTGGTCATATCTTTTCCTGGTTTATCAAACTATTCGCCAGGGAATTAATAATGGATAAAAATCTTATTGTATTTTTAGTGGAGATGGTATTTGAACCCGTGACTTCAAGGTTATGAGCCTTACAAGCTACCAAAATGCTCTACTCCATGTTATCCTTTCATATGACCTTTACTATAATAGCAAAAAATAGGTGTATTGAGCAACCCTTGAGAAATGATATTATCCCTCCCTATACACGGAAGGACTTTTCTATCATCACAATAACCTTAAAGAACGAAATTTTTTTTCCTCCTACCAACTTGATTTTGTTACCCCAGCCAACAAACATGCATGAGCAATCTCATGGATTATATATACGGACAACTCAAAATCTCGATAGTTAGCTCTAGGTCTTCCATTCGTCAAACAATGTCAACGAAGACGTGTAGGTGCACTATTACATGGTGAAGATTGTAATTTTATATAAATTTTCATTTTCTCATCTAATGATGATACTTCGCTCATCTCTTTTTTCAAATATTGACGAAGGAAATTATATTTCCTTTCCAATCTTCGTTTCTTTTTCTCTCTTTCAATGAGACTTTTTCTTGCCATAATTATTCAGTCAATTGTTATCGAGGAATCAAAATATAGATCAAATTTTAGATGGATAAGTATTACGTGTATTATTCCTTATTTTAAATATAGAGAGATTAGATTTATAATCTATATATCTCCTCAAATTGAAAAGAATTAACCAAATTTGTCTGATGTAGAGGCAATTAAGAAAGTTGCATAGGTAAATATATAACCTACAGAAAAGTGAGCTAATCCAACTAATCATGCTTGAACGATTGAAAGAGCTACCGGCTTGTCCCTCCATCAAACTAAATTAGCCAAAGGTGTGCGTTCATGGGCCCATGTAAGAGTTTCAATAAGTTCCTGCTAATATCCATGCCTAGAAATAAGAAACATAAATCCAGTAGCCCAAACAAGATGCCCGAATAAGAACATCCACGCCCAGACAGATAAACTGTTCATACCAAAAGGATTGTATCCATTAATAAGTTGTGAAGAGTTTAACCAAAGATAATCTCTTGACCATCCCATTAAATAAGTGGAAGATTCATTAAATTTCGTAACATTCCCCTGCCATAAGGTGATATGCTTCCAATGCCAATAGAAAGTAACCCATCCAATGGTATTCAACATCCAAAAAAATGCCAAATAAAAAGCATCCCAGGCCGAAATATCACAAGTACCACCCCGTCCTAGACCATCGCAAGGAAAACTATAACCAAAATCTTTCTTATTAGGCATTAACTTGGAACCACACGCATCTAAAGCACCTTTTACTAAAATCAATGTAGTTGTATGCAAACCTAGAGCAATAGCATGATGAACCAAAAAGTCTCTAGGACCAATTTTTAAGAACATTGAATTTTTATTATCGTTAATAGCATTCAACCAACTAGGTAACCATATGCTTTTACCAGCATTGAATGCTAGATCATTTGCTGAAGATAAGAGTACATCAAAACCATATAAAGTCTTACCATGAGCAGATTTTATCCACTAAGCAAATATAGGATCGATCAAGATCTGTTTTTATGGAGTACCAAAAGCAAGCATAACATTGTTATGAACATAAAGTCCTAAGGTATGAAAACCTAGGAATAAACTAACCCAACTCAAATGAGATATTATAGCTTCCTTATGCTCCAACATTCTCGCCAATACATTATCCTTATTCTGTTATGGATTATAATCCCTAATGAGGAATATAGCTCCATGAGCAAATGCCCCTATCATAATGAATCTAGCAATGTATTGATGATGAGTATACAATGCAGCTTGGGTAGTGAATTCTTGTGCTATGAATGCATAGGCGGGTAAAGAATACATGTGTTGAGCTACCAAGGAAGTTATAACTCCCAAAGAAGCTAGAGCAAGACCTAATTGAAAATGAAGAGAATTATTTATTGTGTTATAAAGACCCTTATGTCCATGGCCTAATAGGCCTCCCGGAGGAATATGTGCTTTTAAAATATCTTTTATACTATGTCCGATCCCAAAGTTGGTTCTATACATATGACCAACAATAAAAAAGAAAAATGCAATAGCTAAATGATGATGAGCAATATCGGTTAGCCATAAAATTTGAGTTTGTGGGTGGAATCCTCTAAGAAGAGTTAGGATTGCAGTTCCCGACCCTTGAGAGGTACCAAAAAAATGATTACTAGAATTAGGATTTTGAGCATAAAGATTCCACTGACTTGTAAAAAGTGGTTCTAAACCTTGGGGATATGGTAATACATTCAAGAAATTATCCCATCTTATGTCTTTTCCCCTTGATTCAGGAATATTGACATGAATTAAATGTCCCGTCCAATCCAAAGAACTGACTCTGAAGAGCCTAGAAAAATGATGATTGAGATGAGATTCGGAATTTTTAAACCATGAAACACTTGGTTTCCATAGAGGTTGTAAATGCAACCGACCCGCTATTAAAAATATAGAAGAAAGAAATAGCAAGAAAAGATCTCCGGTATAAATATCTTCATTAGTGCATAAGCCAATTGTATACCACCACTGATAAACACCAGAATAAGCAATATTGACCAGACCGGGGGCGCCTCCTCGGGTAAAGGATTCTACGGCCAGTTGACCAAAATGAGGATCCCAAATTGCATGAGTAATAGGTCTTACATGTAAGGGGTCATGGACCCAAGCTTCAAAATTGCCTTGCCAATCCATGTTGAATAAATTACCATAGGTCCACAAAAATATTATAGCTAACTGACCAAAGTGAGAAGCAAAAATCTTCTGATAAAGGCATTCTTCGATAATATCATCATGACTTTGAAAGTCATGTGTAGTAGCAATACTAAACCAAATACGATGAGTAGTTGGGTCCTGGGCCAAGCCTTGGCTGAACTTTGGAAATCTTGATGCCATAATGATTTTCAAATCCTCCTAGCCATTATCCTACTACAATAATTCTTGCTAGGAAGAATGCCCATGTTGTCGCGATTCCACCCAGAAGGTAATGAGTTACTCATGCAGCACGTCCTTGGACAATACTCAAGGCTCTGGGCTGGATAGCAGGAGAAACCTTTAATTTGTTATGGGCCCAAACAGTAGATTCAATCAGTTCTTGCGAATACCCATGACCACTGAATAGGAACATTAGACTAAAGGCCCAAATGAAATGAGCACCTAAAAATAAAAGACCATATGCAAATAATGAAGAACCGTAAGATTGAATTACTTGAGAGGATTGTGTCCATAGAAAGTCACGGAGCCACCCGTTAATTGTAATGGAACCCTATGTAAAGTTGTCTCCTGTAATATGAGTTACTACTCCCTAATCACTTATACTACCCCAAACATCGGACTGCATTTTCCAGCTGAAATGGAATATTACTACTGAAATTACATTGTACATCCAAAATAAACCTAGGAAGACATGATCCCAGGAAGATACTTGACATGTTCCTCCTCTCCCAGGCCCATCATATGGAAAATGAAAACCAAGATTTACTTTATCAGGTATTAAACGAGAGCTACGGGAAAATAAGACACCCTTAAGTAGTATTAGTACAGTCACATGGATAGTAAATGCATGAATATGGTGCACTAAAAAATCTGCAGTTCCTAATGGAATAGGTAACAAATCCACTTTGGAACATACTTCTACCAAATCACCACCTCTCGAGGTTAAGTTAGTGCTTGCTGTTGCATCAGGAGCTGTCAAACTAGGAGCCGGGGCATGAGTATTTTGTATCCATTGAGCAAAGATAGGTTGTAATTGTATAGTAGTATCTGAAAACATATCTTGAGGACATCCTAAAGCACTCATAGTATCATTATGAATATACATACCAAAACTATGAAAGCCTAAGAATATACATGCCCAGTTGAGATGTGATACAATTGTATCACGATGTCTCAAAACATGATCCAAAAGATTGTTGTATTGAGTAGTCGGGTCATAGTCTCTTTCCATAAAAATAGCTACATGTGCAGCAGTGCCAACTATGATAAATCCACCAATCCACATGTGGTGCATGAACAGAGAGAGTTGGGTACCATAGTCAATAGCTAGATACGAATAGGGGGGCATATAATACATGTGGTGAGCTACAAAAATAGTTAAAGAACCTAACATAGCTAGGTTAAGAGCTAATTGAGCATGCCATGAGGTGGTTAAGATCTCGTAAAGATCTCTATGACCCTCCCCTGTAAATGGACCTTTATGAGCTTCCAAAATTTCCTTGAGGTTATGACCAATACCCCAATTAGTCCTATACATATGACCAGAAATCAGAAAGAGAACTGCAATAGCCAAATGATGATGTGTAGTATCGGTCAACCATAGACCCCCCGTTATAGGATTTATTCCTCCATGAAAAGTCAAAAATTCTGAATATTTCGACCAATTTAGGGTGAAAATGGGGTCAACCCCTCAGAAAAACTGGGATAAAGTTGAGCTAAAAGCTCACGATTTGATATAAATTCATGAGGAAGTGGTATATCTTTAGGGTCCATTCCAAAATGCCTAAAAATTATTTTAGATTGCACAAGATGCACATGCTCTCTATTCTCAAGTAATTCAGATGAAGAAAGAACCACAAGAGTCCATGAGATATTTTGTAGTAAAATTCAATAAGTTGATAAGAAATATTCTTAATGATGTTTGTCTTATTGTGAACAATATAAAAATGTTCTTTGTGAATTCTTAGATACCTAAAGTTAGTTTCATACTATGGAGAGTTCAACCAAACAATTTGGACAATGCTTAAGAACTTTCCATTAGAGTGGAAGATGACTTGATCATGTAAGGGAAGATCAAGAACCATTCAATGAAAGTTAAGGCATAGATTTCCATAGATGAAAGAGATAATCCATTGATGAATTTTTTTTCCAATGATTTAAAAATGTTGAAGAAGGAAGTTTCTCAACATGCATCACACAAAAACTGAAACAAAAACATAATTTTAGGAGAACTCTGAAGGCTTGCATTGGAAGCTCCACCAGTGAATGCAATATGTGGGATTGACGAAGATGAAGGAGAAGAGAATTTTGAATCAAATATTGAAGAATAAGATGAATGTGCAAGGATTTAATACTTTGAATTCTCATCAGATGAGTAATTTGAAGAACCTACAGATAACTACTCATGTGGATTTTTTACTCAATCAAAAATAGAGAAATAATCCTCTTCTTTATATATAAAATTCAATAAAGTGAATCCTCAAATGCATACTCCACGAAAAATTAAAAAGAGAGAGGATCCTAACAGTTTTCTTCCACAAGTTCATCTAAGAAGAATCATGAGACTACATCAACCAAGAATCCTTTCACCTATTCAGGTAAGTCTCATTCAACTTCTCTTGACAAATAAATTTCTATTTCTGTTGATCCTAAAAATGCAAATCCTACCCTTTTCAAGGTTTTTGTAGTCCGTAATTTGCTTACAAATTCTCCACATTTTGACATTATTGACCATTGAAAGAAAGTCAAAATTCAATTTTTTTGAGTCTGAATACTTGAAAACCCATTCCAAGTAATTTGACAATTTTGTGCAGTTTATCAGAGGAAGTAATTCAATGCCGAGTACCAAAAAATTTGTTTCCAAAGAATTAGCTCCCACTCCTCATACCACTCCTTCTCAGAACCTTCTTTATTCCACACCCTCCACCTTTGGGAAATTATAAAAATTTTATCTATCATTTTTGGTTAATGGGTACAAGCTAAATAATTTTATTATTGACTCCAGTGCCTACAATAATATCTTTCCTATAAAATGTTCTAAATCTCTTGGTCTCTCTCTTACTCTAGTTAATAGCCATTTATACTCCATGGAAATGAAATTAGTACTTCTTTTTCAAAAATTCAGGGATGCTCAAGTAGTGTTTGTAGATTTTCCTGACAAGAAGATCATGATGAAAAATTATTGTAGCGGACATGCTAGCCTCATATTATCTGTTACTGAGCCAAAGATTCTGTCGAGATGTGGGAGAAGATATATAGATGGATTAGTCACATGCCACCATTTTAGTCAACGGTAAGAAAAAAAAACTTCTCCCCATTAGGAAAATTAAGTATAAAATCCAAAGGCCAGATAACCCAAGAGTGCATATCCTTTTTCAAGACTCTAGGTATTACAAAATTTTCATATCCTCAGAAGATGATGATGAGCTTCCCCTGATATTTGAGAAATATCCAAGTGTCATGGATCTGGTGAAAGAGAATCATGGTAACTTGATGGAGTCATAGTTTGAAAGCATTTACTTCCCATTAGATGTGAGCATAGACATAGTTTCTATACTGGATGGTTATTATGGTATTGGAAATATTTACTTTTCGAAAATAAATAATGAAGTGATAAGTAAAGCAGATGAAGAAGGAGTGGTATTAAGAAACTTATTGTCATGTAAGTTCAATGTTTCCAATCATGTTCTCAATGTTTGACAAGAATTTCCATTTGATGACTATGTTTGTGAACATGAAGCTTTCATTTCCCATTGGGAGAGGAGGACTTGTTAAAATAAGAATGCATGAATCAAAATATGTTTAATCCTCTTGAATCTGAACCTACCCAAGATGAGGATGAGTTCATCATGGAAATGGATTCCTTAGTTATTGTTGGTCAAGATTGGTAAAATGATAATCCATATATTTCAACCACATACTTGTCCTCATTCTCCTTTTATGAAGACGAAGGACTTCTCAATTAAGAAAAAATTGGTGATGTGGTTCTTAAGCCTCCCAAGGCTGATTTAATTCAAATAAAAAACCTTCTCAACAAGGAATGTGTGAATAATAATGTAATAGAATCTCTTGATGTTGACTCTACTCAAGAAAATGATGCTCTCATAATGAAGATGGATTTTGAGGTCCAAAATTTCCAAGTTAGAAAAGATGATGGTTTTCACTTTTTAAATTTGACCTTTTTCTCATTTTATTTTCAAGATGATGAAACACTATGCATATCACATCATAGTAAGCAATATGTCAAGGAAGAGCTAGTTTGCGTGAAGAAAGAAAATTTAGATCAATTGAGAAACATGGAATATCAAGAGGCTTGTGATAGTGTTAAAGCTTTCAAAACATCTGTCAAGAATCAAATCATGAAAGCATTGGTCATGAAGCAAATGAAAAACAAATAACATATTCCTATCAAATGTCATAGGCCTTAGTATGAAAATGATAATTCGATTATGATCAAAACTCATCTTTGTTGTATTGAAGGAGAATCAAAAATTGGAATGAACTTGGGAACCAATGAAAAGATGGAAATAAGGTTTGAAGGTGATAAAGGAAATGAACTAACTAAGCGGGTCATAAATTGTAATAAAAATCATGCTATATTTCTCAAAAATTGAGAAAGGGATCATATTTTAGTGATCCCGTCAACGGATTTGTAGAAGAAAGGAATTTAGTGATACCCATGTACATGTAAGAATTTATTAAGAATTAGTTCTTAAATGAAAGTAGGTTGTCCTCTACATGCACGTAGGTGATTTAGGATGTGTTATCTTTCATTGTGTGTGCCTTTCCTCCCTTTTTTATGTGTTTCAATCCGTTTTGTGTGTTTGTCGCTTATGTTAGTAATGATGAAATGACTCTATGGCTCAATTTTAAAAGGAACTAGTATGTTCACCCAAGAGAAAGACGAGGTTCACTATTTTCCCTTGCGTTATAATTTCCTTGAGATAGATTCAGTTTTTGTTATGTGAAGTGACTATCCCAAAAGTTTAAAACTTGAACCATGATAACCAAGCCATAATGTAAAAACATGATTCAAAACCTTCTTGAATCCTTCTCCTCACCAGTATATATTATGTGTGATGATCATATTGAAATTTCAAGTTCACCTAATGCATTGAATAAACATGTATAAATTTTCAAAAAGGTGTAAAAGGGTTCATAAGTTCATCCAGTGTAGTACAACAGAAGGCTAGTTCTCTAGCAACCTAGAAAGGCCAATTTTCACCATTTCAGGGCTTGTGTGCATTCTCTTAGAGGGTTATGAAAATTTTATAAACATCCAAAGGTGGTATTGGATAGCCTTGATCATAATGCAAGTAGTTTAGTAATATTTAGGGAGGATTTAGTGATTTAGGGACAATATGTGTAAAAGTGGGTTTTCATGTGTAAGGAATGAACAGTCAAAATGTTAACTTGAACTTCTTGAGATGATTCCAGGAGCTCAATAAGGAAATATAATGAAAAAAATTAGGAAATTTAAATATTTAAGAATCCTCTAGATGGTGGTAGCATCAAATTTGATCCAAGGTCTAATGGGTTCTTGAGACAGTTCAATATTTATAGGTGTACCTCATTGTTCCAATGAAAAAAGGGAAATGTTCTAGAGTTTTGGGCATAGTTATGCTTTGAAACATATTCCATTTCTCTTATAATGGTCTTTTGAGTCATATTTATATACAATTTCATCTTAAACGTCCATGTGGATCCCCCAGGGTGAATATTTCATACTTTTAGGCTATTTCGATTAAGTCAATGCAAAAGTTGACTTTCCAAATGGGGTAAGGCACATTTTTCTGTCATTCTTGTCCCTTTTTTCCCAAGGTGACATAGGAGACCTGATATTGTTCCCCATGATTTTTTTTAACCATCCAACCACCTAGTTGTAGTCAAGAAAATCTGGATTGAGTCTAAGGTGAGTTAGGGAGAGGTGTGAAGTACTTAGCCAATTTTTTGTTGTGCCATGTGTCACCACCTTTCTCCAAGGTGAAATTATGTTTTCCTTCAGTCCCTTTGTCCCCAATTGGATATAAGGGAAAATAAAATATGTATCACTCCCATTCTTATCCCATGGAAACTCGCATGACCTCCATCAAGCTCCACGGGCTTGTTTTTCATCCCTCGTGCTCAACCACTCAAACCCTCATGCTCAAACTTACATCCAATATTCCCCATGGGAACATTTTTTTGTCCCCCTTATCCCCCATGTCCAATGGGATAGATGGGATGATAAAATTTTCTTAATCCCAAGCACCATCTTCTGATCATTCAGGTGACCTCTCCCAGCTCCATAGGGTGTTTTCTCATCTCCTCCATCTCACTCACCCTCACTCTCATGCTGAAATTCATACTTATATTTTGAAAAGTCTCCCTTTGCTTCCCCTTCTATCCCTTATTTCCCTTTTCACCATGAAAAACTATATTTAAACCTCCTTTAACTCCCATTTAATGAGTTTGATTTATGGTCAGCAGGCTAATGTAATAGTGAAATAAAACATAATATCACAACATTTTTTCTAATTTCTTCTAAAAATTTATCCATTTTGGTGAATTTTTCCCTGTCACACCTTCCAAACTCCATTAATGGCTTCCATTGCATACCAGCAAAAGGAAAACAAGATCCCTCTTCATTTCCTGAGGATCCGGGAGGTGAAATCACTTGAAAATTGGAGCAAATGATCCTCAATAAATCTAGTTGCATCCAAAATATACTTTTCCACATGGAGAAGCTGATTTTTAGGGATATTTAGGTCTATATTTCTTGTCATCATTCTTCCATCCTAAAATAAATTTTCACTTTCCCAAATATCTAGTATGTGAAAATCTCTAAAATTTGGAGAGAAGGATCCTCAAAAGATCTAGTTTCATGCGGGACATTTATTTCTCAATGGGGTTGCTGATTTTTCAAGATATAGTGAAATATTTTTTTCTAATTATTCTTTCCCCTCTGATGAAAATATAATTTTCTCACTCATCTATAGGAAGGAATCAATTGTTTTCATTGCAATTTGACACATGTAGTACACTTACTAAAAATTGCATATATTCATGATGGGGCATGTATAAGAATAGAAAGAGTTCAAATGAGGTGAATTATCATAATTTTTTGTCCCCTGAATATGAAAGAAACATCATGGATTGAAAATAATGCAAAATTACTAAAAAAACAGTCCTGGCTAGGACTTGCTAAAAATAGAAAGTTTCCAATTTCAGCCAAGAAAGTGTTGGCAACTCCTGTTTTGATTATTTTTTTCCTTTTTTCCATTATCTTGAGGTCAATAATATATATCAAGGCTCAAAAAATAAAATTAACCCTTCAAAATCTTTCAAAGGATCATAAATCATCATCCTAATCAAATTTGTGTTAAGGAGCATACCAAAGCACATCAAGGTGTAGCAGGTTAAACTAGGAACATTATGAGATCGTAAAAGAGCTTTAAAAGATTCAAGAGATCCATTGAATTTAAAATTAATCAATAGGATGGTCATCATAAGAATGATGAGATAAGATAACTATGAGTAAGGAATTCATCTCAAACAATGCATACCTTCTAAAGTGTTTCCAAACACTTGATCCATGATTGATAACAAGCTCAAATCTTGAAAGTAGGAGCAGGAGGAGTTTGCAGTGTTTTAGTTTAGTTGCATGAAAAGAACACAAAAATCATTCTAATTATTTCCTTCAATCTCTATTTATGGAACAATCTTGCTATCAATAATAGGAAACCATATCCATGAGGAGTAATCAAGAAAGAGGGTGTTCAAACACCATAAGGATGTTTTAACTCATGGTCAAGAAAATGAGTAATGGAGTGGTCATCATGCTCATAGGTGAAAATTATAACTCAAGGGGTTAGTTGATGAACTCCATATACTGACTCCACCATTGCAATTCAATTATTATTCAAGAAACAAGCTACCAAGGCATCCAAGATCATCATGTGTGAAGGATCAAGAAATAGTCCATTCCCATGAGGAATATGTGAGAAGGAGGTGTATGAGATGATTTAATTTAAGGAATATTCCTAAGATAAAAAATTCAAAAGGGTATGAACTCCATTCAGTGTGTCATGGTCATAAAAATGGGAAATCATCTCTATTTCATTTTTTTCCACACACTTGGTAGTGTTCTCAAACACTCAATCAATCCTTGTAGTGTGATAATGCCTTAAGAAGGAAATAAATTTTCATCACCTCATTCCATTCCAAATTGTGGCCACTTCTCAACAATTTCACTCACAGGTAATCCTTTCACGCACATGATGAAGGCCTATTTTAGTAAGTGAGGAAATGAATGAAAATGTTTATGGATCATAGAGTTTATTTGTGATCATTTGGGTCAATTGTGAAATATTAAGATGTAAGAAAGTGATCCTCACTCTCACTATGATATCAGGAAATAAATATCATGAGTAATTCCCATAGTCATCTCAGGCTCACATTGGAATGTCTCACAACAATGTTCCTCAACACTCATTTGTTAGTCCTGAGTGCTCATGCATCTTGCAAAAGGAGAAAATTTTGAACATCATGTTTAGAATCAATAAGTTCTCCGTCAATAAAATCTTTATCCTCATTCGATAACTCAACCCTTCTCTCTCTCTCTCTCTCTCTCTCTCTCTCTCTCTTCTTTCTTCTCTCTCCATGTTCTAATTTCTCAGTAATAATGTACGTTTTATATTTTCTCCTATTCACTAAAGTGACCCTCAATTCAACATTGTAAGAGTCCTTTTTAACTAATAATAAAAATACTCAGCTCCTAAGAATGTGAAGGGTTACAAGTTATGAAAATAGGTGAAATGTCATGTGGGGGGTAGATGAAGGGAGAGTTTGTAATGCTATAAATTGGAATGGCTTATCCATTACAAATGGTTGACAATTTTTGATTGAATGTATGTTATTGAGATTACTACTACATAAAGTAAAAAAAGATACAATTATTCTATTCCTTTTATTATGCTCCTCAGATCTCTCTCTTTATGTCTTCCAAATTTGTGAGCATGATAATATTGTAAAACCAAGAAAGGTGTATGCACCTTTCATAAATGAGTCAATGGAGTTCTATGTCTATGATTTGTTATGTCTTATCATTTTTTGCATTGTTTTGTTCTTCTAATTAAACGTGGACTTACTTTGGTTGGTGTATGTGAATTTTATAATCCTACTCACAACATTAACCCTCTCTCTCCATTATTCTCCAACTCATGTTTACCTCCCTTCATTGTAATTTCTTGTCTTGTACTTCATGCAATTATTCTCCACAGGTTTAGTGGAGTATTCATGTGTGATCCTCGGCCCATTGGCCACCCTGAAACTTTTAGGTTATTTAGGTATATTACATTCAATAATTGGAGCCTCCCCATACATAAGAAGGAGGGTCTTAGCATCTTGTCCATTAGCAGAAACTAATAATTTTCCCACAGGACTAATTGTTTTACCAACAAAACCCAAAATGTAGACCTCAAACGATAGGTAAATAATATTCTATAATTCATATCTAGTGTGTAGGTAAAATGGACATGTTTATAGCACTAGGGATAGGTTTTTCAGATGAAAATTTTTAAGAACCCATGAGCCCAACATATGTCAAGTTTCATATTTTGATTTTTTACAAAAACCTTAACACAACCCTAATATGTTTTCTGTGCACATTCTTAGCCATTTGTCACACCATCTAGTCTAGGAAGTTTCATTCATCTATCTACCCTATAACTTAAATGTAATTTACTTGTTTTTCATTGTAGAAAAAATAGAATATGAGATAATCGCATATATTAGGACCCTTGGTATTTTATTCTTGTTTTAAATTATCATTAATAAACAACATATCAATAAGGAACAAAAATGTAAATTGTGGATTACAGGTTGGACTATTAAGGGGCCCAGTAATTAGAATATACTTAAGAACCCAGCCAAACCTCATGGAATTCCGTTAAATATTTTTTATTCTCCATTAAATCCCTTATATTAAATGTGTGTCAGATATTCTATATGGTAAGAATAAGAAAGTGTGTTTTACATTTTATTGACCAAGTCGTTTTAGTGTTATGTCTATTGGAATATGAAATTTCAATGCATTTTATATGAGAACCCTATTGAATTTTTTCACCTTTTTGGTCAAATTTGTCAAAACAACCCAAATTGTCAAAATTGCCCATTTTCAAAGATCAACTTCAGTGGAAGATTTCGGGAGCCTCAGAGAACTTGATAAGTCATGGTTATAGTCATTGAAAATGTATCATAGTATTATCCATGATGGCACGACTTAACAATAATTCTAGAAAATTTAAGATAGTTTTGGAAAAGTTTTCATGCATGGATTCTAGTGAAGTTATAATCCTAGTGTGTGGATTTACTAACACATTGAGGTTTTTTTGTAATGGTTTGTTACAGTTGGTATCATAGGGACCACAAATTTTTGATTCCTAGTATGGTTGGCTACGCCAAAATTTTAGTGTTCACTCAAGGATCGTATATGGTTGGGTTTTGTCCTACTATATGGGCATAAATATAGCCTAGGGTCTAGGTTATGGAGCGTGGTGGGTTGTTAGGATCTTGGTGTGCAAATTTAAATAATGCCTCAAGGTTTTGGTGTAATGGTTCATTACATTTGGTATCATATTGACCACCCATGTTTGAATCCCAGTATGGGTGGCTACACCAGCATTGTAGTGTACACTTGGGGCTTATATAGGGTTAGGTGTGGTCCCGCTACATGGGTGCAAATCTAGCCCAAGATCTAGGCTATAGAGGATGGTGGGATGTTATGATCATGGTGTGTAGATTGAATAAAACCTCGAGGTTTTGGTGTAATAGTTCATTACACATGTCTATTTTCATATGAAATGTCAATGCATTTAATATTAAAATTTTGTCACCTTTATGGTCAAATTGGTCAAACAACCCAAATTGTTAAAATTGCCAAAATTTCCCATTTTCAAAGATAAAATTAAGTGGAAGGTTTCAGGAGCCTTGAAGCACTTTAGAATTCCTAGTTATAGTCATCAGAAAGGTTTTAGAGTATTCTTCACAATGGTTTGACTTACAAATAACTTTGAAAACTTTTAGAGGGTTTTCAAAAAAAATTCCTCACAAGAAAATTTTGAGAAAAGGAATGCACATGCTTCGTTGGAGTTTCAACTTTAGAAAAATATTTCAAGAATCTCACTAAGTATTTGGATCTCCTATACTAATAATTGGAAATCTTATGGAGCCTACTTTGTGATGAACTAAGCATGATGAAATTCGAAGGACAAGGAAAGAAGGAATTATTCAGACAATGACACAAGGTGGTATTTTTACATTGGATTATTACATGGAATATTATGGGCACATTAGTGGAATTTTTATCCTAAAAGATAATCCCAATTTAGGGTATATTAAATGATCTTCAGGACCCATAAGTTGGTTTATCTCGCACTTGATAGAAACTACTTTTTAAACTCAGCTCATTGTTGCATTGCTCTAGGAAAAAGGGAGGGTACATGTAAAAATTTCTGAAAAAGACATTTTAAATCCTTCCAAATATGTTCTTTGGCATCATTGGCTGTTTTCCAAGAAATTTAATATATTATATGGACAAAATCCATTAAGGTTTGATCCCGGGGTGAAGAAAACATTTCAAAAAGTAGGTCAGGGGTTCAGATCATGCTCTGGAGAAACACTTGGGTGCTTGGGAACAATTTTTGTGTCCCTTTGAAACCTTGGCATACTTTTGAGGTGAAATTAAACCTCATAATTTCACCTCACTCTCATTGGCTACCTTCCCCAACTCAGATACATAACATGATGCCCAAACAGATCACTTTTTGACTTAGGTGTGTTTTTTAAGTGATGGTGGGTATCACATTTCCCTCATAGGCACACTTTCAAACTCTATTTTCACATTAGGTGCACTTATGAGGTTAAATATCACCCAAGTAATGCACCATGCTACCATTGGTCCAATATTTTCATGCTTACATACCGTACCATCAAGAAAACAAGAGGAAACAACTCACCTTTGGCATGTTCACACCCTCCACTCTCCCATTCCCATCTTCAAGCCAAACTTATCATTCCACCATGCATGCAAGAAATATTTTTTGGGTGTAACTTCACCTAATTTTTTTCCTAAGTGTAATTGATCTCCCATTCTCCACTTTGCATTTCTTCCATCTTTCCATTTCCTGATGTACTTCCCTCCACTTGAATTCCCACCATATAAGTGCATATACCTTCTATCCCACAACACTTAAATTTAAAACATAAAAAAAAGTGAAGAGTGGAATCCATTAGATCCCTTTGAATTTGTTTTTTTCTTCCGAACAATAAAAAACATCCATTTGATGCCCTAGTTATCTCATTCTTGTTTTCTCCATATCCCATGAACCTTTTCTTCATTTTCCACAAAAATTGAACCACACGTTCCTTACTTGGATGATTTAAATATTATTTAATATTCATGGAATATGAAAACCACGTTAAAAATTTATTAAGGACTTAATTTTTTGACAAACTTGTCTTTAACAATCCAAAAAATTAAGATTTGCAAGCTATATTTCTCCCAAACCCTGTGAAGGAATGATATGAGACTTAGAGCATCCATTTTTCTCATCAAGTTCCTTTTTTAAACCATCATTCATGAAATAAATTGAAGAAAATAAAAATATATAACCAAATCTATTTTCCATCTCTAAAACTTGTAGTCATTTTTACCCCCATCATAAAAGAAAGGAACCCCATGCGCACCGAACTATCACCCAATGGGTGCTAGGTGCTCACCCGAGGCACACGCGGGTGCTGAGTCTCTCCTTTATGTGAGTTTAGTGGAAAACCTCATCTATGATCCATTTTTAAGGGATTTGAAAGGATGTAAAACATATAAGTACCATAGAGCTCAAAATGACTTCTAGGTCCTTGCAGTCATTCTAGACAGAAAGAGCTTAATAGATTTCATAGCTTATACCAACACAAAAAGAAGTTGTACAAGCATCCATAATTAATCATAAACATAAATGAAAAATAACTATGAGAAAGATGTATGCATCAAAATCATCAACATTCATATTCATGTAAGCTGGTGACATCATTACATTCATGGAGCCATTACAGAATATCACAGAGAAGCAGACCGCAGTCATGCATTATAACTGGACTTAGGTGGCTAGGTTCTCAAAAGAAATTTATAAACCCCATACCCTTGATACATCCTTTCCTAAGCCCAATTAGCCGAGCTAGCAGAGTTCTTGCAATATTCCTATAGAGCTCCGCTCCCTTCTCCATACATCCCAAGGTCTCGTGTTTAACTTGTTTAGTGTTACACACTAATATGTTAACACAATTTTAGAATTAAATTCATAAAATCCATAAAAAAAAACTCAACTTAATAGGATGCAAACCTTAATGTGAGCATGCTCCTCTACGTCCATGAGCTGTCCAATTTGTACCATGGTTTGGTTAGCTTATGATATTCGGTACCCTGGTTGACTTGCTACGTTTTTGAGCCGACATATCACTAGGTTATCTGATCTTATCCAATACTTCATGCATTTGTTGGGTCATGCTTACTCACCTGTTGGGCCTAAAACACCCAATATGTCATAATGTCCTGAAACCTTCAGAACCCTATATGTGCACAAGCCACAGGTTAACACTACCTCATTAAACCCTGCACTGTGCATCTTATCATATGACACTACATTAATATACTTCACGTTCTAGGCACATGCAAAAAGCACCCAAGGCTCCCTAAATCTCACCAAAGATTCATAAATATCACCAAATATCATGCATGTTCATTAGGCAAATAATTGCTACAAGTCTAAAACATCATACCAGGTCAAGGAATTAGATTATCTCATTTGGAAGCACTTAAACATCCCCATTTTAAGTATCAGCAAGGGAAAAACTCAACTCGAGCATTGTCAAGGAGTTCTCAATTTCTAAATCTAGTTACATCCTTTCAAATATCACATGTTAGGTGGAGAATGATGTGTGGTTTAAGGCCTCTTCAAAGTAGCGTCAACATCAACGGTGTAAGGATTACACTTCAACAACTAATGTATGTTTTATAGGGTCTCTCACCCGTGACTAGGGTTTGATACCTCACTCATAATGTTAAGAGGGCTTTATAGTTGTGTAATAATTAGGGTTTGATAGAAAAAAACAATCAGATGCAGGTGACACTTCCACCTCGGTTACATGATCCAAATTTAGAGTAGGTCTAAAAGCTGATTACAATAAGGTTAAAATCATATAAACGATATTTGACATTGTATGTCATGGGTCCCTGCACCAAGATGTATGCCACTTTAGTCACAGTTTTAAGAACAAGTAATTTTCATACGCGGCCTCAGCAATCTGGGAAGCTCCAACTCTCTTCACACCCATACACTTCCCAGATCCTTGTTCTACAAATAACTAAGCTACGAACACCATCACCTTGTCAACTTATCAAGATCATATCTCCAAGTGTGTGTACACTAGCTGCAAAAATGAATGCATTGTCATATGGAATAACGGCTGCCTCTCCATGGTGAGGATTCAACTTAGTTAATTAGGATCTAGAAATAATTAAGGTCAGGATTAATACTCCATGTGAATTAAATGGCGCTAGGTCCGGGGGCTTCAATAAATATAATTAGGGATTAATTAATGGACTGCCTAGATTAGTTTGTATACTGCAACATATTTTAGGCCTCCTCATAATTTAGACTCAAATTGATGAGACTATAGAGGCAATTTGAAGTGGGATTTTCTCTTAATCGAGGCTCATTAATGTAAATAGACAAAGCTAGGAAAATTAATCTAATTAATAATGGGTTAGTTAATCCTAACAAATAGAGATAATTTTATCATTACACCCAAAGAGTCGTTAGCTTTATATATGAGAGGGGATAACTTGTAGAGCAATTAACAAAGGGTCGTTAATCCGATAAATGAAGAAGGAGGTTCAGTACTGATTTGAGTACTTCCCTTGAATCCTAATCTAATGAGATTAGATTCCCCGTGGTTTACTGTCAATTATTTTCTTGGCCCATCAACATCAGGACTCAGTTTTTAATTGAAGAGGTGGACCATCAATCCTTGTCCATGGGTATGTAGCAACTCCTATGTCTAAATGACCTTGTATGTTTTGCCACAAGACAAAAACACCCCCACGAGTGATTACATGCTTTGGAACAAGATGAGTTAAACCAAAAATTATTTGATTGAGTTAAGGAATATTTACAACCATCCCTGGCCTTTATTCCACTTGCATGTCCTTCCACTTAAATGCACGCACTTTGGGGAATACTTATAGTTAAAACGGAGCCTCACAGTGCTGCCGTACTACTATTTTCCGAAGGTCTCCTCCTGATCCTTGTTAAAGACAAGCTACATAATTAACCAACTTCTTTTTGGCCAAGGTCTCATATTTTATTTATTTTGACATTCTTGACTCTCTGCAACACACTTACCCATGTTGATTTTACTGTTCCGTAGTTCCCGTCATAAAAATGGGACGCCTTCAGGCCTGTACTAGGGCGCCCATGACCTGCTCACTGGTCCCATGCCATGGGTGCCCCGAGCCTTTTTCCCACTTCTTTCCCATCCTTTTTTGCATAGCTTCTAGCCGTTGTAACCCATTTTAAATTTCTTGTGGTCAGCCTATCTTGGGTTCTGAATTACGCAAATTGAGAGCAAGTGGAAATTTATAAATATAAAGTTCATCTTCCCCACTAATGAGGGACTAGGCACTAGTCTGATAGGAAATAAGAGATAAAATATGCGGAATAATCCCTTACAGAATCGCAACAGTAGAAACTAATATGCAGAAACATATTACAAATCTCAAATAAAAGTGCAGAATAAATAACACAACGCAGAGAGACAAGTATTTAACGTGGTTCACCCAATTTGGGCTACGTCCACCAAGAATCACTTGCTCATATTTTATTACAAGCCTCCACTCTCTTAATACAATACCCAGATCCATTTGGAGCTATGCTCAACAAACTCTATAGAATTCACACCCAAATTCAAAACACATCTGCAATACATTTTTTTGTCTATGTATCATATGCATAAGATGTTAGGAATAATTAATAGTGTAAAACATTATGAAGTTGTTGAGATACTATTAATTAGAATTATATGTGAAGTTGTTGTAAACAGCTTCACGTATTTAGCCTATTGTTTACAACAACCACTCCTAAATTATAGGAGGTTGTTTTGCTATTTGCTTAGCTATTTATCAGCCATGTATTGTGTGTATGTTACGGATGAATGAAGATCAATATATTCTATTATTCTGATTCGAACCTGTCATATGCTATCAGAGCCAGGTTGATCTATCAGAGACAGGTCGCAGGGAGGCAACACATGAAAATGCATGTTTGAGAGAATGCGTTTCTCTGTGCAGTGTGGAGGTGTCGGGTCCTTGGAGAACACTGGCATGTGCAGAGTGAAGTGCTGTGTCCACGCAGTGTGGAGGATGTAGAAATTAAACGCAGGGATCTAAAGTTTTATTTGCTACCCATTCTGACCACGCATTGCTGGAGCAGTCGAGGGAGATTGGAGTGCAGTCCACGTAGTTTGGAAATCCGTGAAGGTGCAGATAAAACGTCCAAGCCTGCAGCCAATGCATGACAAAGAATTTGGAAATTTTTTTTGGAGTATTCACAGCCCTGTCAGCACAAAAACATCTCAGCTGACTTTGATTGAAAAAGATTTGAAAAGATTTGTGGGATGTGGTCAAACCAAATGTGACAACACCAAAAAATCCAATAGATCTCGCAAAGTGGAATATCAAGGATCAAAAGGCCTTGGGAACTATTGGTTTTGGTTTGTCTAAAGCGTACCTGCACCACGTAGACTTCACAAAGTCTGCAAAGGAAATCTGGGGAGACATTAAATAAACTGTTTGGATCTGAAGCAGAAAGTGCAAAGACAACACTGAAGCAAAAATTATATGGGTTAAAAATGGATGACAATATAAAAATGGCAGAACACATGTTCAGCAAGTTCTGCTCTCTTCTCAATCAGCTTGCAGGTATTAACGAGAAGGTAAAAGATGATGATGCCAAAGCAATTCTCTTGAATAGTTTGCCTAAAAAAATGTCTCATATGGTTTTTACTTTGAGCAAGATTAAAATTGGTTTAGAAGGAGTAGTTTCTACTCTTCTTGATCAGAATGAACCTTCAGAACCAGAAGAAGAGGTTTTATATGTACACAATAAAGCTAGTACATCATCAAAGAAGGGTAAGTACAATTCAAAGCACTCAAAGCACATTCCTACAAAGGGACAGATCAAATGTTACTATTGTAAAGAAGTGGGGCATGTCATTTTAAATTGTAAAAAGCGGGCACAAGATCTACTGGATGATAAGATTGATCAAAAGGCTTATATTGTTAAAGAAGAAACTGACTGGGAAGATTATGCAACTGATGAAGAACTTTCTTGCCCTAGCGATGAAGATTATCTATTCTGAAAATAACCAAACTAGAGGTATGAGGAAATGGAGGATGATACCTGAGGCTACTCAGCACCTCTCGTTAGTCGCCAATGACGAGGTTGTATTTTGTGGTGGTGACATATTTATTTCCAGTTGTGTGTTTATTTTATCTAGTGTGCAGAATAAAGAGCAACAGTTTTTGTATGGTTGCTTGGTACATGCGAGTATTCCTATATGTTCTCTTGAAGTGATGTGATGTGGCGTGGAAGGTGTCAGTCAGTGAAACAGTTGTATAGGAGGGCAGCTGGTGTCCAGAGGAGAGGAGCAGTATGCAGACCTAAAAATATGCGTAGGCATATGATTCTGGTTTCAACTACATTCTGCCTTTTACCCCATGTTCACACTAAGGGGGTGAATGTTAGAAATAATTAATAGTGTAAACATTATGAATTTGTTGAGATACTATTAATTAGAATTATATGTGAAGTTGTTGTAAACAACTTCACGTATTTAGCCTATTGTTTACAACCACTCCTAAATTATAGGAGGTTGTTTTGCTATTTGCTTGGCTATTTATTAGCCATGTATTGTGTGTATGTTACGGATGAATGAAGATCAATATATTCTGTTATTCTGATGTTCGAACTTGTCATAAGATCATATAAATAGACAATTTCTTAAGCAGTTTGATACAAAACCGTGGGTATCAAAACCATGGGTATCAAAAAAAATGGGTACCAAAAAACCATGGGCCCAAAAACAGCCCATAACGGTTACCCATTACCCATGGGTTAATAAACCACCCATGAAAATTTTCTTCGGGGGCTTCACCCCCCTGACCCGCTCATCGGCGAGCGGGATCTTTCTCCGCCGTAAAAAATACCTAAGTGTAACAAATAGAAGGTGTACCACACTCTAACATGAAAATAGGCTCCACAAACATAACAATCTCCCACTTGGAGACTAATTTTCATTGACCAAGCTTCTCAACCCTTCACTGTCATCCGCGAAGGCCAACCAAAGATGAACATAGCTTTAGTTTATCCCTTGTGACCACCTTGGTCATCATGTCTATAGGATTCTGACTGGTATGAATCTTCTCCAAATTCAACTTATCTTCCTCCAAAGCTGTCCAGATGAAGTGATATCTCAACTATATATGCTTCATCCTGGAGTGGAAAGCAGAGTTCTTAGCTAGGTGTATAGCACTCGGACTATCACTATCCCAGCTTACATTCCTGTAAGGCTTATGCTCCAGGTATTTGTTCTGCTCCTTTAGTAGCCTTATGCTCCAACTCCTCAAGTAATTGTTGTAACCAAATCATCTCATTGCTTGCCTCTGTGGCAATACATACTCAGCCTCCATGGTTGACAAAGCCACCATATTATGTATTCGTGAAATCCATATTACTCGTGTCCCACATATAGTGTAAATATAACCTGTCATGCTCCTCCTGCTGTCTACATCTCTAGCCATGTCTGAATCTATATAAGCACGTAAAGTGGTGTCTGATCCACCGTAGCATAAAACTATCCCCATGGTCCCTCTCAAGTACCGAAGGATCCACTTTACTGCTTGCCAATGCTCTTTACCTGGATCAAGGGAGCTCATAAATCTACTCACAAGCTCCTCCTGCATGGGAAATATCAAGCCTAGTGCATACCATAACATACATCAAACTGCAAACTATTGATAAGTAAGGTACCTTGGACATATGGTTTCTTTCTTGCTCTGTCTTAGGACACTTCTCCTTTGATAGCTTAAAATGTCCTGCCAAAGGAGTCCTAACCAGTTTAGCATCCTGCATGTTAAACCTATCTAATACCTTCTTAATGTACAATTCCTGAGATAAATTCAGCTTTCATTCCTTCCTATCCCGAGTTATCCTCATACCAAGGATTTGTCTGGCCGGGAAGCCCCCAAATCCTTCATATCAAAGGATTCACTTAGCTATTTCTTGAGTACTTTTATTTCCTACATGTTTTTACCTGCAACCATCATGTCATCAACATACAAACATAGGATAATATAACTTCCATCCTCAAATTTCTTTGTGTACACGCAATGGTCAGAATGACATCTGATATAACCTTGCTCCATCATGAAGCTATCAAACTTCTTATACCAATGACGTGGAGCTTGTTTCAGGCCATACAAGCTCTTCTTCAGTTTGCACACCATCTCCTCTTTACCTTTGACTTCATATCCTTCTGGTTGATGCATATATAGCTCCTCCTTCAAATCACCATGGACAAATGCAGTGGGAAACTTTACATCTAACTATTCTAAGTGCAAGTCTTCTTCTGCCACTATTCCAAGAACAATTCTAATAGAATTCATTTTTACTACAGGAGAAAATATCTCATCAAAATCTATACCTTGTTTCTATGCAAACCCCTTGACCACCAACTGGACCTTATATCTTTTCTTTCCTCCTTCATCTTTAACTCTGTACACCCACTTGTTCAAAAATTCTCTTTACTTTCTGGTAGCTTCACCAAATCCCAAGTTTGGTTCTCCATGAGAGACTTATGCTCCTCATCCATGGCTTTGAGGCCACCTCACCACTTTTTACTAGCATCTATCTGTATTGCTTCATCAAAGCTCTCTAGCTATCCACTATCAGTGAGTAATAAATAATAAAGAGAAGGAGAAAAATGTTCATGTTCTTTTCTTACCCTAGAAGACCTCCTCACTGTAGGAGTTTGGGGTTCCTGTTGAGTAGGTTCCTGAACTGATTCATGGGTCACTGTCCCATCCGGAAGATCCTCTACCACTGCATATTCTTTCTTGGATTCTTCCCTGTTTTCCTGTAACTGACATTGCTTATACATGAATTTCTAATTAAAGACCACATCCCTAGACCGAATGATTTTGTTGTCCTTAATACTCCAACATTTAAATCCAAAGTCATCACCACCATAACCAATAAAAGTACATTTTTTTGATTTAGCGTCTAGCTTGGTCCTATCATCCTTGTCTATATGAACAAACACCTCACATCTAAAGACTCTAAGAAATGAATAATCAACTTTCTTACCATACCAAGCCTCCTCGGGTATGCCTCCATCCAAGGCACTTGAGGGTCCTCTATTTATCAAGTACACAGCTGTGCTCACTGCTTCTACCCAAAAAGAAAGAGGAAATTCTGCATGTAACCTCATGCTCCTAGCATGTTCTATTATTGTTTTGTTCATCCTTTCTGATACCCCATTCTACTGCGGAGTTCCTAGAATTGTATTTTTCCTGTGGATTCCATTCTTAGAATAGTAATCATAAAATTCATTGCTGCAATACTCCCCTCCATTATCTGACCTGAGACATTTTAGCTTAAGTCTTGTTTCATTCTCTACCAAGGCTTTCCATTTAAAAAAAGTGTCAAATACATCAGATTTGTTTGTAATACAATAAACCCAAACTTTCCTTGTTACATCATCAATAAAAGTAACATAAAATAACTTGAACCCCCAAGAGATGATACCTGAGCTAGCCCCCACACATCAGAATGCACCAGCTCTAACTTACTCTCTTTCTTTGTAGGTCCAACCTTGAGAAACCTTACTTGCTTCTATTTCCCATATATGTAGTTCTCACAGAAATCCAAACCTATTTCTGTATATCCAGGTAAATTCTTCTTTATGATGTCCATTCCCTTATGGCGCATATAACTGAGCCTATAGTGCCATAATGTTGTATCTGCATATGAAGCCACAAGATTAAAATCATTAGTACTATCAGCAGATCAAATACAAGGTTCCAACCTTCTTACCTCTTGCCACCACAAGAGCACCCTTGGTAACCTTCTAAGAGTCAGCTGTAAATATCACAGTACAATCATCACTTCCCAATTGCCCCGCCGATATCAAATTTCTCCTTAATGTAGGCACATGTCTGACATCCTTCAATAGCCATGTATTCCCATTCTGCATCTTAACCTGAATAGAACATTTTCTAACTATACTACAAGGCTCATCATCACCAAGAAAAACATGCCCAAAATCCCCTTGAACATAATCAACAAAATAATGCCTATGTGGAGTAGCATGAAAAGAAGCCCCTGAATCTAAAACCTAAGATTTAGTAATATTATGTAAAGAAAGAATCAAAGCATCATGGCATACATTACTCGATGCCACATTTTCCTCCTTTTTTTCTTCCTGTTGTTTTTTCTTGTCCCAAAGCTCCCAATAGTCCTTCTTTGCATGCCCATACTTTCCACAGTTCTAACATACAATCTTGCTCTTGGATTTTGACCTTGCCCGATCTTTCGATTTTCCATGGTTTCCTCTATTCTTTTGTCTCCCTCTAGTTTATTGTTAAAGAATTCCCTGAAGTAGAAGATTCCCCTGATCTTTTTCTTCACATTTCCTCACTTAGAATCACCCCTACAACATCCTCAAACTTCAACTTTGAGTTAGCTAGAACCGAGTTGCTTACCACTATTACCAGGATATTCCAACTTTCAGGTAAAGAGCATAGAATTAATAAAGCCCTAACTTCATCAAATTCTATTGTAACCGAAGCTAGCATATTCACAACCGTATTGAAATAATTTAAATGATCTACTACTGAACTATTCTCATACATCTTCATATTAAACAACTTTTTCATTAAAAATATCTTATTAGAGGTAGAGGGTTTTTAATACAACTTCCCTAATGCATCCATCAGTTCTTTTGTAGTATTTTCATTTGAAACATTAAATAATACCGAAGATGCAAGACACAACTGGATCATTCCAAGTGCCTTCCGATCCAAGAAATCCAATTCCACATCTATCATACTTGAGGGTTTGTTCACCTTCTCAGACATCGGAGTATAAAGATCCTTCTGATAAAGGTAATCTTCCATCTACATCTTCCAAAGACTGAAATTCTGCCCATTAAATTTATCAACCCTATATCTTCCATCATCTTCCATAGCTCCCACTCAAGATAAAACATTCCTTGTGATTCAACACTTCAGCAAACCAAACCAGGATCTGATACCAATTGTTAGGAAATAAGAGATAAAATATGTGGAATAATCCCTTACAAAATCACAACAGTAGAAACTAATATGCAGAAAAATATTACAAATCTCAAATAAAAGTGCAGAATAAATAACACAACATAGAGAGACAAGATTTAATGTGGTTCACCCAATTTGGGCTACATCCACCAAGAATCACTTGCTCATATTTTATTACAAGCCTCCACTCTCTCAATACAATACCTAGATCTGTTTATAGCTATGCTCAACAAACTCTACAAAATTCACACCCGAATTAAAAACACATCTGCAATACATTTGCTTGTCTATGTATCATATGCATAAGATCATATAAATAGACAATTGCTTAAGCAGTTTGATACAAAACCATGGGCAAAAACCATGGGTATCAAAACCATGGGCAAAAAACCGTGGGTATCAAAACAATGGGTACCGAAAAAACCATGGGCCCAAAAACAACCCATAACGGTTACCCATTACCCATGGGTTAATAAACCACCCATGAAAATTTGCTTCAGGGGCTTCACCCCCCAAACCCCCATCCATCGGGGGGGCTTCACCTCCCTGACCCGCTCACCGATGAGCGGGACTGCCGTAAAAAATACCTGAGTGTAACACATAGAAGGTGTACCACACTCTAACATGAAAATAGGCTCCACAAACATAACAATCTCCCACTTAGAGATTGATTTTCACTGACCAAGCTTCTCAACCCTTCACTGTCATCCGCAAAGGCCAACCAAAGCTGAACATAGCTTTAGTTTATCCCTTGTGACCACCTTGGTCATCATGTCTGCAGCATTCTGACTGGTATGAATCTTCTCCAACTTCAACTTATCTTCCTCCAAAGCTATCCTGATGAAGTGATATCTCAACTGTATATGCTTCGTCCTGGAGTGGAAAGAAGAGTTCTTAGCTAGGTGTATAGCACTCTGACTATCACTATGTAGCTTACATTCCTCCTACTTATGCCCCAACTCCTCAAGAAATTGTTGTAACCAAATCATCTCTTTGCTTGCCTCTGTGGCAACAACATACTCAGCCTCTGTGGTTAACAAAGCCACCAGCTTTTGTAGTCATGAAATCTATCTTACTGCCATAAAAAAATACCCGAGTGTAACACATAGAAGGTGTACCACACTCTAACATGAAAATAGGATCCACAAACATAACACTATCATCTTCTTCACCCACATATTTCTCCAAACTCCCAGTTTCTTCTGAGATGGTCTCCTCTTCTACCCTCTGCTTCTTCCTAACCGAGGATTTCGATATATATGACCCTATCTCTTCTTCTCCTGAGGACTCCTTTTCTGATGGATTTCCTTGATTCAGAGTCTTCTCATTGAATATGGGCCTCTTCTTGCATGAATACATACTCGTTCTGGCGCTTTTCCCGGGGGAGCCTATTACCTGCGTATCCACTACACTTGGTATTTTCTTCTCTGGTTTTTTTTCCTCCCACCTAGGTTTGGATCTCTTCCTACCAGTTGGATCCTTAGGTATAGACACCTCATTCTCCAGATATGTTCCCTTCTCATATTTGGGTCTTATGTAGAGGTAGACACCCGCCGCAGATCCTTCTGCAATGGGTAAGGTCATGGGCCTTATCATCTGAACATCATGCGATATGTACCTCTCCATGTACAAATGCTTACCAGGGTAGACCAATTATTTTCACATTTCCCTATGGTCCCGGTCCAAATTACCAAGGTCCAGTTTCAACTTCTTGGATTATTTAAACCTATTTACTCCCGCTTGGAAGCATTGAGTTGTGAAGGCAAAGGGGAGCTTGCACCATGGGCTCCATGTCTCATCTATTAGTCTGAATCTGCCCAGGTAGAAATGCTGGTACATATAAAATTCAACTTCTCCTTTGGTGGCCACTGGAATTTGTTCGGGAATCCTCCATTCTGTCCCGAACACATTCCTCAGGTGTGTATACCATTTCTCTAGGTGCACCTTGTGCACGATCGTCATAGTGTCTCAGGTGTATTTTTCAAATCTCTTTGTGGGCGAAGGGTCCTTAGCAAGGTACTCCCACATGAATTTGTCCGATGCATCAGGTACCCCAATCTCTGAAAACACAATGGTTAGTAGGACATTACCAAAGATGATTCTGTCACCTTCCTTTGCGCAGCTGAAAATCTTATCCGCGATGAATGAATATAAGTTTTAGATGGTGCCCTCTAAAATTTTCCTACAAACATGCAACCATGGTTTATTGACCTAGGTCCATCTCTCCTGGCCATTTAACTTTGTTACCAAGTGTGCGACCATCTTCATTATTGGGTCCTTGATGTTTGTGATATCATAGTACCTTGATCCCTTTTTGTATGCGTAGGCAGTGATAGTCTCCTTAATTTCCTCTTTTCCTCTTAAGTCATTGTCTGAACCGTCTCCTTCATAGATGAGGCCTGTGAAATGTGAAATGAGTTAGGGGTAATGCGCATCTTGTGCCCTGCAAAAAGGAAGTTGTCCTCATGCACGCGTGACATCAACCATTGATATAGGTGCTCAGGCTTCCTGAAGTAGGTAAATTCAAGGTGTTGTAATAACCCTACCTTCTCCAACTTGACCTTCACATCATCATTATAGATAGGCAAACCCTCTGGTGTCCTTTTATTTCTTGGACACACTAACTCTAGCACCACCTCCTTCTTGATTGTGCTCATACGATGATTGTAGTCATTTACAGACATGTTTCTTAGATGGTACTCCCACTCCTTCCCCAGCAACACTCCATCTAGGTACTGTATTTCTGCATACCACTCTTCATTTTTCTATGTGTCAGTTTCTTGTTATTTTCCCTTGCCCTTGCCCTTCTTAGATGTGCTAACTGGTTTCTTGGGTGTCATTGTCTAGGTCTTCTTACCACTTCAATCACTTCTTGTAACTCTATTCTTCCAGCCTTTCCCACCTTAGATCTCAAATTTGTGAAGAAAACTCCTTAAACTCGTGCCCTAGTTCTTCAAACCCTAACTAGGATAATCCCTTTACAAGATGGTGCCTTCTCACCACTTCTCTTATGCCTATGAAATCCCTTCCTCTTGGCTCACAAATCCAAACTAGTTATGCTCAATCCCTTTAATTTTTCTTCACACGGATCAATTTTGGAAGCCTTAGTTTGCAAATATGCAAAAAGTGCTTCTTTCTCCTTATACATAAAGTGAATAATGAAATGCCTCGACCCTTTATTTATAGTTTTTCATTTTTTAAGCATTAAATGCTACTCCACCTACCACAGTAATTTTCACGTTTGATGCAGATTTTTCAAACAAAGTCTGAATTTAGCGCTTTAACTCACACGCCTAACCCTGCGCGGACAACCTTCTAACCTTCTGGCGCATAACCAGTCTATCTTGACAGGAGATTCTTACACATGTGTCACCAGTGCCAAAGTTACTTCTTCTGTCCTGATTTTTTCTCTCACCTACCTCATGTTTCTTACACGATTTTTCCTCCTTTGTACATGGGGTCTGAAAGTAGCCTTATCTTGACACCAACCATCCTTTTCCATATTTTCTTTCCATTCACCTCTTTCAATAAGGTCATTTAACTGGGATTTTCAACACAAAATTCCTTGGCACTTTACCCATGATCTCCTTCACATCACTCCACCCCACACTTAAATGATGTGTGGTCCTCTGCGCACTCAAAAATTCTCCAAAAGTAACAAGGTTACCGGCGCCCAAGGTGTAAAACACAACAACAACGGGAAAGGGAAACACAAGAAAGGAAAAGCATAAAGGAAATTTTATACTACCTGGCAAAAATGCCTTATTTACAAACATCAAGAAGCCTTATTTATAGTATGGCTTCAACCTACTCCCATTGAAGTGTCCAGGCAATTTCATTCCATCTAGCACTTGTAACTGGAACGCACCTGAATCCAGGATGTACGAGATTTCGTAGGGACCCAACCAATGGAATTTAAACTTCCTAGGATGTCACAAAAACTTAGAATCATATAGTAAGACCATCTGCCCAACCTCAAACTTCTTGTTCGTAATGTGTCGATCATGTCATGCTTTTTTCTTTGCTTTTTCTACTATTTGGCTCCACCTGGAAAGGGATCGCTTCTCATCCAACTTCATCAATTCATCAATCCTTTCCTCCAGTGCTTTCTCATCACCCATCCCTCCTGTGTGTACTATTCGCAAAGAAGGTAACATGAATTCAACCTATAGAACAGCTTTTGTGGCAAACTCCAAAAGAAATGGTGTGGCTTTGTTCAGCCTTTTATAAGTTGTCTTGTAAGCCCATAATATGGCTGATACCTTGTCATCCCAAACTTGTCTTCCAACATCACAAATTTTGGTCAGGGTATGACTCAATATTTTGTTAAATGATTCTGCGGTTCCATTTGCTTGTGGGTGATAAGGGGTAGTCTTGTGATGAGCTACCATGAACTCTACTAACAGGATCCTCATGGTCTCATTCAAGAAATGTGTACCGCTATTGCTAGTTAAAATTAAAGGACATCCATACCTCGTGATAATGTTCTCCCACAAAAATCTTGCTGCTGTAGCTGTTGTATAGTATTTAGTTGGGGCTGCCTCTACCCATCGTTTCAAATAGTCCATGCAAGTGATTACATAGCGTGACCCAGTCCTATGCATTGCTGGTGCAATAGGGCCTACAAAGTCTATTTCCCATTTCTCAAAAGGTTCAGCGCTAGGGATAGAGTGCAAAGGCATTTCATATCTTTTTCCTGGCTTGCTGAGGTGCTGACAATGGTCACACGCTTTACAATAGTCCTTGCAATCCTTATACAGAGTTTCCCACCATAATCCTTCCATTAATATCTTATGCGTGGTGGCATCACTTGCATAATGTCCACCCGCACTTCCTCCATATGCTTCCTCTATGATGGCGAGGTGCTCATGCTCTAGTACACACCTACGTAAAACTTCATCATGCCCTAACTTGTATAAGTCCCCACTTATCAACATGTAGGGCGCAGCGGGTATGGCTAGTTACTTCTTCTCTAATGCCTTCATCCCTTTCGGTGCCAAACCTTCCTTTAGAAATACTACAATCTCCTCCAAATCCGAGGGCGTGTGTCGCAACCTAAACAATTACACATCTGGCATTGTCTCTTCAATACTTTGCGCATCCTCCCCTGAATTAATTCTTGATAGATGATCAGGTCCACAATTTCTCTTTCTAGGCTTCACAACTACCGTGAATTCAAACTCTTGGAATAAAAGCACTCACCGACATATGTGGCCTTGTAGAACGGGCTTGTCCACCAAGTAATTTAATGCCATGTGGTTAGTGTAAAAGATGAAGGGAGTTTCTAGCAGATACTATCTGAAACACATAGATCATTGACAATGCTTCTTGCTCAGTCGTAGTGTAATTATGCTTTGCTGGTGTCAATTTCCTACTTGCAAAACATAGAGAATGGTAAGCAATTCCTTCACCCGAATGTGTAAGCACTGCTCCAATGGCAGTTCCTGATTGGAGCAGTTCCTGAGGCATCTACATGAACATGGAAGGGCTTCTCCCAAGAGGGAAAATGTAATATAGGTGTGGTGACAAGCATATCCTTTAATGTGTCAAATTCCCTTTGCTACACCTTTCCCTAATGGAAGGAACTTTTATGTTTGAGTAATTCTTTGAAAGGTGCAGTGATCTTGGCATATCCTTTAATGAATTTCTTGTAATAACCCATATGCCCAAGAAATCTGCGCACTGCGCTTTGGCTAGATGGCTCCCCTAGTCCCATAATAACTACAACCTTGGCAGGATCTACTAACAAGCCCTCCTTACATATGATATGCCCTAATAACATACCAAAGGGGGTAGCAAAGACACACTTCTTAATGTTGAGGGATATCATCAACTACCGACACCTCTCAAACATCAACCTTAAACTATCACAGTGGTCTTGGACTAGCCCATACACCGTCTAATCATCCAGATAGACCTGAAGAAATTTGTGGATGAAGTCCTGGAACACCTGTACCACTATGCACGAGAAAATAGCAGGCACATTCTTTAACCCAAAGGGCATGACTTTGTATGCAAAACTTCCCCATTCAGTGGTGAAAGTTGTCTTAGCCTGGTCTTCCCTTGTAATCCAGACTTGGTGGTATCCCAAAAATCCATCCGTAAAGGAATAGATTTCACGCTCAGTGACTCCTTCCAAAATTTATTTAGTGAAGGGGGTTGGAAAAGGATCAATGACACAAACTACATTCAGCTCCCTATAATCCACATAGATCCTAATCCACCCATCCTTTTTGATACTTATTACCATCGAACTTATCCATTCTGATTCTTCCACAGCTTCAATAATCCCAGAAGCTATCTTTTTGTCTATCTCTTCCTTTACCTTTATGCGTAAATTGGGATTCATCCAGTAGGGTATCTTCCTGACTAGGTGCGCACCATCCTTAAATTTTATCCTCATATCCCCTAAGGAATGGTAGACACCTTTGAGCTCATGGTACCCACGCAGCAATAAGTCCTCAAATTTGCACAAAATATTAATAATCTTAGAAACATACTTTTCCGACTAGTAATCTCCAATGATAGCTTCCTTAGGTTCTTCTCCTGAGCTGATGTTAACCTTCTTTGTCTTTAAGGGATCATGGTAGGCACATGCGTGAGTGTCAGCACTATCCACAACCTTGTGTGTCCCTACAGAATGGTTAACATCCAAGCTCTCTACTTCTTCCCCATTAATTACATATACAAGCTTTCCCTTCTCCTTTTCTGCACACACGTGCTCAAATTGAGCCTCTTCTATTATTCTTCTTTAAAGGGTGCCCCTAAGCCTGGTTCACCAAGAAAGTCTAGTAGCCTATCTTTTGCTATGACACTATCCCCCATGGTAAGGAACTTGACAACCTGTAATTCCTTATCAACTGAGGGCTTGGTACTCTGATACATAAATGCTTGAACGAGGTCAGCAACTAGTTCTTTCCAATAAGCCAGGGGTATAATGACCCGTTCCTCCTTATTTTCAAAGCCGATGTCTCCTTGTTGAACTGAAGGTATACATTATTCTTGTAACACCATGGGCACCCAAGTAGTGCTGGGAAATTGTCTACCTTAGCGAGCACCAAGACTTCGAAGTCCCTAGTAAACTTAGCTTCCTGAATAGTGATAGCTGCATCCTTTAAGACACCAATGGGAATTACCTTCGTTTTATTTTCCATATACACACACATTTGAAGATGGATGTAATGCAGGCCTTCCCATTTGATGCCAAGCATCTAGTGTGAGAACATTGACCTCCGCACTTGTGTCAATGAGGATATTACTAAGGATCCATCTATCTATGACTGCATCCAATGTGATCTCTTTGTTATAGTTAAGGTTGTGAGGGGGAAGGTTTACATGCAGGACCTACCTCTCGTGCTCCTCTCTGGCGTGTGGTACCTTCTCCCTTAACCATGCTCCTAGCAAGGGAATAACATTCTCTTGCCTTTGCATTTTACATACCTCCTTGACCTCATCCAAGTCATCATGTGGCACCTTGATCTTCCTTTCTTACTCCTCCCTCCTGGACTTATCCTTTAGACACTGGATTTCTCCTTGTAGAATCTGAATGACATCCATGGTATCTCAGTATACCTCCTTCTGATGAGCAGGATCTAGGTACTTTCCATGCATCACTTCCTCTCTTGAAACCAGGGTCCTCTGCCTTGGTATTTCCTTTACGCATGTGGCCTCTACTCTTGTAGTTACCATAATAGATTCTAATCCCACATCACGTGTCACCCACGACATCCATTGTGTGTCTGTATTCTTAATGCTTACCATTGCAGCGCCCTTGTCTTTCCATTACTACTGAATCATGTGCTCAATTAACCTAGGGCACTCCTCATACTTGTGCTTCTTCCCACACCATGAGCAGTGCAATAGATATAGGAATTCTCATTTATAATGCTCTGTAGATCCATAATTAAAACATGTTCCACATGGGAACTCACTTATTCCTTTGTAGCTACCACCTCCACATAATCCTCCATGAAATCCCCTTTTGTGCGTACCTCCATATGTGCACTCCTCGTAATGGTGGTCATCACCTTTAGAACGGCTAGCAATATTGGTCTGGCACACCCCATGATTGATGGCCTCATGGATCTGGTCAATGATTCTACAATAGTTAGTATCAAGGGTTGTGGAGGTACATATCTTATAGTAGCAAGACACGTTCTTCTGAATTTCACACTGTAACAAGGGGCATCTACTTACATCATCGTCCCCATGAAAAATTTCACAGTCTACTGTCACAGCATGTACTATCCTCTGGGGGAAACTATCTTTAACATGTCCCTCTACTTCACAATCTGTAAACCATAAACCATGGCGAGTCTCATGGGCTGAGTTTGTAGAAAACATCTCTAATTACTTAGCCATAGCAGTAATTTGAGCCTCCAAGAATGGGTTAACACCAGTATCAACACTACCAACAGCCTCAGTGCGTAGTAGCTTCCAATGCCTCACGCGGGTTTGTAAAAGTTTTGTGAGATAATCCCCTTCTAAAGGGCGTGATCAATCCTACAAAAAACCACTAAGCATGTTGTGAAGGATGGATATCATATGATAACTTAGACAAGAGGGTTTTAAGTCATGCATCATACTCTCACACACTCTTTTTCATTCCCTGTTGAATCTCCTTTAGGGTGCTGATGCTCTTCTATTTGAACTTAGGGATGTAGAATTCTTCCAAGAAAGCGTTCTTTGAAGTAGTATAATACACTACTTTTTGATGAGAGTCATATTTTCTATACCAACTATGTGCACATCCCTGCAACATCGTTACAAACTAGCTTGCCTTCCACTCTAGGGTTGTGATCCCCTTTGCATGCCATAGCAGTTCACACTTGTGAACATGTTCTGCAACATCTTCAATACCTCTTTAATCTAGAAAATACAAAGACATATCAAAGAAGACTTGAGGAGGTTATTGGGGCCCTTGTCCTCCTGAGCCAAAGCCTTGGTTTTCTCTGGTGTTTCCTCTATCGCCAGATCCACTAGACCCACCAGGCCCAATAGGTCCACTAGGTCCTGTTCCCCCACCAGGTCCACCAGGTCCTGTTCCTCCTGACCCACCAGATCCACCAGGTCATGTAGTGGTTGTGCCAAGGGTCCCCAAGGTTCCACTGAACTATGCTCTGACATTCAATGATACTTCTCCACTACCACTAGTGCACCCCGCGCCACTCCCTAATGTGAGACCGAAGGCCTGTGTGATTGGTCCTTCTCCAAAAATTCCATCAAATACTAGAATAGTATGCGTAGCCATAAAAGTGGGAAACAAGAAATTGTATCTCTGAGGCACAGATCTGTCACTTCTACCGATATCAAATGGGTCAGTAATACTCCTTTCTCAATCTGGAAAACCAAGAACCAAGGTTTGGTCACTAGGTGGGTTTAGATACATGCCAATAAATCTTCTTTCTCCATGTGATGAACTCTCATCAGAAGCCGAAGGGGTTTCTCTTACGTGCTTGCCAAGATGGGGTAGCACAGACTGCTCAGGTTCCACATCCTTCACGTGAACCTCAACTCCTTCCTGCAACATATGCCTCCATAGATCCATCACACTTGCAACCTTGCATTGTCTAGTAATCTCCCTTTCACGTGCTTCACTATACTTGAGCCATGTCTCCTCCCTTTCCTTCTCCATTGTAATATCTACCATCTTCCTCCACCCTAGCTTCCTCGCCCAACACTCATAATGGTTTAGCCAGCCATTATAAATTCCTCTAACCTGAAGGTAACAATCAATATCTTCATTACCAGAGGGATAACACGTAGAAATGATCCTCTAGGCTCTCGCAGAAATTCAAACTCAACAACTTCCAAACAAGAATATGTGGAAATAGCATACTCCATAGTGTAGCTAGCTAACCCACCTTTCCACCAATGATCCACAACACGAGTCCACATTAGATTTTCATTCTACAGCCTCTGGTATTATTCTTGGGTCCACATGTGCAATTTTTAATGCCAATTTGATCTAGATGCATATGCTGAGATCCATTCATATAGTTCTACTGGGAAGCAACATAAAAAAATTCATATAAATCATGGTATATATTCTCAGTTCCAACGCTAAATCTTTGAGAAAATTCATCCTCCGTGCTCTTGAACCATGATTCAACACTTTATAGAGTTAAACGTTCTGTCATTACTCTTTACATAGATCATGATGTATGCCATTTCCCACTACAACTTCGAAAAGAGGTCCAGGCAACAGAACCGAGATGTATTCATTTTGACCCCATCACAAAATAAAGGAACCCCATACACACTGACCTATCACCTAATGGGTGTTGGGCACTTACCCAAGGCATACGCGGGTGCCAAGTCTCTCCTTTATGTGAGTTTAGTGGGAAAACTCATCTATGATCCATTTTTAAGGGATTTGAAAGGAAGTAAAACATACAATTACCATAGAGCTCATAATGGCTTCTAGGTCCTTGCAGTCATTCTAGATAGAAAGAGTTTAACAGATTTTATAGCTTATACTAACACAAAAAAAAGTTGTACAAGCATCCATGCTTAATCATAAACACAAATGAAAAATAACTATGAGATACTTGTGTGCATCAGAATCATCAACATTCATATTCATGTAAGCTAGTAACCTCATTACATTCATGGAGCCATTACAAAATATCACAGAGAAGCAAACCATAGTCATGCATTATAACTAGACTCAGGTGACTAGGTTCTCAAAAGAAATTTATAAACCCCATACCCTTGATACATCCTTTCCTAAGCCCAATTACCCGAGCTAGCAGAGTTCTTGCAATATTCTTGTAGAGCTCCACCCCCTTCTCCATATATATCTTTTACTTCTGCAGGCACCTTGTATATATAGCCTTCTTAGACTGCCAACTCATCCTCTAGTGGCCTCCGATCCCATGTCAAGTGTTTCAATGTGGTCCTTCATGCGAGCATGCTTCTCCAGGCCTAAGCTTTCCACTTTTTACCATGATGTTCTTCTAGAAGATTCTACCGCGGGCATGCTCCTTCCTGGACCAACCTATTTCCAGGATGGCACTTTATCCACTCTGTATGCACAATCAGGTCATGCTTTTCACATGTTCTACCCAAAACATCCAATATGGATAATTCCTGAAACCTTGGTTCTGTCCGCGCGCGCACCATGGGTTTCCTGAAACCCTTCCTTAAACCCTACCTTTTTTGTCTTATCCTTGCACTCTTTTCTTCAACTAGGCCTTGCGTGCCTATGCATTGTTTTGTACTTAGCCAATATTTTAGAGGCCCAATAAAACCCTTGCAAATTTTCATTCCCTTAAAAAAATAATCTGGCTTATTTTCCCAATACATGTAATAAAAAAAAATTTGAGCATCCATGACTCTCCCTATAAGCTCAAAAGCAAGCCCAAAATCATATCTAATGGAAAAGGATTTCTCATAACATGATCATTTGGATTTTTTCCCATTTCCCCCTTTCATAATTTATTAAGCTTTACCGATGACCAGATATCATTTTCTAATTTATCGTTGATTCTGACAAGGGAATATCACCAAATATGGAGAGATTGTTAATTCTTGGGATTATCTTTCTAATTAAATGAGTCATGTCCAATTTGGATTTTATTTGCTCCATATTTTCACGAATTATGGAATCAACAGCCCATAGCACCAAATTACACTTAAATTTATGTGTTTTCAGAAACGGTTGCGAAATCTAATTTCCTTCACACCAGATAATTACTATCACTTTATAAGGAAAATGAAGCTCTAAAATGCCAAAATTAATTTACACTACTCTAGTTTCGAGCCCATTTCTATTTTTGTGTCTGAATACCCTAACATCAAACACAACAATTTGGATTATATAGAATTCAATTATCTAAAGAGAAGGATGGAAGAAATAACCCTCAAGGCCTTAGCTAACTTAATCTATCGAAGTGGATTATATCAAGAATCTAGATTCCCTCTATCTCTTCAAGACTCTGAGTTCGTAATGTCCTCTGCCAAGAACTACGAACATGAAAGTCAATCTATCACTGTGGATGATGGTTTGATCATTATTGTAGTGACACAATAGGGAATCTCAAGATCCTTATGTATTCTAAGGGCTAAGAACATGGTAATTTTGAGAAAATAAGATGCTTTGGAATAATGGGAGAGGAAAGTATGTTTCTTGTAGGGAGTAGCCATGGGGAAAATGGATGGAAGAACTACACAAGCTCTCATAGTTTCCAAATTCTCTGTTAATGTCCGAGTTCAAGGAAGAGATTTTTGATTGCATCGTGCTTCTGAATAGAGTCATGGGAGAGTCGTCAAAGAAGGACTTTCATCCATGGATGTCAAAGTTCATTGTCATGGCTATGGAGGAATCCCAAGTTATTGACTAAAGCTAGATCATCAGTGATAATTTACACTCGTAGTTGTTCAATCTTGAAAAAATGAAAAAGTTCATAATGACCTCATACTTGTTCTATGTTATCATAACATTACAGAGGTGGCATGGGGTTACCCTTGAAAGGAACTATTACAGATCAAAATTGCACCCTTCCCAAATTACAAGAATTTGAGGCTTCAGACAACATGGTACTGTATCCAAGTTGTGGGACTCGAACTAAGATAGACCTTTGAAGAAAGATGACTTCTTATACTTACTCTTAATGACAAGATAATCCTAGGAATTGAAATATAAATATTTATCTCTACTCTAACTTTCCAAGGGACTAGGGTGAGAAGGAGATGAATAAAACATAAATCCTAATATATATATATATATATATAGGCGATAACACTATAAAATAAGGAGATGAATAAATTTAGATAAGGGGAAAGGGAATGCAATGATAATGAAAAGGACCTGATATGAGACAAAAATAGAAAATCACTCCTAGAATCCACTTTCACTATACTCATCAGAAAAAGATTCCAAAAATGAAACATACAACACACCTGCAAATGAAAGAAAGGAAAGGAGTGCAATAAAATAAGAACAAGGGCAGAACACGCCACAAGATTAAATTTTATTTCTTGAAATTTTACACACACCATTATAATCATGAGAGGAAGATGGAAGCATTCATTGAATCAAGATCCAAGGTATGTAACCCTTAGGACATACATGCATCATAAGAGAAAAGCCTTATATTACAATATGCCCAAATTCAAAGAGTATCCAACATTAAAACAAGGCATAGAAAAATCGTGGAAGGGAGAAAGAGAAGAAATTAGAGTGAAATTTGAATTCCCTAACCAATCCAAACCACCTTCATTAATTTCCCTTAGGAAACATGGTTATATCCACGGTTGCATGCCTTCTTCAATTGAGCGCCCATACTGGATTTAATACTGGTGGTTGTGCCACCTGGAACTACACTTTTTGCATGCTGGAGAAGTTTCCTTGAGTCTTTCCCATTTTACTTGATTTGATTCATGAAATCAGATTTGATCGCATAGAGAATATCAAAATCTTGTTGAATTTTGCAAAGATTTGATAACTGAATCAAAAACTGATCGATTTCTAATTCCCACGAAGAATCATCATTTTACTTCATTATGCAACTTCTCCACTCAGTCTTGCGTGGAAGTTTGACATCTATGGATCATTCCTTTATATTGTGGCACCCTATATCTACATGGATTTTAAAAACATTTTACAGATTCTCCAATGATGTGACTTGCTTCCTTGTGACCTGTGGCCCGCCTTTCACTTTTTTCTTAACCCGTGAAATTATTTATAGTAGCGCAGATTTGAATATCCACCCATATAGTCTTTTATTCATTTCACGAAACTTTCTTCTTGTCACATTTCTACGTAGATCCTCCATGGTAATGTTCCTCCATTCACGGCATGTTCAAAGCCTCCATGGTTTCTTCAAAATTGTCTCTAAATATTCGCCAAGTCTAACACTTGTTGCTCAAATTTTCCAAGGAATGTAAAATTGGGAAACATGAACATTCCATTCCAAAGAATGCACCAGTGTACCAAATGTATCCTCACTTCATCTGGAGAGAATAAAAGATAATTACGCAAGTTTAAATTATGTATTTTTCATATATTTGATCAATCCAATGGAAGGAAACATCAACCAAAGGTTCCTAGCTGAGGCTTGTTTGTTGATAAAAATTATGCGAGCTATTTGCATAGTTTAAGACATTCTCATATATCTACATTGGAGGCTTCAAAGAGGAGCCACTAAAAATCCTAAGGTACCAAAGTAATAAGATGGTGATCATTGATCTCTGTAGGGAGTTATCATGTGTTCACATGCATTGTCATGAAATGAGTAGAATTCCACATTTCTATAGGAATATATTCTTACAAGAACACGAAAGATGCAAGTAATATTGAAGCTTCCCTTGGGTTATTTAACTTGTTCTCTTACTATTCATAGAGATATTTTAATAGAAAGAAATATATGGAAGGAGAACTAATTCTTTCACCATGTTCTATCAATCAACATTGGAAGACTATTGGGAGGATTAAACCAATGTAATAGAGGCAACATATAGAGATTTTTCAAGGCTAACTATGCAGAAAATGAAAGAATTTTATATGGATTGGGAAATAAATTATTTTAAAGATGATGGAAGTGACATTTTTGAACATAATTACCTAGAAACCATATGGTTCTAACCGATCCATCTGGCGGATTAGTTCTATGTGGAACGTGTAGATATATTAACTCACACTACAATGGTTTTACAAAGGTAAAGATAATAGTACTTCAAAAAGGTTCAAGAGATAAGTTTTACTCTACCATATTCCTCCAATAAATACTCTAAGATAGGGGAAATTATATGTGAGAGAGACATGGGCTCCAAGGCAAGAATAAAATTATCAAAGTAGACATATTTCTCTTGAACCTTCGCCTAAGCATATGAGAAAGAAGATGTCAATTAAAAGACCTAGTGAAATTTTCTCTCAAGCCCGGGGAATTTTTGGTTTCTCTTGTAAGAAGTGAACCGAGGTCTCCTGAACAACTGGAACATTACATCATCATAATTTTCACACCCGTATCTCACTAACATGAAGAACACATTGGCTATTCTTCTTCTTCACATAGTAAATCCATTATGATAGTGTATCGTATAGGAATTCTAACGATGCATGCTTCATCCTCTTTGTTAGATCCTATTTTCCGATGGGTGCAAGATATCATCAATAACTAAAAATTTACCATGGCCTAGGAGAAACCATTGTAAATTGAAATCTCTTCTAAGACCTAGAAGCCTTATACTTACTCAAGAAGAGCCAAGATGACTTCTTATCTCATGAATAGTTCCTCGGTATTTCAATTCGTTGAGTTTTCCCAACTAATGGTGGAGAAAACTGAAGCAAAATGAAGATCAATGATTTTGAAATGACACAATATTACCTCAATAAGCTTAGACCATAGGGAATATTCAAAATTTTGAACATACCTTTGTGAGACTTGTTTCTCAAATGAGGTAAAATGAGGTGACCAAGGAGAAATTTCATACCAAAATCCATACCTTGACCTCATATGTTTATACCTTTTTGAACTAGGATTAACCTCCTCTTACTTCTTCTGATTCAATTATTCTTATGAAAAAGATTGAATCTCATGCATTATAAGAGCTCAAAAGGATGGGAAAAATGAGGAGACTGAAAAATTCATCGATTGGTTCTATTGTCTAGAAGGGGTATGAATTACTTCCAGAGATGGTCAAGATTTCCAAGATTGTTTCTTTTTTGATTGAAAATATAGAAGACATTATGTTCACAGTAAAGGAGGTAGACCACTGGAATAATATTCTCATAAATCTTCAAAAAATGAGCATGGTCAATCTTGAAACATTATTTGAGAGACGGGTGTTCCTAAGACCTGGAGACAACTACTTCCGCACTTGGGTGAGGACCATCAAATGGAAAATGAGATATTTGTACAAAGATACTGAAGATTTCCCATATCATTAGAACTGGGGCCATGAAATCAAAGAGGAAATAAACAAGTTCTTGGGAAAAATGAGATGCCCTGAGTTGTAATCTGGGTCAATATCCTCTGACGAGCTACATGAACACTTTAGAGATGTTTTAAAAGGTGATTTGTCTAATCTACGATCATACGGAGATGATCTCATGGACACACATACTCAGAACATATCAGCCATCTCTGACACTATCGAGAAGATCCCCAAGTGGCTTAAGCAATGCAAGATAATTTAGAGCACAAAAGATCACTAGTTAGAACTCCTCTCCTACACTTCCATTCCTTGTGATAAAGAAGTGTCAAAAGTAGTACATAGGTACAACATAAATCCATGAATCCAAGAGAGTTATCAATTTCTCTGTATCAACATTTCATCTTCAAAAAATTTGTCTCTTGATTTATCCTCTTCCTTTCTCTTCCTCCTTCTCTTTCACTTTAATGTGTAATATGAAGATTTTCCCAAAGCAAACTTAAATTTTTTCTAATTCTTCATTGGGAAAAGAACTTTTTCAAAAGTCACTTAAGTTTCCTCTTTTCCATTTGTGTAAAAGTAATTTTCTTAAAATAAGGAAAAGTATATTATTATAGAAAGGAAGGTGAATATTCATGTAGGAGTGTGAATATTCACAAAGGATGGGCTATTTAAGGAGGCTCTCACTTCCTGGTACAAGATCAATTTTTCTCCTCTATAGAAAATGGTGTTTATTTTGTTTCTTGTTTAATGGATTCCTCTCCATCTCAACTAATAATCCAATAAATCATTGTAATCCTACACAAAAAAGGAAATAATGTGTCTTTTGATGAATATAATGCAATTAAACTTTGTGTTAATAGTGTTATTTTTGTATATCAGTGTCTTCTCTTTAATAACTTGGAAGTATTTTGGTTTTATATCAATAATCTCAGCTCTTTATTTATTTTTTAATATTGGCAAATAGTTTTTTGAAAGGGACTATACCCTTGAATACAAAATAAGGCCTAAAATCTGGAATAAGAGAGAGGAGCAGAGTAGTTGTAGCACAGTTCAAGAGTTACAACAAAATCAACGTAGCCCAGAAACAACTACACAGACAAGACTTAACAGCAAAAAAACGGCAAAAAAACAGCAAGACGACAGCCAAGAAACAGTAATATTAACAAAAAAGAGCAGAAGAAGTATCCAGGAGTACTTCTTGGCCGCTTGATCAATACTGATCTTGACTTTTTTCCAAGCTTGAAACATGCCTAACGCGGTCATCTGAGCAACATCCATCTTATCGAGCTCCTCAATGGTTCTCTTGCTCTCTTTATCATTGCCCCAAAGCGCTACCAGGACACCGCTTAGATTTGAAACACTCTTGGCATGACCCACGATAAACTCCTCGATGGCCCTAAAGGCTGCAATATTGTAGTCATGTTTGGTCTTAGCCTTCCCAAGGCGGGAGTCTAAGGAGGTCAGCTTTTTGTATATGTCATCAATCTGACTATTGTCAGTGCTCCCTTCCCCCTCTATGCTTTTTTTGCCTTTTTGCTTGGCAAGGTTTTTGACCTCAACCTTCAGCAATTTAATCTCTGCCTCTAAGGCCTCCAATTTCTTAGAAGGGTTATCCATCTGTGCCTCTCGGGGACTGGCACTTCTAATGTTCAGCAGATCACGAGCAATATCAAGCTCAAGAGGTTCATCCCCCATAGCAGTAGTCTCAAGGTTGAGTCTCCTAGAAGCCCTAGTGACTCGTTTAGAGGTAGAGGCAAGGTGGGTGGCAGGGGCAGCAGCATGAGGAATAGAAGGAGAAGCATGAGCATCCGGCATGGGGGTAGCAGCACCTAAGGCAGGGGCAACAGCAGGGGCAGCAGGGGAGACAGGACTGGCGGCAGCAGAGCCCATCAAAGGGGGAGCTGGGATGGGAGAGTAAGGGAGACCGGGATACTTAAGAAGGCAGAGCTTGTGGATAAGCAGAATAAGCCCTTGGTGTAAGGGAACCACCCGGGTATGTCTCTGGAACTCCAAAATGGAGCACTCAAGAGAGTTTAACAAATAGTGCGGGAAGCAAACCAACCTATTCCTACGGAAGTGGTTCAAAAAGACAAGGTGCTTACCAGGGACAATAACAAACCTGCCTTCCAAGGAGATGTATTGAATCATCATGCGGGTGACTTCATCGTACGGAGGTGGAATTGAGCTTACAAGCAGGCCCGCAGTGCTGAAAATAAGCTTCTCATCCTCCTCCACAAATCTTCTTTCTTCAACCTCTTTGATAACCCTCTTGTTGAAGAAGCGGTACCCTTCCAGGCTGAGGCCAGTCGCTTCAGGTAATAGCTCTTCATTGATAAGAATTTTCTGCCCCCCATAGTCGACTGTCCTCCCATTCCATTCCTTGGCAAAGCGAACAGAGATGCTTTGATCATGCCCTTGCATCCTTTCAACAAAGCTGGTGAAGCCGCCAATGCTAAGAATGTTCCAAAGCTCCGTGTTTTCTTTCCAGTCAGGGTCCGCGCACGGCTCAATTTGACAGGGTGGCCCTCCCATCTTCACTGTGATGTGTTGGTTACAGCAATTTCCAGGATACCTTTGAGCGTGAAGAGTATTACGATTCTTCCTGTTGAAGGTCTCATAAAAATAGGAACTATAGCCATTAGTCTTCTCACGAACGGCTGTGTGATTGCTGTTCTGAGCCTGCGGTAAGTCGCGCGTGAAAACCCCTTCCCTGTCAGCTTTCACCTTGTAGTTATCATCGGTTTTCGTGGAGCTTAGCATCCGGATATCAACAGCTATTGTACCTCCCGCGTGCGTGATTTTTAAATCCAGATATCTCCACTTGAAGTTCCTTAAAAAAATCTTGCTATTATTTGAATTAGATATCATTTGCCATGCCATATACTTTAAAGCAGCACATGTGGAAGAATTTATGGATTTGATTTTCCTCCAAAGATTAAGGCATATCTCTAGAGATTGTTTGCATGTGAAGGTCCGCATGGAT
This sequence comes from Taxus chinensis, assembly GCA_019776745.2. Taxonomy (NCBI): domain Eukaryota; kingdom Viridiplantae; phylum Streptophyta; class Pinopsida; order Cupressales; family Taxaceae; genus Taxus; species Taxus chinensis. Next base: position 719,365,408 of record CM034154.1, read on the forward strand.
GCTGTTGTGGAGCTGATTAGGGATACTATCCTTATCCCATGTAGTGAAATTTATGTTAATGCCATAATTGGCCAGTGCATCCACCAGCTTGTTTCCCTCCCTGTAAGTATGTACTATTCTGATACTGTTGAAGGTATGACTGATGCTTATGGACTCAGAGATAAAATCTTTAATATTCTAGCTGGGAGATGAGGACTGATTCAAAAGTTTAATAATATTAAGGGAGTCCCCTTCAACAATAAGGTTCTGGATATTTTGGGCCCGTGCAACTCTGAAACCCCAGAGAGCAGATAAAGCTTCGGCAAAATGATTGGTTTGAATTCCCATTTTTCCAGCATATGCAGCAATCAGATTGCCTTTGTGGTCCCGAATTGCCCCTCCTCCTGTTGCTGTTCCAGGGTTACCCTTAGAGGCGCCATCAAAGTTCAGCTTGAACCAATTGGATTCAGCTCTTTATTTATTGAATAAAACCCTTTTCTCACTTTCTCTCCTGTCTTCATACACATACCCTTCCTCCACCTCATTTTTCATGTGGGTTTAGTAGAGTATTCATGTGTGATCCACAATTAAAAGGCCACCCCCGATGGTTAGAATAATGTATATATTCCCCTATTTTTGATAAATGGAGATGTCCCATTCCTAAGAAAAGGGACCTAGTCCCAGATCGTTTGTGAAAGTACCTAATTTTACCTTGTGATAAATTATTTCGCCAACATTTTTGGTGCTCACCATGAGGAAGAATTTGTTTTCCTGTACCTTGTAACAATCCACAAAAATCATAAAAATATATATCTAAAAAACTAAAAAGAGATAAAATCATAACCTTAATGTTTACCATGTACCCTTTGCACCAATGATTGTTCCTAGAATTTCTCCTCTCTTATAACCTAATCTCCTTTTCTTCCAAGAAATTCATGAGGATATCACTACATATTTAAGAAATAGAATTTGGAACAAAATAACAAGTTTTAATCACTATCATGCTTCTCACAGAATTATGGACTCAGAAGAAGAAATTTATCAATTTTTGCAACGTGTTAAACAAGTTCCAATGAAAAAAAAGAGAAGATAAAGAAGTCAATGTTAAGTTGAGGGTAAATTCTTCAATCTAGTGGAATGAAGATACACAAGAGCTGATCATGCAATTTTTCTCACCGCTCATATGTTTGAAGAGCAACAACAAAAAAAATTAATACTTCAGTTGTGACACCATTGAATATAATTCCTCTAGAAGAAGAACCAAATGAATAATAAGAAGAATAAGTATAATTAGAGGGGGAATGGAAAATGGAAGATTTTTTTCATGTGAAATTACTAGCTCAAAAATGAAAACTTTTCATCATGACAACCAAGTAATAGAGTAAAACCATGTTCCATGGATCCCTCTCCTGGTCATTTTTTGTTTTTCTTCATGATCATATTGACCTTTCAGGTCCTCCCAATATAATTAATAAGTGTGTACAACTATTCAAAGTAATGTGATAAGGTTAATTCTTCCATTCACTAAAGTGAAGCAAAAGAATAGTTCTCTAGCATGCTTTGAAAGGCCAATTTTGGTCATTTCAAGGCATGTGTGCATTTTTTAGAAAGGTTATTAAATATCATAAACATATAGAGGTGGTATTGGATATCCTTTAAAGTGTTATATGTAGTTTAGGAATATTTATGAAATATTTGGTGGTTGAGGGACATTGTGTGCAAAAGTGGGTTCTTAGGTGTAAGGAATCAATGGTCAAAATATGAACTTGAACTTCTCCAAATGATTTCAAGAGCTCCATAATGATTTATAATACAAACAAATAGGAAATTTAAATCTTTAATAATCCTATACATGGTGGAAGAATCAAGTGTGATCCAAGGTGTGAATTTTTCTAAAAACAATTCACTCTTTCTAGGTGTACCTCATTGTCTTGATACAAAGGGGGCATGTTTTGGTGTTTCAAGAGAAATTAGGTTCCTCCACCTATTCCATTGATCTTAACATGTCTCTTGGATTCAAATTCATATACAATTTCACCTCTGCAGACCATCCCTAGCTCCCAGAGCAAAGATTTCAAGTTTTCATTAATTAGAGTGTGCAGGCTCCATACTTAGTCAATTTTTTCCTTTCCACATGTCAAAACCTTGCTCTATGGTGCTATTTTTTGTCCATATTTTCAGTTTTCACCAAGGAGAAAGAGGAGACAATAAAGTGCACCCCATGAAAATCCCCCTTCTTTGGTCCCACATGTGACCTCTTCCAGCTCCGCAGGGTGCTTATCTGGCTTCCTCCATTTTACTCACACCTAACTAGATTCCACCACTTATCATGATATTTATACATTTCTTCTTTTTCTATCCCTTTTAACCATGAAAAACCAGATCCTAACTCCACACAAACTCATTTTTGAAACTAGGGTTAAACCACAATTTTTAAAGCTGGTCAAAAGTGAAATATAACTTATTTTAAGGAATTTAGTTTGCATAATTTTATATTCCACCATTTTTACTGCTATTAAACCTTGAAAACATCAAAATATAGTTAACATACTAGAAAATATTTTTAGATTAATTATGGTTTCCAAAACCAAGTTTTTATCATATCTTACTAACTAGAAACCCAACTGCCATGAAAGTTGGATAGATTGCTCTTTACCAAAATGCATTTGAGATGACTATAGTTACATACCAGATGATTCCATATATTTTTCAAAAAATAAATTGAAAGCATACACCTAGAATATTTATTTTTCAATTTCTAAGAGTTCTAGTGAATGAAACATAATAAAAATTGGAGCATGGGATCCCGGAGCTGAGTCAAATCCAGTGAAGGTGCTTTCATTGCAATTCAACACTAGTAAGACCACTTAATAAAAATATAAATTGTCCCAAAATAGAAACTCTCATAACTCACAATATCTAGAAACAGTGAGGAACAACATATAGTGTAAAACATACAACTTACTCAAAATAGAAGGTTTCGAATTATCAACTTTCCCAAAATAGAAAATAATCATAAATGTAGGTGTTATAAGTGTGTTAGGATTTTAATAGAACCAATGTTTTTTGTAAAAAAGAAAAATTTCCCTAAATATCAGCTCCTAACCGCACCTATCAAAAATAAAAAGTTTCAATTTTCAGTGGAGAAAGTTGTTGTCTCCATTTTCACTCATCTTTTTTCTTTTTGACATCATCACATGGTAATAAATTTTTTTTATAGATAAAATGAGAAATAAAACACTCCTTAATCTCTTAAGGCATCAATTCCAAGGAGCACAACTTGATACAAAAAATTGGAAAGATGAGACGAGATCATCATAAGAAATACTTACAATCTTCTCAAGTTCACTAGCAGTGCATACCTCTTTAGAGTTTTTATAAACACTTAATCAATCCTTGGTGATTATCATAGTGCAAGTTGAAGGTAAAAAAAGGTAATCAATAATGAGGAATCCTCCCAGTTCCATCTGATGTCAGCCATGATTGTATTCTTAAACACCCGGTCAAATACATGGTATTATGGTCTCTCCCCAAGGAAGGAAAATTTCAATCAAACCTCATTTCATTACATCTAAGGGCTTTTGAACATGAACCTTAAAAAAGAGTTCCATATTCCACAAGGCTTCATAAGAAGGTAAGATTCATTGAATACCCCATATATCCCCATGGTTCATATAAGATGGATCCATCACTACCACCCATTCTTCATTGGTATTCAAACATGTCTTCCTCAGTGGTAGAACTTTCCCAAAATGAAAAAATTGTGATCCCTTACTAGCCTCTCAAAATTTCTGCCATGGATGATGTCATTTCTACTCCATAAGATCCATTCCCATGGATTCAAGAGTTTCTCACGAGTGAACCAAGAACAATGCAAAACGTTGTAATGCATGATCTTAGAGATATCACAAAAATCTTAAGATGAAATTGGAGTAAGAATTTCCATGTGGCTTATCACTTCTTTAGTGGAGCTTCTAGTGACCACTATGTGGAAATTTTTTGACCTAAAATTGGAAACCCATGGAGGAAATGACCCAGGAATTTTATGAGCTGACATGCATCTCTTTTAGTCAAACTACACATTAGGGTCATGCTCCTTTATTCAAGGAACTATCTACCCACCTTCTTTCTCAAAAAAAAAGTACAAATGAACAATTGAGCAACTAGAGGAGCATGTGATAAACCTCAATGCCTATGTTTAGCCCTTCTTGGAGCCCAATTCAGTGCTTCATCCTCCTTTGGAAGATGTTTCTTTAATTAGTAGTTTCTACCTTGAGGAGATCAAAAAGGTGCAAGGGTATGTGATGTAAGGAAATGATAATGAGAGATGGATGGAGAAGATACTCAAGAAAGGAAATACATTGTTCCTAAAGGTTCTCTTTCTGCTCAAGCATGTTCTTTCCATTATTGCAAAATAAAATAAAACAAGGGGGAGATTGAAAAAGAGAATATTGATTAGGATGAGGTGTTCCCACTTGTGTTATAGATGATTTTCCAAGACTCTCATACCCTTGTGAGTAAAAATTTATTCACATCCACTACTGAGAATTTGTCCCCAATATGGATCCGCACCATGGATGTTAGATATCAAATGATAGAAGATGTCATCTCCTAACTTGAATCTAGTGGAAAAAATGCTTTCAATGTTTTGAATGAGGTTTGAAACTGTGTGCATAAAATTTATTTCCCTTTAGTAACTGAGAATTCATCATCATAAGAACTCATTGTTTCCTTCTATGAGATGGTCAAGAAAGAGGTAGGTGATCATCTTTCGTTCAACATAGATATCTTAGATGCCCTTGCCAAAATTAGAGGCTCTATTTCTAACATTGCAAGAGATCATGAAGTGTGGTATATTTTTTGAAAAGTAATCAATGATGTCTCCAGGAAATAGGTCAAAGTGTTAAGCTAAATTTGCATTCCATAAGCAAAGAAGCTGGCACCCGTGGTAGCTTGGTTCAGTAGATAAGTCAAAGGATGAGATTATTTCAAGAACTCTCTATCTGGGATCATGAATCAAAAAATTCTTCATCTCCATCAATATGATATTCTTATCCCCCTCTCCTCTCATATTTATTTTCTCTCACATGTTCTAATTCTCCATTGGGAAGGAGCTTTTCACTTTATATATTATTCATTTAAATGTCACATATAGTCTTGATTTCCCTTAAATTAATAAAAAGGGAATCATTTTATGGGAAACATAATGGAATGAGATGGGGTGGGTAAATCAGTCCTTTAAAACCCTTAAACAATTTTAAATTAAATTTTATACACCACTAACATTTAACCATGCATTAATGAGATCTCAAAAATAAGCAATAACCGTCCACAAGAATATAAACATGAAGGAGTACAAAAGAACACAAGATGTAAGTGGGAAATCCTCAAGGGGAAGAAAACCCACTAATTTTTTTTTTGATATTACACACAACAAATACTCAATAAATATTACACATCACAATAGATTTCTTTAATGAGACACTAACCCCAGTGCAACGAGCACAAATCCCTGAACTCTTGTTGATATTACTCACAACCAGAGACTTTCATGAATATGAATCATCACACAATATTTTTATGAGAATATCATGGTAGATATGCTGCAACAACTCATCTGATGGCGATCACAAGATTCAACTCCAAACTCCTTCAAACACACTTCAAACCCTCACTCCTTCAACTCACTCAAACATGGATAGAAATGACTTGATTTGATATCAAAACCTTGAAAACAAGATCTATAAAATTCCTTAGACTTCCAAAAAATTCCTCAAATCTGAAAATATTCCTTCATACCTGTTCCAAACTCACACTTGGGTCGTACTTTTTCCCTCTCTCTTGGATAGGTTAAATTTGAACTCAAACATTCACTTTATACCCTTCTCTTATCATAAACATAAGGGAGGTTTGTCCTTCATTATTATTTTGACCAATAAAACTAAAAATAATAACAATAAATTCATGCAAATTCATAAAATATAACTATGTATGTCGGCCATGCCCAAATGCACTATACAAGCTAAAAAATAACTTAAAACCCCATCACCTGGATGACTAAAAACAAAAAAATGATAACAATGATTATTAAATATCCCAAATTCACCATACATGTCAAATATGACATAAAAATATCATCCATGGTTTTTAATTAGATCGCATCAATCAAATTCTTCATAACACTACTAAGAAGGACCACATCCTTCACCAAAAAACTATTTCCAGAAACCATTCTTCACTTTGGGCCTCAATAACACCCAATAATACCTTAAATATGGCATGTATCCACTCATTGTAATCCCCTTTACTGTTATATATAAACCATGATTTCTAGAGAACATCAAATATCCATACATACAAACCATGGCAACTTTCCTCTTCACCAAACTGAGCTTCCCAAAAAGAAATTTTAAAAACAAAAATGGTTTGCACCATTTATTCCACTTTAAATACCTCCAAAGGCCTTAACTAGGAACAAAATTCATTTTTCTTCACTCTCCAACTGATAGAAAGCATCAAATAATCCATTACATGCATCTTCTACCTCAGTCTTCTGGCCTGAGCAATCCTGTCCTGAGAAATAAGAAACCTTCTTCTTCATAAATTGAGTTGTTTTACCTATAAATCCTCATTATCATGAGTCAAAATATATACCATTAGAAATCCCTCTGAATCTAATTTCCATAAAATATTACATTTCCTTCCAACTTGAAGTGGAAGGCCGTCAACCAGATCCATCTTTGAAAATGCTCTTAAACTACCCCAAAATTGCCTTAAAATCAGTCTTCATAAATAGGGCACACTTTTTCATTTATAATATCCACCATGATATGAAAACATAAATTAAAATTTCTAGGCTAAAAACAATGTAAATTTATTTCATATATCCTTTGAACAATTTTGTCCCAAACTAAACTTCTTCAGAAACTAGCTTGTTTAAGTGGGGTCCACTCATCAAAACACGATCTATGTTACCTTTATGGAAATATAGAGTATTATACATAATCCAATGATCATACTAGCACAAGAAATCAATTCTTGGCACTTACTAATAAAATCTTCTCCATCTCTTTTAAATTAGGGTTTTAAGCACACAAAAAGTTATTTCACTTCTTAACATTCGTTCATAAAAGTATGGGCCTCATTTGACCTCATTCAAAGTCAAATATATTATTAAATCCATTCTCCAAAATTCCTAAAAGGATCATATTCCCATGAAAATCTTACACATTCCAACGATGAGAATTTCTTTCATATCGACTAGGAAAATACACTCTTAAGAACCATGTTTTTGTCTAAACCTCATATCTTGCAAAATATGCATCATGACAACCTGAAATTTTTCCCACAACACCATGAAAAACCCTAATAAAATTTAAAATAATCATCATATCTAAAATATCTCTTTACATTCTCCACCACTAGGACTTGCATGATAAGGCATTAGGGTTTTGCATGTTCTAGACCAAAACCAACTGAACCAACACTCTAACTAAGAATAAAACCTTTCCTAAATACTTATACATGATAAATATGGTGTGAAATACCTTCTTGAGTGTTTCCAAGAGCTCACACACTTATGTAAGTGACTATGATTTCTTATTAGGCCTCCAAACATTAGGATTATGCCTAGTTGCATCATAACCAAGTAGCCAAACACCATACATATTTTTCCAATATCTCCAAAAGGACCTAAAACCGGATACAACATGTCTCACACATTTTCATGCTTCCATGAGAACATATAGCTTTGCACCTCACTCTCATGCTCTATTTGGCCTTTAAACACCTAGACTAGTTCTAGATGAACATCTATCAATCATGTTCAACCCTGTACATGCACTCCTCCACATCACTCTTCATATACTACACCAAAAGAAAAATAATACAATATCATAATCACAAAATTTGGTTAGACTCTAAAGCAATTAGTTCAAACTCTAAAGAAAGAAGTTTATACTTCAAAACAATCAGTTCAAACTCTGAAGCAAATAGAACAAACTTCAGACTAACTCCGAATCATTCAAGAAAACTCTGAATCATTCATAAAACTCAGAAGCATTCAATATTCCATCTTACAAATACTCATACTCCTTTTTCATTAATGTGCAATCACCTTTTACATCAATGATAACACTAACTCACTCATGCTAACACACTTTTCTTTCCTAAGGAATATGAAAGGTTACAATTTGTAAGGGTGAGTGATAAGTCATGTGGGGGTAGGTCAAGACTCATATTTGTAAAGATATGTATTGGAATGGATTCTCCATTCCAAGGGTTTGGAAATTTTTGGTTGAATGTATGTCTTTGAGATTTACCAAAACTACAACAAATAATAAAAGTTACAATTCTTCTAGTTCTTGTCGTATGTTCCCCTACTCTCTTTCTCTCTCTCTCTCCAACTTTGCATACATGATAATCATCTTCTAATACCAAGAAAGGTGTTTGCACATTTGATAAATGATTCAATGGAATTATTTTTCTATGATTTTTTGGTCTTATCATATTTAACAATTCTATGTTCTTCTATTTGAATGTAGACTTACTTTGGTTATTGTATGTGAATTATGTAAGCCTAGTCACAACAAAAACCCTTTCTCTCTCTCTCTCCTTATTTCCCAAACTCCCCTTTACCTCTCTTCACTACAAGTTCCTCCCTTGTACCTTGTATAAGAATTTTCCTTAGGTTGATTTGAATATTCCTATATGATCCCTGGCGTAACATCCATCAACAAGTTTACATTATTTTACATTTAATAATGGGAGCATCCCCATACACAAGAACAAGGGGCTTGGCCCCATGACCATTGGTGAAAAATAATAATTTTCCAACACAACAATTTTTTTTGCCAACAGTTATTAGCATATCCGCTTGGGACATATCTACCCTCTTGCACCCTTAAAGATCTCTGGAAAATATAGAAAATACATATTCCAAAAAAACAAAAAAAAGACTGGTTTCAAAGTAAAATCACATTTTTAAGATGAATTAATGAAGGAAATAATCCATGTAATGGTCGTTTCATGCATCGGAATGATGAATTTTTGATATTGGTGTTCAACACCAATGAGTGACAACAATAATGAAGAAGAATATGACTACCACGATTTGTAAAATTTTGATCAGTCATCATTCTGGACCAACTCTTGCAAAGGTAAGGATTTTACGATAGTGAAGGATTCTCTTACTTCAAACAAAAATATACAACCAGTGAAGGGAAATAATTTTAGTAGCATTTTTGCAACATACATAAAAATAATGTCTCAATGAGAGAAAATTACTACTGATAAAGATCCTATTATCAAATCATAGTAGCTTCAATTCAAGCAGACTATTGCTAGAGGAAAAAAATGGGAATGATACCTATTGATGATCAATAATCCAAGAACCTGATGAGAAAGATGCAGAAGCGATATGAAATTTTGTATGAATGGCATGACGGTGAAGAATCTACTGAAGGTAACTTTTTTAATTTCACCTAGCTGAATGAGAAACACAAAGCTTTGTCTTTTTTATCTCTTCCTTTAGATAATTCTCTTACATATGGAGATGAAGAAATGGAAGCCTTGAAAAGAGAGTTTGTGTAAAGGATTTTGAGTGTTGGAGAAGTAAATTATGATCCCAAAACCAATCTTGAGATTCTGAATTATGTTAAGGCTCTGCAACAAAGATATCAGCAACTTTAAGCACTTCACAGTGATGAACTAGAAGAGATTTACCTTTTTGGAAGTAGATACTGATGATTATCTATATTACAAGGTATACATCCCTGAAATATTTTTATGTGATTTCCATGATTTTCCTCTTCTTAATCCTTCTGATGAAATTCAACTCAGAACCTTGGAGGATAATGTAGAAAACATGAAAGTTTAAAATCCATTCATAAATTCATTTCGGCTCAAGGCAAAAACCTTTGGAGGAATAATGTATATGAGAGATGAATACTCTTATTCCATGAAAAATGATCCAGTGATTGTTGAAGACTTCACCAACCATAAATATGTTCAAGAAATCAATCCTCCATCCCAATATTATATTATTCAATAGGATGACTTTGAGGTAATCATGGATAGTTTTATTTCAAAATTTTAGGCTTCAATTAAAATTTTAGTCTTCAATTGATGCACAAATGCTAAATGATGAAATGGAGAGATTTAAAGAATCAAATTCCCTTCTTGAGACAAGGGAAGATGAGAAAATTGAACACGACCTATCTAAGGATTTGATTTTCCTATCATCACCAAAGGAGTATAATGTTGACGCCATAGCAAGTATGGAGTCTTCTCATTTCATTTCGAAGAAGAAGAATCTATAGGAGATGTTTGTGGTGGAGAATAATATTATTCTCTTGTTTCCAGCCAAATGTTTTATTCTTCCCCCTATTATGATGATGATTTAAAGAACCTTGAGCTGAAAGGTATGTCCTTCCCATGCAATATGGATCAGTTCTATTTATTAGAAAATGATGAAAACCAGGTATGTTTGAACATGTGAGAAGGCAAGACCTAGATAACAAGAAATATGGATCAGAAGTAAGATAATTTTTCAAATTATCCCTAGCCATGTGAAGATCAGATTTCCATCCATCTCCTTGAAGCCCAATGCAAATATTTTTCAAATGAAGGTGAAAATGAGTATGTGGCATCTTTTAAGAAGGAACATGTGCAAGATATCTTGAATATTGTGGAATAAATTGAATATCCTCAGCTGAGTCTTGAGATCCTGACATATTCCATGACTATGTAAGACAAGTATGATTTCAGCCATGATCCTTCATCTGATGCAAAAATTTCTGAAAATGAGATGGAAAAAAAAAATGAGCTTAATATTCTCTTTAAATCTTTAGCGGATGAACATTAATGTGAAGGTAAATCTTATCCTTTCCCGTTTTATGAAGATGATTGCATCCATGATGAACCAAATGGGAAGGAAAATATTAAATCTCCTATGGATGTATTCATTCATGTAGATAACACCTCCATCATTTAAAATTATAGCAAGGTTGTTGATGATTTGATAGGCATAGAGATAAATTATTTGGAACAAATAGATGAAAATGTTTCTAGAGTCTTGCGAATGGATTTAGGTTCAACTTGTTATCTCCCTCTCCGGGTGCCCCGCTAATATTGAAAATGATCTTGTGTAATAAAATTCACTCAAGGATGATGAATTCTTTCATGAAAAGATCAGATATTCCATTTTTTAGAACAAAAAGGAATGAATTCTTAGATTCAAAAGGCTTTAAGTGGAGACTATAGGAAATAAGAATCTCAAACAATTAACAAAGTGGTATTTGAATGTGAGAGTGATTTATATATAAAATCAGTATGAATATGGAATATTGGCATCTCTCCTTCTTCTCAAACCATACAAAGTCATCATAAGAGCATGACATGATTGAGTGATCATCTTTAAGCTTTAGAGCTGTGAATTCAGCCCACTGTTCCATGATGGTATGTAATTCTCTCAACATGTTACTCGGGGTGTGTAAATTCTTATCCCTTCTCAATAAATCCCCACATATACTATATTTTCATTTACCATTGTGTGTGTTCTTGATTTTTTTGTGTGTTTCCCTTTCCCTTTAGTGTGTTCATTTGATTTTTCCCGTGTGTGTTCGTCACTTGTGTTAGTGTTGTGAGGAAATTGACTCTATTGCCAAAATTAAAAAAGGAAATTTTTTGCTCACCCAAGAGAAAGATGAAATTCCCTATTTACCCTTGTGGTCCAATGTCCCTAAGTTACAACCAACTATTGTCATGTGAAATTACCAACCAAAAATTCAAAATTTTCATCATGACAACCAAACCAAAGAGTAAATATGTGCCCACTTAATCCCTCTCCCGGTCATTTTGTCTTCTATGTCATGATAATATTGACATTTTAGGTCCTACCAATAGAATAAATAAACATGTGAAAGTTTTCAAATTAATTTGATAAGGTAAATTCTTCCATTTGATAAAGTGCAACAAAATACTAGTTCTCTTTCAGGCATCGAAAGGCCAATTTTGGTGATTTTGAGGCATGTGTGCATCTTCTACGAAGGTTATAAAATATCATTAAAATATATAGGTGGTATTGAAGAGTCTTGAAGGTATTGGAATAATCTTAGGAAGATTTAGGAAATCTTTTTTGGTTTATGGATAGCTTGTCCAAAAGTGGGTTTTCATGTGTAAGGAATGAATGGTCAAAATATGAACTTGAACTTCTCTAGATGATTCCAGGAGACCTATAATGAGTTAGAAGACAAAAAAAAGGTAAGTAGAAACTTGAATAATCATATACATGGTGGAAGAATCATGTTTTATCCAAGGTGAGAATATTTCTCAAAACAGGTCACTCTTTGTAGGTGTAAAATTTCTCTTGGAGTCATATTAATATAAAATTTCACCTCCTAAGACTATGCCTAGCTCTTGGAGAAAAGATTTCAATTTCTCACTGGTTAGAGTGTGTAGGCTCGATTCTTAGTAAAATTTTTAAATACCACATGTCAACACCTTGCTCCATGGCACTCTTTTTTGTCCCTCTTGTCCCATTTTACAATTATATAGGGGGGATAATAAAGTGCGCATATTCAAGTAAGCCCCTTCTATGGTCCCCCATGTGACCTATCCTAGCTCCACAAGGTGCTTATATGGCTTCCTCCATTTTCATCACACTTAACTATACCACTTGTCATGATTTTTCTCCATTGCTACCTTTTATGTCCCTTTTATCCCTTTTCACCATGAAAAACCATATCTTAACTCCACATAAACTCATTTTTGAACCTGGGGTCAAACAATAGTTTACAAAGTTGCTCAAAAGTGAAATATTACTTATTTTAAAGTCATTTCTTATGCATAGTTTTTTATTGCACCATTTTTGCTACTTTTAAAACTTGTAAAACATCATAATATAATAGAGATGATGGAAAAATCATTTTAAAATAGATATGGATTCCAGAATCCAGTTGTTCTCATATCTCTAACCAGAAACCCAACCACCATGAAATTTTAGTAGATTGCTCTACTCTCAGGTGCTTTTTAGATAATTGTAGTCACATACCAACTGATGCCCTTTATTTTTCATAGAAAAAATATGAAGCCCTACCCACAGAAATTTGATTTTTCAATTTCCAAGATTTCTAACAAATTAAACACATTGAAAATTGGAGCATGGGATCCCAGAGCAAATTTGAATCCAGTGAAGGTGGTTTCTTTACAATCCAACGCTAGTAATCCCACTTACTAAAAATAACAAGTGATCTATATAGTGGCTTACTAAAAATAGAAAGTATCCCAAAATAGAAAACTCTCATAACTCCGATCATCCAGAAACAATGAGGAACAAAAAATAGGGTAAAACAAGAAACTTACTAATAATAGCAGGTTCAAAAAAATTAACTATCCTAAAATAGAAACTTGCTAAAAATAGAAAATAATCATCAATGGAGGTATTCTAACTGTGTTAGGAGCTTTAAAGATAATTATTTTTGTGAAAAATGAAAAAATTCCTAAAATAACAACTCTTGACCCCACCTTCCGAAAATGGAAAGTTTCATTTTTCTGTGAAGAAATTTGTTATTTGCTTCATTATCACTCATATTGTTGCTTTTTTCTATCATCACAGGGTCATAAATTGGTTTTGTAGCTCAAACGAGAAATAAAATCCTCCTCAAGATCTCAAATACCCATTTCTAAGGAGCACAACTATATTCAAGAAGATGAAACGACGAGCTGGGATCATCGTAAGCAATACTTGTAATCTTCTCAAGCTCACCAACAATGCATAACTCTTGAGAGTGATTCTAAAAACTTATCAAGAATTTTTTATTAGCTCAATGCAATTTGAAGGTCAAAATAGGTAATCAAGAATGAGGAATCCTCCTACTTCCATCCAATGTCATTCACGATAGTGTTCTTAAACACTAAGTCAAATACCTGGTAATGTGTTCTCTCACCCAAGGAAGAAACATTTAAATAAAACTTCATTCATTGCATCCAAGGGCCTTTGAACGTGAACCTTTAAAAAGAGATAATGAAAAGAGGGTGCATAGAGGTTACATATTCCAGGGGCTTCATAAGAAGGTAAAGTTCATTAAAGACTCTATAGAGCCCCGTGAGCCATATAAGATTTATCCATCACTACCACCCATTATTCATTGGCATTCAAGCATGTTTTCCCTAGTGGAGAAACTTTCCCATAATGAAAAAATTGTGATTCCTCACCAGCATCCCTAAAGTTCTTCAATTTCTAATGTCATGTATACTCTGGAAGAGCCATTCCCATGGATTCAATAATTTCTCATGAGTAAACCAAGAACAACACAACATGTTGTAATTCCTGATCTTGGACCTATTACAAAAATCTTGAGATCCATGTGGAATAAGAAGGCATTGTTGGCTTCTTGTTTATTTAGTGGAACTTCTGGTGACCAGTATGTAGAAGTTTTGCAACCTAAAATTGTGAAACCCATGGAGGAAATGACTTAAGAAGATTATGATATGACCCACATATATTTGAGTCAAGCTACACGTGAAGGTGATTCCCATTTATTCAAGGAATCATCTACCCTCCTTATTTCTCTAAATAAAAAGTGAAAATTAATAATTGAGCAACTAGATGAGCATGTGAGAACCTTTGTGCCTATGTTCAACCCTTCTTGGAGCTTGGTTAAGTGCTTCATCCTCATGTGGAAGATAGTTCTCCAATTATTAGCTTCGACCCCGAGGTGATCAAGAAGGCACAAGGGAATATGATGCAAGTGAAGGCTAATGAGAGATGGATGGAGAAGATCATCGAGAAAGGAAAGAAATTTTTACCATAGGCTCTCTCTGCTCAAGTATGTTCTTGCTACTATTACAGAAGTAAAGAAAACAAGGGGCAATATTGAAAAAGAGAAGATCCATTGGGATGATGTGTTCCCACTTGTGTTTGAGATGAGTTTCCTCAACTCTCACACCCTCATGATTAAAAATGTGTTCACATTCGCTACTGATCATTTGTCTCCAAAATAGATCCGCACCATAGATGGTAGATATGGAATGATAGAATATGCCATCTCCAAATATGAATCTAGTAGAAAAAATGCTTTCAAGATTTTGTGTGAGGTCCACAACGTGTGTAGAAAATTGATTTCCCTTCACTCACTAAGAATTCATCATCAGAAGAACTCATTGTTTCCTTCAAGGAGATGGTGAAGAAAGAGGCATGTGACCCTCTTTCCTTTAACAAGGATATCTTAAAGCCCTTTTCGAAAACCAAAGGATATATTTATGACATTGAAATAGATCACAAAGTGTGGTCTAGTCAGTGCAAATATACAATGATGTCTTCATGACATGGATCAAAGTGTTAAGAAACATTTTCATTCTAGAAGCAGATAAGGTGGCACCCATGGTAGCCAGGTTCACTAGAGAATTAAAAGGATAATATATCATTCCAGGAACTCTTTGTCAAGGATCATGAATCAAAAAATTCTCCATGAAAAAAATCTTCATCTCCATCGGCATGAACTTCTTCTCCCCCTCTCATTCTCCCCGCTTTCCTTTCTCTCTCATGTTTTAATTCTTTTTTGGGAATGCACTTTTCAATTTTTGTATTATTCATTTAAATGTGACCTATAGTCAAACATTGTAATGAGTTCCCTTTACTTAATAAAAAGGGACTCACTTTTCTTTCCTAAGGAATATGAAAGGTCATGAATTGTAAGGGTAAGTGAAAATTCATGTGGGGGGTAGGTGAAGAGGAATATTTGTAAAGCTATTTATTGGAATGGCTTATCCATTCCAAGGGGTTGGAAATTGTTGGTTCAATGTATTTTTTTAGATTTACAACTACAACATAAAGCAATAAAAGATGAAATTCTTTGAGTTCTTGTCTTATGTTCCTCTACTCTCTCTCTAATTTTTCATGCATGATAATCTTGTAAAACAAAGACAAGTGTTTTTTCCTTTGATAAATGAGTCAATTGAATTTTGTTTCTATGAGTTTTTGGTCTTATCATTGTTAGAATTATTGTGTTCTTCTAATCGAATTTGGACCAAATCTAGTTATTTTATGTGAATTATGTAAGCCTACTCACAACAATAACCCTCCCTTCTTATTTCCCCAACTCCCCTTTACCTCTCTGTGCTGTAAATTCCTCCCTTATACCATGTACAAGAATTTTCTACATGTTTAGTGTAGTATTCTCATGTGATCCATGGTCTAACGACCACCCACAGGTCATACCATATAAGTGTGTACTACTTAGTGGCCAAAAATAATTTTTAAAATATGAATATTAAATAAATATTTTAAAATAATTGATTTAAAAAAAAAAATCAAGTAAATTATAGATACATTGCACCTTGGTATATTTAAGCTCTTAAAAATATATGGCTAGTAATTTTTATGTGTTCAGTGAAGTTTTTGTTGTTAGACCTATTTTACTGAAGGTAGAAAAAGTAAAAAAATTGGGATACAATTATATACTTTGACCGTCATAGCTTTAGGTTAGTTGATCTATTTTAAATTCAATAATGGGAGCCTTCCCATATACACAAAGGATAGGTTTATCCCCATTACTATTGGTGAAAACCATAAATTTTCCCACATGACAAATTATTTTGCCAACAAAGACGAATTAGAAAGACCCATTCCATGGGAAAGGAACACCGTCCCTCATGCTCTTTCACCACCTCTTAATGAATATCTAAAGGGGTCTCGTAAGAGATTTCCTAAATTTAAAGGTTATGGAACTCAAATTCTTGAAGAACATATTGTAACTTTCATCACTACACGCGGAGTCCTAGGAGTTGAATATGAATATTTTTCAGTGAGATTGTTTATGGAGTCACTTCAAGGGAAATCAATTGAATGGTTTTACCTCTTTCCCTCTTGATCCATCACAAATTGGAATGATATTAGAACCAGTTTTGAATTGAGATTCAAATCAACTAAATACTTCTAGGATCTCTTTGTTCACATGGATCAGATGAAAAAGGAAATAAATGAGATTATGAGAGACTTTGTAGCCCGATATAATAGAATCTTAAAAATAATACCCATATAAGACTTACCATCCACTGATAATGAAGATAGATTCTTTATAAATGCATAATTGACAGAAGGTTGGTTTATCCTGTGAAGATCCCAACCTTGAAATCTTATGAATTCCCAAGAATATTCCATTGAGATAGATGATGATCTGATTTTGTATGGGAAATTGAAGAATCCCTATGGTAAGTACATGATTCAAATCTCCAAAGAGGGTGCTATAGATTCTCTTATTAAAAATCTAGAAAATGATGTGTTTTCTTTAAAAAAGAATCTCTCTTAGGACATCATTGCACACAAGGATGTTCCAAAAAGAGGACACTCAAATCCCAATCAAAAATAGAATAGAAATATAATAATGGGAGGAGAAATAAGGTTAGTCCTTGAAGCACTGCATGTGAATTCCACATGTGATGCAAGGCCATAATATAAAATTGATGAAGATGGATTTGATGAAAATAATGGATTACTTGTTATTGAAGAAATTGATTATATTGGAAACATTGATTTTTCTTAATATTCCTCTTTTGACAAGTATGAATTTGAGGATAGTGTTACCGATATGAATAGTAACTCTTGTACAATGTTCACTCACTCAAAGGCCCAAAATAAGAAAAATCATTCCAACAATGTGAACAAAAAATTCAAGGATCATCAAGCATAAACTCTACAACAAAAAACAATAATTTATAGAGGATCCTCATTTCCTCCTTCCACTAAGTCTGCAAGGAAGATACCTAAGGTAACTATGCATGGTCTTACACCTCCCACTATGTGTAAGTCTAATCCTCCTTGTCGAATTTTTTATTTTCCATTTCTTATCTCAAATGCAAAGATACAAATACAAAACAACACCGGCGCCATTCAAAAAACTAGTAAACCTCTTGCTACTACATCCACTCTTTTTTCCTCCTCATCAGAGGCTCATTTTGATATAAGCAATAATGTGATTAAATATATTATTCAAATATCCAAGGAATAATATTTGAACCCCATCCCAAACAACTTGATAAGCTCATAAAGTTAATAAAATGAAGTATTTCTAAGCCTTCTCCTACCCCTCTAGCCTTCACCCCTAGTTCAAAAGGATTATTACCTACTCCTAATGACCATAAGAACTAGAACTTATTTTCCTCCTCCCCATCCACCGCTAACAAATTTGATCCTTTTTATGTCTTTCTATTGATTGGTGGCTTTAAATTAAATAACTTCATGATAGTTTCTAGAGCCTCCAATAATGTCATTCCCACAAAGGTTGCCAATTACCTTGGACTAAACCTCACTTGATCCTTTATCCATTTTTAATCCATGGAAATGAAATAATTTCCCTTATTAGGAAGAATAAAATATGCTCAAATTGCATTCACAACATATCCAAATAGAGATTCAAGGTCGCCATCCTTGTTACTGACATTCCTACCATATATGGAATGCTTTTCAGTAGAATATTTTCTAGAGACATGTGGGAAAAATAAAATTAGATTGGTCATCCATAGTCATTATTGTGAAGAATAAACTGAAACAACTACTCCAAGAGCCTAAAATGAAGTACACGGTACAAAATACTGATGATCTTTGAGACAAAATTCTCTATGAAGATAAAGGTGATGGAAACTACTTCATGACATATGAAGGGAGTGAGAAGTTTCCTTTTTTTATGAAAGGTTAATCGAGATAGGAAAGCGTGAGGTATGGAAAATGGATTTTTTTTTTTAAAAATTCTTCCAATGGCTCTGAAAGAGGTATTGTGATCATATCCCCTCAAGGTGATTTCTTTCCATATTCATACAAATTGAAATTTACCAACACCAACAACACCGCCGATTATGCAACACTGCTTCTAGGAATGCAAGTAGGAGAAGAAAATGGTATCAAGGCATTAACTATCCAATGTGATGTGGAGCTGATTGTAAAACAAGTATGTGATAAATTTGAAGTAAAGAAATCGAGGCTTAGAAACTACAAAAACATAGTATGGAACTATATTGAAGTATTGGATGTTTTCTCCATCAAATTGGTTCCTCGAGATCAAAATGCAAGATCTAGTTCACTGGTTATGTCTTCCTCACAGATGATTCCATACCCCAATTTCAAAGCTCAAAAAAGTTTAGTTGAAATGGTGTTCTGCCCCAGTATACTTGAAAACTCTAGAAATTGGAAAGTGTTTAATTATGATGAGAATATTCTATCCTTCCTTCAATAAAGTGATAGTTTTCAGAAACTCTATTTCGAGGGAAGTTTCAATGGTCATAGAGAATTCACCTCTGAAGAAGGGATCAAAGTATTTGATAATGAGGGAGTCATTGAATTGAAAGGTAATAAAATCTCAAGATTTCTTGTCTCTTTGGATTGTTTGTTTGATAAGAATGATAATTTCATTGAAAGTAATGAAAAGGGTCATCCCATGAATATGGTTGAGTTTTATCAAGTGAAAATTGGGACACATGAGAACACTAGGCTTGCCAATATTTGAAAATGTTGTTCTTCATAAGAGAATATAATTTTTACAACATTGTTAAAAAATTATTCATATGTTTTGGCTTATTCATATGATGAGCTCAATTCATATAAGCCTCACAATATGAAGCACTAAATTCCACTTAATACGGATGCCAATAAAATTAAGCAAAAATAAAGACAATATAATCCCAATATTGTGGGAACTATCAAAGAGGAAGCAGAGAAAATAGTTAATTCAAGAATCATATTCTCAATTCACCACTCCACCTGGGTAGTAAACATTGTACTTATGAATAAGAAGAATAGATAAATAAGGATCTATGTGGATTTCGAGAATCTAAACCAAGCATATCTTAAATAAAATTCCCCACTGCCAGTCATCGATCAAATCCTTCAATAGGTCATAATATCAACAGTGATGTCCATGCTCGATGGTTTCTCTAGATGCAATCAAGTGGAGATGGCATGATAGGATCAATTAAAAACAACATTTACCACTCTTTAGGGAACTTTCACCTACAGTTGTATGCCTTTCATCTTGATAAATATTGGAGCCACTTTCTAAAGGGCCATGGACATAGAATTCAAAGACATGAAAGGTAAGTGCATTGTAGTATATATTCATGATTTGAGCGTGTCTTCAAAGCATAGACACAGTCATATAATTCACTTTGAGTAAGTGTTATGAAGGTTTTGCAAACATAACACATCCTTGAATCTTAAGAAATGCATAATTGGGGCCATAAAAGGTAATATTCTGGGCCATATTATGAATAAATAAGGAACTAGTATTGAACCAGAGAGAGTTGATGCAATCATGAAGTTATCCCTGCCTTCAATTAAGACCGTTGTTCGCTCCTTCTTTAGAAAACTAATTTTTCTCAGAATATTTATTCTTGAGTTTGCAGAGCTCACCAAAGATATTAGTGATATGATGAAGCCAAAGGATTCATTCCATTGGAACCAAGAGGGTAAATATTATTTTGAGAACATCAAAGAAGCCATCGCTAAAACTCATACTTTAGTAAGGATAGATTTCAATAAAGACTTAAACATGTATTGTTATGTGCCTGAGCATAAGGTGTTCGCTATCCTAGTACAAAATAATGATGAAGATGTTTAATAACCAATCAATTTCATGATATTACCACTAAAAATTCATGGGACAGATGGAAAAACATGCCTATGTGGTGGTAAAGGTGGTGAAGAATATTAGATTCTATATCTTTATTTCTCATACTATAGTAATGGTCCAAGGATCAACAATCAAGTCCATTTTGACACAAGAAGACCTTGAATCCAAAAGAGGAAAATGGGTATTGAAAATATAATATTATGATTGAGAAATGATATCTTCAAATTTGGTAAGAGTTAATGGACTATGTAGATTGAAGGAAGAAGATGAAACTCGTTTGAATCAAGGTGAAAAGGATAATTTTCAGTGATATGAATGCTTAACAAGATATTTTCCTATCATCCTCTTTGTGAACGCTACTGATGAATGGTATTTTGACATAGCCTACTACCTCACTTATTAAGGTTTCCAACCCCATCTAGAGAACAATAAAAGGTGGAATCATAAATTACAATCTTCTAAGTATGTGATTTGGGATAATTCTTTGTACAAAAAGTACAGCTGATTGCTATTTGAAATATGTTGATGAAGAAATATAAAATAAATCCTAAAATCTTACCATAATCAAGCATGTGGTGGGATATTTGCAGCCATGGTCATGGCTCAAAAAAATATGAGAGGTAGGTATTCTTCATCTACATTGTTTAAGGATGCTCACAAATGGTTTTTAAAATGTGAACCTTCTGAGAAATTTGTAGGTATGCCCTAAGTTGGCTTCCTTTTTCCTAAGGTTAGTGGTTATTGAAGAACCTTTTCAGCAGTGGAGTCTTGATTTCATCAGAGTGTTGAATCTAAATTCAAGTTTCAAGAACTCATATATACTTACTACAACATATTACTTCACAAATTGGATAGAGGCCATACCCATGAAGCATGCAAATTCTGAAACAGTATGCAAATTTTTGAAGGAAAACATAATCATCCATTTCAGAGTCCCAAACAAGATAGTGACTAACAATGCTACCTAATTTACCTCTATTGAGCTCATTTAATTATTCTATCAATATATAATATCACTCTCACACTCATATGTCTATTACCTCATAGGTAACGGTAATATGGATTCAAGTAATATGAATATTGTCAATGTCATAAGAAATATGGTAGACATTAATTAGAGGAATTGACACAAGAAATTTCTTGATGTCTTGTGGACATACTAGATAACTCCAAATATAGTAATTGGCATGTCAAAATTTAATATTCTCTATGGTACTAAAGAAAAAATTCACATTTCATTGGAGATAGCTGCATTGCAATTAGTAAAAGCCATATCGGATGGTGAGTATAGAGACTCCCTCGAAAAAAAGGATTTTTCACTTGGTATAATTGAATGAATACTGAAATTTGATGGTGAACCATCGTCAACAAAATCAAATGAAGGTCAAAAGTATTTTTTACTAAAAATAATGTATATGATATTTTCAAGTTAGATACGTTTTCCTCTTGTGGGACAAATGAAGGGAGAAAAAGGGTATTCATGGGAAGTTTGATTTAGTATGGCTTGGTCTATTCAAGGTAAGACAATTATGTGGAGAAAATACCTATTACTTGGCCTATATATATGGTACACTTAATTGAATATTTTCAAACAGTAAATGTTTTTCTTTCTAACCAAGGCACTACAGTGAAAACAAGTCATCCCTCATTTATACCATAGGTGATTTAGGTTTTTTGGTGTTCCCTTTCAGTGTTATGTTTCCATTTTTTTGTTGTGTTTTTTTCCCTTCCCTAATTTTTTTATTTGTGTGTTTGTCTCCACTTCTTTTTGTATCCCTTCTGAGACTCTATTTCTAAATGGATAAAACACTATTCTATTGAGACCTATTTTGAGATTTTGGATTTTCTTCTTGCCTCATTTTTATTTCACATCAAACCAAATAAAGTACCCAAGTATGATATAGCTTTTGGAATATGAAATTTTAATGAATTTTATATGAAAACCTTATTGGAAAATTTTCACCTTTCTGGTCAAATTTGTCAAAACAACCAAAATTGTCAAAATTGTCAAAATTGCTCATTTTCAAAGATCAACTTCATTGGAAGGTTTCAGGAGCCTTAGAGAAATTCGTAAATCTTAGTTATATTCATAAAATATATATCATAGTAATATCGATGATAGAATGACTTAAAAAATAATTAAGGAAACTTTTAAATGTTCTTTGGAAATTTTTCGTCACAGGATATTTTTGAGAAAAGGAATGTGGATACTTAATTGAAGTTTCAACTTCAGTGGAAGGTTTTAGGAGCCTCGTGAAGTATTGGGATATCATATCCCATGAATTGGAAATATTATTAATCCTAATCTATGATGAACTAAGTGTGATCAAATTCATAGGATAAGGAACGTGAGGTATTCTTTAGATACTGACACAAGGTGACCTTTTTTGCACTAGATTTTTGCACAAAATATTATAGGAACCTCAAGTGGAGTTGTAAGCCTAAAAACATATCAATTGGGGTTAGTTTAAATTATCTTAAGGACACATAAGTTTATTTATCCATCACTTGTTGGAAAATACTTTTACAACTCATCTCACTGGCACACCACTCTAGGAAAAAGGGAGGGTACATTTAGAACTTACTGAAGAAAACATTTTTAAGCATTCCAAACATGTTTTTGGATTAATTTTCATTTTTCCATGAAAATTAATATATTATATGGCCAAAATACATTATTTTTTGTTCCCAAGGTGAATAAATCATTTCAGGAAGTTGGTTAGGGGCTCAAATAATGATCCAAAGAAACACTTAGGCACTTGGGTACACATTTTATGTCCCTTTACACCATTTTTAAAAATTATAGGTGAAATTATTCCTCATAAGTGTGTCTCATTTTCACTGGTTTCCTTCCCTAACTCAAAAACATAACATGATGCCCAAAAAAGTGCACTTTTTGACTTAGGTGTGTGTTTTAAGTGATGGTGGTTCATGCATACACCTAATTTTTCACTTTTCATCTTCCATACCTATTACTAATAATTAACTTGTGTAGATGAGGGTCACTGATGCATCTATTTATTAGATGGGTTCCTTAAGGGGCCTGTTGGGAATGGGGAATGATTATTCATGTAATCATTATGAGTTAGAGGCAATACACAGAGAAAATATTACTATGTGGTCCCAACCTTGGTTGTCCCTCTAGGTCTCATACACATTACACACCCAACACCTTGATTTCATATCACCATTTCGAACCTTGTTCATCCACTTGTTTGATCCATGACACTTCTTGTTAACCTCACATTACACTTAAGTATCTTTGGCTGACACAATCACCTGTGGGTGATTGTGTCAGCGTTATATTTTTCCCTAGGAAACACAATTTCCCACAAGTGATTTTTCCAGGCATATATGATAACCAAAAATTAACATTCATCAAGGAAAGAATCCTAGATCTTAGGAACTTGCATCTTCTTGTTTATTTTGTGCCAACTTCACATCCGATCGCTCAACCATTGGTTTATCTTAAACTTATCTTGGATTGGATTAGACACTCTTCTTCTTGGTTGTATTACTTGCACTATAGTGAGTCTAGGACAAGAATGGTGATCCCATTCTCCACCTAATAAAGATTCTCTCTCGGTGTGTTACTTCTCTGAAGATATATATGCATTAGCGAGAACCCTCTTTTTCATGTGAGTGCTATAACCCTCTTTTTCATTTTACCTAGATTAGTACATTTACCTTCTCCATTACTCTATGTTATCTTGGTGTTACATGAACATTGATACTAGTTAGCATAGTTCTCTTATTTGATCACTTCCTTATCTTTCCACTACTTACATTTCAGTCATATTATGTATGTTTGTCTTACCGATCATCTACATATACCTCTCCTCACCCGTTTACAAATATCTTAATAGGGTACTCTCCTCTATCTTGACTTTGGGTCTTGGAAACCCTAGGTTGACCTAGTGTAGGAATTTTATCCCTCTAAATATGTGACCCTGGTGCTCATTTTAGCCCTTTTGAATCTTCCCTTTTGTGTTTGTTCATGTGTGTATCTTATTCTTTACCTCATACCCTAGTGGAACGGATGATTAAGAGTGCAAGATATTGACACATATTTTTGGGCCGCCATATTTCTTTGGTGAACCTGATGTGAATCATATAGGTCTCCTGATTGAGGAAAACTTGTTAAAATAATCCATCCTCAAATTTATCTCATTTTAGAGAATAAAAGACTAAAAAGCCCTAATAATCCATCCAAACAGAGACCATTTCCTAGGGGCAATCTTTTCTATTTTTGTCACATCTACTTTAGAAAACTTTCTCCTCTGTGCAAACCCTCTTACATGGACGAGAACTTTTGTTTTAGTTCCAACATTCCCTAGACACCTTCATCCCATGTTTAATATTTTTAGCAAGGTCGATTGTCTATATTCCTGTAAGTATGTCTCCCAATACCATTGGCCCCTATGTAAAAATTCAAGGAGGGAGGTTTTGTCATAAGCATGGATATCCAACGTCTTATTTTTATGCTTCCAAATTGAAAACAAGTCACCTCTGCGGATATTTTTCGAACAACTGAATCCTCTGAATTTCTCCATGGGATATTCCTTTATGCCTACATATCCTTTTCATGATCCTAAATTATCTAGTTCTCATGGACTAAAAGAAATAACCCTCCTAGTTACCCCAATCTCACCCAAAAAATATATATTTTCCCAACCCTTTCTCTCTGATCAGTCAAAGAAGGGTCAATTAGTAGAATGTAAAGTGTTTGAAGTTGAGAAAATAGATAACAAGATCATCATTAATAATCTCAACAACAACAAGTACTTCACCCTTGACAAGGATATAGGTTTTCGAAATATATCTACCAATGATATGGAAATGACCACGACCCATCATAGCTAGGGAATACCCTATCATGATCAAAATCCTTCATGTGGGACTAATCAAGATGAATCTTTGAAAAATCCCACTAATGAACATGGAAATCACAAAAAAAAACCCACAGAAAAAGGCCATTATTCTTTTATGCATCCTAACATGGTAAAATTAAAGCTCTTAGATCAGATGGCCTTGTCCCAAGCTACCACCATAGCTACCATGATCCAAATGCGAAATTTGATGTTATAACTATCATCTCAGAATGTAGTGCTTAGCATTCCTTCTTACATACCCTCTCTATTTGTGGATGCACATGGGAATCCTATTCATCTTCCGTCAATCTAGAGCAAGATGTTTCCAACTATCCAAAATAAACCTTTAGCACCATACATTTCTACCATGGACTTAGGAGATAATTTCTTGGCTATCTCTTATGATGTCTTTGTAGATATTTCCCATTACCTTAAGACCTTGGGAACCCTCTACAAATAATGGATTCAAAAAAACACTTACGCAACCTTTAAGCTTCTAGTAAAGACTTTTGTAATCAAGGCATTACAAATGTATAACCAACTCCCTGCAAATTCTATACTAGACTTAGAGGGCTCAGTCAAAGATCTCATCTCTAGTTTTCAGTAGCAAGACCTTCCCAAAAATTATTTACAAATGTTCATAAACCTTAAGCAAGGGGCGCATGAATCTATCGATGACTTTATTAAGAAATGGAAAACAATTTCCATACAAGCTAATTGTAATCTTGATAGTCAAACCACATGCCAAAAATTTCTTAAGGCACTTACACCTACTCTTTAATATAAGATTAGGTCCTTCTCTCCCAACATGTTGGAGGAAGACCTTGAATAAGAAAAAAGACAAGATCATCTCATACGTGAATTTATATGTACTTCCAAATCATCACCTAAAATTAAAAGTGAAACACATGCAATCATACCTTCAAATCCTACAAGAGAGAAAGGAATGAGAGAATATCAGGAACTTCGTTGTCCATCCCCTCATTCTCCTCTATCTCATTCAAAAATTCCTAAGATTCTGACCACTCTACAAATTGTTCCTCCTTCAAAGAAAGCCCTGCCTAACTTTAGAGGTGACTTATTTTTTTAGTTACACGCCACTATAGGAAACTCTCACAATGATTGTAAGGAAATTAGTAAAGAATCTCTTGATTTATTCCAAGGATCTTCTTCTGATTACCCACCCATTATACAAGAGTGTTATAAGAAATATAAATCTTTAGACATATCTCACTCTACTTGTCAAGATAAGCTTCATAAAATCCCATGAAAAATGTCATGGGCGTTATAGAACCTTCATATGATTATTGCCTCATATATTCTCAATATATCAATGTGGTTGAGGAAAACTACATGCGTAAACCTACCCATAAGGATATCATTATTAAGCATAAGAAATCCTTTAATAATCCACCATTGCTTGATACTTTCCAAGACCCACTAACAGTGGAACCTTATCCTATAATCGAGCTTGAACTTGTAGTTTCGTAAGAGGTACCAAGTAAATATCCTATCCCACTTTCCTCTAAAAGTATGGATCTAACTAAACGATCCTCAATTTTGGATACATCTTCTATTGCACCACCACCAAAGTATTGTTATAAAAGTTACACTTATACTAGAGAGTTTTTTCTTTCCAACTTTAACTTAATAAAATGAAATAAATAAAAACAAACCGACCTCATAATATGGAAGGGTTTACCGATACCCAGAATGATGCATGTTGATATTGATGTGATAAATATTCTTCTTATTTCGTCAACGAAGAAACTTATGGATCAGAGAAAACTTTAAAAATTAGATTATATAAATGGATAAATGAGTTACTTGACAAAGGCCAATTCTAGAAATCCAAAGGGACTTCCTTGAAGGATGTTAGCTCGCTTTGATAAAATTACGTAGATTGATCAAGATAATTATAAGGATGTATATAAATGACAAAATATATATTGACAATAGATAGGAAGCTTTAGAATTCAAGGTTGAAGGGCAAGTCCTGTGTAACTTTGAATGTGGCCCAAGAAAGGGTGGATGCAATTTGAACAGACTCAAAGTAGTCATACCAAATGTATATTTATCTTTTTTTGGATCTCTTGGAGGAAATCAAAATGATCCTCAATATCTTCAATGTTGGTGATAAAATGTATTGCACACAATGTCAACTCATGAAGGATATTGTGTTTTTCCCAAAATAAGTTCTATTCAACTACATAAAGGTTGTAAATATTTGTGATGGGATGAGATCGACTAGGTACTGCCATCTAAAATAAGGAAATTCTTGTAAAGAATACGTTACATACAAAATATTTAGAAAATATGATACTCGACTGATAAATTAATAAAAATATTCAAATTGATAGGGATCGTTGCTGATTCAGAGGAATCACTGGTGATTACTATAAAAATGATGAATTTGATAAAAATGACAAACAAAGCTTACAATTGATGATTTTTGATGTTTAGATGAAATGTAAATAACGAAAAAATATAAATAAATACCTTTTTAAGGAATTAGGATGAAATATGCCTCTTAACTTCAAATGGATCTGATTGAAATTGTTGGCTAGTTGTTAGACTTCGTGAGAGATGATTGATGAAAAATATTATCAAAATGATGTGTTGACAATAATTTGAGGTTGATACAAGTCCTTGATGATCTCTAGAGGTACTTATATTTGTTGTGGAATAAAAAATGAAGTTCAAGCATGATAAAAAGGTTTATGAATATCCTTGAGATAGGAGTAAAAACTCATATTTATAATTTCTAGCAATTGGTTATGATCACCAGTGATCCGGGTTTTTCAGGGAAAACGTTTAGGAAGTGATTAGAACCACCTCCAAAATGGGTTTTTTTGGGTAAATTATGAGGGAAAATGGTTGAGGGGAGGTTATGGACGAGTTATGGAGGTTAGGATGTGAAAATAAAACATATTTGAGTGGCTTTAAGATGGTTAAGGTAAACTTAAAGTGGTTAGGTAGTTTAGGGTGTGCAAATGGTAATTTTATGAGAGTATAAAATTGTATCTATGAGATGAAGAGAGGCTAACTTAGGATGATGATGTTTAGATATGTTTTAAATTACATAATGTGTATATAAGCTGAAGTAGATGGGTTGACGAAAACTTGGTGTCTACATTTGGCCCTTTTATCCAGTAGTTTGCGATGGCTAGACTGCTGGAAAAAAAAAAGTGAAATAAAGTTATCTTTGTGTTTGGATGGGTGATCTACCCTCAAACTAGGGGTGATTGCAATACAGTGGAAGTATCACTAGTTTAATTGAGTTGATTAGATAGGTTTGACATGTGTGTTCCATTTGACAGTTTCCTTGGGACAAGGTATCGAAAGATATAATCAATTGATAGGGGGAACCAAAGGGTTCATGTCCTATGTACGTATGATTTTTAGGGATAGATAAAAGGATTGTGGAGCCAAGTGATAGAGAAACTAAAGGGTTCATGGCCTATAGATGTACAAATTACCGGTGTCAAGGTCATAGAATGAGTCTTGTGAAGGATGCCTAGTTTTGGGGTCCTCAAAATGAGGCAAAAATGGAATAATGTGGTTGAAAATAATTGTTGGTATTAAAAAATGATGGATTGTGATGGAAAATGATGGATCTCTAGCAATTTAGATGAATCACTAGCAATTAAGGTGAATTGTCAATTATTAGGGTAAACCACTGATAATTACAGGAATCATCACTGATTCTTGCGAAATATTTGGGGGCTATAAATAGTTGATTTTCCCAATAAATATTTCCAATGTGATTTGGGAGTTTAGAGATTTTAATTGAGTGATTAATGAGTGATAAGTGATTAATGGTAGCTGTGGGACCATCTGGATGATAGAGGAGGCCCACTTAGGAAGAGGTATGTATCAAGGTTTTTTCCTTTTGTCCATTTTTTATTAATTTTTTGTTTTTTGTCTTTAATGTCTGTACAAGGGAATGTTTTGGAAATATCTAGGATCACTAGTGATTTTAATGGATCATCGATGATTTGGATGGATCGCTAGCAACTTAGGCTGAATCGTTAGAGATTGATGTTTTTGATGAAAAATTGATAAGATTTTAATGGAGATTTGTTCTAATCCATGTTGTTGTGTTTTGTGGATGTAGGTGAAGGCTGCATTTACTATTAGAGATAGGATTCAAGTGATTTTAGTATATGTGAGGGAGGATATGTCAGATGATGATTGGGTGTATGTAGAGAACATGGGTTTTATGGGGATGCATCACTATAGATGTATCCATAGGCATCAAGGATTATTATTAGCTTTGATGGATAGTTGGGATCATGCCACCTACACTTTCTAGTTACCTATGAGTGAGATTACCATTTCCCTGTAGGATGTTCACAGGATCACTAGATTTCCAGTGCATGGAGAGGGTGCCTATTACATTGATGATACTAAGAGGCAAATTTTATGAGAAGATTATATGGGGAGGATGTTAATGATGTGAGGTATACAATGGGTGGATTTTATTACCAGTATTTATATTCTACAAATAAAGAGGGTTGTGATCACATGACCATGATGGTGATGGAGATTACATGTTTTGATTATCCTAACTCTATTAGTGGTTGGTTTTCCTTGATGATGACGGGGGTAGTAGCCGAGATGATGGAGCATTGGATAATATTTGTATGGGCCCCTACTTTGCTAGCAAAAAATTATAGAGAGTTGTGGGCTTGGAGGATTCAGAGGAGGTTCGAGATCACTATTACGTTCTTATTGTAGTGGCGGGCCTTTGAGCATATTGTTGTGGTCCATCCTCATTTTTTGCCATGGGGACATGTTGATATTATAAAGATATTGGCTAGTTTTATGAAATTGCGTGTAGATGTAGGAAATTCTAGAGGGATACAAAGTGAGGAGTATTACAGAAAAATCATTGCATAGTTACAGGTGGGAGATGTAGTGTGGAGGCCCTATATTGTGTTTCTAGAGTGGGAGGGACATGAGAGTGATATAAATTCCACTCAGAAGGAGTTATGGGTTTAGGGGCAATGAGGAAAAGAGTGGGAGATAATTATATTTATTCATGTCAGGTGATAGTTTAGTTTGATATAGGATGTGTTGAAGGCTTCGATTTTTTATATATTAGATGATAGGGATATGGATACTTTGAGAGGTGGTGGTGTAAAAAAATTATTCTATGCATGATGAGGAGGGAGCCATGGGCATTGATGAGCATACATATAAGGTATCGATAGATGATGCAGGTGTGACTGCAGTATATAAGGAATGGTGGAATGATGCATTTAATGCATGGGGGAGAGCTTAACCCACTCTAGGAGATAGATGGGTGTGGGCCTGAGTGGAGGGAGAAAAAGGAGGTGATGGTGGTGAGGGAGATGATTGGGATGATGGAGAGAGAGAGAGAGAGATGATGGTGTAGATAGAGTGGATTTGGAGGCTACCATTACATGTTTAACGGCCGAGAAGGCCGCAGTGGAGACAGAGAGTGATGTATTGAGAACAAAGCAATATTTCTTAATGACAGAGAGGGATGGGTTGAGGAATGAGTGTGATATCCTTAGCCAATATTTTGAATGGGATATAACCAATTGTGATAGATACACAAAACCCTGAGATACCCTGAAAAGGGCTCTCGGCATTACAAGTGCCAAGTCAAAAGCTCAAACTCAGGCCAGTAGTCAGATGGGACTATTGGGTATGAATAGCTTAGCTCACTACCAATTGATATGAGATGAGTTTGCCTATTATGAGTACTTACTTGTGAATAACATGCCTACTATGCTTCGTTATGTAGAATATATAGCTGAGCGAGGAACATGTTCTAGTATTAGTGCAACGAGTGTGGATTAACCACCTCAGGGTCCAAATGGAGGACAACCAGATAGAGGGCTAGATGGAGGAGATGGTGGTGATGGTGGTGTACAGGGTGATAATGGTCAGGCTACTCAAGGGAGCATTGTTTGTGTTACTGATTTCTTCACAGGTGTCCAGTTTACGAGATATATTATATTGTATTTTGATGTCTACAACTCTTTTAATAAGCCTATATTCAATGTATAGATTTTAATATACATATTTTGGGGGACTCCACATGATATAAAAGATATTTTGACAAGATTATATATATATATATATATATATATATATATATATATAATGGGTTCGATTCATGATTCATGTGTTGATCATTATATCTATGTGATGTGTTTTGTTCTATGATTCTGTAGACACCTAAAATTAGCTCCATTAATTTTCTTCACCACATACGCTATCTTTGCAATAATATTAAATAAAATTAAATCATCTAATCACATTATTTAATCCATAAAATACTTATCCTAAGTCTAAAATCCTTCACAATATTTACTCCACATAAATATCTCATCACACCTTATAAACACTATTTCATAGCTGTGAAATCTTATCAAAAATTACCTAACCACCCTAAATCAACCCTAACCATTTCAAAACCATTGAAACCTATTTTTATCAGTACATCCTAACCTCTACACCTCGTCACCAACCTCCCCATAGCCATTTTCCTATATCCTAAACCAAACAACCTTGTTTAGAAGTGGTTTCAAACACTTTCCCAAAAAAAATGAATCGTCGACAATTCAACCTAATCACTAGTGATTATAAACAACACATTTTTTATATCTCTCAGGGATCTTTGATTTCTGACCTTCAAGCTTCAGTTTTCTTCTTGCTTTTGACTTCAAAAAATCCAATACATACTCAAAGATCATCCAACATCAACATCAATCAATTACAACAACATTTTGTGGTCATTTTTTTCCATTCAACCTCCAGGAGACGTGACAAGAAAACACAACAACACACATCATTCCCACTAAATATTTGAGGCATCTTTTGGATCCTCTTATATCCAAAGTTATTCCTGCATCTTTGTTTATCATTTACAAGTCATAAAAAATATTAAAACTCAATCAAAAACATCATTTTAGAGTCTTAATTCTCGTCTTTATAAAAATTATCAATTTCAAAGCAATTGCTAGTGATTCACCCTAATCACCATTGATTGGATTAAATTGCGAGTGATTTCTGTTGAAATCTATCTTTTTTATCAATCTATCAGATTTTTATCATTTTAATCAAACTCTTTGTATTTAACATGTTGTTTCCAAGTATGGATTTCTGTTATATGGAAGTTCCTGGTCCTTATCATCCAGTCACAAGCATTTACGACCTTCCTATAGTCCAACACCCCTTCTTTTGGGAACAATACAACATTATTCACAAGTTGAACTTGTGCACAATATGATTTTATGTCAACAAAGAAGACATTGAAGATCAGATCGAAATCCTTCATGAGATCAAACAAGAGACCAAAGATTACTGGTATGACTACTTCAGATCCATCTTGATCACATCCACTCTTTCCTGGGACACCTTCGAAGCTGCACAAGACCTACATTTCAATATTGAATTTTAGAGCTCTGCATCCATTATCTATCTATTGTTATCTATCATTATCTTTATCAATTCACTTAATTGTTACAAAGTGAGCTGACATCCTTCGAGGATGTCCCTTTGGATTCCTGAATCGGCCTTTTCCTAGTAACTCATTTATCCATTTATCTAATCATTTTCGTTTAGTGTATTTGATCAGAGAGTAATTTTTAGGACAGGAGTACTTGTATATTCATTCGTACTTAGAAAAGTCAATCAACCGTTAACATCAACGTTCATACTTGCGGGTATCAGTAAACCCCGTCGTCTTCCGAGGTCAGTTTTTTTTTTTGTTATTTAACTTCACTAACTTAAGTAAGGAAAGAAAAAACTTATTTAAAAATTTTGGGATGCCCAGTGGGACCCATTGTCTCTTTATTAATTTCAATTTCATTAAAAATTCATTTTTTTAACCTTCTGCTATGCAATCGCCATCGATTCCTATCAATCTCCGATGATTTCTGTGACTGCTTCTGATTACTCAGCCAGTCAACCTCTAACATAATTTTCTCTTGTTTTTTTTTCTTCTTCTAACCCTTTTAAGGTGTCTTCTCTGGGGGATTTTTGCTTGCAGTGTTATTATATTGCTAAAAAACTTTTAAAAATAAAAAATAAAAGGAAGTATTTCTCAAGTGAGTCTTCTTCTCTTTTCATTTTTGAGCATCACATTTTGTTGTCTGACCTCATCAAAATCAATCATTATTTTAAGCTTAAAAAAACTTTTCATACTTCTTGATCACATAGCTTAATTAGAAGGTTAACAGATGGCATCCACTTAATCTCCCTCAAACAAAGCCAAATCACATCAAACACAAACTTGCATCAAAAAATTTATACCCAAGTGACACTATTGGTATTTCATCACCCAATAGGGAAACCAACTTGGTTGTTCTGGATGAGTTTAAATGATTGGTTATTGGTATATTGTTTAAGAACTTGAATCCTTTATCATTGCAAGACCAATGAAGTGAGGCTGTAAGGCCCCAATACCAGGCCCCGTTACTGGAGCCAACAACATATTTTGGGCCTCACGTCCCTTTCTAGTATATCAAGGACTCCAACCTGAAAACATTCCTGAAACCAATCCATATAAGGCCAATTTCTTAGGACCTAATATATCCATTTTTACACATTTCACTTTTTCCTGTAAATTAATCTAGATAATAAAAATTATTTCTATGTGATTTGTTTGTTTCTTGTATAATAAACTCAATCTAGATTTATTTTCATTTATTAGGAAAATTGATTTTAATTATGGTTTTTCACAAGAAAGCAATCCCATGTTCAAAAATTGTGAAGATATGAAATGATCAATTCCAACTAATCCATAAGAACATTGCTCATCAAACCTTACAACATGCTCAAGCTCATATAGAAGATGTTTGAGGAATTGTTGATCAACATGAAAACATTTATATCAACTTCACAACCCCCTTTACTAAGGAACAACCACATTCTCCTAGTATCCAGTCTACTTCATCTCAGATACTTGATCCTTTCAGTTCTCATTTATTTGATGGTGGGGGATCCTGTCTTTTCATAAATATCATACTCTCAAACTCCTATTAGGTAAAACATAGTTTACTCAGGTTAATTTAGCATTTGTTGTGGTATAACCAGGTAGTTTTGAATATATTATTATTATATGGTTTTGAGTACATAACCATTTTTATTATTTTATTATATTCACGTAGGATAATTTTTTTACATAGTTATAAAAATTTATATTTATTTGTATTACATTATTTGTGCTTCCTAAAATGTATTTTGGAAGCTATTTGTAATCAAGTTTATTGTTGCATAGTTGCAGCTACATGTTTTTTCAGCATATGGTTGTGCAATATCTATTTATTATTGCCAACCATCTCTATTATACTTGATTTTATCAAACCTCAATAAAATTATGAGACCTTTCATCCCTCTTCTAGATTTGGTATCAAAGTTGGATAGGAGAGCCTGTGAATAGAGAAGGTGTGCAAAATGAGTGTAAAAGAAATAGAAAAGCTTAGAGAAGCATATGTAACATTTGGAGAGCCTGTGCATCCTCTTGCAACTTCTCAACCCCATCCCTACATCCACGTAACCTCTTGTTCAATCTCAGGGTGTTTGGAAAGAATTTATTTTTTTCTCTGGTGCCTCCTACACCAAGAAAAAATTGCTTCCTAGAGTCATTCTGGTTCTAAAAGAATTAGGGGTTTTCCCTTTAATTTAGAGGTTTGTTTAATCACTATTACATTTAGCGGCCCTGCCACTTTCAGATGCCTATGTGTTGTATTGGATCCTTGAGCTCTCTGACCAAGCTCTCCACAGAGCTAAAAATGAGCTGTGTATTCTAACCAAGATGGATCGGGACATAGGCAGGTTACATTGTGAAGAGGCAAGTCACTTGTCGAGCTATTATGCAAGTTGGGTTGAACTGATCATGTTGAATATAGTAAACAATGTTTTGCATTTGATGCATTGAAGCCTTTGTGTAGAGCCTACATTCCAAAAAAACTC
Source organism: Taxus chinensis (assembly GCA_019776745.2). Classification (NCBI taxonomy): domain Eukaryota; kingdom Viridiplantae; phylum Streptophyta; class Pinopsida; order Cupressales; family Taxaceae; genus Taxus; species Taxus chinensis. Next base: position 719,400,833 of record CM034154.1, read on the forward strand.
ATAGATCGAGATAGAAGACACAAGTGGCCGAGTCTGTGAGTAGATAAGACCCTCCCATATGACTTGGATGAGTCCTAAGTTGAATTGTTTAAGTGGGTTATGTTGCTTTGTCATCAGGACACTCACCACCAAGTTTGTGAGTTGTATTGCTTTGTACATTGGGGAGAGCTTGCATTCACCTGCATCTAGTTCTCCTGATCATTTGTAGCTCATATGGAAAACTAAACCAAAATAAACCAACCTCAATTCTAACATGTAGTGACTTGTAATAAAAAAAAGTGGTGGCATACCTAAATCAAAGAGAGGCATCCCCTGCGAAAGGTGACGTGCGTGCAAACAAAAAGTATAGGAATACAAACAACACGATGGTGGAAATAAATCAAAAGGAAACCAAAAAGAGGAGCACATCTCGTTTTCCAACTAGAACTAATTTTTCCCCCACTCTCAGCACAGCCACATGGCCCTACATCTACCTACAAACATTGACCTTTCAAAAGGTTATTCATTTTTTATTCTAATTGAAATAGTAATTGTTTTACATTATATCATATGCGCTATAGGTGCTTAAGTGGCTAGTTGGGAGGTTTAAGAATCTTGTGAGGGGGAGGTTAGGGGTTCAATTCCCCCTAAAATAATTAAATTTTTAAATTGTTTGAATTTGGCGGCTGATATTTATCAGAAACTACTATAAATAGCAATAAAAAATCCTTGCTAAAACCTCTTATCTGTAACTAATAACCAACCACCAAAATTTATCAGAGAAAATCCTGTTGAAGGGAAAAAAACAATGTCTCCCCATTTTACTTAGAAAAATCATTTAAAGAAATTTTTTTCAAAAAGGAGGGGCATAACAAAAACTACATTTTAAGCTATTTTTTGTGAGGTTTTTTACACTGAGAGCCATTCTGAGCTCTGGAGGCCACTAGGGCCTCGCAAAAACAAAAAACAAAATTGCATTTCATTCAATTTTTATATACATATTGGACGTGATTGTATATTTTCAGTGGATTTTTACTAATTTGAAAGGTTTCCATATTCAAACTGCAAACATGGTTAAATGATAAAAAACTAGAAAATATTTGTAAAAAAAAATCAATGAATTTTTTTTTTCTGTATACACTCACGAGATATTTGAATCTCTTTTCATAGCGTTCGGTATATACAGTGCCTCTAGGAATCACATTACGGGTAAATTCCATCATGACTTCTACTACACTTAATGCCTAATATAGTTGTAATAATGTCATTGGGGAATTGTCCCTATAAATTGATGGGGAATAATAAGGACACAATGCACACAGTTTTGAGCCATCCCATCTGTCTGTGAAACAATTACACAACAATATATCTGGACAACTGAAATTATCCAAATATATCACAAATTTATACACCATGTGTATGAGAGATATTTCTTTGATCCAGTCTCAATAATTACATAGACCCCCTTTCAATATTGTGTTGGTACCACGCATTGAAGATTATTTCACGTACCATTAGGTATATCAAAAAGGGAAATATTTTTTCCATGTATCGATGAGTATATCGTAAGTGTACGTATATATAGAAAGGTCCAGATATATCAAAAATGACGGTATTAGATAGATTGGTAGACCTTATACCTAGACTGATAAAAAGGCTTACCCTTTGTCAGTGAATTCAAAAAATGGGGTACCAATGCCCCTAAGTAATTTTATTCCACACTCACTCACAGCTCCTAAAAGGAGATAATTATGCTGCATAGAAGAATAAGATCATAACATAGCTTGAGTTTGAAGAGATAATGACTGGTTGTGATATGATTCGACAACTAGATCACCAAATGATGCAGCTCAATAGATATACTTTGACAAGGGCTAAAATTCATAATCTTGTTTGCAGTATCTGATGACGTGAAAAAACCACATTTTGAGATGCCAAAAAAAACCAAAAGAAGCATGGGATAAGTTAAGCACCGTGTATGAGGCCAAGAACAACAAACACAATTTTGAATTTATAGAGTCAGTTACACACACACTGAAATTCAAATAGAAAGAGAAAGTAGACACTTTTTTTAGGAGAGTTGTAGAAATTAGAGGGCTTCACTTCTAGAACTAGAAGAGGACGTCACTGATACAACACTCATTTCCTATTGTTATGAGAGAACTCCCTCATTACTAATATTTTTGTGACAACACACTAAACTTGTTAGATCAGAAAGTTAATTTTTCATAAGTTAGTGAATCTACTGCAACAAGAAGAAGAAAATTTACAACAAATATGATGAAGAGGATCAGGGGCTATCTTCTCATCAAAAAGGAAAAGGAAAAAACTAAATCTCATTCTTTCTCAAAATTCCCAGAAAACAACATCAACACGGGGACACACAAAAGAGTAATTTTCCTATCTATAACAGAGGATATGATGTGAAATCTTGTTGGAACAATACATACAAGAAAGGTTCATCAAGTAATTCTAGACCTCAAAAATTAGTAATCTCATAAGGGGACAATCACACTAAGATCAAGGGTAGAAGAAGGATAAATAGCGAAGAACACCCCATTAGCAAGGTAATATAGCTGACCAATTAAGATCATTCATAAAATGAAGACTTCTTGTACACTTCTTGTTCTAGTGAACTATCTATGTCATCTAGTGTTGTTTGGTATTTTTGATTCTGAGAGCCACTTGGACACATGACTAGGTCACACAAATAATTATGTACTACAATGAGAGACACACCTTTGAAAAAATAATATTTCGTTAGGTGATGATTTTTTTTTACACAATATAGGGTATTGGGAACATTTCTCTACCTCTTGGTTCAAGGAATTGTAGACTATTAGATGTATTATATGTACCTAGATTAAAAAAATAATCTACTATCAGTGAGTCAGCTTCTAGATCATAATATGAAGATTGGCTTTGATAGTCATTTCGGCAAGAAAGTGCATTTGATTTGAAAAAAAATCAAGAGGCTCAAAATTGTTTACAAAAATAATTCAATGTGGGATGTATGTTCCATCTTGACTTTGTCCATAGGGATGATCAAAACACTTGTGGCTAAGAATTCTTCCTCAGCACAGTTGTGACATGGAAGACTTGGTCACATCAATTTCAAATATCTCGAAACACTTTACCAATACAACATGGTGACAGGATTTCCCATCTCTTCAGAAGGATACAAATAAGTTTTCCTCATTTCCAAGTAGGTAAAAAACACATAGCCTCATTCCAGAAGAGTACTTGTCGAGCTTCAGGTAAGCTTGATATATTTCATATCGATCTTTTTTGGTCTGATGTAACCTAGTAATTATGGATTTCAATATTTCATGTTATGTGTTCATGATTATTCAAGGAAAATGTGGATATTTTGTCTTCGTAAGAAAAGTGAAGCTTTTGAGAACTTCAAAAAATTTCAAATTGGTTGTAGAGAACGAGACCAGTCGACATATCATATCTCTCTCCACTTAGATCCAGGGGGGATTTCACGAGTAATGGGTTCAAATCCTACCTTCAAGCTCACATGATTTATCAATAAATTCCTCCTCTACACACACACCACAATTAGAATGGTGTTGTTGAGATAAAAAAACCATACTATCATGGAAATGGTGCAATTGCATGATTGATGATTCTGGACTAGCGAGGAAAATTTTGGGTAGAAGAAGAAAAGATAACAGTATATTTTTTTGAACAGAGTGTGCCCACAATTTCTCTTAATGGAGTAATGCCACATGAAGCATTGGCCAAAGTGGAAGTCATCTGTTGCACACCCTCATAGTATTTGGGTGCAAATATAATATGCACATACCCAAGGAGAACAAAAAGAATTTGGATATGAAGTCACATAAATTAATCTTCTTTAGCTACATGGAGGAGGCTCTTCTGGGTACAGACTGATGGATCTGAAGATCAGAAAATTCTACACTAGCAAAGATGTTGAGTATTTTGAAAGAAGGTTAGCTGAGACTACTCCTCTAGACTCCACCTGATGTAGATATTTCACTTGTGCAAAATAGAAGTTGGTGTTCCCCACTAATTGATTGATAGTAATGATGGGGATGATCAGAAAAATACCATCACCCATGGTGGGAGTAGTATAAGTATATGCCCAAGTTTATATACTAACATGATACAAGATGTAAAATTTGATGCTCCACCAGATGCATCCAGCATTGGACCACGAACTCACAATAAAACAACAGAAGTAACATTTACTTTTGATGAGTAGAGTTGTTGAATATGTCGAGTTGTCTTACTATCCAGGATTCCCTATATTCAAAATCTTGGATAGATGCCATGAATGTTGAGTATCAGTCAGTAATGAAAAAACAACACTTGGCATCTTGTCGATCTTCCACCAGGAAAGAAACCCATTGGTTGCAAATGGATATCCAAAAACAAAGTACAAAGTAGAAGGGATCATAAATAAGTAAAAAGTGAGACTAGTAGCAAAGGGGTATGTTATAGAAGGAAGGCATAGATTATGAGGATACATTTACTCCCACATCTAAGATCAAAATGAGCAGGATGATCTTTACTCTATTTGTTGAGTTTGGTTTGGAAATTCCATCAGATGGACATGAAAAAGTGCCTTTTTTGAATGGATATCTACTGGAAGAATTCTACATGACTCAACATGAGGGTTATGTTGTACCTAGAGAAGAAACAAAGGTATGGAGAATCATAAAATTCTCTTTAAGTACTTAAATAGGAACCCCAGGCTTGGTACATCAAAATTGATGAGCATCTCAATTTAGCATGGGTTTGTTTAGAAATTCATATGATCCCAATCTCTACCCTCAAAAAATAAAGGGGGAGATTGTGATTGTTTTTTATCTATGTCAATGATCTAGTCATCACTAAAAATTCAATTGAATATGATCGATGTAACAATAAAGATCTTAATTGTTCATTTGACGTGACAGATATTGGGCTCATGTACTATTTGCCCTGGATTTGAAGTATAACAAAAAATAAAATCACATATTTGTTTCTCAATTGAAGTATACCAAAAAAAATTCTTGAGAAATTCAATATGATGGATTTCACACATATTTATACACCTATGGATATGAGAATGCATTTATCTCATTCAGATCCATCTCTTGTGGTAAACACAACTCTCTATTAATAGTTGATTAGGAGTCTCATTTACCTAACATATACTAGACTAGTTTATCATATTTTACAGTGAGCTATCTTTCCAGGTTCATGCAGGAACCAAAATTTTTTTCATTGGAAGGTAGAAAGGTTTATCTTGAGATATCTCAAAGGGTACAATGGATCTTGGTCTAGAATATAAGAGAAGAATGATAACTTCTTCTTGACTGGATATTAGATTCAGATCATGTAGCTAACATTGATGACAGGAAATCCACTTCTTGGGTTTGTAATTATTTTTTTGGGATATGGACCAATATCATGGTTAAGTAAGAAGAAACAACACTTTATTTCATGCTCTTTTTACAAAAGTTGAATTTCATGCTACAGGTGGAGTTGTCTTGCGAAGCGATATGACTACATCGTATAGTGGAAGGACTTAGAGTACCACATGTGAAAAACATACCACCATAATATATAAAATGAAGGTGTTCTCAAACTTGTTCGCAATCTAGTGTTTCACAAGAGAACTAAGAAAATTGAGCTACATGTTCATTTCATACGCAAGTATGTCTTGAAACATAATATACAATCTTCAGTTTTTTTCCAACAGCTGAACGACAAGCATATATCTTCACAAAATTACTTGCACTTGACAAGTTCGAGTTGTTTTAGAGAATTTCTCTCCTTATCCCTTGAGGAAATTCAAAATTAAGGGGGGGAAATCTTAGGTAAAATATAGTTTACCTAGGTTTAATTTAGCATTTACTGTGGTAACTAGGTAGTTTGATATTATTATTTTATGGTTATGAGTGCATAACCATTTGTATTGATTTATTATGTTCATGTAGGATAATTTGTTCAATATTTGTAACAATTATATTTGTTTGTATTACATTATTTCTCTACTTCCCATATGTATTTTGGAATATATTGTAATCAATTTTATTATTGCATATTTTGTAACTACATGTTTGTTCATCATATGGATATGCAATATCTATAAATATTACAGCCATATCTATTGTACTTGATTTTATTCGAACATTCAATAAACTTACAAGGCTTCAGTCCCTCTTCTATAACCCCCATAGCTCTTGATGCATACCTTTCTATCTAGGGGTGTTCACCTTCAAATCATCGCTACCTTCGAACTGTAGCCTTATGTACCTGATCCTTCATGTGATTTTTCCCATCTCATGGATCCAAATCACAAACCATTTTATTCAATATATATATATTATTATCCTACAACCAGAGCTGACCAAAAAACATCCAACATTATGTATTCAGTTCCTATTATCACTTTCGATCTTAATGTAATATCTTCAGAAGACACAAACCACTAAAACAAATAACATCCTCAACAAATCCTTCCACTGGTTTGTAACACCACCTCACAACAAATCAAAATACTTCTTCATCCACACAAACCCCTCTAGCTTCCTCTACCATCCAAACACCTTTCATAACTTTTGTCGTTATTACCTACTAGCATGTCTCAACAAATACCCCTCTCAATAAACCAATCCACCTATCTAAAACATTATCATGTCCATCCCTTCATCTATACCCTTAATTCAACACTAGTGTTATTACCAGTACCCATCTAATTTCACAACAGTACTTCAACCCCACTCATTTCATAACATATACCATCAACCATCACAACCATTTTTCTTCTCCTCTCAAATATATACCACAACCATATCCTCCCCCTTACTCATTACTTCCCATCCCATTTTTAGAATATACCACAACAATTCACAACCCCTTGTCTTCACCTCTATTCCTTTCCAACATGCACCTCAATACTTGCCACCTTCCTTATCCACACATATGTTCCTTTCCAACACATACCCCAACAATCACAATATCATCTAAAACACATTCATTCCTATCCAGTACTAATACATCCAACATTCGCAACCGTTAGTCTCACAACCCCACTTACAAGGTACCTTTGAAATATTCCTTAGTAAAACAATCTTTTTCCAAAAAATATCCCCTCAATAGTATCAGCTATACCACACAACCTAATGAATTTTTCATTTAATCAACCTAGCTCATCCTCACTCCAGCATAGAACAACAACCACAAATATATCCCCTTAAAGATGTAATGAATAGGATATCCAGTCTTGAAGCCACTTCCATGGGCCCCCAAAAATACGCTATTGTACTAACAAAATATGTAATGATCCCCATCCATTCATACCATCTAAAACATACCATCCTCATTGGAAAATTCCTAAGTTCTTTAAATCTTATAGCAAGGAGGACCCCCCAATACCACATATGATTATTTTCATCATGCTTATTATCTTATATCCCACGATCAAGAATTGATGCTTAGGAAATTTTCCCATGTCTTTAGTTGTCCCTTCTCTGGATTGGTATAACAACATCCCATAATACTCAATCTTCTCATGCGCACAAGCTCACCTGACTCTTTCCTTGAACACTTTTTGATGAACATATCTTGCAAAATCAGCTTTAACCGAGCTATATGCAATTAAACAATTTGAAGATGAGTCCATCACATATTATTTCTCCCCCAGAGGGGTATAATTAATCAGGTTTCCTTATCACTTCCTACATAAATAGAATTAATTGAATTATTTTCCCATTCATGCACCAAGCACATCTCGTCCACACTCCAAATTTAATATTTTCAAACATTTTGATGAAGCTTTTACAATGGCCTATAAACTCAAACTCCATGCTCTTGAAGAGGGAAATATTCAAACTTAGACCAAAGAAACCAAAATATGAATTTTACATCCAAGCCATCTCTCTAATACAGATAAATCCAAATCATCAACCAATGTCACAGTCATCAATATCCTTTCCTAAGGAATGTTTTAACCACCGATATTTCCCATTCTCAACAAAAGTACACTCCTATAATATAAATATTACAATGTAGTTTTTGCTAAACTCCTTGCCGCTAACATGATATCCCTTGCACCTATTTCGTCCTATTGATGCCTCTATTTTGAATCCACTCTTGGTACAAGGGATAATAACTATTGTAAGTAACCACATAGTTAAAGGGCACAACATTGAAAAGCTGTCATTCATTCTGTAATGCCCTCTAGGATCTGATTGATAAAGGTGAACTATAATTAGAAAATCCTAACACACCTCAGAATTAGAACCTTGATGTCTTCAAATAACGATTTCCCGAACCATTTTTCCATCGACTAATTGACCATTGAGCTAACAATGTTCAGGCTCATCATACTATATACACACCATCAATAAGACACTACATATCATTGAATCTACACCTGCATCTTCCTCTAGTAAATACCCATGAACCAAAATCCAACAAACAATGAGAAATATACCCAGAACCCATCAACACAAACAAACATTATTCATTCTCCAGCTACCACCTTTCTACCCATCTCATCTATGAACTCTCTTCACTATACATCTCAAAAGTTAACCCATTATCCAAATAGTGAAAATCCCAATACAATGATTGTGTTGCTCAATATCACCCACTTAACCTTCCAAAGTTCATTCCACCTCCCTCCAAAAAGGTTACCATCATATCCCAAAAATCATCCAACCCCCGCCTACAAAAAATCCAAAACATTAGCCTTTTTATCCTAGGGCTGCATCCTTCATCTAAATCACCTATCACCATCACACCATCAAAAAACTATTCATCCACAAAACAACTAAATAACCCATGCCAAAAATAACACCTCTTGTAATCACCAAACCAAATGAAACATCACTACCTTTCAACATCCTCATCATAGGGATACTATGTGGCAACTTTAGAAAAGCTCCTACAACAATCATTCATAGTGTTACCCTTCCTCTTAATCCATTCATCTCTAGAGTTTGGAAGCTATCCTAGTATAATTTTTAAGCTTTCTATGATTTACCTACAAAAACTCCAAAATACTGTAAAGCCTTTCACACATTTGTTAAAAAAATTGAAAGTAAAGGTCCTCTTCCCTCCAAGTTACACAAATCAAATAAATCCCATTCAACATCCACTACCATCACAAATACACCATCAACCATACCTATCATTATTAAGGCATATTTGAGTAATGTTCTTCCCCGTCAAGTCAATGTTCTCCACATTACTACTCGAGCACATACCCACAAAACCTAATCCTTCATAAAAAATAAATCTAAGACCTTTTTTCACCAATCCCTCCACCTCCAGAACTCTCCTCTTCCTAATCTAATAATAAATCTAAAGTTTCCATTTCTCTTTCCCCCTGATACATCTAATCAGACACCACACCCCAAGAACAAAGTATCCATTCTCGCTACTATCACCATCTTCCACCACAATACAAGAATTATTCATTAAATAATTACACCAAGCTCCTATCAAAAATTTCACTTTATGAGTTGGTTCAGACATCACCTTCACATAAACAAGCCATGATTGAAGCCCTTCAATCTATATATGTACTTGCAAAGGGAACCACATTCTTTTACAGAATTTGTAGGTGCTCTCAAAACATCCACCTCCATCTCCTTTGACTCTTACTGAAATACCATCACTTCGGCCAAAGGATCTTGACTTACCTCTCTTCATCACCATCCAAATCAATGATGTCCTTGTTAAGAGGGTCATGATTGATAGTGGTGCTGCAATCATATATCATATCATCCATCACTTTCAACCATCTCCAACAAGAAAACACCGTTATTTCCCAAACACTAGTCTTACTTTGAGATTTCAATGACACAATTGCACCCACGTTAGGTACGGTCATTCTTCTACTTAAGGCTGATGTAAAAACCCTTCCTAAAATATTATATATTATAGAGGGGGAGTTTGTGTACAATATTTTATTAGGATGACCTTGGATGCGCATCATGTGTTGTGTCCCCTTAAATGCTCCACCGATGTCTTAAATATAAATACGAAGGTAAAAACATTCACAATCCCTGTGGATCCTAATCCTTTTGTAGACTACAATATTATATACTATCCAAACGATCTCCTTGTAAGTAAATGAAAATAAAAAATATTCCGATGAAGCATCCACCATCAAGACCATCTCATCATCCAAAATACTAGATGATTTCTCACTCGGTGATGTTATGGAACGTCTTTCACTGGGGGAGTACTACCTCCTCATGATTAATTCTCTTCCTACACCAAAAATGTATGGAAGACCAGATAAACAACCTATGTACAATCCTAACGTTAGAGATGTCATCTCCTATAAACCCACGTATCTAAAAATGAAACTCATCTATGGAGGTTTTGACTTCCCTTCCTCATAATCTATTCATCAACACCACACCAATGTCATTCATGTTATATTTCAAATGTTTATATAATTTAGCCTTCGCACAAATGTACCTCCATCATTGTGCATGGAGAGGATTTCAAATCAGAACAATAATAACAAGTACTACATGAGATTAAATTACTTAATATTCCTCAAAACCACATGAAAAGTATGGGCTAGGATATAAATTGACATGTTATCGAATCATCTTCTCATACCACAATCCTTACTCATATATATAATCAGAACCATCATCCTCAATAGAACATGATGATCCCATGGAAACTAATGACACAATATCCATCCAACCTAATTTTTTTCATCATTACTATCTTCCTTAGTTCCATTAAACCTATCAATCTAATCACTTCAATAAAAATAGTCCCTCTCATCTAAATAGAAATGATTGAAGAAGATTCACCCACCATCGACATTCTTCAATGTCGTAACGATCAAGATATCCTCTCCCATATGGGAACAAATGACCATTTCATTCAGAAATCCTTACCACCTGAGACATTCAACTCTTATCAATGAATCCACCATCAAAATTAACATAAGGACCTCTCAAGAACCTCATATAGTTAAATTCATGCAATCACTAAAATCCACTCGAATTAAATGATTACACTACCTTCTTATCTAAGTATAGTCATTGCCTTTTCTTAGTCATATAGTGATATGTTAGGAATTGATCCTAAAATTTTTTGTACATAATATCATCACCTATTCTAACACTAAACTTGTAAAAAAAATATTTGTAGGATGCACCCTATCATAGATCTTCTCATCAAGGAAGAGTTACAACATTTACTTTCCTCTAATTTTATCATTCTCATTGATTATCCACAATGGGGTATCTAACATCGTACCCATAACCAAAGCTTCTAGAAAGTTACGCATTTTGTACTGACTTCCCGGGATCTCAATCTCACTTATCCTAAAGATAATTTCCCTCTTAATAAAAATTGATTAGCTTGCCAATATAATAGTTGGCCATGAAATGATCTCCCCTCATGGATGGATTTTCTAGGTACAATTAAATCCTTATCACCACTGACAATCAACACAAAACATCCTTCATTACCTCTAGGGAGACCTCTCTGTTACCTTGCATCATGCCCTTCAGAATTAAAAATGTAGGATGACATATATTTTTCCACAATCTTATCCACAAAAACCGTAGAAGATTACGTTGATGATCTCTTAAGGAAATATAAATAGCGTAAAGATCATTTCTCCATCCTTGACTCAATCTTTACTCATCTTATCTAATACTTCCTTCTTCTTAAACTTGGTAAGTTTGTTTTTCCGTGTTCTCACTAGAACATTTTTAGGATTCATCATATCTATTTGAGGAATTGAAGTATACACATCCAAAATCAAATCCATTATCGAAATGACTCCTCCATCAAACATCAAACAATTATGTAACATTCAAGGTAAATTACAATCTATTCGACGCTTTATATTCACAATTATCATACCACTATCAACCATTTCATCACCTTCTCCACAAAGATATTGATTTTAAATGTGATCTTTAAACTATTAAAAGTATTTCAATGCATAACTCAAACAATATCTCTTATCTCCACTTGTACTCATACCTCTGAGTGAGGGTGAACATATTCACCTCTACACATCAACTACAGATCATGCCTTGAGCACTATGATTTCTCATCGTTATGAGAAAGGTTTTTGAAAAAATCCATCTACTACATAAGTCACACTCTCCACGAATATGAAAAAACATTATACCAAAGCTGAAAATTTGTGTTGCAAACCCTAAACTTTGCAACCTTCAAACTACATCAGTATCTGCTCAATCAAAAAACTTACGTTGTCACCAATTTTATTCCACTCAAAACCATGCACTCTAAACCATATCACAATGACTGCATAAGTCAGTGGCTTATGCTTATGACTGAGTCTGATCTAGAATTCGTATCACAAAAATTCCATTAAAGGCCAGACCATCATAGACTAGCTTGTTGAAGCTCCTCTTCCTGACACTCAAAATCCTCGTGAAAAATTTCCCATTGAATCTATAAACACTATCGACGATCATTAATTCAATTCTGTCAAAATGAACCTCTTATTCGATGGATCTAAATGCCAACAAGGGTGGGTGGTATCATCATCATACCTCCCTGGGGGGGACTCCTATTCCTCTATCATTCAAAATCAACTTCAAATGTACTAATAATATGTTCAAATATGAATATTTTAATAATGGGTATTCTAATTTCCATCCTAATAGGTGTTCAAATTTTAGAAATCTATGGAGACTCACAACTCTTCATTAATCAAATTAAAGGATATTATCAATGAAAAAAATAAAATATTACAAAAGTATAAAACCCAATATTGAGTTTCTCCTTGAAGCCTTTGATCATTTATACCATTCAACAATTCCACAATCTTCTAATAAGTTCGTAGACACCATGGATTTTTGTAGGATATATTATCCCCTTATCAACGAAAGAATAAACTAATATCTCTAAATTGTTCATCTTTGTTCACAGATTGGATCAACCCTCACATGAAAATCAATTCCCTTCTATCAACATTATCGAAAATAATTTGAATGACCTATGATACTCTCAAATATTTGATTATCATTCAGAATTAAAAGTTCCTATTGGAGCTCAAAATTGCACCTTGGATATGATCGATGATGATCATGAATTATGAGGCAACATGGGACTGTCTCTCAGTTTTGGGACTTGTGAACTGATACAAACCTCTAGAGAAGGATGGATTCCTCTACCTATCCTAATGCTAACACTAATCTTAAGAATTGAAATGTAACTACCTAGATCTACTCTGAAATTTCAAGGGACCAGGGTGAGAAGGAGATGCATAAATATTAACCTAAACTAGAGAATGCGATAGTGTAGACACCAAAATTGGGTAACACTCCCCTTGGTCCCTCTACAAGTAACCAACTCAAACACACTCATGTAACCATGGCCCCTTTCACCCCACTCTAATATTAATTTAATTAATTAAATTAAATTAATTCATGATCTATCTATTATTTCAATATCCTAATTGAGATAATGCCCACACATCCACCTCATCTAGCCACCTCACCCTAAGACCTATTCTTAGTATGTTTCCATAACTAACTAAGACCTAATTAAACCCTAAAAATCAAAGCCTACATTACCTCTAACCCTATTCCCGCCCATTAGAAAGGAAGATTCCATTCTAATCCGTAGAAGAAAATGAACGAGATCCAAGAAATCAAGAGGATCTGCCCATTTTAGTAAACCTAGGAAATCCCACCCTAACCGATGCCAGTCACCCTATACCATCGCCGGTCAGCCTGTAACTTCCATCAGTTACCATTTAATCCCCAAAACAACCTTATTTCGAGGTTGGCAGATTCCTGAGAAAAGAGGGACGAAACCAGAGTTATATGCAAGTAGAACCAATATTTGTACATACATCAGAGCATCCACAGCCAGCATCAGAAGCAATCACAGAACCATTTACATTCACGGAAGCACTAGGTGAAGCACCATCACCACATCAAGCTCCATCCATTTGATCAACTTCCCTTTGCCACCCAACCATCAAACCCATACAAAGGTAGTTCCTCCTAGCCAAAAGGAAGCTCTCAAGATCAGCTGTGGATCAAGAAGTCATACATGTGTAAAAACCTTCAACCATCTCTAATAGGTATTCCTCCTAGCCCATTTACCCTTATATGTTTTTTCAATATTCAAATAAATGCTCTAGAATCAAGTGAAACATTTTGGCATGCCCAATGGGACCCATTTGGGGTTCCTTACATTTCTTCAATTCTAGGTGAAAAGTTGTATGTTTGTTTCCTTTCTGAAAGGTTCTCACATTAAATTTCTTCACTGGAATCTTCTATTCTTCTATTATCTAAAAGCAACCATATTTTGGTGTTTTAAAATGAACATTTATTTCCTTTCATTAGTATCGCATTAGTGAAAGAGCATCCCTTCTCCTATTCATTTCTTTGTGTCATTGAATTCACTATTTCGATTTGGGCTTAAAATTAACTACATTTCATTCTACTTTACTCCATTAGCTCACATTAAATCAGGGCAACCTATACGCTAGAAGTCATGCCCAACTGATGGTTGACAAAGAAATCATAGAAAAGAAATTCCTATCTCTTCTTCTCTCTCTGAGTCTTATCCAAACATCACAAAATTAAAAATACACACATTCTTAAACAACATCCTACCTGGTAGCATCTATCCGTGATCACATGATCTGGTTGGTAGGTAATCCCCAGCTCATTTCCTCTTTCAAATCATTATTTCAGAGGATGGCCTGCCCCACACATAACACTCCTAAAACCTCACCTTTTAGATCTCCTTTTTCATAGGAAGCCTTCCTCCCCCCAAAATTTTGTTCTACTATTCATACAATCAGTACTAAATAGCATAAGCTAAACAAACATAAGAAAAGCACTTGTAGGATCTTATTTTTCTTAGTGTTTCTTCTTGGTTTGTGTTTTGAGGTGAAAGGATACATTCTTCTTCTTTTTTCATTTCTCCTTGCATGCTCCTCATCATAGTTGGTGTATTCCAGCTTTATCTGAGTGTGCCTGGACTCTATTTTCATCATTCTCAGAATTTTGGGTTTGATTCCACATTTGATTTTAACTCACAACCACCTTTTATTCATCTTTGTTTCAATTTCACAGTAACTGGTGTCGGTTCCAAGACCGTCATTAGTTTTACCCAACCGACATCAGTTTACAGTTCTTTTGGTTAACCTACCCAAAAGGACAACTGCTTCACCTTGTCTATTGTTCAGAGTATCTGTGACTCTCTTCATCTTCTCTGTCCTGATAAAATCCATATGTATCTTATCTACCTGGTAGATTATTAGCCTTTTGCCTTGTTTTGGCAAATTGTTCCTTTTCCATAGTGACCGACCACAGTTACCCCTGATCGGCATCGGTTTACCTTAATCGATGTTGGTTAGCCTGTGTTGTTTTCAAGCTGACCCACTGACCCTATCCACCAACTACTATCTGATTTTCCTATTTCTGTTTTGTTTCTATGTCCTATACAGAAAGCAGTCCTACCAAATTGGCACTTGTTCACATGGTGTTGGCCCAAAGCCAAGAAAATGCCCTCATATTCCACGCTAGTCGCCAACCACTCCCTCCTAGTCTTTCACCACCTTCTATTCTATTGTCCATGGATCCTACCTAACCTATCACCATCGCCATGGGTGACGAGGAGTTCGCATGACTCCTTGATCAGAACCCAGTAGCTTTATAGTTCTACCTTTCCCACTCCTCCACCCGAGACTCATCTAGTTAGTTGATATATGGAAATCTTGTGTCAATCTCTCATGCCCTTGTCCTTACTACATCATCTCATAATAATATGGTGTTACCCTCACCTGCTCCATCCCCAGTAGTTCCATAGCTAGGACCTATACCTGTTATGACCACTGCATCTACCATGTCTATTGCACCTGCAACATTCACTATACCTTCGTCCACCGCCTAGACCATGGCACCATCTGTACCCATTGTCTCACAAATACCTATTGCAACACAACCGTCCGTGGTTTTGTTGACCCATACTCCATTCCAGAATCTCATCCTCTCCATCCCACAAACTCTACCCCCAATCACTACCAGAGTCACGACAACCATCACACCTACATATACCTACTATAAACAACCCCCTACCTCGTATGTCAACCATTCTGGGTATGTACCTCCTATGTCAGTTCCTTATTCTCAACCTCCCTATCAAGTTCAATATCTTCCCCCTTATACCATAGGAGGTGTCCCCCCATCACAACCTACCCATGACCTCATCAAATTAATGATGGACAAGATGCAAACACTAGAGGCATCGGTTTCTAGATCACGTAATTCTCTCAATTATGATGAAATTTATAATTAGCCCATCCACCCATCCATTCCCATTCGTCCATATCACATACATTGGGAAATTCCTAAATTTAACCACTTCAATAGAAAAGAGGACCCACAATAGCACTTGCAGTCTTTCAAACATGGTTGTTACCTGATCACCCATGATGATGCTTTGCTTTTGAGGACCTTTCCCACGGATCTGACTGGGCCCGCATTATATTGGTATAGTGGGTTACCTAGACATTAGATCTTCTCATTAAATTAGATAGCCCAAGCCTTCTTAGATCACTTCTCAATTAACATCATTAAGAAGGTTACCATGACCAACCTTTACTCTACACGTCAATATGATGACGAGTCTATCACAGATTTCGTCGCTCATTAGCATAGACTAATCAATCAACTCACATTACAATTACCACAAATCGATCTCATAGAGCTCTTCACTCGGGATTGTGATATACATATCTCTCCAACCCTGTAGGTCCATACTTTCTAAACCTTCGATGAGGCATTTACCATGGCATGAAAACTAGAGATTCGCGCCATCGAAGAAAAGAAAATTCAACTGGGAAATAAGAACGCAGCGTTTAAATCAAATGATAACTCTTCTTATTTGAAACCATAGAATTATTGTTCAAAAGCCAAGGGAACCACCAATGTGGTGGTACTCAGGGCTGGCCTAGCTCATCCATCAAATCAGGCTAAGCCCTCCTCTAATCTTTATCCCATCCAAATTGTTAGTGTGAAATGGATAACACAAACATTTCAATTTAGACAAGAACAACATAAATACACCCCAATTGGGGAACCTTATTCTCCTATTTTAGACAAGCTCATAAAAGCCAAGGCCATCACTCTTGCTCCTATAAAACCACACACTAGTTTTGATCCTTCTCACCCCACACCTACATGGTATAAAGAACATGACTTCTACAATTATCATCAGGTAAAGGGTCATAGTGACGGCAATTGCATCACTTTCAAGAACATTATCCAGGAAATTCTCAAGAATGGTGAGTTATTCCTCAATAATCCTAATGCACCTGCTAATCAAAACCTACACATCTTCAAGAAACCATTTCCTAATCATGCCCCTCCTTCTGATCAAACTGGAGAGACATCAAATAATGATAGCCATACCCACGAGGTCCATGCTATTTTTAGTGACGCACCAGTTGCTTCCCAATTGCCTCATATTCCTTCCATAGAGGAAATCTTAGCCCGAAGTCCCCCACCTACACATGAACCCACTTCACATATTCCTCTACCCACAGAGGAGCACCCTTCATCTCCCCCCTCACCTATGAAGGAACCTTCTGTTAACATTGAGACCACTTCATCTTTAGCTTCTCCACCTAGAGAGCCATCACCAGAAATACCTCTCCGACCCATGGAGGATGCTTGTTCATCTCCTCCACCTATCAAAGATCTAGTAGAAATGTAATTACCTCTAGGTGACCATTCTCCAATAGTCACCCAAGATCTTACAGACTTTACTTTCAGCTCTCTCACCCACAGAGGCCGAAGCTAGCGAATTCCCCATTTCTAAGACACATTTTACAGGATTCGCCATTGGATCCACATCAACTACACCCACAATGGTTATGTTCTCATGCCTAGCTGACCGCCTGAATTATGTGGATAGAGCCTTACTTTGGGGGTGTCTTCTACTTCATTGCTAAAAAAAATGCAGATGTCACTTGCTGACACTTCCACTATCTATCCCAAAATATTTCGGTTGACTAAACAAAACATAACCAAAACTGTCACAAATTTTCCCACGGTACCACTCATAACTCAACATACTTCTACATCTAAACCTACACCTACATCATCTTCCTTGCCTAAACCTAGTACTACCTTAGGGGCCATCCCAGCGACCGACCTTACTCATCCACCCATAAAATTATATTTAGCTACATCCTCCAAAACCAATGCTAAAATTAATCCGGCCCCGAAAAAGAAGAACCAATCCCCTAGATCTCGTAACCCAACCTCCCCAATCACACCTTCATCACCTTCACCTCTTCCATCCGTCTTAGGATCTTTCCCTTCTAGCCTGGTTAAGAAACCTCCACCCACCAGTAAATTAAAAATGTAGTAACCTATTCCTCCCTCACAGACCCCTAACATACCCAAGCACCCAACACAAATTTAGTCCACACCTACAATATATTTACCACCCATACCTTTAATACCATCAGTAACTTCCTAACTACCCACAACCCTTTAGTATCTTTCCCTCACAACTCTCGCACGACCCGTACCGCCTACCTTCACAACACCACAGTTATTCCCATGGGTAACTCACCCTCTTCCACCATCCACTTTTCCCTCTAGATCTCGTGCACCTGTATCACATTTACCCAAGAAGGTGCAACCTAAATGAAAAAATACGCTACCCTCCAATAAGGTAGTCAAACCAACTACACACTCTATTTTTAGTCCATCTAACGTGCCCCTACCCAAGCAGACATGACCAACACCTAAGACCACACCAGTACCTAAAATCATAGCACGACCCACTCCCCCTCTTGTAAAGACCCTTCCTTCACAACTACCCATACCTTCTTCCAAACCCACATTCAAATCACATTGTGATCCACTAGCAGGATCATATACCATTATCCTAGCTAATCTCCTGGAGACTTCTGTCATTACTCTCCTACCTCTCAGACCTTATGACCCACTCAAACCCAAACCAAAAGGGTTTGATGATACCAAAATTTGTTTCTATCATCGTGCGCCAGGACATGATATCAAGAACTATAAGGCTTTGAAAACTGTTCTTATCCAATTGTGTCCTCCCAAATTAAACCTTGATGACGAACACCTCCTTGACGAGGAACCTATCCAACCTCCACCTAGTTCCTCACTTATTCTCCTTACACCTATGCAACAACCTACTTCTCCACCCCCACAACCTTTTTATCCATCCCCAAAATTTGAAATTAACATGATTCTCATTGCTACCCATGCTCAGAAGGACAAAGGTAAGGAAAAGGAAACTGAACCACCTACCAACCCTATACCCCACATACCATTCACACCCTCACCTAAAGTCACTATCTGCGGCCCCACATATCCTATCTCTAATGGGGCTACACATCGCACCATGCTCAAACAATTACACCAATCCTCCCTAAAGATGTCCTTATATGACCTCATCAAAACCTCTGAGTCCCATCGTCAACCTCTCATGGAGGTTCTTTAGTCTATTGAGGTTTTACCCGATGACCCTACACCTGTAGCCTCCATTATTACCCTCAGCTTCTCAAATGAAGATATCACACCACACCAAACTGATGACCCTGATCCATCTCTTTTCATCTCCGTCCATATTGATAATATATGGGTACGACGTGTTATGATCAATGGGGGCACTAGCATTAACATCATCTCCTCCCATACACGTACCCGACAATTGCATGCATAAACATCCCGTCATGTTACAGTCATTCAGTGATGCTATCACCTGTACACTTGGCACTATCATCCTCCATGTTTGCATGGGCCCCCGCACTATCCCAAAGTTATTTTACATCTTGGAGGGGGAATTTAAATATAACTTATTACTTGGTAGAACCTGGATTTGTGTCATGGGTTATGTTCCTTCCACTTTGAACTGTTGTGTAAAGTTTGAGCATGAAGGACACACCTATACCATTCTGGCTGACTCATCACGTTTCAAAACCTGCAACATGCTTTACCGACCCAATGACATACTTATACCCATTAAGGTATCTACCTCCATGACTACTTCCTCATCATCCACACCTCCACTCACCCCTACCACTTCTATCTCAACTGCACCTAAATGCTCCATTCCTACCACCACCACAACTTCCAATGCCATCCCATCGGCCTCCTAAGTAGCTATCTCCACCTCCGATCCAGTCTATAGCACATCATCTATCCTAGCCACCCACATATAAACCACTGATCCCTTGGAAGGTTTTTTTCAATGCCTCACTCTGGAGGAGTATCCCCTATATAATTTCAACACATTCCTTACTCCACAAGAATATGGAAACCTTTTCCAAAACCCTCACTATGATCGCTGCATAGGAGAGCATCTCCTTTATGGTCCTCCCCACCTTCATACCAATCTCACCTATGGGGAACTTGACACTGCCACGTATACACCAAAACCACCATCATAAACCCACCCATTTTTTTCCGATCTCTAGTCCCTTACCAATCTTTGCTTCACCCATACCTTCCTGCACCAATGTGCATGGAAAGGTTTTAGTTTTGGATTTTACGAGTAAATTTGTCACACTATTATCCCATGTACTACCCCGCAAACATAATGACTATAGTGGTGTTGGCTTTGCTGAACTACCTACTAAGAAGGCTAGTATTGAACTCATCGAGGACATCATCCCTTCTCCACCTTCTTCACCTGTTCCACTTTCACCACCTTCACCAATAGAGTCGATGGATCTAGAATCCATCCCTCTTAACTTTTTTTTTTCATAAACACCATTTCCTTAGGGCCTCTGACTTATCTATGCGAGGGTGAGGCTCCCTCTTCTCTTCCCTTCCTATATCTTGAAATAATCGATGATGATACACCTTCCATTAATGTCGTTCAATGTCAGGATGATGAATCTATAATCACCTACCTCGGTGCAGAAGACTCATATATCCATCAGTCGTTACTATCTGAGATGGAAACTATGTTAAACAAATATATTATCAAAATCAACATCCACACTCAGGATGACCCGCACATTATAAAGATTGGCCAATCTTTAGATACTGGTGATAAGGAAGCCATCACTTATTTTCTCAAAGATCATAGCCATGCTTTTGCTTGGTCTTATGCAGAAATTCCTGGTATTGACCCCAAAAAAGTAGTCCACAATATCGTAACCATTCCCGATGCCAAACCCATAAAACAAAAGCTAAGGAAAATGCACCCTCACATTGTACTTCTGGTCAAAGAAGAACTTCAGCGCATTATTTCCATTTCCTTCATCTTACCCATTGATTATCCTCGATGGATTTCTAACATTTTCCCTGTCACTAAGGCAATAAGGGGAATCCATATTTGCATAGAATTCCATGACCTTAACCTAGCTTTCCCAAAAGATGACTTTCCTCTACCCGGTATTGACCAACTGGTTGACTTTACTACTGGTCATGAGATGTTATCACTCATGGATGGTTTCTCAGGTTATAACCAAATCTTTCTTACTCCAGAGGATCAACACAAAACTGCATTCATCACCCGTTAGGGGACCTTATGCTATTGAGTCATGCCTTTTGGCCTTAAAAATGCTAGTGCCACATACCAGTGGGCTATGACTTACATCTTCCATGACATCATGCACCATATATTGGAAAGATTACGTAGGTGATCTTCTTGCCAAGTCTAAACACCATGCCAAGCACCTCACCATCCTAAAAACAATCTTTGACCGCCTCATTAAGTATAGTGTTCGCCATCAGTCCAAGAAATGTGTTCTTCACGGTTCTCTCAGGAAAGATCCTAGGATTTATTGTCTCCTTACCATGCTATAGAGGTTGACCCTGCTAAAGTCAAGGCCATTCTCGAAATTCCTCTGCCCATTAATCTATGGCAGCTTCGTAGCTTGCAAGGTAAGTTACAATCTATTCGTCGTTTCATTTTGCAACTTTCCGATCAATGTAAGTAATTTCATCATCTTCTCAAAAAGGATGTCTCCTTCAAATGGGATGACAACTTCCACAAAGATTTTGAAGCCCTGAAACAATACCTTCTCCAACCACCCATACTCATTCCACCTAAAGATGATCAACCCTTCTACCTATACATCTCTACTACAGATCACTCCTTGGGGGGCCATGCTCACTCATCGCAATGAACAACATATGGATCAGAGTATTTATTACATAAGTTGTACTCTTCTAGACTACGAAACCCAATACATCCATGCTGAAAAACTCTGCTCAACCTTAGTTTTTGTTGCCACCAAACTCCGCCGTTACCTAATCAACCACAAAACCTATGTTGTGACTAATACTGACCCCTTACACTTCAAGTATGCCAAACCTTATCAAAATCAATGAGTTGCACAATGGCTTATGGTGCTAGCTGACCTCGACCTCAAATTCACCCACCAAAATTCCATTAAGGGCCAGGATATCGCTAACCAATTGAATAATGCACCTATTTCCAGGGATCAAACCTCTAACTTTGACTTTCCAGATGAGTCTATTGCTACCCTTTCCTTGGACGAACCAACATACCAAATGACACTCTTCTTTGATGGTTCCAAGTATCAATGTGGAGGTGGATCTGGTATTATCCTCATTCCACTTTATGTTGAACCCATGCCTTTGTCTTTCAAACTTGATTTTGATTGTACAAACAATATTGTAGAATACGAAGCACTTGTATTGGGTCTTCAGGCTACCTATGCCTTAGGTGTTAAACCAATCAACATCTTTGGTGATTCTCAATTGGTCATAAAACCAATTCAATGGTATATACCTGTGTCATAATGAGATACTTCAAAAGTATAAGCATCATGTGGACATACTTTTAACAACCTTCGATCGTTATGCCCTTCAAACTATCCCCCGTTCTACCAACAAATTTGTAGATACCATGGCTTTCTTGGCTTCTCAGATACCCACTTCACCTCCTGAATCTAAAATATTTGTCATCGTACAAATAATCCAATCACCCTCTTATTTAGCTCATGGAATTTATTGTATCAGAACCACCACTCCTAACCCACGTGACCTTATGTATAAATAATACTCAGCTAAGTTTCTCGTCACCATATTACCCACAAACCAACAGCCAAGCCGAATCCACTAATAAAACCCTGAACAAAATTCTCATGAAAGTGGTTAATGATACTGGAAAGGACTGGCATATGCACATTCCTTTCACCCTGTGGGCATATTGCACTAGTATTCGCACTTCCACTACTGCCACACCTTTATCTCTGGTCTATGATACAGAGGCTATTCTGCCTCTCGAATTCTAGATTCTCCCACTCTGCATTTCTCTCCATGACATGCTCAATGATGATGAATTTCGCTAGGACCGTTTAGCACAACTTGAGTTATTATATGAATTCCATCTTAATGCTTTTCACCATCTTCAAGTTTATTTAAAGCATATCAAGCATGCCTATGACAAACACGTTCATGAATGAACCTTCTAAGTCGGTGACCTTGTCTTGAAATAAAATCAACATGTAACCAAAGTAGAAAAAACTAAACAGGGCAAATTTTCTCCTAATTGGGCTTTGACCATACACCGTGACTCATGCTTATGGATCAGGTGCTTATCGTTTATCTTCACTAGATGGTGAACCCGAACCTGAGCTCATTAATGCCATGCATCTTCAACCATTCTACTATTTACTTTCAGTCCTACCTCACCTTCTGCCTCTTTTCATGCTTGTCCCTTAAGCACTTTTCACTTCCCTCCTTTCACTATGCCATCCCCAACAATTAAACAAGAATCATGCACATACCCATCACTCTTTTACCCTCTCTTAAATATGTGTACCATGGCTCTGCACATGGAATGATTCTCATGGATTTTTTTTGTCTACCTTTAGATGAGATCCCATAGTCATTTCACCTTGCTTTCTGAACAAGAATCCAATTCTTCACCTTAGTCTCTTCCATGACTTAAAATCCCCCACATAGGATATAACTCCTTGAGTCAAACTTCCAATAAAAAGATGAATCCCTCAAAAGGACATCTTTCTTTCTACATCTCTGTTATAAATAGACCGCTCCCTCGAAGGATAGCTATGTACAACCTGTAAAAAAAATAAAAATAAAAATAGAGAATCTGAAGCTTCCCGCATCGATCAACTTCATGAAGACCTCAAGGAGTTAATTTTCTCATCCATATAGACTTCCCGCATCGATCATTCTATCTCAAATATAAGTCAAAAATAGAAAGCTTTTTCATCATAGACTCACTCATTGTGATCTTGGATCTCTTGCCAAAAGGCATGCCACCAAATACCATATAAAATAACCACTTTTCACCCTCTCGCCATTCACACTTTCATTTCCTACCAACTCAAGGGACCTCCTGGAACCATGACATTTGGTGATCATGTGACTACTCTCTACCTTTAGAATAATTGATCATGCAATGTCTCTAGGGTCTTAAATTCATCAACCTATCTAAGGTATGACCCACCCGTTATGATCCTTACCACTCAGGTGGCTTTCTTGCCTCCTCTTATCTTTTAACCATCTTCATTAGGTATTGATTCTCTTATACAAGACTAGATCCTCAACGCTTATCCCTGGGAAATTTTCCTCCTTCACCACACTCAACCCAAAATCTCTCATACCAATGTGCCCACAATTCACCCATACCTAAAATGACCTAGAAGCAATCCTACCTATAACCTACCACCTCATTCTCAACCCTCCTTACATTCTTCGCTAGCTTATGGGAGAACTACATCAGCCTGAGGTCCCTTTCCACCGGGACCATGTAGGCAACACTCCGAGGGCATGGGGCCCTTGGAGGTTAGCTCGACCACTTGCTACCCTAACCAATTCCCCTTTCCTTTTCCGAAATCACATTCTACCCTAGTTAGTTTCCTTTTTATATCAATAATTGGAAATTAAACCAAACAAACAACAAATTTCTTCACATCTTTATCATCATCATTCATACATTCATTATGTCTACCATTGCTTTACCATTATAGTGCATGTTCCTATAAAACATCTTAATGTGACCCATATCATCATTAATTACACAAATTAATGAAATAAAAACTTAGCCAATCTCAAGTATGTTAGGAAATAAGGGATAAAATATGCGGAATAATCCCTCACAAAATCGCAACAGTAGAAACTAATAAGCATAAATTATTACAGATCTCAAATAAAATTGCAGAATAAAATAACACAACACAAAGAGACAGTATTTAACGTGGTTCACCTAATTTGGGCTACGTCCACCAAAAATCACTTGCTCATATTTTATTACAAGCCATCGCTCTCTCAATACAATACCTAGATCTGTTTGGAGCTATGCTCAACAAACTCTACAGAATTCACACCCAAATTCAAAACACATATGCAATACATTTGCTTGTACATCTATCATATGCATAAGACCATATAAATAGACAACTGCTTAAGAAGTTTTACAAAACCGTGGGTATCAAAACCATGGGCAAAACCCGTCCCATAAAGCTATGGGTCAAAAAACTCGCCCATATGAGAAAAGCACATTTCCCGATATTTCGGGTGTAATTTTTCGAGGCCAAAAAATTTACGCCTAAAAATTATTTTTTCGGGGGCTGCGCCCCCGAACCCCTGCTACTAGGGGGCTACCACCCCCAAACCCCCACTTGGGGCCCGGCCTAGCCCCGAACCCCGACGAGGATACATGAAAAGTGTACAGTACTCTTAGTGTACAGTCTTCAACACTTTCACACATGAAACAAGCTCCACAACCTAACAATCTCCCACTTGGAGACTAGTTTTCCTCTGAGCAAGCTTCTCACCCCTTCACTAGTTTCTATGAAGACCAACCAAAGCTAAACACAACTTTAGTTTCTCCCTTGTGACCACCTTGGTCATCATGTCTACAAGATTCTGACTGGTATGAATCTTCTCCAACTTCGACTTCTCTTCCTCCAAAGTTTTCCTGATGAAATGATACCTTAACTGTATATGCTTTGTCCTAGAGTGGAAAGTAGAGTTCTTAGCTAGGTGTATAGCACTCTGAATATCACTATGTAGCTTACATTCCTCCTGCTTATGCCCCAACTCCTCAAGAAATTGTTGTAACCAAATCATCTCTTTGCTTGCCTCTGTGGCAGCAACATACTCAACCTCTGTGGTTGACAAAGCCACCAGCTTCTGTAGTCGTGAAATCCAGCTCACTGCTGTCCCACCTACAGTTTAAATATAACCTTTCGTGCTCCTCCTGCTGTCTACATCTCCAGCCATGTCTGAATCTACATAATCACGTAAAGTGGTGTCTGATCCACTGTAGCACAAAAGTGTCCCCATGGTCCCTCTCAAATACCGAAGGATCCACTTTACTGCTTGCCAATGCTCTTTACCTGGATCACTCATAAATATACTCACAACTCCCACTGCATGGGCAATATTAGGCCTAGCACACACCATAGAATACATCAAACTACCAACTGCTGATGAGTAAGGTACCTTGGATATTTGATTCCTCTCCTGCTCTGTCTTGGGACATTGCTCCTTTGATAACTTGAAATGGCCTGCCAAAGGAGTCCCAACCGGTTTAGCATCCTACATATTAAACCTCTCCAATACCTTCTTAATGTACTCTTCCTGAGATAAAGTCAGCTTCCGTTCCTTCCTATCCCGAGATATCCTCATACCAAGGATTTGTTTGGCTGCACCCAAATCCTTCATAGCAAAGGATTCACTTAGCTACTTCTTGAGTAATTTTATTTCCTGCATGTTTTTACCTGCAACCAACATGTCATCAACATACAAACACAGGATTATATAACTTCCATCCTCAAATTTCTTTGTATACACACAATGGTCAAAATGACATCTTATATAACCTTGCTCCATCATGAAGCTATCAAACTTCTTATACCATTGACGTGGAGCTTGTTTCAGGCCGTACAAGCTCTTATTTAGTTTGCACACCATCTCCTCTTTACCTTTGACTTCATATCCTTCTGGCTGCTACATATATAGCTCCTCCTTCAAATTGCCATGGAGAAATTCAGTCTTTACATCTAACTGTTCTAAGTGCAAGTCTTCTGCTGCCACTATTCCAAGAACAGTTCTAATAGAAGTCATTTTTACTACAGGAGAAAAAATCTCATCAAAATCTATACCTTTTTTTTGTGCAAACCCCTTGACCACCAACTGGGCCTTATATCTTTTATTGCCTCCTTCTTCCTCTTTGACTCTAAACACCCACTTATTCTGTAATGCTCTTTTTCCTTCGGGTAGCTTTACCAAATCCCATGTATGGTTCTCCATGAGAGCCTGATGCTCCTCATCCATGGCTTGCTCCCAATTCTTCCTGGCATCTACCTTCATTGCTTCATCAAAGCTCTTTGGTTCTCCACTATCAGTCAGTAATAAATAATAAAGAGAAGGAGAAAAACATTCAGGTTCTCTTCTTACCCTAGAATACCTCCTCAATATAGGAGTTTGGGGTTCCTGTTGAGGGGGGTCCTGAACTGATTCATGTGTCACTTTCCCATCTGGAAGATCCTCTACCACTGCATATTCTTTCTTGGATTCTTCCCTATTTTCCTGCAACTGTTGCTTATACATGACTTTCTCATTAAAGACCACATCCCTAGACCGAATGATTTTCTTGTCCTTAATACTCCAACATTTGAATCCAAAGTTATCACCACCATAACCAATGAAAGTAAATTTTTCTGATTTAGCCTCTAGCTTGGTCCTATCATCCTTGTCTATATGAAAAAACACCTCACATCCAAAGACTCTAAGAAATGAATAATCAACTTTCTTACCATACCAAGCCTCCTCGGGTATGCCTCCATCCAAGGCACTTGAGGGTCCTCTATTTATCAAGTACACAGCTGTGCTCACTGCTTCTACCCAAAAAGAAAGAGGAAATTCTGCATGTAACCTCATGCTCCTAGCATGTTCTATTATTGTTTTGTTCATCCTTTCTGATACCCCATTCTACTGCGGAGTTCCTAGAATTGTATTTTTCCTGTGGATTCCATTCTTAGAATAGTAATCATAAAATTCATTGCTGCAATACTCCCCTCCATTATCTGACCTGAGACATTTTAGCTTAAGACCTGTTTCATTCTCTACCAAGGCTTTCCATTTAACAAAAGTGTCAAATACATCAAATTTGTTTCTAATACAATAAACCCAAGCTTTCCTTGTTGCATCATCAATAAAAGTAACATAATAACTTGAACCCCCAAGAGATGATACCTAAGCTGGCCCCCACACATCAGAATGCACCAGCTCTAACTTACTCTCTTTCTTTATAGGTCCAACCTTGAGAAATCTTACTCACTTTTGTTTCTCATATATGCAGTTCTCACAGAAATCCAAACCTGTTTCTGTATATCCAGGAAAATTCTTCTTTATGATGTTCATGCCCTTATGGCTCATATGACCAAGCCTACAATGCCATAATGTTGTATCTGCATCTGAAGCCACAATATTATAATCATTAGTACTATCAGTGGTTAAATACAAGGTTCCAACCTTCTTACCTCTTTCCACCACAAGAGCACCCTTGGTAACCTTCCAAGAGTCTGCTGTAAATATCACAGTACAACCATCACTTCCCAACTGCCCTGCTAATATCAAATTTCATCTTAATGTAGGCACATGTCTGACATCTTCAATAGCCAAGTATTCCCATTCTGCATCTTAACCTAAACAGAACCTTTTCCAACTATGCTGCAAGGCTCATCATCACCAAGAAAAACATGCCCAAAATCTCCTTGAACATAATCAACAAAATAATGCATATGTGGAGAAGCATGGAAAGAAGCCCCTAAATCTAAAACCCAAGATTCAGTAATATTGTGCAAAGAAAGAATCAAAGCATCTTGACATACATTACCCGTTGCCACATTTGCCTCCTTGTTTTCTTCTTATTGTTTCTTCTTATCCCAAAGCTCCCAACAGTCCTTCTTTGCATGCCCAGGCTTTCCACAATTCTAGCATAAAATCTTGTTATTGGATTTTGACCTTGCCCGATCTTTTGATTTTCCACGGTTTCCTCTATTCTTCTGTCTCCCTCTAGTTTCCACTATCAAAGCATTCCCTAAAGTAGAAGATTCCCCAGAGCTTTTTCTTCACATTTCCTAGCTTAGAATCACCCCTAAAACATCCTCAAACTTCAACTTCGAGTTAGCTGGAACCGAGTTACTTACCGCCATTACCAAGCTATTCCAACTCTCAGGTAAATAGCATAGAATTAATAAAGCCCTAACTTCTTCATCAAATTCTATTGTAACCGAAGCTGGCATATTCACAACTGTATTGAAATCATTTAAATGATCTACTACTGAACTATTCTCAGACATCTTCATATTAAACAAATTTTTCATTAAAAATATCTTATTAGAGGCAGAGGGTTTTCCATACAACTTCCCTAATGCATCCATTAGATCTTTTGTAGTCTTTTCCTTTGAGACATTAAATAATACCGAAGATGCAAGACTCAGCCGAATCATTCCAAGTGCTTTCCTATCCAGAAAATCCCATTTCACATCTGTCATACTCGGGGGTTTGTTCACCTTCTCAGACAACGGAGTATAGAGATCCTTTTGATAAAGGTAATCTTCCATCTGTATCTTCCAAAGACTGAAATTCTACCCGTTGAATTTATCAACCCTAGATCTTCCTTCATCTGCCATAGCTCCCACTCAAGCTAAAAACTTTCCCTACGATTCAACACTTCAGCAAAATAAACTAGGATCTGATACCAATTGTTAGGAAATAAGGGATAAAATATGCGGAATAATCCCTCACAAAATTGCAACAGTAGAAACTAATAAGCAGAAATTATTACAGATCTCAAATAAAATTGCAGAATAAAATAACACAACACAAAGAGACAGTATTTAACGTGGTTCACCTAATTTGGGCTACATCCACCAAAAATCACTTGCTCATATTTTATTACAAGCCACCGCTCTCTCAATACAATACCCAGATCCGTTTGGAGCTATGCTCAACAAACTCTACAGAATTCACACCCGAATTCAAAACACATCTGCAATACATTTACTTGTACATCTATCAAATGCATAAGACCATATAAATAGACAACTGCTTAAGTAGTTTTACAAAACCATGGGTATCAAAACCATGGGAAAAACCCATCCCATAAACCTATGGGTCAAAAAACTCACCCATATGAGAAAAGCACATTTCCCGATATTTCGGGTGTAATTTTTCGAGGCCAAAAAATTTACGCCTAAAATTGTTTTTTTTGGGGGCTACGCCCCTGAACCCTTGCTACTGAGGGCTGCCACCCCCAGTCCCCTGCTCAAGGCCGGGCACGGCCCCGAACCCTGGCGAGGATACATGAAAAGTGTACAGTCTTCAACACTTTCACACATGAAAATAGGCTCCACAACCTAACAAAATCATTCATACCTAAACCAACCTAAACTTCATCATACCTAAATCAACCTAATTCCATTCATACCTAAACCACAACCTAACTCCATCCATGCCTAAACCACAACCTGACTCCATCCATGCCTAAACCACAACCTGACTCAATCCATGCCAAAACCACAACTTGACTCCATCCATGCCTAAACCACAACCTGACTCAATCCATGCCTATGACCTGACTCTATCATACCTACACTACTTAGTTTCCATCACATATAAAAATCACAATAGCAAGATAACCACAATCATATATACATGATACCAAATCATCCATCTCATCATATAAATCGATGTATCCATACAATATACACTAATACCAAATAATATGAATCTCTTAAAAAACCTCATATACAACCTCACCATATTCGGCACGCAAGCTGGTATATGATCCAAAATAAATGAAAACCCTCATATACAACCTCACCATCTTTGGCACACAGGTTGGTATATGATCGAAAATAAATTAAAACCCTCATATACAACCTCACCATCTTCAGCACGCAGGCTGGTATATGATCAAAATATAAATGAAAACCCTCATATACATCCTCACTCTCTTCGAAACATAGGCTGGTATATATCAAAAATCAATATAATACATCAAAATGGAGGGACATACATCAAGCATCATCCTATCAGAAATCCTCCATATCATTCGCTCCCATCTCCTCCTCCCCTTTGACTCCTGTTCGGCGGCCTGCTGACATCTCATCACCCGTCATGGGTCATGGTCGGGTCCCTGTTGGTACATAATCTAGGGATGGTCTCCATTAACTGGTGGCCTCACCCTGATCATGTCTCAGGGTTCAATGGCCCCTTATTCTCTCTACATTTTGGGTGTGGGATCTGGTCCTCTCGCTCGAGGCCTGCTATGCCCTGTACTCTCTGTAGGATAGAAAATCTATCCCTACTACCATCAGCTTGTCCTGATAATACCTGGCCTGACATAGGGCATCCCGCAACCTGGATACGGGTACTGTCTGTGGTGGCCCCATCAGCCTCTACCCCTGTGCCTATCCTGTGGGACCTAATCTTGCCCCTGCCTGTGAACTGGGACCCTATCTCGATTCCTGTGCTGGTGCCATCGGCCTCGCACCATGTGCCTATATCTGGGCCTGTAATGCCACTATCTGTGCATGTGTAGTGGCCAAATGGCCTTGCAAACCTATAACCTGTACCTGTAGGGCCGCCACTTGATCACCATCACCATCTCCATCTCCACCTTGAGCCATCTAGGCTTGTAAATTGGCCACATGTGCATGTAACACAGACACCTCTACCTTTGAACCTACCAAATGCCCCTGCACCATCCCTAACTGTGTAATTAGGGTGGCTACTTGCCTCTGTAGGGCATCCCTCTGCACTATGATGGTGGCCAAATATAGTTACCTTGGCCTTGGTGGTACTACTCGTAGTTGTGCATCCCACCACTACCTGTACCTGTTGGTCACCCCAACATCATCTATCTGTTAGTCGACCGGTTGCTCCTCCTGCCTGGTTGGTACAGTGGGTCATGGTGGATACATAGGTCTCTCCACATCATCTCTCCTGTACTAGGGGAAGGGTATGGGTATATCCTATGGCAACTGAAACTACCGTCTGACCCAATCTACAGGTATCATCTCATGCTCCCCTACCTGCCACCCCTCTATCCACCTATAAATCTGTAATCCATCCAGCTCCACCACCATCTAAATATATGAAGGATAGCCTACATATGGCCTCCAAATAATTTCCATGCCAGAAAACCCCTCCAGTAATCACCTATAATAGGCTACATCATGTGTAGCTCTCACAGCTTGGCACTCCCTAATAGTCAGTACCCATCACCTGTATCCCACCCACAACATCCCTACCTCAAATGCATCTGCTCAGGGCATACCAAATGGTCGCACACACACAATGTGCTCATAAGCCCAACAATGTAATAAGAATGTGTAAAACATGCTGAATCACCGTAATTACCCACACACTCATAGATCCCTATATAAATGTACCAAGAAAGCAAGCACCCATGAAAACTGAGTCCTGCTCTCTACCATGTCATGTACGACCCCCATCAATGATCATGGGAACCTCCCACCCTCTGCATCTGGTTATGCAAAATAGCAGATGACCTCCATCAACATCACTACCAGCCTCATCTCCTCTGGGTAGGCCCGATACATCTCTCCATAGCTAAGATTGGCACTGTGGAATCCTAACAACACCATCCCCTCACCAAAAACCAGTACCAATAACTCCTCTGAGGCCTCAAAGGAGATAGAGTGCACCTACGTCTCCACTATCGGTAGTCTCAGGATAGGCTAGATGTCTTCCAGGGTGACTATAATCTCACTCGTCAAAAAATGAAAAGTGTTGGTCGTTGAATCCCATCTATCGATGAGGGAGACCATTAAGTTCGGCTCTCGGACCACATAATGGTAACGTCTGACCATACCTTTTCCGTGACCTAGCTACTTGGACCTAGAACATTGCTAGTGACCTGTGACCTCATGTGCTTTCTATACCTTACGGCACTGTTACCCGTGTTGATTGACCTAATGAATTTACCTTGCCTCTTATTGTGACCATTTATCCAAACCCAACCTTTGGTGTACCAAAACATACCTAAACATTCCTGCACCTGACCCACGATGTGTTTCCTGACCATATCCTATACCTTGGATACCAGAATCACCTCAACCTTGTTTGGATAACCATATCAACCTTAAACAATGTATATTTTGCATGCTCTTTAGCTTGGTATCATGTTTTAGTTTATATGTGTGTGTGCATTTGACTGTTACTACCTTTGACCCTGACCCATTACCTGGATTACCCGAGTAGAACTTTACCCCTATTTACCCTTGTTACCCACCTTCCTCTTCCTCAAATTCACCTTTTTATCAAACCACTCACCGATTTTAACTTCTACCTCACTAGTTCCTTGTTTGAGGGGGATCACCTTCACCCACACATGGGGCAACCACATCGTATTTTTTTCAACGTCGCTTACTAATACAAGCTACGCAACAAAAAGGGGAAAAATGTAGACACCAAAATTGGGTCACATTCCCCTTGGTCCATCAACAAGTAACCAACACACTCATCTAACCATGGCCCCTTTCACCCCACTCTAATATTAATTTAATTAATTAAATTAAATTAATTCATGATCTATCTATTATTTGAATATCCTAATTGAGATAATGCCCACACATCCACCTCATCTAGCCACCTCACCCTAAGACCTATTCTTAGTATGTTTCCATAACTAACTAAGACCTACCTAAACCCTAAAAATCAAATCCTACATTCCCTCTAACCATATTCCCGCCCGTTAGAAAGGAAGCTTCCATTCTAATCCATGGAATAAAATGAACGAGATCCAAGAAATAAAGAGGATCTTCCCATTTTAGTAAACCTAGGAAATCTTGCCCTAACTGACACTGGTCACCCTAAACCACCGCCGGTCAGCCCATAACCACCGTCAGTTACCATTTAATCTCCAAAATAACCTTATTTCAAGGTTGGCAGATTCCTGAGAAAAGAGGGATGAAACCAGAGTTGCATGCGAGTAGAACCAACATTTTTACACACATCAGAGCATCCAGAACCAACATCAGAAGCAATCACAAAACCATTTACATTCACGGAAGCACTAGGTGAAGCACCATCACCACATCAAGATACATCTATTTGATCAACTACCATTGCCACCGAGCCATCAAACCCATACAATGGTAGTTCCTCCTAGCCAAAAGGAAGCTCTCATGATTAGCTGTGGATCAAGAAGTCATACGCGCACACCAACCTTCAACTAGCTCTAATAGGTATTCCTCCTAAGCCCATTTACCCTTATATGTTTCATCAATATTCAAAGAAATTCTCTAGAATTAGATGAAACAGATAACACCAGAAAAAAGGGTCGATCACTCTCCACATGGGCAAAAGAAAGATGGAAAATGAAGGTGAAAGGGAGAATGAGTTCACCACAAACAAAAACCATGCAGGTCTAACTTTTTTCACATGAACAACACATGAAATGGAGCTTGCAAGTAAAAGGGAACACACAACATGCCAAGAAATGAAAACAGAGAGGCAAGGACAAATGAAACGCGAGACTAGGGCAGAGAGATAGCCACAAAAATCAATTCTATTGATCAAAAGATGCACAGTTAATTACATTCATGGTAGAAGGTGAAAATACATTACAAAGACCGAACTCAATGTCTGAAACATGTGGGAAGTCAACCAACATTTTGACATGGTGTTATTACAACAAAGAGTGATTTGTTTTAATGAGCACAACTCTTACATTTATAGAAGATAAAAGGAGAGAATAAAAGGAGAAAGAGAGGGAAAACCGTATTTGAATTCAACCACCAACATTAAGTTCTTTGAAAATTTTGGGCACCTCTGGTTATCCACTGTAACACTTCATTTCCCAAAGATGGGTGCCCATACTACATTTAATGGTGGTAGTTATGTAACTTAGAATTGTATCTCTTCCGTGTTAGAGACACCTTCTATCTTTCCACCTAACAATCTCCCCTTTAATTTATGAAATCTAATTTTATTGCATGGAGGAGGTCAATATTCTTCAAATCATATCAGATTCAAAAAATATGATTCTAAATCTTCAGCAATTACAACTCCCATGGAAAAATGTTGTCCTCCTTGTTATGTGTCTCTATAGTTTTAACTTTTTGCAATTTTTTACCGCCACAGTCTCATCCTCATGTTTTCCGTGAATTTCAACTTCTGCAGTATTTCTTTCGATGCCACAACCTTTGGTAATCCTCCATAGTTTTCCCTTTATGGTGTTGCATTGTTTTTTTTATCTCGTGTCTTTTCTAGCTCTTCTTCTTTGACCCGCGGCCTCATCCATCATAGCATGGATTTGATATAACATATGCGATTCCTTTTCTTCACTCTATTGCCTTATATTATATTCATGGATTTCCTAACTTTGGCAGATTTATCCCCTTAGCCACGGTTTTTGACTTCTTATCTGCAACATGTTGAAATAATTTTGTGGCTATCATTCCTCTGCCTGTTGCTCAGTTTTACTTCCGCGGCTATCTCCAACTCTTTGTGGCCGTTACTTCAAGTCCGCAGAAATCCAATTTGTTCTATTTTTTCAAGAGGTGCAAAAATAGATAACAGTTCCCTCCAATGTATCCCAAAATTCTAAACGATCATTTCTTCAATGCATTATGCACTGCATCATTATAGGTGGTGTTCTTTATAAACTATGTTTCTATGGCCTTATTTTAATATGTCTTAAAACACATGAATCTACTAAAACAATCCATGAGTTCATGACAATATATGTGGCAGCCATTTCAACAATAACGTCGTCGCTAAATGTGTCTTACGATTAAGCTATTACTGGCTGACCATGAATCACTATTGTTGCACATACGTTAAGAAATGCATCAAAACTCAACAACATTCAAACCTCATTCATGTTCCCAATCAATCTTTACAACAATCTCAAGGCTTGTGGCCCTTCTCACAATGGGGGTTATACCTCATTGGCACTATTAATCCTCACTCATCACAACAACATCACTCTATCATCACAACCATTGAATACTTCAAAAAATGGGTTGAATCCATCCCCTTAACTTCAACTAAAGAAAACAAAATCATCGAATTCATCTATCAATACATCATATGTCACTTTTATGTTCCTCACAAACTTATCACAGATAATGGAAATTCCTTCAAAAACAAGGATGTTAAGAAACTCTATGAAACCTTCAATATCAAACTTAGCTTTTCATCACCATACTATCCCCAAGTAAATGGACAAGCCAAAGCCTTTAACAAAACACTCAACAAGATCCTCATGAAAATAGTAGATGAAGCAGGAAGGAATCGGCTTCTCCAAATCTCGTTTTCTCTCTAGGCTTATTGAACTAGCATCTGTACTCCAACATGTACTACACCCTTCTCACTTGTATATGTATTCGAGGTGGTTCTACCCCTTGAATTGAAAATTCCATCACTATGTGTATCTCTCAAATACTTTATCCCCGATGAAAAATATCGACAAGACCTTCTAGCACAATTAGAGTTATTATATGAGAAATGATTAAGAGAACTTGAACATAATCACATCTACCAAGAACGCATCAACTGCACATATAAAAAACATGTAAAAGAACATGACTTCAAAATAGGTGATCTCATTCTCAAATAAAATCAAAATGTCACTACTCTAAAACAAAGTAAATGTGGAAAGTTTTCCCCTAATTGGATTGTCCTATATGTCATTACTCACAAGTATGTGTCAGGAGCATATCACTTAGCCTCCCTTGATGGTACACATGAAAAGGATTCTCTGCATGCCTTGAACTTTTGGCCTTTGTAATGTTAACTTATGATCATCATAACAATCGTTACATCTAAGATCTTATTCCAATATCAACCAATCATTTTCTCATCGCAATGATTTTAAAGTATGTGGTTTTCGGTCACTATCATAAAAAACCTTAAATATGAGCACCACAAATTTGTTCATCGGATATTTCACTATAAAAATTTCCCCTTCTATAGGAACCTCGTAATCATTACATTCATTTACCTTGTGTACCAATCAAAAACGTGTCATGGCGCACATATGTGTTTGAAGTGTACACATCTTTCTTCCCCTCCTCAAAACATTCTATTAGTGTTTTTACCTTAGCTCAAAATAAAGTTAAAAATATCTATGGATGCTTCTTATAAAAAATAATAGACCACTCCCTCAAAGGAAATCTATTCAAAAATCAAAAATTATATTATCAAAAATAAAATTAGATTGATCCTTTGAAGGAAAAATACCTATTAAAAATATAGACCGATCCCTCGAAGGAAAACTACCCATAAAAATTATAGACTGATCCCTTGAAGGATGACTATCTCTGTAAAAATCAATGTCAAATATTCAAAATTGTAGACCACTCCCTCGAAGGATGGCTACCCATGTAAAATTGATTCCCAAATCAACCAGCCTTCAAAAATTCAAGATATCAAAGCATCCTAGGAAAGCTTTCTGCATTGATTAACTTTCCCGTCAAAAAGAAAACTTCTCGCATTGATCAGTTTGCGTCGGAAAACATAAAATATGTATAGTTGGGGCATCTCTCTATGAAACGGTTCAAAACGAGAACCCTATTTTCCCACACAAACCTACACATATCAATCCCTTTCACGTCCTAGAAAGGTACATCTTATCACGTTATCTATGTATCTGAGATTCCATGTGTAACCACCTATTGATAATCCCACATTAATGTTTATTGTTAAGGTAAAAAGTGAAATTTCATTCACCATTTTCTATACCCATCACATATGACTAAAATATAATATCAAAGTAATCATTCCATTTTTACTCTCATTCCAAAAGTTAGAATATATTTTGATTCATTTGGATCACATCTAAGTCACAAAAATCTTAATACATCACCATCCAAATCATATAAATATTAAAATCATATTTTCAAATCACATAAATTAGGAACATTAAAAACATACAAAAACATACATCAAGAAATCCATCATATTACAA
Source organism: Taxus chinensis (assembly GCA_019776745.2). Taxonomy (NCBI): domain Eukaryota; kingdom Viridiplantae; phylum Streptophyta; class Pinopsida; order Cupressales; family Taxaceae; genus Taxus; species Taxus chinensis. The sequence goes on from CM034154.1 coordinate 719,438,765, forward strand.
CAAATACATGAATCATAAATCAAACCATGTCATCATATATATATATATATATATATAATCATGATCAAATTACCAATACATAATCAAGGAGTCCCCTCACTCTGTGTATAAAAAACTAAAAATAAAGGCTTCACAAAAAGAGCCATATAAATATCAAAACTATCAAACATACATCAATACATATCTACTGAGTAAAATGCACAACAACAAAGAACTTGCCACCACCAACGATGCTCCCTTGAGATGCCAGATCACCACCACCTTGTTCACTTCCATCATCTCCATCTCCCCTATCTAGCCCTTAAGGTGGATGACCCACACTCACCCTACTAGCATTAGGACCCGCCACCTTTCGAGCTTGATGCTCCCCATATCTAAGAGCAACTGGAATTCCCTTAATTACCAAGTCCTGGTAGTATGCTAACTCATCCTAGATCATATGAAAATGGGTATATCTAACTAATCTTGATGTAACCATCTGACCACTAGCCTAGGCATGGGCTGCCAAATCCATAAATAATACTGATGATCATGTGATACTGAGAGCCCTTTTCAGGGTCTCTTGTTACTTTCTATACCTATCTTGGTTGGTTTTGGCTTGTGTTAATTATTGTCTAATCCCATCACCCTCAGCTACAATCTTATCCCTCTCACTAATCAAAACATCCCTCTCACCTATTAGGGTGACCCTGAATCCAATCAAATCATCTTGCTCCACATGTAATCCATCTCTCTCAAACTCCATTATAGCCTTCTTGGCCATCAACTATGAGATTGTAGCCTCTAGGCCCCCCTTATCTCCATCATCCTCCTCATTATCACTAACATAAATAATCTCTTATGCTCCCTCTATTCGAGCATGCACCCTTCTCCCTCTCTAAACTAATCGAGCCCTCTAAAACTCAACATAAGAACCAGTCCACTACCGCCTGTAACCGAAGGTCACTCCAACATCATCTATAGGAACTAGGTCATCATGATCATATAGACCTATAGCTCCCTGCTCATTAGGTATAATAAGAGGTGGTCCCACAACTACCTTGGGAGTATCCACATCTCCTTCATCTCATCTATATGGTACTGGAGCATCTATAACATCCTATATCAAACCAAATTGTCATCTAACACGAATAAATATGACAAACTCCCGTTCTCCCCCTTGTCTCCCCTATACCTATAACTTCTGATGTGTCCCATCAAGCTCATTCTCTAAACTCAACTACACTAGAAAATCAATATATGATCTCCATAAACGGTAATTAGATCCCTATAATGAGCCTCTCTCCATACCCCTCTCGACCATCATGCATCACCTCGCCATCTCATAAAACCAACAAATCTATCAGTCATGTCCACACCCCCATGGTAAACCATACAGATGAGCTATAGAAATATGTACAAATTCCCAACACTTTAGTAAAAATGCAACATCTATCCCAAATATCTTATGGACTCTCGAAGCCCACCACTCCCTTTATTTTTTTTTTCAGTAGTGCATGGACCTAAGAAAATATAGAATAATTCTCCATCATCTTTGTAACTACTTTAGTCATCATCCATGAAAATATACCCCCTCCAGAATTAGGAAAAGAAAAACATGAAATACACATCATCAACATAGTCATCTGGGTACACCCCTCTCTCTCTGCAAAATATAGAGACTGATAACAAAAACCACTTGAAGTGTATCTCACATGCTCAGCATCATCTCCATACAATCTTCTCATCACATCCTCTCTCTTCATCTCATCAATATAATAGATTCCCTCCCCCTAGAGTGACAACCTCGTAATCTTATGAACATCCTCCAAAGTAATAGTAATCTCACTTGTCGGTAACCAAAACATACAAGTAGATGGATTATATATCTCCATTAATGGCAACAACAACCCTCAACATCTATGAATGTGTCTATAATCACGAATCCCTACAAACCCCATTGGATACACATGAATCCAATCATCATATGACATATCCTCACATAACTCCACTAGGATCATTGGAATCTTGTCTCAGATAGTCAGCTTGCCATTCACCTACAACCAAAAACAAACAAAAACACATATTAAAATCCATATTCATCACAACATTCATCAAAACTTAATTGAACACATCGGTCACTAACAAATAAACCTAGTCGCAAGTAAAAATAAAAATCACTAATGATTCACATAAATCACTAGCGATCCACCTGAATTGTCAACAATTTTAAAAATAAACCCTGCATACGGGCACAAACAAAAAAAATTGAAATCTAGCAAAAAATATAATAACACAACAAAATCAAGTGCCTACCTCTGCTTGTGTGGTCTTCCTCTTTTTTCTCGATGACGCCATTTCTTGCAATCACATTTTCTCACCCACTTAATCTCTCTAACTCACAAATCAGTTCGCACAAATAAACTATTCACATTGAAAATAAGCCTTTTTATATCCTCCAAACTTTCGCAAGAATCACTGGCAATTCACCCTAATCATTGACAATTAGTATAAATCACTAACGATTAGTAACTTTTAAATCTTAAATAATCATTTTTGAAAAATCCAAATAGCCTTATCACATTTTTCAACAAAAATGTCTCATTTAAGAGACCCCATCCTTGAACATTAAATCCTTAGAAAAATCAATTTAGCTTGGGATATGTCATATGTCTATGGGATGCAAGCCATTTGGACCCCATTCAATTGACCTCCCCATCCTTTCAATCCTACCCTTATGAATCATATGACCATAATAAATGAACCCTTTGGTTCCCCCTATCGCTTGGTTCCATGTTAGCACCACTCGTTACGATGCCTTGTCTATGGAAAATTTTCAAAAAAACACATATCCAACATATCCAACACAACTTGTCAACCCAGTGTTCCTTGAATTATGTTGTAGTCATCGCATTTTGTGGGGGATCACACATACAAAAAAAAATTAACCTATCAAAAACCATTTTTATCTAGCACTTTGCCTACACCAAACTACTCGATAAAAGGGGAAAATGTAGACACCTAAAATTAGCACCACTAATTTCCTTGACCACATACACTATCTTCACAATAATATTAAATCAAGTAGAGTCATATAATCACATTATTTAATCCATAAAACACTTATCCTAAGTCTAAAATCCTTCACAATATTTACTCCATGTAAATATCTCCTCACACCAAGTAAACACTATTTCAAAGCTGTAAAATCTTATCAAAAACTACCTAACCACCCTAAATCAAACCTAATCATTTTAAAACCATTCAATCAAAATTTTATCACTACATCCTAACATCTACACTACATCCCCAAGCTTCCCTTAACCATTTACCCACATCCTAAACCAAACAACCTTGTTTAGAAGTGGTTTCATCCACTTTCCAAGGAATTTCCCCAAAAAAGTGGATATCCAATGATTCTACCTAATCGCCAGTGATTATAAATAGCACCTTTGTGATCTCTCTCAGGGATCTTCGATTTCCGACATTCAAGATTTAATTTTATTCTTTATTTTGACTTCATAGTATCCAAGACATAATCAAAGATAATCCAACATCAACATCAATCATTTGCAATGACGTTTTGTGGTCCTTTTCACCATTCAATCTCCAGGAGATGTGACAAGACAACACGACAACACACATCATTCCCACTGAAGATTTTAGGAATATTTTGGCTATTCTTCTTTTCAAAGGTATTTCTGCATCTTTTTTTATAATTTACAAGTCATAATAAATCTTAAAACTCAATCAAAAACATCATTTTAGAGTCTTAATTATTGTTTTTAGAAAAATTGTCAATTTCATAGCAATTGCTAGTGATTCACTCTAATCACCAATGATTGGCTTATATCATTGATGATTCCTTTCAAAATATATATTTTTATGGATCTATCATTTTTATCAAACTCTATTTATTTAACATGTTGTTTCTAAGTATGGCTCTCTATTAGATGGTAGTTCTTGGTCCTTATCATCCAATCACAAGTATTTACGAACTCCCTATAGTTCAACACCCCTTCTTTTGGGAACAATACAACATTATTCATGAGTTGACCTTGTGCACAATATGATTTTCCTTTGATGAAGAAGACATAAAATATCATGAGATCGAATAAGAGACTAAATATTACTGGTATGACTACTTCGAGTCTGTCTTGATCGCATCCACTCTTTCCTGGGCCACCTTCGAAGATGCACAGGACTTTCCTTTCAATCTTGAATTTTAGAGATCTCCATCCATTATCTATCTATTGTTATCTATCATTATATTTATCAATTCACTTGATTATTACAAAGTGAGCTGACATCCTCCAAAGAAATCCCTTTAGATTCCTAGAATTGGCCTTTTCCACAACTTCAATCAACCATTAGCATTATGATTCATCCTTGTGGGTATCTTTAAACCATGTCATCTTCTGAGGTTGGTTTTTTTTTCGTTGTTTCACTTAATTAATTTAATGTTGGAAAGAAAAAAATTCTCTAAACATTATGTTTAATTATTTATGGTTGTTTGATATGGATATTGATATTATGTGGATATACAGATATTGATAGTTGATGAGTGATGTTGTTTATATGTGATGTGTTAGGAATAATGAGACTTTAATGTGATAAAAATGTGTTTTAACTTATGGATAAGAATTAAAATGGTATGATTTATTTTACACTAGATTTGATGCATACGCGATGGGAATGAATAAAGTGAAGGCACTTACACTTTTTTTCCTTTATTCCAAATGTTAACAGATGACTAGTAATGGGTATTCACATGTAGGATCTTGGATATAGATGGAAGTGAAATGTATGCCTTCCTAGGACATGGGGAAGGGTTGACATGTGTAGGTTGTATGGGAAAAATGATCTCTTGTTAATGATTTCATAGGGAGATTCCCTAGCTGCATTTTCTATTTTTGACGTAAACTAATCAATGCAGGAAGTTTGATTTGATGGGAAAGTTGATTGATGCGAGAAGATTTCCTGGGATGCTATTGATATTTTGAATTTTTGAAGGTTGGTCAATGCAGGAATCCTTTTTACATAGTAGTGATGCAACCTAGAATCTCCTGTGAATAAAACCCAGGCACGCTAGCACATCACCCAGCTTGAGGTGAGGGCTCGCCCAAAGTGCGCAAAGGTACCAGGATCCTCTTTAAAGTTACTTTTGCAGGATGTTAGTGTGATGATGATAAGACATATTCAGATCCATAAATAAACATAAGCATTCCACAGTGCATAATACAGATCTAGATCTTAGATAATCATGAATTAAACAATAAATGTAATAAGATTAACCATACACGAACCAGTTTCAGTTTTGTCTAACACCATTATCCAACCAATATCATTCATTACCTTGAACACTATAAAACAGAAAATCTTCTTACATTATAAAGAATCACCATAAGTCATGCGTGTATCAAATCTAGTAGGATAACTCTCCAATAATTCACACACACACACACACACACACACACACACACACACACACACACACACACACATGCCCACTACTACATAGTTCAATACATATTTATAGAGGTGGGTACTTTCCCTTCACCACCTACGCACTTCTAAAAATAGGTCACATGTTGATAATAACCATGTGCCTTTACAATAACATGCTCATATTTAATTGTGTTAATAATAGATGTCGTATAGTTAATTGGAAGAAGTAATCCTATTATTAACTACAACCATACATGGTGCTTATCATTCACTTGTTCTCAAAATACCATTTGTGTGTCGCACAATTATCCATCCCGATGTGTTCTCCATACACAATTTCCAACAATAGTATGTATCCATAAAAATGGTTAAGTCTGAACCAAACTATTCTGGCATGTATTTCCTTTCCTATTATTTCGTGCCTTGAAATGGATCTTGTTCCCGCGCCCATATTCTTGGCATGTATTCTCCTTAGAAAAATATTATGTATGCTCAACATTACCCCACACTAAATTACATTTTCATCTTGGAAATGGGAATTCTTTCTGATATTCCCAAATAATAAAGAATAGAAATTGAAAGAATTAAAGAATCACTTAATGTAACATCCATTTTTTGTCACTTTGTCTCTAGATTTTTTTAAAAAAAACTTTATGCAACTGATTTAAATACCCATATATTTAAATCAACATAAACCTTAATGCCATTCATTTTCGATAACTGTCATGAACCATGTGCAGCTGTATGAGGGAATACTGAACCTACTCGTTCTCCCTCAATGCTCTACATGAACCCTTACACGCAATGTAACCTTTGGTTCTCCTTTTTCAAGGGATGATGTATAAGTGAAGGATCTCAAGTTTCTACCTGGGTTCCACCTATGAAATCCATAGGCATCCGATGACTTAGATTAAAGGGAAATCTTGACAGTGTAATCAGCTACGTACACCTTAGTCACTTATTCAGTTATATGGATTCACAAACTTTACGTAAAGTTTCTGAGTCATGTACACCATGATCCATTCCATACTCAGGAGGTCCAACCTGTCTTGTAACTCTATCAAGGTTTGTACTTAGGACAACACCATACTACAATCCAATCTCTTGACAAGACAACTCATTACAACTACTATACAACAATATCTGAATGGTGACAATCATCATCATAGGGATACAATTTTGTAGTATATTAAATGAGTTCTCCCACCTAGAATCCTGCATTGGTGTATAGTGTTCTATGTTTTTAAGGTAATCATTGTAGAACAGCCTAGGGCTTACAATACCTTCTCCACGAATGGGACGTATCTAAGGTCAGGATTGAGTTGATCCCAGGATCCCCAATATCTATAACATTTTAATTACCTTTCAATATCTCATACCCATGTTAACCATTGATGGAAAAAATAATATCAATGTCAAGGACTATTATTACAGTTTCAACAGTTGTATCATCTTTAACATTTAGGCTCATATTCCTTATTCCATGTTCTAGGGATATGTACTTATATAAAGCTAGATAACTGAGTATGATTCATTTCTTGTATTAAGTACCATAGGCTATCAAAGCCAACCATTCTTTCAGTTTAAGCACATCACTTTTATTTATTGCATCTCAATAAATAGTATTCATCTATTTTACTATCTCCAACAAGTAAGATATATCTGGGGTGTCCATCATGATAGGTTTAATGAACCACCTGCCCAGTTATCTTTCCCTATCACTCTCTAATTGTTTATAGAGATAATTACAGTATTGACCAGGGATGAGGTTTCAATGCCTGTTCTTTTAAACTTAGTATGCATATCCCTATTTACTTCCATTGTATCCAACATGCTTATGTGGTCATAATGATGGGACAGCCCCTAGATAAAAACATTTCATCTCATTGAGCATAATATTTCATAACAAAATTTGAATAGTGGAACCATACTCAATATATTTTCATATTAGATTACCATAGGCCCTTCCTCTTGTTACGTGGGAGTGACGTCCTTGAATATGACTTAGTGTTGATTTCACTTAGAAATCAATATTACATTCTTATATCTTTGTTATGAGTTAGCATAACCTATGTTTTCAAAACAGCCATAACATAGATGTACCATATTATCATAACCTTACCATGGTTCATGATAATCCAGATACTTACTTAGCAGCTGCCATTAAGATTTGACAGTCAATTTTTTAGATATCTTTGACTGGTGGAGTACACCTTATACAAAACCTTTGGATAACGTAACACAACTTTACAAGTAGGTTGTTATATTACATTATGTAATGAAGCAGTTATCCATTAGTAACCTTAACTATTCCCTAGTATGGTTAACATATGATTCATTAGATCATGATATTCTTAGGAAACAATCCAATCATAGTTCCTTATATGTTCCCTAGCATTCACACATATGTTATGCGCTAGTAATTACTACGCATTTAAGACTAACGCTTAATACAACAGTGATAAAGGTACTAATAACCTATCTTTATAAATTCTGAGTTCTTAACTCATCATTTTCCAATCAATCACTTATAAGACAATATATTGCAACAGAAAATATTTATTAATTTCATTCAAGAGATAAGTACAATTCATGTCTATAAGCATCATCAAATTCTTTCATTTTAATGAATAATACAGAGACATTAAATAACAAGGCCTTTCCCGATTCTAAGGAGAAGTAATTCATATAAGAAAATTCCAGTCAGTCATATCTTTAGCTTTCCTCAATTAGAATAATATACAAACTAAATACTTCACTCTTTCTCCATGACATTTTATCTACAAAATTGTTAGCAAAAGTCAGTTCGCAAGAACTAAGCATGATAAGCATCAACTCATCATAACAACATGCTCTACTTAATTATTTCATAAAATGAACTCATATTATTTTTATGAATCAATATTGCAGAACTTAAGAAGATAGCATTTCTTTCTATAATATGTCAAGAGTAAGCACTTTCATGAGCCAAGAAATAAATCAATTTCAAACCTTCGTTTCAATAAAACTATTTCAGTCACTCAGAACAGCCACCTAGATTATAAGGTGCCTGATAATCATAAGTGATCAAAAGACTACACATAAGAGTATCAAGATTCCACTTACGCAATCCCATACTTGTATGCCTAGAATCATTCTTACTTATTAATTAAGTAACCATAAATATAACAAGAATCACATTCAAGCAATCTCTTAAATGTTCTTAATAGGTCCAATCAAGGATTTCATACACCCATAAGGTCTACTAAGGCCCATGCAATAATACTAAGGCATCAAGTGTAATTAGTTAAAATTACAATATTAGAGTGGTTAACTTCAAGGATGAGAGAGAGCATTCACGGTATCCTGCCATTTAGCAAACAGGTAAAATTCGAGTAATAGGTTACGTAGTCAATACATACCTCGACTTAAGCATTTATTGAACATAAAAAACTAAGAAAAGGAATTTAATTCCATTTTTCAGTTTGGTTATCAACTAATCGGTACCAAATGACACTTAGAGAATTTCAAAACCCCTAAGGGAGAAGTTACCCGATGTAGTCTAGATAACACGATTGTTACTTAACTCAATCAGCTCAACTAGACATTCCTTATCCTATGAACTTATTCATGAAAAAATAAGGTTAGTACAAATTTTCATTCCATGGTGGGTCAAGACTCCATTATAATATATTAAAATAACCTTGTATCCCATTCTACTAAACAAGGTTAGATCTTACCAATTTTAATCGAACCTTCTAAGTTTAGGTAAAGGACTTAATTCCATACCTTAGTATTGTTATCAACATATCATTATCTGATAAACACAATTGTAATCAACCAATTATCCCAATTGGGCATTCATTAAAGCATGAATTTTATTAAACAAAATTCAAATGAAAGGTTTCATTACTCCACACTGAATCAAAGACTCAATTAGAACTATGAAAAGATCTACCAACCCATTCCACTAAACACGGTTGGAGCATACCAAATTATTCATGACACAACCCAAAGAAAACAATAAAGAACTTTTTAAAGGTCAAGAGAACTCTGTATTCCCCAAGGGAGAACGAAATATAGCCAGATAAGATTTAAGGAATCAAGTTTTTCCGGTGAACCAAAATAACACTCAATCATATACATGAGCTTACACCCATCAAGGATCTAGCACTTCATAAGATCTTAGTTAGATAGCAAACCTGTCATATTCTTATGAGGAGTATGTTACTTAAAATATTATGACCTTAAGTGGGTTTCAACTGAAACTCTACACATCCTGTTTCTTAATTAAATATCACGGTAAGGTCATCAAATCACTCAAAATTTTCTCTACACTGATTACAACGAAGGTGTAATAACACCCAATTATTAACACTCTAGAAGTCAAGAGGATTTATATCTTGATCAAGTTTAATATCTTATCATGCATGAAGACTCAAGTTCAAACATAAGAGACATAAAATCAGCTTAAGGAAAAACTGAACAACTCATCAATAGATTAGCTAGACTCATGGAACTGCTCCCAATCGTTTACCCAAACCTTCTAACAGCTGTTAATGGTAGGTAACTACCAGTGACAAATAACAAACTACCTTCACTACAAATTTTTGAACCTCAAAAATGTAATCAATGACCTCTGCAAGCATAGTCAAGAACATAAATACCTCAAAAAACAAACCCAACTAATATTACTAGCTCATATGTTGTGGTATGAAGTGCCCTATTAAGGAATTGTTTAACACTCTCCTTCGAACACAAGATCAAAAGAAAAAATTCTTAGAGAATATATGACCTATTACGATCATTTTCTAATGAACAACAATATGATTCCCTTCTTCCAAGGTAAAGGTGACAACCAAATTGCAAACAATCAGATAAGCAATAGCTGAATCAGGATTGTGAAACCCAATTTTTTTTCTAGATAGCATAGTATTCAATCAAGTCACCATATAAAGCTGTGGAGTCAGACCCTATATCTCCATTCAAAATATGCCCAATTCATTAAATAAAGAGGTAGAATTTGGTTAATAGAAACTATACTTAACCTGTAAAAGCTTGAATTTAGATAGTGAGGTTAGTTGTTTGTTCAACAATGTTTCCTTGCTATACTTAATTCTGGTTGACTTATCAAATAGCCAATGTGTACAACCAAAAGAATCAATACTCTGTGAAGTAGAAGTATTTTACTAGAACAAACCGGAGTCTTATCAATCTTGATAGGTACCCAAAATTAGAATTTCATCTACAGTACATGACCACACAAACCCGCTTCTAAATTCCTTCCATATCTTGTTTAATTTTTATGTATAAAACCTCAGAAGAGATGGGTAGAATTCCAAAAAAGGTTTTCTATATTTTTGATAATTACCAAATCACATCTGTGATAAAAATTCAACAAAATGGAACATGTACAGCCAAATACCTTTAGTGAATACATTCACAAAACGCATTCAACCCATGAAATACATTGTTTAGAACAATAATAAATCATATTGAAACCAACAACCATTAATTTACTTTCAAACAAAATTCCTCACAAATCAGAGGTAAACTACTCTCTACAAAATTAAAGTAAATTGATTCTAAACCACTGAAATTATGATCATGAATTTAAGTCAAAGTAAGTTCCTTTTGTGAGATTTCTAAATAGAGTAAGAGATTATGAAGAGTTAAGAGTGTATCATGCCTGTTACGCTTTTATCTTGTTTCCTTGCAAAGATTTCACGAATCCACAGAAAAATCCCCAAACCTTTGAAATGAATTCCTTCCTCCAACAGATCACAATTTTTCCATGATATTTAATGAGTCTGAGAACTTGTTGTCCAAGATTCAACTGTTACTTTCATCATGCAAACTTACAAAAACAAAAAACACATAGTTCCAATTTCCTTGCATGAAGAGCTTCTGTGAAAAATTTGCAATGGAGTGAATCGATACCAAAACTACCCCCTTGTTCCAATCTGTCCATGCACTTCCTGAGGAAGGTGGGCATTAAAATATATTAAATTCAAAGTTAAAGAAGTTTCCGCCAATTGACAACCAACCATTCTTAGCTCTCTCTTAAATTTAGCAAGTCATACTTTATGCCATGCAAGGCTATCTAAATTTAGTTAACTGATACTATTTCCCCCAAACTCAATCGGTGGGATCAATAAATAAAACAATAAAGAATTTAGTACAAAAGTATTGGCGGTGGGGTGCCAACTCATCACTTTATTCAATTAGAAAAACATTAGATTATAAAATGCTTAAGGGGCCAAACAATACTCTATGCAATGATAATCTGATGTTCTTCTTGTTCATAACTTAAGGATACACACCATTGTATATATTTATATTATATAACCTTTCAAATAGCTAGAATAATTACCACTTCTAGCTTCACATACAATAGATCCTCGTGCTAAGTTAAGGACTATATCATAAGATTAGATAGTCCTTCCCTGATTACACTAAGTTAATAAATCTCCCAAAGTAGTTATTTTTCTACTTCAGACTTGGAAAGTTCCCTTTTTGTAATCTATATATATATATATATATATATATATGTATATGTATATATACATATTCACATGTATATATATATATAAATAATGTTAACGTTAATCAAGAAATTTGTTCGTACATACTCAAAGGAGTAGATGCCCTTAATTCATAATAATTAAATCCTTGACTGACGACTATAGCCCCCTTATCCCTAGAAATACGATCATGATGGCATTAGTCATCAAATGGGCTACTATCAAGCAGTCGGTTTAAGACCTATTATAAACCAATAGGAAGTCTTGATCACATTTCAAATTAAGTTGATAAGCGAACTATCAAAATCATCAAAGCCTCAACATTACTTAGTTATAAAAGCTATAATGTTAACAATTAAATAGAGACAAGCAAAAACATCACAAATCACTTTTGAGGCTTTAATTTACACCAAGGATTTTATGACATACAATATTACAAACAATGTAATGTCACCTTATCGAAAACAGTTCATCAATAAGATAGACGCTAGATTAGCAGGGTTCTCATCTAAGGATATCATCCTTAGCTCATTCTTGATATTGTGATTACATGTTCACATCAAGTTTTCATTTAATTTTTTGATACGCAAGGATGCCAACTACTTAGGATAAAACCATTTGTCCTATCATAACTTTGACAACAACAATGAAAGTATGGGGTGTTACACTTAACAAAAGAATGAATATTTACTCTGCAACATCCTCTTCTTCAACAGGGAAGATCAACTCTGGATATTCAAATTTGATTTCTACCTCCAGTGTTTTCCAATCATTTAATGTTTTCCTTGTCTTTTCTGGAATGTCTGTGGCTATGGCATCTAGTTTGTCCTGAGTGATTTGTTCCTTCTCATTATGTAGTACCCAAACAACATTGGCCATAACAGACATTGTTCCTTCTAGAAGATCCATCTTCTATGTTATGAGCTTCTCAATCTCATCTATCCTCTCCTTTTGTGGATCTTGGGCTGCTACAAGAGATTCACATTTTTGTTTTACTAGTGCCAATCTTTCGGTGTGCCCTACAGTCTCATCTTTCATTTCTACCAGAATTTCATTATCTTCAACTAGAGTTCTGATCCTTATCACTGCCTCTGGTGTTGTACAAAAATTAAGAGTTTGGTCTACTTTCTTGAGCTCATTCTTTAAATTTTGGAGCACCACCTCATACATTGAAATTTTTCTGATCATAGAGGCCCTTGCTCTTTCTATTTATTGTTTAGCATATTTTTGTGTGGGCATTCTAAGTGGTCCATCTTCTAGCACAAAATCAACCAAAGTGCGCACATAATGCATAGTGGAAGGAAAATTTTTAGGTACTTTTGGTTCAAGATGAGGCCTTTCCTTTAGAATGTAATCACCAATATCTTCTACCATGATAATAAAGGCCTCATTATTTTTTCGTTCTCATTCTTTCTTTATCATTAAGCGCTCTATTAATGCAATTTTATCTTTTTTATCCTCCATCAACTCTCTAATGGTGGCAGCCTTATCAATTTTTCTCTACGCCACCTCAGCAGATACTTTGACTAAGGCATTGTTGACCTACTCATTAGATCTAAGAGTGGGATTTATGGGCATGTTCATGCTTTGTGGTGCCTTCTTTAATCTTCTTGAGACACGGTACTCCTCACATACATCAAAATCCGTTTTGTTCATATGGTTCTGCATGGACCATGATAGTTGTTTGCTTGTGTATGTAGTGGTCATATCTGGATCCATCAACACCCATCCATATAATTCCTTAAGGTCCGCTATTCTCTGAAACTGGGTAAAAATGATTTTTCTTGTGTCCTTAGTGTAGACCATACTTAGCACAACATACTTTTCACTTCTCTTTGTTCTTATCCCCTTAGGAACCTGAGCGCCAAGGTCTAGAGTTAGCCCTTCTCCTATCTAAGTTGTAACTGGCATGCTGTATTTCTCACACACAGTTTCTTCTATTTCTTTCACCCCTTCTTATTCATCTCCCATTTCTTCATCTCAAGGCTCCTCGACATCTTCTAGTTGAATGGGGGTTCCAGGCATGCTCTCTTTGGACTCCTCTGCCTCCTCATGAAGCTTCAAATTTCTTCTTCTCTTCTTCTCAGGTGCTTCTTTCTAAGGGGAGAGTCAAGGTGATATTCATATAGGATGCGATGTTCTTGTGCCTTGGGTCCTAGTTCTTCTGAATACCCTCTTAAAATGATGCTCTTCAAGGACTGCATCCATGTCTAAATCCTCTTCTCCTTCTTGTGCCTATGGTGGAGTATCTACGCGCTCACTTTCCACTCTATCTATGGGTTGCCTCTAGCCTCCACTATCCTCATGTTCTTCTTCCTAATATATCTCCATGGTCACGATAGGATTTGGAGATTCCACATTCTCAACCGTGTGTTTTCCCTTAGGTGGACCTGGTAGCATGAACTCATTCTCTACATCCTTTTTATTCGTAGGCCTAGGCTTGAGTTGAAGATAGATGAGTGTGGCTCCACTATCCCTAATATCACTACTTACTAGATTTATCTTTATAATATTTTAAATGAACCTCTCAATGTAGGTAGACTGACTTGGATAAATATATGTTTTTCTGAGAGTATGGTAGTCACAATCTACCTTGTTTGTGTTGAAGTTCAGCCGACACACATCAATAAACTTGTGAACTGAGGCCTGAAAGTAACGTGTTGTGAAGGATAGGGTAGTTTCACCATGGAATCCATGCTCCATCCTTCATATGTAGAAATGTTGATACACCACAAACTGTAATGCCTTGCCCACTACCGATGGTAGCTCCTTTAGAATGCATCACTCCTCAAATTCCGTGCAAAGTTGGTCATACCACAGTTCTAACCTTTGCTTGAACTGGCCACTATTGTTCCTTCACATAATTATTTCTCAAACATCTCCACAAGGTACTTCTTCTCCACAGGGTATTCCCAAATTTTGTTCTTTGGCCCATCAGGCACTCTAATTTCTACAAACACAAGAGATAAGAGGATAGTTCCAAAAATTATCTTCTCACCTATCTACGCTTCCTCAATAATATTTTATACAATGTAGTCATCCATGTTGTAGATTTCTCCCTTTGACATTTTCTTCATAACGTGTAGCCACATGGTGTTTACTTGTGACCATCTCTCTTGGTCATTCAACTTAGTGAGTTGGTGTGTGGATGCCTGCACCATAGGATACTTCCTTAATTTGTATATTTCCATTCTGCATGGACCCTTGGAGTATCATAACTCCTTGTTAGTGGCTACAACAATTTCCTTATCTATCAAATCACTCACAATACTTGTCCTTGTCCCCTTAACTCCTGTCAGCATAGTAATCAGGTTTGTTGTGATCCTTACCCTCTGTCTATAAAAATAAAGTAAGTCCTCATGGACTCTTCTCATAAGCCATTGGTATAAAGCTTCTAGTTTTCAAAAATATAGGAGTTCATATAACTAATAAACCCCTACCTTCTTAAGTAACTTTTCCCCAACATCATCATATACTGGCATATCGTCCACCGTGTGCTTGTTGGTCTTCTTATTCAACAAGACATCTAATTATCCCTTATTTTCAGTGGTGTTGTGGTTTTAATCACTTATTTTACATCATTTGATTTGGGAATCCCAATCCCATCCGATTATAAATTCTTCTAGATACTGTATCTCTGAAAAGTTGTTCTTGGGAGAAAATTCAACCTCAACTTCCACCTTTTTCTTCCCCTTCGTATTTGTTGTAGGTGATTTCTTCAGTGTCATTGTAAAAATCTTGTCTTTTGTCTTTTGTGTCAAGTAATATATAACCTTATGTCAAAACCGTGTGCCCTAGATCCTTCTCAATGCTTCTGATGTGCTCAAACCCTTCATCAATGGGGATGTAAGCCACTTCCATGCACAAATCTTCTCTCTACGTCTGGTTTTGTAGCTCTCCACACCTCAACACATTTTCCTTGGCTCGGTCTCACTTAGCTCACTCGAATACTTGTGATTTCAAAGGTAAAAATGAACCTACATCATGTCATTATATAGATTTTCAAAATGTTAGTGCATTTATTGCTCCTTCAACTACCACCAATCCTCTCATTAATTGACCATTCTCCCAATTTTTGTGCAGTACACCTTTGTACCCTATCTATAACCTTCTAGTGTGCCTTCCTACCTTGTATCTGCAGACCTCCTTATGCACGTGTCCATGCACCGAAGTACCTCGCCATTATGCCTTCCCCTGGTAGTTTCACCATCTGTAACATACCTCGTGTTATAGTGTTCATCCATTTATTTATAACTTATGGTCTTCTCTAGGATCAATCTTCTTTCTAGTAGCTCATTTCCATCTTTAAATAGCACATATAACAATATATTATTATGTGTACCCATTTTTGAACAAAAAATAACAACCACCCATCACAAATGGTATGTGCAGTCCTCTATGCATAAAAATACTTCAGATTGTAATTAACTTCCAGTGCACAAACACGCTTATTACACAAAACACCAAACTAAATTGAAAAATCATAGCGACGAAGAAGGAAATACATTAAAATAAATACAAAAATGGAAATTTATACTAAATGGAAATACTACCTTATTATAAACACCAAGAAGACTTATTTATAGTACAACTTTAGCCTACTCCCGTTGAAGTAACCTGATAACCGTATTCCATCAAACACCTCTAACTGGCAAGCGCTGATTCAAGTATATGATTAAAACAAACGGTCCCAACCAATACACCTTAACTTTTACTGGATGGCACAAAAAATTGGAATCATAAAGGAGCACCATCTATCCAACCTCAATCTTTTTTCCTTGATGTGTCTGTCATGTCATGCCTTCTTCTTGGCATGTTCCTGCTTCTAACTGCAATGTGTTATAGCGCACCTCTCATCCAACTATATTAAATTTTTAATTCTTTCTTCTAATGTTTGTTCATCAGATAGACCTCCATCACATGTAATACACAAATATGGTAACATTAAGTCCGTTAAAAGAACTACTTCTGAGCTAAACACCAACTAAAAGGGTGTGGCCTTATTCAACCTCTTGTAGGTTGTTCTATACGCCCAAAGTATAGAAAAAAAGTTATAATCCCAATATTTCCTTCCAACATCAATTTTTTTTGTCAAGGTCTAGCTCAATATCTTGTAAAACACCTCAGTAGTCCCATTTTCATGAGGGTGATAAAGTGTAATCTTGTGGTGTGCAACCATACATTCATCCAACAATATCCTGATCATCTCATTCAAAAAGTGTGTGCCCCTATCACTTATCAAACTCAACAGACATCCATATCTAGTGAGAATATTTTCCCATAAGAACCTTGTTGCTATAGCTACTATACAATCATTTGTAGGTGATACTTCTTCCCAAATCATAAGATAATATGTACAAGTGATGGTGTAGCATAATCCAGTTCTATGTGCGGCTGGGGAAATAGTACCCAAAAAGTCTATAGCCCATTTTTCAAATGGCTCTACACTAGTAATAGGCCTTAAAGGCATTTAATCTCTTTGCCTAGGTTTTCCAAGGCACTGATAGTGATCACACACCTTATAATACTCTTTATAATCTTTGTACAGGGTCTCCCACCATAATCCAACAAGTAAAATCTTGCACACAGTGGCGTCACCTGCATAGTGCCCACCTGCAATACCACCATGAGCCTCTTCAATAATATTTATGCACTCATGTTCCAATACACACTGGTGCAATACTTCATCTTGTCCTAGTTTGTATAAGTCACCATTGATCAACATGAAGGGTGCAACATGAATTATAAGTTGTTTCTTCTCCAAGGCTTTCATTCCTTTGGGTGCCATATATGTGTGTAAAAAGACAACAACATCCTCCAATTTTTAAGGCACGTGATGTAACATGTATAACTATGAATCCGACATTGTATCCTGAATTTTCTACATGCCCTCCCCTAATTGAATTCTTGAGAAGTGGTCTAGGCTAGAATTAATTTTACCCGGTTTTACCATGACTATAAAGTCAAATTACTGGAATAGGAGCACCAATCGACATATGCGCCCCTGTAAAATGAGATTATTTACTAAATATTTTAAAACCATGTGATCAGTATAAAATACAAAGGGTGTTCCTAACAAATATTGTCTAAATTTATGTAGCGCGTAGATCATTGACAAGGCCTTGTGCTCTATAGTTCTATAATTTTTTCTACAAGAGTCAACTTTCTACTATCAAAATAGATAGGATGATCTATAATACCTTCTCTAGGTTGAGCTAACACTTTGCCAATGGTTGTGCCAGAGGCATCCACATGTACATGAAATGGTTAGTTCCATGAGGGGAAATGCAAAATAGGTGTTGTAGTGATTCTCTCCTTCAATGCCTTAAATGTGTGTTGTTGTGGTTCTCCCCAATAAAATGTCCCTTTTCCTTTTAGTAACTCTTCCAAGGTCATGGAAATCTTCACATATCCTTTGATACATATTTTTTTAATACCCTATGTGGCCCAAGAATCCAAACACCTCACTTTGACTGGTAGGTTCCTCCAGGCCCACAATAACTACAACCTTAGTTGGATTTACTAACAAACCTTCCTTATAGATGATGTGCCCCAACAAAGTTCCAAAAGGTGTAGCAAACACACACTTCATGATGTTTAATGAGATGCTTAACTATCTACATATTTCAAACATTAAGCACAAGTTGTCATAATGATCCTTAACAAGCCCATATACCATCTAATCATATCCACATAAACCTGCCAAAATTTATGAATAAAATCCTAGAATGTTTGAACAACTATGTGCAAAAAATACAGCAGGCACATTTTTCAAACCAAAGGGCATCACAGTGTATGTAAAACTTCCCCATTCGATGGTGAAATTAATTTTCTCTTGATCTTCCTATGTAATCATAACCTGATGATACCCATAGAATCCATCTGTAAAAGAGTAAACTTCACGCCCTGTAATGCCTTCTAATATTTCCTTGGTGAAATGCCTAGGAAAAGGATCAATCACACATGCAACATTTAGCTCCCTGTAATCCACACAAATCCTAATCCAACCATATTTCTTTATACTAATTACCATGGGGCTAACCAACTCTAATTCTTCTAGGGTCTTAATGATGTTAGATAGCAACATTTTGTCAAATTCTTCTTTAAATGTTATGCGCAGGTTTGGGTTCATCCTGTAAGGTCTCTTCTGGACTGGACGTGCTCATTCCTTTAGCTTAAACCTCATCTCACCTAATGACTCATGCACTCCTTTTAACTCATGGTATTCCCTAGGGAATATGTCCTAAAAATCTTGTAGTAACTTAATTATATTTACCACTTCAAAGTCAGACTAATAATCCCCAAATATTTCCTCCTTAGGTTCAACATCGGTGCCAATTTTCAATTTCTTGTTCTTTATAGGTTCATGATAGGCGTGAGTTCTCTTATCCACACTATCTAACACCTCACACGTACTTGCTGAATGAGATATGTCCAAATTTTCTACTTCCTCATCATCCACTATGTAGACCATATTTCCTTTCTCCTTCTCAAAGCAAGCATGCATAAATAGTTCGACATCCATATCATCTACTTCATTAAAGCACACTCCTAAGTCTACCTCACCAAATAAATCCTGATGATTTCTTCAGCCTTTACACCATCTCCCATAGTTAAGTGATCCATAACCCATAATGCCTCTCTCACTAGAGGTTTAGTAGAGAAGTACTCAAAATTCTGGGTCATTCCTACAATTAAGTCTTGCCGATTTCTAGTCTCCTTATGTAGTTCCACATAAACATACCAAGCACGTACACATCCTTGCAAAGTGGAATAAATTTTGTGCACCCATAGTAAAGGTGGTAAAGCTTCCTACCCCTTTGTCCAGATTCTCTCACACTATTGAACATGGTGCTTAATAGGTTGATTACCATTATATATGCATATTTGAGTAGGCTCATTTCTCTTGAACATCCAGGTGGTTAGAGAAATTCTAACTTCATTCCATTCTATGAGATTATCCCTATGAACCATCCACTAGCACGTTTTTGTCCCACATAGGGTATACACTAATATATTTTTTATTTCAACTTGATTCTTCCACTACTCCTCCATGGCGAGAAGGAATACCAAAGGGTCTCCTTTTCCAATATACCAGGGTACAAAGATATTACCTATCCTCCTAATAAAATGAGGTCTTATCCTCCACGCAAATGTGCTTCTTACTTCACACCCAACCATCTCATAGGTGCCATGTGCCCAATTGTCACAAGCAATACTTGTAGTATCACTAATAAAATAGGAATCTTCCCACTGAAGGATTCCTTCTTTAGATGGCTCAAGTACTTGTGGATCCTGAATGGTGCGTACATAAATTCTATTCGGGTCTTCCTCACTCAAAGGATCAACACAAGGTACAGATTTCCCATCTATCAAAGGGATAATAAATCTTTCTTCCTTGTTCTCAAAACTTATATATCCCTTATCGAACCATAAATCAACATTATTTGCATAACACCAAGGCCACCCAAGTAGAGCTAGGAAGTTTTCCGCCTTTGCAAGTTCTAAAACCTCAAAGTCCCCAGTGAAATTGGCACCTTGTATACTAATGGATGCATCCTTTAAAAATCCAATGAAAGCGGCCTTAGTTTGATTAGTCATAAAGAGTACATTAGAGGATGGCTGCAATGGTGGTCTACCCATCTGTACCCATGCATCTAAAGTAAGCACATTAACTTTTGTTCCTGTGTCAATCAATATATTTCTCAAAAGACACCCATCCACAATAGCATTTAGAGTGATCTCCTTGTCATAATCAAAGCTATGAGGGGGAAGATTAGCATGCAGAATCTGCCATCCATTCTCAATAATACACATGGCAAGATTGGACAACAGGGTCCTATCACGTTCAAAATGAAAATAGTAGTCCCAGGAACCCATCTCCGGTTATTATCAAGATACAAAAATTAAAAATAATTCTTAAATTACATATGAGAGATCACCTAGCATCGAAAGGCACCCAGTTTATCTCAACTCAGTGAAGAGTTCGGGGTCGAGTTGATAGAGAATCCGGTGTCAAATTGATAGTCATCTCAGAAATCATCTCGGTAGAGACTCTCAGTTGTAAGAGCTCGACGATGGTCTTGTTAATGCAAAATATAGCTCGTTGAAAATTGACGAATGAAAGGAACTGTACAAGGATCTCGGTGGAGATCGATGCAAAAAGATCTGAAGGCCAAGTCAGGGAGAGTCAAAGTTCAACATGATGCCAGGTTTAATCCATTAAGACAATGCTTGACTAACCACTTGGGAGAATTATCTTGTTTGACCGAGATGATATGAAATTATGCAGATATGGGAGGTTCAACATCATTGAATCTCGGGTTTGTAATTACATAATGGAAGGACTTCTATCGACCTAGGAAGATAGTATAAGCACCATCGAATACCAATGTAAAATTGAGTCAAACCGACATCTTAAAAAGAGCTGTGAATTATAATGGTGTTCAGACCTTCCTCGGCCGAGTATTCGGTGCACAGGCAGCAGGCATGTTGCAGTATAGTAAGAGTTCTTTTGAGCACTTCCAACAAGCAGGTTGTCCAACTATGTTTTTATCTGTTCAGCATCGAATGCATCCTCAAATTTGGGATTTTCCTTCAAGATATTTTTTATGAAAATCGATTAAGTGACAGTGAGAGTGTTACCGGGAGACCTGAGGAAATTTATTACAAAGATTCTCTATCGAGACCTTACTGGTTTTACGATGTAACTCATAGAGGAGAATCTCATAGAGGTGGAACTGTTTCATATCAGAATATTCATGAGGCACAATTTTCTTTGCAATTATATGAGCATCTTCAACGAGTCACTAAGTTGGCAGGCATAAAGGCTTCTGTTGGAATTATCACACCTTACAAGCTACAGCTGAAATGTTTACACCGAGAGTTTGATGTTATCCTCAAATCTGATGAAGGAAAACTCGGCAGGAGAAAAAAATCATGGGGATCCCTGCGCTGGTGGGAATTATGGAGATAAGGAATGAACTTACCAAGTTTACGCGGTGAAGCTGAGGCTGGGGCACTTGGATTAATGTGTCCAAGCCGTTATGCGGGGATTTGGAGCTAGTATGCCGAGGTGGAAATTTGATGATGGCAGGCCAAGCTGTTAATCCCTGTTAACTGAGGTATGAATAGGGGAACTCAGGGAAAGCACCGCCAAGTGGAAATATTGGTTTGGTAAACCATGATCAAACTTCCGTGAATGGGAGAAATCGGATCAAACTACCAAGCATGGAAATATTACGATGGCTATCCAACATGATACTTCCGCACGGGCCGTGTAAACAGGATCAGAGCACGTTGTGCGAGTCACAAGGAGAGTTAAAGTGGCAGTTGCAAATTGGGTGGTGAGTAATCCTCCAAGCGATAAGGGAGGATGATGGCGAGATGGTTGAAGATGGGTCGACGTTGAAAACGTATCTAGTTTCAGGCTCACAAGAAAGAAACGCCTTCTCATGGAATACCATAATTGCAGCTTACAGAAGACATAGGTTTCCTCACGAAGCAGAAACAAACAGATGTCCGACCTGATCAGTTCACCTTTGCCAGCATACTTCTCCCAACTCCCGTTTGGGATCTGAGCATTCGGTGGTCACGAGGCAAAATCCCATGCACAGGCAGCAGGCATGTTTGGACAGTACAGTAGAAGCCTTTCTTTTGAACGCTTCCAGCAAGCAGGTTGTCCAACTGTGTTGTTATCTATTCAGTATCGAATGCATCCTCAAATTCGTAGGCTTATCCTTATTCTGAACTCAGATCGAATAGCAGTTGCAGGAAACAAATATTCACTCCACCGTGTATGATGGATTGGAGTCACACTATTCGAGGCTTCATAAAATTTCCCTGAATCAGGAGATGATGGTTTATTACGGTGCAGAATGAAACGATTCATATTGCTCAGCATTTTTCTCCTAAAATGAATTGAATGTGAAGGTCAACTCTGAAATACCTGGTTGGCCATTTTGCATGCTACATCCTTGTTACTTGTAAATGGTCTCTTTGAGAAACTCTGAGGGTAATAAGCAATATTTATACCCTTCCATTATGTACGTCCAATCAGACAATAAAAAGTATTCCTTTACCAGGTTCAGAGAAACTTGTTTTTTACAAATGGACGATTATACTGTAGTTTCAAGCTAATTTTATCTAGCTTTATTTCTATTAGCTTTGATCCACGACTAAGGAAAAATTCATATGGTTGTTACCTGTACATTTTTCCAAGGTCCTCTTGGTTGCCCCAGTTGTTCAATATATTTTTTGAAGGGCTTATTTTATGTGTTGCAAATTGTAACATAAAGGATCTTTTTAGTTTCTGGAAAAATGAGTATATTGTGTAGCTCACAGCTACCTATGCCATACTAAGATCCCAATAGTGGCATAATTGTTGATTGGAGCCGAGATTGCAGAGTGCACTGCCAAAATACCGAAGGACTCAATGCAAAAGAATCTGATTGCCAAAGCGAGGAAAGAGTTAGTGTGGGGTTCAAAATTGATTGCAACACCGAGTTAGAGGATTCGAAACTCACCGAGTTGAGATTTGTGCAGACTCTATCCACATGGACCCCCCTCCTCTTCAAGTCAAACGGGTCAACAGGGGGGTCCGACATTATGTTAATTAAATTAATATTTTTATTTAAATATTTTAATAATAATATTTATTATTATTATCTAAATATTTTATTTAAATATTCTTTTAATTAATTGAGAAGACTAGGTCATCAGGCAATTAATGACCCATGATGGAACCTTCTCAGGTGGTTCAACTAACTGTAATAAATACATCATGGGCCTTCAATTTAGGAATGTAATTATGACATTTCCTCTTCTTTCTCACATATTCTTCTATAAATGTAAGTTGGAAGCTCATTTCAAAGGGTTCCAACAGTTCAGACAAGTTGGACAGTTAGATATCTCAGGCGAGTGTATACTTTTCAAGAATCCTCTCTCTTCTGCAAGTTGTTCTTGTGTGTTGAGAGAACTTTCAAGCCTCCTCTTCAAGACTGTAATGGCAACTATTGCCTCTTCTGAATGTATGATGCATTGTGCATGTTATTGAAGCAATAAAAGTGTGTGTTTTGTGACTAATCTCGGTCCTTTCATCCTTCTATGCTTCTTTGTGCCTTTCTCGTACTTGCAGGTACACTGTGCAAGTTTAAGTTTCTATTGCAGGTTCTTGGAGTTCTGTGCTTATCGAGTGGTGGAGTATTGCATGCAGTTGAGTTGTGGTGTCTGTTCACCCTTCTTGAGTTCATCCTTCTTCACTGGGAAACTGGTATATTTCTCGGTCTGATAAAGTTTAACAAAGGGAACGCGTGTCTCTTAGTTTGTGGTATCATGTACCCTCTCTAAGTTGCAGTAGGTGAAGTTGACCTGTGGTGCACACACCCTCTTCAAATTAACCCTTCCTGAGTCTGGAAACACCCTTTATTTGGTGCATCACCATCCCTAGTATAGTTTCATTTCTGTAAATCTCTTTCCCTAAAACCCCATGAAAATGTTAGCATAGGATTAGATAATCATTTTTGTTACACTAGGAGTAGTACAACACTTAGTTTAGGAAGAGGAAGCCGGCCTTCTCCGGAGGTTCACCTCGAGCCCAAGTCCCATAGCTTGAGAGGTGATCCCATGTGTCCCAATCACACCGAACGTCCTATTCACATCCTGGCCATTCAGAGGGTGCAGTGATTTGGCGACAACAGTTTTTGGCACGCCCGGTGGGACAGAGTTGGTACTTCTCTTCTCACTTACACAAGTCAAAGTACCTGGCGACTCTATATCTCTGGATTCCAAATCTCAGTGCGGTAACTTATGCAAAGAATTCAGACAAGAGCTTCTTCAAAGAAAGGAAATTATCAGCATATCAAACTTTCCTTGTCTCCTCCAAAGAGAAGAAGAAGAGGCATTTCCACATCCCCAGTTGCAGATTTACCTAGTAGGGGTCATTCAACTCCTCCTTACGGAAGGTTTCCTCCACCCAGGAACAATCAACCTTTTGTTGCTATGGCGAGGAACCAAGTTTTTCCCCCTTTCAATGCAAGCAGTCCTCTTATGTTGGCTCAACGTGACCCGATACCTGTTGCGGCACTCAAAAGTTTACCCTTCTACATAGGGGAAACTCACGTTACTCCAGTGGAGCATATCTTTGATGTAGCCAGCATCTGCGCAGTACATAATATCATAGAAGACAACGTTGCAGTTAGACTTCTTGCTACCTCTTTCAAGGGAAAAGCACTTCAATGGTTTCGCGGGTTAGGTGTTGGCACTATAACCACTTGGGACGAGTTGGGAGAAAAGCTATGTAAACAATTCAGAAGACAAAAGTGATCACCTATCACTTTTGGAACAACTTACTACCATAAAGAGAGCTTCCCAAGAATACATGAGTGATTTCAACTTCCGATTCCATAGGACTTGGAATAGGATTCCGGCGCTCGTAAAGCCTTCTGCACATAATGCATTCTTGTACTATTTGCGAGCCTTGAATAGTGATGTAGCAGTTATGATCCAGTCCATGGGAGGGACTACACTTCCTGATGCTTACGAAGTTGCCATAAGTGCAGAGAATTCTTTGATTCAGGCTGGAAAGATAGCTCCACGACCACCAATGCCCTTTTCTCCAGATCTTACGAATCATCAGCCTATCATTGCTCCTATTCCAGTAGACTCCAAGCAACCATCTCAATCTTCCCCTACCTCTTCAAATGACCTATTTGAAGTCAAGTCACTACTGCAAAATTTTGGAAATGAGCTCGTTGCACTCAAAAGGCAACAATTTCAATACAATCATCCGTATCAGCCACAAAATCAGCAGTATCAAGCTAACCGTTCTCCTTTTCAAGGAAACAATCAGCCTCAAAATCAAACTACAAGTCAAGTTGCAAATGTCAGGCCCTTGAACTTTCAGAACCCTCTTGCAGCTAGCTCATCTAGAGCTATAGTACCTGTTCAAAATAATCTAGTTCAAGACTACGAATGGTGTTATCCTTGCTCTCAACCTCACAATCAAAATCTTTGTCCCAATGGGGTTCTTAGCCAGGCCCTTATGGTTCAAAGTGTATCTGCCCCTTCAGAGTTAACAAACAATTCATCTACGCAAGAAGCAACAGATCAACCGCAGGCACCTGAAGAATCTACTTTGCTAAACTGGCAAGCAGAAGATTTTTGTGGATTGAATATAGATTCTTCATCAGTGACAACAAACACTCATTCCAAAAAGAGAGCAATGGAGCCTCAACCTCTCAAAGCTGATCTAGCATCCACTTCTCAACCTGGGTTACAAATGGCAGTTGATAAAAATGTGGGAAAGAAATCACCAGAAACACCGGCT
Organism: Taxus chinensis; assembly: GCA_019776745.2. Lineage (NCBI taxonomy): Eukaryota > Viridiplantae > Streptophyta > Pinopsida > Cupressales > Taxaceae > Taxus > Taxus chinensis. The sequence continues at coordinate 719,465,021 of CM034154.1, forward strand.
AGCCACGCCGTAGGGAAAGATGGTTCTCCAGGCATCACGGTACCCAACAAACATTTTCCAAAGGAGGACCCCAATGCCCAAAAAAGTGTCATCAAAGTTGGAGCAATTCCCTTCAGCATAGTAGAACAAATGAAGAAAACCAATCTGAGTGTTACCATGTGGGACGTGCTCTCGATCCCTTCTCAAAGAAACCTGTTGCAAGAAGCTCTGAACAATTTTGCTACAACCAGTGGATCACCAAGCCATGGAGTGAAAAATGCTACAAGTTTGTGTCAACCGGAAGGGAAAATCATTCCTACGGAAAACAAACCACCACCATTCTACATTTCCCTGATCATTGGTGACCACCTGGTACATAATTGCATGATCGATTCTGGTGCCAGTAGCTCTGTCATGCCTAAACAAATTACAGATGTACTAGGCATACAATATGCGCCAGTTGCAAGAGGGGTTGTTTAGCTGGATGGCACAGCTATTAAGACTATTGGGGTTATCAAAGGACTTCAACTTACCATTCATGCATGCCCAAGTTTTTCATTCACCCAAGACATATCGGTCATTGATCTCCCTCCCCTCTTTGCCATCTGCCTATCACGGGATTTCACTGCCAAGATGGGCGGTTACCTATCAGCCGATTGGTCGCATATGATTCTCAGGACTCGATACGGAACCAAAGTAACTATAAGGGTAGAACCAATCTGCCATAATCATGTAGAACCCTACACTGCTAGTCCCATAAATGGAAATTACACCATCGGTGATCCAGAAGAGGAAGATGCCGATCATGAACCAACCACCCTTGTTGAAGAAGTTCCTGATACTTTACTAGATGAAGTAAGTAGAGATCATCAGTATGATCCCTACGCTGATGTATTGGTAGAAGAAGAAGCTGGTTTGCTGGTCTTGGAAGAAACAGGATTAGGTACTTACTGTATCCATGAAGAAGATACGATCATACCACAACTTGTCAAAACACCAAGTGATTCTAAAGGACTGTGGCAATTGTTCTTCGATGGCTCAAGAAGTAAGAATGGATCCGGTGCTGGTGTTATGTTAATTTCTCTAGAGGGAGATAAGTACTTCTCATCTTTCTGGTTGCAGTTCAGTTGCACTAACAATGTTGCTGAATACGAGGCTCTTGTGCAAGGAATTCAGCTAGCCCAAAGGAAGGGAATCAAGGCCCTGACTATTTTTGGAGATAGTGAGTTAGTTGTTCATCAAGTTTTGGCACGTAGTGCATCCAAAAATGATCTTTTAAGATCATACAAGAACCGAGTCTGGGACCTGATTGAAGATTTCGAAGCTTTTGGAATCCATGCAATTCCTAGAGGTCAAAATCAAGATGCAGATAGGCTTGCTACAATTGGTTCACAATACAACATACCAGTTGATATCATGAAAGAAGGGCAGCAATTTGTTAAAATGGTGGTTCGACCAGCAGTCCCTGATAATGTGAGTAGTTGGCAAGTGTTTGATAGTGACAAACAAATTGTCCTCTTCCTACAAGAAGAGGCGGAGTTTGCTACAAAGAATCAAGATAAGTTGCAGGAGTCATATGGTGAGCAAATTATCCAATTGAAAAGCAACAAGTTACCAAAAGGTTTAGTCACTTTGGAATCCATTTTCAATTCAGATGACCAAGCCACAAGACAAAGCCCTAACATGGTGGTCAGAGAAGAATATTTTGAGGAAGTTGAAGTATCAAATGAAAAATTTCTTAAGATCGGAAAAGTGTGTACTTTCTGAAGAGAAAGAAGCTTTCATCAAACTTTGTCAAGAGTATCATGACATCTTTGCATGGAGCTATAAAGATCTGTGTGGTTTTGATCCAGGTCTAGCACAACATACCATCAAACTGGATCCTAATGCTAAGCCAGTTCGTCAGAAACAGAGACCAATTAATCCCAAAATTGAGCCACTAATGAGAAAGGAGACTAACAAGAGGACTTGGCATACACAGCTTAAGACCACCTTATGGGTAGATCGGATCACACCTAAAAGGGCCATCGGAAATTCTCCTTTCGTTCTTGGTATATGGAAGAGAGGCAAAACTCCCGCTCTCATTGGAGTTACCTTCTTTGGAGTTAGCTCATCAACTTGAAGTTATAGAGAGTGATCCTCTGACAATAAGGTTTGCTGAACTCATGGAGTTAGAGGAAGTACGAGACAAGGCTATGAAAACTTTGGAGCAGCATCAGGCTCAAGTTAAGAAATATTTTGATAAGAAGGCGTCCAACAGGTGTTTTCAAGAGGGAGATTTAGTTCTCAAATGGGATGAAGACAAGGCCAAACCAGGCAGGCATGCCAAGTTTGACGCTCTCTGGAGTGGGCCATATATCATCACAAGTTGCAAAGAGGCAAATTCATTTCATCTATCTAGGCTCAATGGAGAAGAACTACCCATTCATGTGAATGGGATACATCTCAAAGCTTTTTTTTGAGAAGCGTTCCACCCCCTGTACAGTTAAATTAGGTGTTTTCCTCCAAGTGCTTATGCACATTGTTGTGTGTTGTTGTTTTTCTTTCCTTGTTGTTGTTTTGTGTTGTTCTGCACATTGTTTCACCATTGGAAGGTGTCAAGGAGAAGAAGGTTCAAGGTTTCCATAAGAGTTTCAAAATCTACTTCATTCAAAATTTTGCAGTGTTCCATGGATGTCAAGCATTCAATAGATTCAGTATACTTCATGCTTAGCATTCTAGGGAGGCCCAGGATATCGGTAATGCTCAAGGAGATTTTGGGATGTGTCAAAGAAAATCATACTACTTTCAGGATTCCAACATAGACTCCATGCCCAATGGATGACTTAAGGCTACTGGAATCATGCTTAGCAGGCAATCATCCCCGAGAGGTCGCCAAAAAATGTTATCCAATTTTGCACACATGGCAAGATTGGACAACAGGGTCCTATCACGTTCAAAATGAAAATAGTAGTCCCAGGAACCCATCTCCGGTTATTATCAAGATACAAAAATTAAAAATAATTCTTAAATTGCATATGAGAGATCACCTAGCATTGAAAGGCACCCAGTTTATCTCAACTCAGTGAAGAGTTCGGGGTCGAGTTGATAGAGAATCCGGTGTCAAATTGATAGTCATCTCAGAAATCATCTCGGTAGAGACTCTCAGTTGTAAGAGCTCGACGATGGTCTTGTTAATGCAAAATATAGCTCGTTGAAAATTGACGAATGAAAGGAACTGTACAAGGATCTCGGTGGAGATCAATGCAAAAAGATCTGAAGGCCAAGTCAGGGAGAGTCAAAGTCAACATGATGCCAGGTTTAATCCATTAAGACAATGCTCGACTAACCACTTGGGAGAATTATCTTGTTTGACCGAGATGATATGAAATTATGCAGATATGGGAGGTTCAACATCATTGAATCTCAGGTTTGTAATTACATAATGGAAGGACTTCTATCGACCCAGGAAGATAGTATAAGCACCATCAGAATACCAATGTAAAATTGAGTCAAACTGACATCTTAAAAAGAGCTGTGAATTATAATGGTGTTCAGACCTTCCTCGGCCGAGTATTCGGTGCACAAGCAGCAGGCATGTTGCAGTATAGTAAGAGTTCTTTTGAGCACTTCCAACAAGCAGGTTGTCCAACTATGTTTTTATCTGTTCAGCATCGAATGCATCTTCAAATTCGGGATTTTCCTTCAAGATATTTTTTATGAAAATCGATTAAGTGACAGTGAGAGTGTTACCGGGAGACCTGAGGAAATTTATTACAAAGATTCTCTATCGAGACCTTACTGGTTTTACGATGTAACTCATAGAGGAGAATCTCATAGAGGTGGAACTGTTTCATATCAGAATATTCATGAGGCACAGTTTTCTTTGCAATTATATGAGCATCTTCAACGAGTCACTAAGTTGGCAGGCATAAAGGCTTCTGTTGGAATTATCACACCTTACAAGCTACAGCTGAAATGTTTACACCGAGAGTTTGATGTTATCCTCAAATCTGATGAAGGAAAACTCGGCAGGAGAAAAAATCATGGGGATCCCACGCGCTGGTGGGAATTGTGGAGATAAGGAATGAACTTGCCAAGTTTGTGCGCGGTGAAGCTGAGGCCGCGGGGCCCATGGATTAATGTGTCCAAGCCATTACGTGGGGATTTGGAGCTAGTATGCTGAGGTTGGAAATTTGATGATGGCAGGCCAAGCTGTTAATCCCGCGCTGAGGTATGAATAGGGGAACTCAGGGCAAGCACCGCCAAGTGGAAATATTGGTTTGGTAAACCATGATCAAACTTCTGTGAATGGGAGAAATCGGATCAAACTGCCAAGCGTGGAAATATTACGATGGCTATCCAACATGATACTTCCGCACGGGCCATGTAAACAGGATTCGGAGCACATTGTGCGAGTCACAAGGAGAGTTAAAGTGGCAGTTGCAAATTGGGTGGTGAGTAATCCTCCAAGCGATAAGGGAGGATGATGGCGAGATGGTTGAAGATGGGTCGACATTGAAAAAGTATCCAGTTTCAGGCTCACAAGAAAGAAATGCCTTCTCATGGAATACCGTAATTGCAAGTTACAGAAGACACAGGTTTCCTCATGAAGTAACAAACAGATGTCCGACCTGATCAGTTCACCTTTGCCACATACTTCTCCCAACTCCCGTTCGGGCTCTGAGCATTCGGTGGTCACGAGGCAAAATCCCATGCACAGGTAGCAGGCATGTTGCAGTACAGTAGAAGCCTTTCTTTTGAACGCTTCCAGCAAGCAGGTTGTCCAACTGTGTTGTTATCTGTTCAGTATCGAATGCATCCTCAAATTCGTAGGCTTATCCTTATTCTAAACTCAGATCGAATAGCAGCTGCAGGAAACAAATATTCACTGCCGTGTACGATGGATTGGAGTCACGCTATTCAAGGCTTCATAAAATTTCCCTGAATCAGGAGATGATGGTTTATTACGGTGTAGAATGAAACGATTCATATTGCTCAGCATTTCTTCTCCTAAAATGAATTGAATGTGAAGGTCAACTCTGAAATACCTGGTTGGCCGTTTTGCATGCTACATCCTTGTTACTTGTAAATGGTCTCTTTGAGAAACTCTGAGGGCAATAAGCAATATTTATACCCTTCCATTATGTACGTCCAATCAGACAATAAAAAGTATTCCTTTACCAGGTTCAGAGAAACTTGTTTTTTACAAATGGACGATTATACTGTAGTTTCAAGCTAATTTTATCTAGCTTATTTCTATTAGCTTTGATCCACGACTAAGGAAGAATTCATATGGTTGTTACCTGTACATTTTTCCAAGGTCCTCTTGGTTGCCCCAGTTGTTCAATATATTTTTTGAAGGGCTTATTTTATGTGTTGCAAATTGTAACATAAAGGATCTTTTTAGTTTCTGGAAAAATGAGTATATTGTGTAGCTCACAGCTACCTATGCCATACTAAGATCCCAATAGTGGCATAATTGTTGATTGGAGCCGAGATTGTAGAGTGCAGTGCACTACCAAAATACCGAAGGACTCAATGCAAAAGAATCTGATTGCCAAAGCGAGGAAAGAGTTAGTGTGGGGTTCAAAATTGATTGCAACACCGAGTTAGAGGATTCGAAACTCACCGAGTTGAGATTTGTGCAGACTCTATCCACATGGACCCCCCCTCCTCTTCAAGTCAAATGGGTCAACGGGGGGGTCCCGACATTATGTTGATTAAATTAATATTTTTATTTAAATATTTTAATAATAATATTTATTATTTAAATATTTTATTTAAATATTCTTTTAATTAATTGAGAAGACTAGGTCATCAGGCAATTAATGACCCATGATGGAACCTTCTCAGGTGGTTCAACTAACTGTAATAAATACATCATGGGCCTTCAATTTAGGAATGTAATTATGACATTTCCTCTTCTTTCTCACATATTCTTCTATAAATGTAAGTTGGAAGCTCATTTCAAAGGGTTCCAACAGTTCAGACAAGTTGGACAGTTAGATATCTCAGGTGAGTGTATACTTTTCAAGAATCCTCTCTCTTCTGCAAGTTGTTCTTGTGTGTTGAGAGAACTTTCAAGCCTCCTCTTCAAGACTGTAATGGAAACTATTGCCTCTTCTGAATGTATGATGCATTGTGCATGTTATTGAAGCAATAAAAGTGTGTGTTTTGTGACTAATCTCGGTCCTTTCATCCTTCTATGCTTCTTTGTGCCTTTCTCATACTTGCAGGTACACTGTGCAAGTTTAAGTTTCTATTGCAGGTTCTTGGAGTTCTGTGCTTATCAAGTGGTGGAGTATTGCATGCAGTTGAGTTGTGGTGTCTGTTCACCCTTCTTGAGTTCATCCTTCTTCACTGGGAAACTGGTATATTTCTCGGTCTGATAAAGTTTAACAAAGGGAACGCGTGTCTCTTAGTTTGTGGTATCATGTACCCTCTCTAAGTTGCAGTAGGTGAAGTTGACCTGTGGTGCACACACCCTCTTCAAATTAACCCTTCCTGAGTCTAGAAACACCCTTTATTTGGTGCATCACCATCCCTAGTATAGTTTCATTTCTGTAAATCTCTTTCCCTAAAACCCCATGAAAATGTTAGCATAGGACTAGATAATCATTTTTGTTACACTAGGAGTAGTACAACACTTAGTTTAGGAAGAGGAAGCCGGCCTTCTCCGGAGGTTCACCTCGAGCCCAAGTCCCAAAGCTTGAAAGGTGATCCCATGTGTCCCAATCACACCGAACATGTCCTATTAACATCCTGGCCATTCAGAGGGTGCAGTGAATTTGGCGACAACAGCTACTTGCAAAGATGCTCATATAATTTTGGGCATTCCTAATAGTTTTAATTCTTCCCAGAAAAAGAAAATGTAACATTTTGAGGACATTTATGCCTATATTTCTTAGGAAATTTGCATGTAAAACACATTCCATGAGGAAACTCACCTCGTCCACCACCACAACCTTGGCCCCTGAATCTACCATAGTATCCTCGACCTGTGTCACGACCTTCATAAAAATACCCTTTGTTATGATCATAGCGCGCTTGACTGTGATCGTGATCATGGTGCTTATTTTTTACTTTTAGAATTATTTAATACTCATTTCTGTCGCACACCAATATCTATGGAATCATGGATCTAACTAGTCAACTTGTAGTCTATTATATTATGAGTCGTGGACTAGAAAATTTATCAATAGCAAGATACATTATTTCTTATCGCACATTGTAATAATGGGCATTGAATTACATCATGGTATAAATGACATATCTTGTATTCTAGAAACAATGAATGTACTAACCTGTGAGGACAAATATCTTTAGTGTGCCCTTCCACTTCACAATCTATACACCAAATCCTAGTGTGCATCTCATGAGTTGAATTTTTTGATAGTTTCTCCAACTACTTTTCCATAGCTAAAATATGTGCTTCCAGGAATGGGCTCACTCCATTATCTATACTTCTGACTACCTCAGCACACAAAGTAGCTTCAAGTGCATTACGCAGGTCCATATATGTCTTATGTGACAACACCCTCCTAAAAGGTGTGATCAAAACCCCAACGAACCATTGTGCATGCTGACTTGCATGAATATCATATGAAAGTTTAGAAAAAAGTGTTTTGAAATGGGCATCATATTCCCAAACACTTTCAATAGTTCCCTACTTAATATCCTTGAGTGTTCTTATACTCTTTTGCTCAAATTCATGGATATGAAACTCCTTAAGGAAATCTTCTCGTAATGCTACATAATCTACACAATTTTGATCATGGTCAAACTTCCTATACCAAATTTGAGTGCATCCCTACAACATAGTTACAAACTGACTTACCTTCCACTTAGAAGCTATGATTCATTTTGCATGCCATAGTATCTCACACATATGCACATGCTCATTAACATCTTCTATTCCCCTATACTATGGAAGATGAAGTGACATATCCAAGTAAATATTCTGGGGTTGGTGAGGACCATGCCCACCTGATCTAGAGCCTCCTGTGTTAGCTTTGAAACCAAAATCACCAGATCCACTAGAACTAGAGTCACCTATGCCCCCTAATCCTCCTCCTATAACCATAAGTGAACCAATGGATGTATTTCCCTATTTCCCAACAGTGGTACTAAATTTAACTCCTACAGTCTGCAAGGTGGTACTACTCCTAGAATTGAGTCCAAAATTCTACACACTTGAGTTTTGTGTTGATGATGCGCCTAAAAAGGTACCTCCAAATAACAAAGAAGACATTTTCCTAGACATAGATGCACTTTCTGCTTGATTTACTCCTTTTCTACTACTCCCCAAACTAGCTTGCTGACTATCGATTGTACTAAATACTAGATAACCAAGTGCAAGGGCTAGGTTTCTAGGTAGATTCATAAGTGTGCTTGTGGCCCAAGTCGTCTCTAATGGCACGCTCCCACATGAGGCCAACAAGGGTTCCCTATCATGCTTACCCAAATGGGGGATTTCTAGATGCTCTGGCTCCATGCCTTCTACATGAGCTCTAAATCCTTCATGAGCCATCTCTCTCCTCAACACGAATCCATTCTATAATATCATGTTGCTTCTTTATCTCCCTCTCACAAGCTTCATTGTACTTAAGCCACATTTATTCTCTCTTCCTCTTTGTCGCTAGGTCCGCCATCCTTCACCAAACATGCTCCTACCCCTACACGTGGTATGGTTTAGCTAGCCATCATATTTTCTTCCAAGTTTAGGGTTACCATCAAGATCTTGATCACCAGTGGAATGCCTTGTAAATAAGCTCCCCTGGTTAACATAAAAACTTGAACTCAGCTACCTCTGGGAAAGAATAAGTGGAAATTGAGTACTCCAAAATATAGCTATTCAAAACACCAAATAACCAATTATCCATAGTGCGCGTCCAAATTAGATCATTATCATAGAGGGCTTGAAATTCTTCCTGCATCCAAATAAGTGTACAATACCTCCAATTCCTTTTAGACACATAAGAAACCAACCACTCGTACAAATCTACTGGAAAGATATAAAATAATCTCTCATATAAATAGTCATATAAATTCTTCTCTACCCACGCATGTGTGTCAATCTCAGATCTAGTGTTGAACCTCTGAGCGTACTCTTCTTCCAGATCTTTTATCCACTCCTCAACACTTTTTAAGGTTAACTGGTATGTATTCATTGTGAAAAATCCTGAAAATAGCTAAAAAAGAGGTCCCGACAATGTAACCAATGATGTAACCTAGGTTCTACTATGAATAAAACTTAGGCGTGCTGGCACATCACCCAACCTAAGCTGAGTGGTCACCCAAAGTGCGCAAAGGTACCAGAACCCTCTTTATATTTTTTTATGCAAGATGTTAGTGTGATGAAGATAAGACATATTCAGATCCATAAATAAACATAAGCCTTCCACAGTGCATAATCTAGATCTAGATCTTAGAGAATCGTGAGTTAAACAATAATTGTCATAAGATTAACCATACGTGAACCAATTTCAGTTATGTCTAACACCATTATCCAACCAATATCATTGATTACATTGAACATTGTAAAACAAAAGCTTCTTACATTATAAAGTATCACCATAAGTCATGTGCATATAAGATCTAGTAACATAACTCTCCAATAATTCACACACACACACACACACACACACACACACACACACACACACACACACACACCACACACACACACACACACACACACACACACACACACACACAAACACACCCACACCCACTACTACACAATTTAATACATATTTATAGGGGTGGGGACTTTCCCTTCAGCACCTACACACTTCTAAAAATAGTTTGCATGCTGATAATAGCCATGCGCCTTTACAATAACATGCTCACATGCAAGTGCACTAATAATAGATGTCCTATAGTTAACTGGAAGAAGTAATCCTATTATTAACTACAACCATGAATGGTGCTTATTAGCCACTCATTTCCAAAATACCATTTGTGTGTCATGAAATTCTCCATCCCAATGTGTGCTCCATACGTAATCTCCAAAAATAACATGTATCCATAAAAACGGCTAAGTCCAAACCAAACTATTCTAGCGCGTGTTTCCTTTCCTATTATTATGTGCCTTCAAATGAACCTTGTTCCTATACATGTATTCTTAGCGTGTCTTCTCCTTATAAAAATATTATGTCTACTCAATAGGTAGCTATCCTTCAAGGGATCAGTCTACGATTTTAACATGTAGTTTTCCTTCAAAGGATTAGTCTACTTTTATTTTTTGTGATATGAATTTTTATTTTTGATAGTTATCCTTTGAGGGATTAGTTTTTATTTTTTATAAGATGCATTTATAGATATTTTTGAATTTATTTTTATGCTGATAGAAATCCCTAATAAACCATTTCAAGGAGGGGAATAGGATGTATACACAAACTATGCATGTGTTCCCCATGACATGTCTTCAGTTGATACACAAGGTGGTTATATGTAATGATTGCAGGTTTGTTACTAAGGAGGAATTTTTCCATGTGAAAGATGCGATGAAAAAATATGTGGTGCTCATATTTAAGGTTTTAAGGATAGTGTTGGAAAACCACATGCTTTCAAATCATTATAGCGGTAAAATGACTGGTCGATGGTGAAGGAATATCTTTTATGTGACTATTGTCATGATGATCAAGGTGTTGACATTAGAAAGGCCACAACTGCAAGACATTCAGATGTTCCTTTTCAGGTGTACCATCAAGGTAGGTTAAATGATATGCTCCCGACACATACTTGTGAGTGATGATGTATGGACCGATCCAGTTAGGGAAAACTTTCCACATTTACTCCTTTCTAGAGTAGTGACATTTTGAATTTATTTAAGAATGAAATCACCTATATTAAATTCATGTTCTTTTACATTTTTGTATGCATGATTATTGCACTCTTGATATACATGATGATGTTTGAGGGTTGTTAACAATTTTTATCTAACAATTCTAACTGTGTTAGATGGTCTTGTCGATATTATTCGTCAAGGATGAAGTCTCTGAGACACACACAAAGTGATGGTATTTGAACTTCAAGGGGTAAAACCACCTCAGAGCCATAGACTAGTGAAAATTGTTTATCATCTATAGGGGTATGGATGCTAGTTCTATAGGCCCAAAGAGAAAATGATATTTGGACATGTCAATTCTTGCCTTCTTTGCCAATGGTTTTCATGGGGATCTTGTTAAGTGTGTTTTTAGTAGCTTCAACTTGTCCATTTTCTTGAGGATAATATGGTGATCAAAATCTTAATTTGATGTTGAATGTGTCACAAAGTGTCTTAACATCCTTGTTTTTTAAGAATTTTCCATTATCAGTTACAAGTTTGTGAGGGATACCAAAGTGACATATGATATGTTGATAGATGAAGTCAAATATTTAATTTTCTTTATTAAAAGTTATAGGAATGGATTTTATCCATTTAGTGAAGTATTAAGCTGATGTAATAATAGAATGATGTGGTTGCAATGAATGAGGGTTGATTTTTCCAATTAGGTCTAGCCCCCATTGTGAGAAAGGCCACAGATCTTGTGTAGGTTGTAAAGATTGAATGGGGATGTGAGTGAGATTCAAATTTTCTTGACATTTTACGCATTTCTCAATATACGGGAAACAATATTGATTGATGGTAGGCCAGTAGTAGCCTAGTCAAAGGACACACTTAGCGAAAAACGGTGTCGTTGAAATGTCCACAACATATACTGTCATGGACTTCTTGGATGGATTTATTAGAACCATGACATTTAAGGCATCTTAGAAAGAGACCATTGAATCAACATTTATAGATGAAACCACCTAAAATGACGTAGCAGGTAGCGCGCTAAAGAAAATATTGTTTAGTATTTCTGGATAGTTCAAGAGGAATTTTAGATTTCGATAGATAGTCAAATGTTTGAGTGTAACAAAGGTCAATTGGATTTTTTTAATGATATTGATAGAGGGGAGTTCATTATTATGGGATGGTTGGTTGATTCTATAAATAAAAATGAGCAATTTATAGTTATCAATTAATTCTTCAGTTGATAAAGGGATGAGGGATGTAAGAGAATCCATGGTATCTGAAAACTTGTTTGAAGATCATGGAATGGTTTGGATAGTGTAATGATCTAAGGCCTCTAGGAGGAATTCAACAATGGATTTGTATTTCTATATAGATGTCAAGTTATGAGTCTGCATAGATGTCTAATATTTGTAGAAAAGCATGAAGGCAGTTTGAAAACCCGTGATTAATGCTTCGTATTCGGCCATGTTATTACATTCAAAGTTAATTTTAAATGATAAAGGGATGGGAGTCCCCCAGTGAGGTATGATGATGATACCAACTCCTCCCTGTTGCTAGCATTTAGATCCATCAAAGAAGAGGGTCATTTTGACAAGGGCACATTCTTAATTAGTGATAGTGTTGATAGATTCATGACAAAAAATTTTATGAGATGGTTGATTGTCTGGAAGAGGAGCCTCAACGAGATAATTGGTAATAGATTTTCCCTTGATAGATTTATATGGGATAAATTCAAGATCAACTTCAGTCATGAGCATGAACCACCGAGTGATATAGTCATTGTGATATGGTGAAATTAGAGTGTAAGGTTTTAAACATGTTAAAGTTAGTAACAATCTAAGTATTGTGGTTGAGAATATGATGACGAAGCTTGGAATTTGTGAAGTACAAGGAAAAAAACAAATTTTTGCTATAGTATAATGAGTCTCATATTCATGGAGAGTGTGGCTTATATAGTAAACGACATGTTCACAACCTTGATTGTCTCGGTGAGTGAGCATAACACCTAAGGCATGATAAGTAGCATATATATAAAGGTAAAAAAATCTCCCCCTCACATGGAGGTATAAGAATGGGTGGTGATAAAATATATTGTTTGAGCTTGCTGAAGGATTTTTGATAATTTTGATCCCATATGAAGTTAACATCTTTATGAAGAAGGTGGTGGAAGGGTTGACAATGATCTGATAGTTTTGATATAAAGTGATGGATAGATTGAATATTAACCCAAAGGATGTGAAGATTCTTGAGGTTGGTAGGTGAAGGAATTTTGATGATGGATTTTATTTTAGCGGGGTCTACTTACATGCACTTGATAGATATGATGAACCCTAGGAGTTTGCTGAGGATAACATAGAACCAAAACTTAGTAGGATTAAGATGAAGAGAGTATTGAATGAGATGGGTGAAGATAACATCGAGGATGACTAGATGATCTTGACATTGTTTCGATTTTCCTAAACTATCATTTACATAGTCTTCTAGGGTTTTGTGGATGAGGTCATGGAAGATTTGTGTCATGGTGCGTGGTAAGTGGCCCCCTCATTTTTTAGTCTGAAGGGCATAGCACGGTAATAAAAGGTCCCCCAAGGAGTAATGAAGGATTTTTTATGTTTATCATCGGTAGCCATGAGGAAGTTGTTGTAACCATAGAAGTCATCCATAAGGGAGAGATACATTAGCCAATGGTTAGATTGACAAGTTGGTTGATGTTCAAAAGAGGGAAGTCATCTTTAGGAAAAGAAAGATTGAGATCTCGTAAGTTAGTATAGATGCGTAACTTTCCTAAGGCTTTGGTTACAAGAACAATATTAGAGAACCATTTTGGATTGTCAGTGGGTATGATGAAATTAGCAGTGAGCAAGCATTGTAACTCTTCTTTGATGAGAAAAGATATGTGAGGATGTATCCTATGTATATTTTTTTGACTTGTTTAGCATTAGGATAAGTGATGATGTTGTGGAAAATATTATTGGGATCAATACCTGGAATGTCACTATATGTCCAAGAAAAGGCTTGACTATACTTGGATAAGAAGGCAGTGAAGTCATTTAATTCCAATGGATCTAAAGATTGACTAACCTTAAATATGTGATGCTCCTACAGATTCCATTTATTGACGTCGGTGGTGGATTTATATAGAATTTTTGAAGTGTCAAGTGGAGGAAATGGTCCTCTTCTCCCATATGGGAGAGAATAGCTTGATCGTCTTGACATTGAAGGATGTTGATGGTGGGTGATTCATATTCAATCATTTCAGGCTAGATGAAAGGAAGTGTCTTAGTATCATGAACAATTCAATAAATTAACGGTCCTAATGAAATAGTATTGACTAATTTTTTTAGGAGGAATGGAAACGGTGTCATCTATGTCTATAGGGTCATCTTGCGTGGATGAGAAATACGGTTCCAAATCCATGATGGCTTTGGATGTAGTATGCACGGAGGACTCAGAAGCAGGTCTCTTATAATCTTGTTCATATTTTTCATGTGGTCTGAGGGAATGTTGGATGATGAGATCATGGATTCCCTATTCATAACATCCAAATATGAAGCCTTTCTAGGTGCAATGATGTAGATACATCTGTTTAAAGACATGGTTATATAAGAATTTAAAGTCTGATATGAATGGAATGACATGATGTTGATAAGTAGGTTATGACGAGTGGTGGTCGATCCCTCCATAGACAAGGTTTGTTTTCAGATGTGGGGAATTGTACGAGATGACATATCCAACATTGGGTTTGTACAACACCAGAGGTAGTAATAAGGATCAAATATCTAGTTGAAGATAATGATGTTATGGAAGTACTGAAAGATGAGACTTTAGGGCACGTAAAAATATTGGCGTTAGTAAAACAAAAGTGTAAATCCCTAGTAGTATCCCAAGGTCCACATAAGGGGAGAATATATGATATTGGGAATCTCATAGCACAAAAGATGGATCTTTTGGAAGGAATGATTATAGAAACTAAAATTAGGTCACACTCCCCTTTGGTCCCTCGACATATAAGCACCCTTTATTACATTTACCTAGCCATGAGCCCCCTTCACCCCACTAATATTAATTTACTTAAATTAATGCATTATCCTCACTATATTTATTATTTGAATATTTTATTTAAATAATATCCACACATATATTTCACTTAGACACCTCACCAAGCTAACTCAACCTAAGACTTATTCTTAGCAAGTTGTCATAACTAACTAAGACTTACCCAAACCCTAAAAATCAATGCCTACATTCCCTCTAACCACATTCCTGCATGCTCACATGAAGCTCCTAGTCTAATCTATGGGATAACAACATGAGATCCAAGGAAATCAAGAGGATCTCCATAGTTTAGTAAACCTAGAAAGTCCCACCTTGACCGACACCAGTTACCCCTAACCATCACCGGTTAAGCTGAACCACCATCGATTACCCTTTTAGCCCATAAACTACCTTATTATCAAGGTTGTAAAACATTAGGAGAAAGTTTGATGAGCAAGAACACATCTTCAGAGAGAAAATTCCAGTTAAAACCCACATGTAAGGAAGGAGATTAAGCATATTCCCCTGCACAGCCATCCCAGCCATGATCTGATCTATACATGTAAAGAGGAGTGTACATGCAGCCCATGTAAAATATTTTCTTCATTTGGTGATCACTTGTAACCTTCAAACCCATCATCATTACCTCCATCCCTCAGACACAGGCATTTAATAATGGAATCCAAGTAAGTATAACATCATACTTTCTTGGTTTATTTCATTTTATCATCATTTTATCATCTATTGTTTACTTTGCCCCCTATTGACTTTATCCAACGTTTTCACCTCCATATACCCATTTTAACCTCGCCAAAACCTACTCCAGACACCCAATTCCTCATCTTGACCCACCAAAGTCCTTTGTGTAATCACAAAGGAGACTACACCTTGTTCTGTGATATTTCTAGATCTGATAGTAACCAACACCGGTTACACCTAACTTCCATCGGTCACCCCTGCCTGACACTGGTCTCTGTACTTGCCTACACATCCTAGAACAGAGACCTACCCACCAAATTTCATCTTACCCTCATTCACTTGCAATCTATCCATGACCTCTGTCAAACCTACAGAACCCAGAACAAATCATTTGACCTTTGGATTCTATTCTAGCTTAGCATGTTATATTAGATATATTTCATATTGTGTTTTAAGTGAGATACCTAAATCATTTTAAATAACAATAGGATTTACTTTGTTTACAACATTAAATTTTTTAAAACAGTGGACGGACAGCCATCTAGGAAGTATCACACTTCCCAGATCTGGCATACGCTAGGCATTTCACTGCCCATATTGTTTAATTCCTTCTGGTGGTCTTGTTTTCATTTTAGGTAATTACTCCTAGCCAAAAGGAAGCTCTCATGATCAGCTGTGGATCCAGAAATCATACGCGCACAACTACCCATTAACCAACATTTTAACAAGTATTCCTCCTACACCCGTTACCCTATCTGTTTCATCAACGCTTCAAAGAAACGATGTAAGAATCAGGTGACACATTTTGGCATGCCTGGTGGGACCCATCTGGGGTTCCTTGCATTTCATTCATTCCTAGAAAAAAATTGTGTGTTTTTTTCCCTTCTGAAAAGCATACACACTAATTTTGTTCCCTGGTAATGCACCTCTTCTTTCTATTTGCTATAAAGGAAACTTTTCTTTTGGTGTAATTAAAAAGAACCATTTCTTCATTTTTTCTGCATTGTAGTGAAAGAGCATCCCTCTTCCTTTTCATCTTATTGTGTCATCCAATTTCACATTTTCAATTTGGGTTTAAAAATAAGTGTATTCCATTCTGATTTCCTACATTAGCTCGCATTAATTAAGGGAAACCTATGCACTGGAAGTCATGCCCAACTGATGGTTGACAAATGAATCATAGAAAAACACTTCTATCCTTTTCTCTTTCTCTGAGTCTTACCAAACCACACAAAAATTCAAAATACATACATTCTTAAACAACATCCTACCTGGAAGAAGCTGTAGGTGATCACACGATCACGGTACAGTGGGCACCCAGCTCGCTGCTCTGTCGAGTCTTACTTTAGAGCGAAGCCCACCCCCACCATAACATACCTAAAACCTCACCTTTTAGATCTCCTTCTTTGTAGGAAGCCATTCTCACCGAAAATTCTATTTCACAATTCATGTGTCAGTCCTTAAATAGCATAAGCTAAAAAAACATAATAGAAAAGGCACTCCTAGGATCACATTGTTCTTAGTGTTTCTGCTTGGCTTGCATTTTGAGGTGAGAGATCATATTCTTCATTTTTCGTGTTCATCCTTGCATGCTCCTCATCACAGCTAGTGTATTCCAGATTCACCTGAGTGTGCTTGGGCCATATCATCATCATTATTAGAATTATGGGTTTGATTCTACATCAGATTTTAATTCACAACCACTTTCTTTCATCACTGTTTCAATTTCATAGTAATCGTCATCGGTTACCTCTGCCCGCCATCGGTTATACCTAATCGATGTCGGTTCCATGTCCTTTTGCTAACCTACTCAAATGGACATTTTTCTTCACTTTCTTCCACTTTTCATAGCCCCTGTCACTGTCATTATTCCCATTGATGTTTTAAACATCCTTAGATTTGGCATACCTATCAGATTTTACCTTCTACCTTGTTGTTTACTCACTGTCATTTTCTATAGTAACTGGTTGCGGTTACCCCTGATCAGTGTCAGTTTCCCATAACCAGAATCAGTTAGCCTGTTTCACATTCCAGCCAACATTTGGTACTTAATCCACTTTTTGTCACCAGATTCACCTGTTCCTGTTGTTCTCTGTGTCATGTATAAAGAAGATGCCCTACCTGATCAGTATTAGTTCACATGGTGCTGACTCAAAGATAAGCAAGTGCCCTTGTATTTCACGCCATTTGTCAACCACTCCCACCTATTCCTTTACCACCTTCTATTTTATAATGAGCTATAGATCCCATCCAACATATTACTATCGCTACCAGAGATGAGGAGTTCACACGACTCCTTGACCAGAACCCTACCACCTTGCAGTTTTTCCTTTCCCACTCATCCACTCGAGATGCCTCGGGTTAGTTGATATATGGCATGCCCGTATCTAACCCCTTGACTCTAGTACCCACTCCCGCATCGGCCCTCTTTGGCTCCGTGCTGTCCGCATCCACCTTACCCCCAGTCGTTTCATAGTTAGGTCCTATACCCACTATGATTTCCACATCTGCTACCTCTATGACACCCATTACATCCACCGTACCCTCGACGACTACCCCAAGCACAACCTCCTTTGCCCCTAATGTCTCACACATACCTATAGTTACATTACCACCTCTAGTGATGGTGACCCCTACTCCATTTCAGAACGTGGTTCTTTCCATTCCACAATCATTATCCCCTATCGCCACTAGGGTTACCACGACCCTTCCACCCCCATATACATACTACCAACAACCTCCTGTTTCATCCATTATTCATTCTGGGTACATACCCCTATTTCACTGCCTTCTTCTCCATCACCCTACATGTCAGCCCCATACACTCGAGTGTCACCCTTGCTATATGCCCAAAACCAACCTTCTCACGCTACGGGAGGAATCCAATCATCACAACCCACCAATGACCTAATTAAATTGATGTTGGACAAGATGTAGACATTGGAGGCATCATTTTATAGCTCCCACAACACTCTCACCTACGACGAGATTTGCAATGAGCCTATTCACCCATCCATTCCTCTCCGCTCATACCCTGTGCATTGGGAAATTCCTAAATTCAATTATTTCTATAGCAAAGAAGACCCACAACAACATTTGCAGTCATTCAAACATGGGTGTTATCTAATCGCTCATGATGATGCCTTGCTTTTGAGAACCTTTCCCATGTCTCTCACTAGACCTACATTAGATTGGTATAGTGGGTTACCTAAACACTCTATATTATCATTCAATCAGGTATCCCAAGCCTTCTTGGATCATTTCTCTATCAATATCGTCAAGAAGGTTACCATGAACTATCTATATTCCACATGTCAGTATGAGGATGAATCTATCACAGATTTTTTCACTCGCTGACACAGACTAATCAATCAACTTACCTTCCAATTGCCACAAACAAAACTCATTGAGCTCTTTACACGGGCTTGTGCTAGACATATCTCCCTGACCTTAAAGTTCCAAACCTTTCGAACATCTGATAAGGCATTCACTATAGCACGAAACTTAAATATTCGGGCCATCGAAGAGAAAAAAATATAGTTACGCAATAAGAATTCAACATTCAAGTCGAATGATACTTCTTCTTCTTCCAAACCAAAAAATAATTGTTCAAAAGCTATGGGCACCACTAACGCAGTGGTAATCAAGGCTAGCCCAGCTCATCTGTCAAATTAGGCTACACCCTCATCTAATCTATCACCTGTCCAGACTTTTCAATTCAGATGAGAGCAACGAAAATATACCCCAATTGGGGAACCTTAATCTTCTGTCTTAGAAAATCTTATCAAATCTGGAGCCATCACCCTTCCACCTATAAAACCACACACTGGTTTTGACCCTTCTCGCCCCATGCCCACATGGTATAAAGAACATGATTTCTGTAACTATCATCGAGTAAAGGGTCATAGTGATGGCAACTTCACCACTTTCAAAAATAGTCCAAGAAATGCTTGAGAAAGGTGATTTAACTGTAGATAATCCCAATGTCACCCCCAACCAAAATATACAAATCTTCAAAAAACCATTTCCCAACCATGCCCCTTCATCCAATCAAACCGGTGAGACATCAACTCATGATACCCACACTTGCAAGGCTCACGCTATCTTTAAAGAGGTACCTGTCACCTCCCTATTACCCCATATTCCTTCCATAGAGGAGATCCTAGCCTAAAATCCTCCTTCCGCATTGGAACCAACCTCCCGTGTTCCTTCGCCAACAGAGGAACACCTTTCATCTCCTTCATCACCAATGGAGGGGTATTCTGCTAATATTGAGCCCATCTCACCCCTGGCTTCACCACTTAGAGAACCTTTATCTACAATACCTCCTTCACCCACAAAAGGGCTCCCATTATCTCCTCCAACCACAGCGGAGCACCCATTTCCTCCTCTACCCACAGAGGCGCACCCATTTGTTCCTCCACTTATAGAGGAGCTCCCATCATATCCTCCACCTATCATCAACCCAGTTGAGATACCTTTACCTCTTGGTGAGCATTCTCCATTAGCTACCCAGAATCCTGTCGACACTAAAATTTTCCTCCATAATTTCTATTTCATTAATGTATGTATTAGAAATAGGATGTTGTTAAGTATAATTAGTAGTAGCGTCTGATAGAAGATAACGGCACCGTCAGTACGGTGTCACCAATAATGTGGAGTACGGTAACAGTCAAAGTACAATAGGAATGTTGTAAAAAGTAAATATTTGTCGTAAGTGGTCCGGTAATGTTAAAATGTCAAAGTTTGGGTAATTAGAGAAGTAGGGTCTACATGATTAGGAATTAGAAATATTATATTGGTAATAAGGACAAGGAGTGAGGTCATAAATATTTTGTGTATTTTATTTGTAAAAAGTCTAAAAATGTGGAACCCATGTAAAATGATAAGGTTTATCTTATCTTACGAGATAAGCTTACATGTACAAATAAGAGTTAAGGTATGGAATATGATTCGTCAGAGTGGATTTCTTATCCTATCTTAGAGATAGGATGGATAAGCCTGGAAGTTCTATAAATAGAGAGGCCACCCCCCCTCATTTAGCATAGAAGGAAGTAGTGAGAAATATTGTAGGAAGTGTGCGAAGGAAGCCATCAATTAAAGGTGTGTTGAAGAAGCCATCAAGAGGCGTAATTGTAAAGTTTCTCCCATAGTCTTGTTGAAGTACCTCATGGGTGAGATTGTAACAATTTCATGTTAATATTATACTTTACTTTGATATTTCAGATTTTTCATCATTCTGTCTTATCATAGTCGATGGTATTCTTGTGTTCGGTTGTTGTTTTGTTTCCAGATTACATCCACCAAACTAAAGGTTGTGCATTAGTAAATAATCATAGCACGAGGAGTTCCCAGTGAAGAATTATCATAGTGCCGGATTGGTGATGACATTTTGGTTCCGTTGCCGGGACCATTCCTCGTTGGTGGATTTTCTGGAGAGATATTCCCACTTAGTCAAAAATCAATTAGAGGGTAACCTTGTTTTTATTGTGCATAGTAGTTACCATGGTAAAGTCATTTTTACCATGAATAGTAGTTACCATGATAAAGTCATTTTTGCTGTGAATAGTATTTATCACAGTAAAGTCACTTTTTACTGTGAATAGTATTTACCGTAGTAACTTCACTTTTTACCGTGAATAGTGTTTACCACAGTAAAATCAATTTTTACCACAGTAAGTCAAGTTTTACCATATTTTACCATGGTCATTTCTTTAGTAATTCCAATTATTTGTGTACATAAGTCTTGTTGATTGTACTTGTGGGTTGGTATTTCACGGTGGTTACTTTTGAAAATGGGAAAGATTCCTATTTTTTCAGCTCAATCTAATGAAGATGCTTCTTCTTTCATTTAAGAGTTTAAGCGATCTTGTATTTGTAATGGCCTTATAAGAAGGGAACAATGGACTGAATTTTTTCCTACCTTTTTGGATGGTTCAGCACTTAGGTGGTTTGAAACACTAGGTGATAATGTGAAAAATTCATGGGATTTATTAACTGAAAGTTTTCTTGAAGAATTTGGTGAACAACAGAGATATGCAGATCTCATGATTGATATCACAAAGCTAACCCAAGGAGAGAAGGAGAAGATAAGGGATTATCATGCTCATGTTCTAGAGCTAAGGAGGAAGCTCGATGCCCAGATCCGGAAGGAAGGATTAGCGGATGGGTTGATGAATGGCATGGATAATCTCCTATGTAAGCACTTCATTCTTGGGATGAAGCCAGAGATCAGACAATGAGTGAAGTATGACCACCTAGCTACTATTGAACAAGCAAAGGAGATTGCAAGAAGGCAAGAAGAAAGCATGGAAGAGGAGCCCAAAGAAGTTATTGCCAAAGTAGAGCCTACACTAGCACCTTTGGTCCAGAATCCATAACCACTCCCAGTGAGCACAAATATTTCTCCTAGTACATCTACTGAGTATGAAGATCTGCTTAGGAAGATGGGCCAGTTAACTATTAATATTCTTCAAGGAAAGGAATTTAGTTCTCAGGGAGGAGATAGAGGTCCAAAAAGAAATATTTCTGAAGTTGTTTGTTATGGTTGTTATAAAAAGGGTCATTATAAGTATAATTGTCCAGATAGAGCTTCTACATCTGGTAAGGGAGATAATGATAAAGGAAAAGCACCTGTGAATTCTTTTGATGTAGTAGATAAGAGCAGAAATAATGAAGTAGATGTGTTTGTAACAAAAATAAAGAAAGAAAAAGATAATCAAGATGGAAATGATCCTAAGAAGATGAAAGAAGAAACTAGTAAGAAACATAGGAGAAGAAAGATGGGTGTGCAGGATTTTCTGATTTCACAGGGGCAAGGACCATACTCCATCTTGGAAGATCTATCCAAAAGGCCTGCAAATATTACATATGGTCAACTCTTGGCTATGTCTTCTGAGAAGAGGCGGGAGTTACGAGGTGGAATCAATGCTCGAAGAAGGAAGGAGGTTGAGGTCCCTGTTTTGGAGGCAGAGGCAGATCCCTATGCTCCACAAGCTGAGGTATTATGTAATGGTATTTCAATTCATGATGTCTTAGTTGATGGAGGTGCTGCAGTTAATGTAATGACCGAGTCTGTAATGAATATGTTGGGTTTAAAAATTGATCACCCTTCAACACTTATGTTAAGGTCATTAAATAAAGGAAAAACTAAAACAGAAGGTGTAGTTTCAAATGTGGCAATATCTGTTATGGGTGTGGTATGTGTGGTAGACTTTCAGGTGATGAAAAATGGTACTGTTGCGTATCCAATGCTGCTAGGAAAACCATGGCTAAGGAGAGTTCATGCAAGAAACTACTGGAATGAAGGTTTCATGAAACTTGGACGTGGTAGAGAGAGGGTGAAGATAAATGTGATCCCTCGACATCATAAGGCAGAACCTGTGGATTCAAGTGATGAAACTGATGATTGTAAAACCTCTGATTACTCTAGTACCAATGAAGTGGACACTGAAGATGAAGGAAGTGAGGAGGATGTTTCAGTCATGGATATCCTTCCAGTCACACCAACTCATGACCCCATAAAATTATCTGAAGAAGAAGTTGATGATCGTCTCCAAAAATAAAGATTGGTGATGCTGTGATGGAGAGTGAAAAGGAATCCTACCTCCAGCTCTTTCGAAGGTACATACACCTATTCACTTTTGATTACAAGGAACTCCGTCAAGTAAGTTGGGTAGAACATTGTATTGAGCTGGTAGATGGTGCTAAGCCCATAAAGCAAATTCCATATAGAATGAATCCTAATTTTTCCAAGACTGTAAAAGAAGAAATAGGTAAGTTGCTTGATGCAGGATTCATATTTGCTGTGGAAAATTCAGAATGGGTTTCTCCCATTGTGATCTCAATAAAAAAGAATGGGAAGCTACACATTTGTGTTGATTACAGGAAGCTCAATAAGGCAACAAAGAAGGATCATTACCCTCTTCCATTTTCAGATCAGATCTTGGACGAAGTAGCTGGCCAGGAGTGCTATAGTTTTGCTGATGGATATAGCAGCTACAACCAAGTTCATATAGCAGAGAAAGATCAGCTAAAGACCACGTTCACCACTCCTTGGGGAACGTTTGCTTATAGAGTTATGCCTTTTGGGTTGTGTAATGCTCCAGCAACATTACAGTGTTTGATGAATAGGGTGTTCGAACCCTACATTGGGACCTTCATCAGAGTATTTCTGGATGATTTTTGCATCTATGGGAGCAAGTTGGACCACCTGCACCAGATGGAGACAGCATTTCAAAGGTTAGATGAAGCACAAGCCTCAGTAAACCCTACAAAGTGTGTTTTTGGATGTTCTAAAGGCGTTTTGTTAGGGCATGTTGTATCCAGAGATGGTATTGGTACTGATCTTGATAAAGTTTCAAAAATCAAAGATTTACCATTTCCTATGAATAGAAGTAAGTTGAGATCATTTTTAGGCCATGTGGGTTACTATAGAAGGTTCATCAAGAATTTCTCAAAGATAGCATAGCCATTAACCCAATTCTTGAAGAAGGATGTTACTTATGAACCAGGAAATAAGGCGCATGAAGCTTTTGAACAACTGAAGGAAGCCCTGGTGTCTTCACCTGTTTTAAAGAATCCAGATTGGAGCAAGCCATTCATTGTGTACATTGATTCCTCAGATGCAGCACTAGGAAGTACTTTGAGCCAAAAGGATGAAAATGGGAATGAACATCCAATTTACTTTGGGAGCAGACAAATGAGCAGTGCTGAGGTAAACTATATTGTAACTGAAAAAGAGGCTCTGGCTATCATTTTTGCTGTAAAGAAGTTTAGAAATTACTTGATAGGGCAGAAATTTATAGTTGTAACGGATCATCAGGCTCTGAAATATATTGTCAATAAGCCTAACCCATTAGGGAGGATAGCAAGATGGATAATTTTTCTACAAGAATTTGAATTTGATATTATAGATAGGCCAGGAAAGAAGCATGTCAATGCAGATGCACTCTCTCGAGCCTATGATGGTTTAGGATCATCTTGTGATGATGATGATTTTCCTGATGCAGAATTGTTCTCCCTTGACACAATCCCTAGTGAATACATAGATATTTGGAATTATCTGAATGAATTCAAGTTTCCTGATGGTGCCAATGTAAAGACTAAGAGAAAGATTACTCAAGTCATTCGTCCATATTCTATTCTGTATGGAGCATTATTTCGAATAGGACCTGATGGACAATACAAGAGGGCAGTTGGACGTGATCAAGGAAAGGAGCTGCTAGAAGAATTCCACAATGGGACATGTGGAGGGCACTTCTCTGGACAACTTACAGCAAGAAGGATCTTAGATGCAGGTTATCACTGGCCCACTCTTTTTAAAGATTGTTATAATTATTGTAAGACATGTGATATTTGTTAAACACATGGTAACCGTAAGACTTCATCAGCTCCATTATGTCCTATTCTTCCACTTGGTCCCTTTGAAAAGTGGGGAATAGACATTGTAGGTCCACTTCCAACTACATCACGCCAAAATAAGTATATTGTAGTTGCCACATATTATTTAACCAAGTGGTTTGAAGCTAGGCCATTGAAAACAACTTCCATGGATGAAGTGGCAAGGTTCATATATGAACGCATTGTCACCAGATTTGGTTGTCCATTAGAAATTGTAACAGATCAAGGAAGCCACTTCATTAATGAGGTGGTAGAAGCCCTAGTCAATAAGTTTTCTATTAAGCACAGGAAGGCAACAACATACAAGCCAAGCACAAATGGACAGGTGGAACGAACAAATTTTGTGCTGTGTCAAATTCTAGCAAAAGATGCAGCCTTGCAGGTACATAAATGGGATAAAAAGATTCATGCAGAATTGTGGGCATATAGGGCAACATCAAAGTCAGCAACAGGATACTACCCATTTCAGTTGGCCTATGGCATTGATCCAGTTCTTCCTATTGATTTTGATATTCCCACTGTGAGAGTTATGAAAAATGAAAGGATGGATGAAAGTGATTCAGTAAAAGAAAGGTTGGTACATCTTCATTTACTAGAGGAAATGAGGGAAATAGCAAAGGATACAAGCCATAAGAAGAAAATGAAGCAGAAGGAATACTTTGATCAAAAGATCCAGTGGTTTCCATTTCATGTGAATGACTTGGTCCTAGTATATGATTCCAGATACAAAAAAAGAAGACAGAGAAAATTTCTTCCAAAATGGATGGGGCCCTACAAAATAGTAGTTGTGTATGAAAATGGTACGTACCGACTGGAAGAATTGGATGGCACTCCCATTACGAAATGGGTCAACCACGACAAGTTGAAGATTTTCCAAGCACCAGAATAGTCTACTCCGAGGACGGAGTAGAAGCTAGGAAGAGGGAAGATGTTGACACTAAAATTTTCCTCCATAATTTCTATTTCATTAATGTATGTATTAGGAATAGGATGTTGTTAAGTATAATTAGTAGTAGCGTCTGATAGAAGATAACGGCACCGTCAGTACGGTGTCACCAATAATGTGGAGTATAGTAACAGTCAAAGTACAATAGGAATGTTGTAAAAAGTAAATATTTGTCGTAAGTGGTCCGTAATGTTAAAATGTCAAAGTTTGGGTAATTAGAGAAGTAGGGTCTACATGATTAGGAATTAGAAATATTATATTGGTAATAAGGACAAGGAGTGAGGTCATAAATATTTTGTGTATTTTATTTATAAAAAGTCTAAAAATGTGGAACCCATGTAAAATGATAAGGTTTATCTTATCTTAAGAGATAAGCTTACATGTACAGATAAGAGTTAAGGTATGGAATATGATTCGTCAGAGTGGATTTCTTATCCTATCTTAGAGATAGGATGGATAAGCCTGGAAGTTCTATAAATAGAGAGGCCACCCCCCTCATTTAGCATAGAAGGAAGTAGTGAGAAATATTGTAGGAAGTGTGCGTAGGAAGCCATCAGTTAAAGGTGTGTTGAAGAAGCCATCAAGAGGCATAATTGTAAAGTTTCTCCCATAGTCTTGTTGAAGTACCTCATGGGTGAGATTGTAACAATTTCATGTTAATATTATAATTTACTTTGATATTTCAGATTTGTCATCATTCCGTCTTATCATAGTCGACGGTATTCTTGTGTTCGGTTGTTGTTTTGTTTCCAGATTACATCCACCAAACTAAAGGCTGTGCATTAGTAAATAATCATAGCACGAGGAGTTCCCGGTGAAGAATTATCATAGTGCCGGATTGGTGATGACAATCCCACAGACCTACTTTCGGCTCTCTTACCCACAGAAGTTGAAGCTAGCCAATTCCCCATCTCTAAGACACATTTTATGAGAATTGCCATTAGTTCCTCACCAACTCCACCCACAAATGTGTCATTCTCATGTTTTTCCAATCACTTAGATTATGTGGATAGGGATTTAGTATGGCGGTGCCTCTTACTCCCCGTCTCAACACATATGTAGAAATCCCTCGCTGATACCTCCACTAGCTACCAAAACACATTTCAACCAATCAAACCAAATAAAACCACCTCTATCACAACCCCTTCCATGATACTTGTTAGTGCTCAAACCATACCCTTACCCATAACCCAACCTACATCTAAACCCAAACCCACACCTACAACATTTGCCTCAACTAAACCTATTACCACTTTAGGGATCACCCCAACCACCAGCCTTACTCATCCACCTATTAAACTAGATTTAGCTACGTCTTCCAACATCAATACCACATCTACTCTGACACCCAAGCCAAAGAAATAAACTCATCGAATTCATACCCTGACCACACCAATCACACATGCACTTGTCCCGTCTGTCTCAAGACCTCATCTACCCAACATGGTTAAGTAACCTTCACCCATCCATAAAAAAATAACATAACAACCCATTCCTTCCTCACAAACCTCTAACCTACCCAAGCACACAACACGACTTACACCCATACCTGTAGTCTCTTTACCACCAATACCTCTAATGCCCTCAGCTATTGCTTCACTACCCACTACACTTTAGTTATTATCCCTCACACCCCAAGCATGATCTGCGTCATCTACCTTCACAACACCCCTGTTATCCCCATGGGTAACTCACCGTCTTCTTCCATTTACTTTTCCTTCTATAACTCGTACACCCACATCACCTTTACCCAAGAGGGTGTAACCCAAAAACAAAAACCTACTACCCCACAATAAGGTAGTCAAAACAACCACACACCCTCCTACCCATCCATCTATTATACCCCTACCCAAACAAACATGACTGATACCTAAAACCAAAACGGCGCCTAAAATCGTAACTCAACCCATGCCTACTCTGCCAAAAACAGTTCCTCAACGATCAACCACACCTGCACCCAAACCCATGTTCACTTCCCATTTTGATCCACTAGCAGGATCCTATGCCAAAATTTTAACCAACCTCCTCGAGACCTCTATTATCACATTACCACCACTCTGACCTTATGAACCCCTCAAACCCAAGCCCAAAGGGTTTGATGATAATAAAATTTTCACATACCATCATGTGCCAGGGCACAATGTGGAGAACTACAAGGCCTTGAAAACTATCCTTATCCATTTGTGTCCACCAGAAACTAACTTTGATGACGACAATCTTCTTGACGAGGATCCTGCTTCACTGACACCCATTCCCACACTGCCCACTCAACAACCACAACCTCCACCCTCACAGCTCCTATTTCCACTCCAAATATTTGAAATTAACATGGTTCGCATTAGAGAACTTGCCACGCCACCATCCCAATGTCATTGCGCCCAACTCACCTCACAAGGATTTTATTCTCTAGTAGGTATTTTCCCTTCAAGTCATTATACCACTCATCCTACACATTCTCCATTTGCCAACTCCCATCAAATAAACATGATACACATCACTACACATGCGCAGAAGGGCAATGAAAAGGTGACTATCCCACCAACCAATCCTATACCCAACATACCATCTGCACCTATGCCTAAAATAACTATCCACAGCCCCACGTACCCCATTTCTAATGGCGTCACACATCATACCATGCTCAAACAATTACATCAATCTCCCCTCAAAATTTCCTTATACGACCTCATCCAAACCTCGGAATCCCATCATCAAGCTCTCATGGAGGTTCTTCAATCTATTGAGTTTTTACGCAATGACCCTACACACAAAGCCTCCATTATCACACCCCATCATGTAGCCTCTCTCACCAAATTACCACCTTCATCTTCACCCCATCTTGTTTTACCAAGTGGCCTCCCTTATCTTCTTAGAGGAGGAGATCGAGCCACACCAAAATGATGACCTAGACCCAGCCCTCTTCATCTCTTTCCATATTGATGACATACGGGTACGCTGTGTGATGATTGATGGAGGCACTAACATTAACATCATTTCATCCCATACATTTTTCTCAAATGTGCATACCTGACAATTGCATGCATAAACATCTAGTCATGATGTGTTCATTCAACGACGCTATCACCTTCACACTAGGCACTATCATCCTCCACATTCGCGTGGGCCCCTGTACTATTCTAGAATTGTTTTACATTTTGGAGGGGGAATTCTAATATAACTTGTTGCTTGGTAGACCCTGGATCCGTTGTCATGGGTTGTGTTCCTTCCACTTTGCATTGTTGTGTAAATTTTGAACACGAAGGACACAGTTATACCATTCTGACTGACCCATCACCTTTTAAAACATGAAACAGGATTTACTGACCAAATGATGTGCTCATACCTATCAATTCTGTCTACCTCTATAACCAATACCACTTCAGCTACACCTTCACCTACCAGTACATCCACTGATTTCACCGCACATACCTCCTCCATTACTACCTGCTGCTATAAGCTTGACGGCTGATCCATTAGCTTCCTAATCCGTTAACTCCACCCCCCGCATCCGACCTCCAACACATCATCCATTCCATCTACCTACATATTAACCATTGATCCCTTGGAAGGTGTTTTCTCAATGCCTCACTCTGGGGGAGTACCACCTATATAGTGTCAACACATTCCTTACTCTGCAGGAGTATGGAATCCTTCACCAACACCCTCGCTATGATCACTATATAGGATAACATGCCTCCTTTATGGTCCCCCTCATCTTTGTACTAGTCTCACCTATAGGGGACTTGATACTACCACTTACACACCTGAACCATCATCATAAACCCATCCATTTTCCACTGACTTCCAATCACTTACCAATCACCATTTTTCCCACACCTTCCTACACTGTTGTGTGTGGAAGGGTTTTAGTTTCAGCTTTTACAAGCAAGTCTGCCATACCATTATTCCATGTACCACCCACAAATATAATGACCGTAGTGGTATTGGCTTCCCCGAACCTCCTACCAAATAGGCCCGCATTGAATTTATTTAGGACCCTAGATATTCTCCACCTTCATCTTCATGACCACCTTCACCTGCTCCAATTTCATCACTCACACTCACCAACGGAGTTGATGGATCCTAAATCTATCCCTCCTAACTTTATATTTTCATAAACACCATTTCCTTGGGGCCTTTGACTTATCAACGCGAATGCAAGGCCCCTTCCACTCTTCCATTCCTGTATCATGAGATGATCAAAATGATGACACACCTACAATTAACATCATTAAATGTCAAGATGATGAATCCATACTCACCTACCTTGGTGTAGAAGACTCATATATTCATCATTCATTACCCTCTGAGATGCATAAACCATGTTGAATGAATCCGACTATCGAGATCAACATTCATAATCAGGACAACCTGCACATCCTAAAGATCATACAATATCTTTAGATGTTGCTGAACAAGGAAGCCATCACTTCTTTTCTCCGAGATCATAACCATGCTTTCACTTGGTCTTACGGAGACATGCCCAGTATTGACCCCATAATAGTGGTCCACAATATCGTAACCATTCCCGATGCCAAACCTATCAAAAAAAAGCTGAGAAAAATGCACCCTTGTATTGCTCATCTCATCAAAGAATAACTTCAGCACCTTCTTTCTGTGTCCTTCATCTTACCCATTGATTATCCTCATTAGATTTATAACATTGTCCATGTTACTAAAGCAACACAGGGGCACTCTGCATTTGACACAGACTTCCGTGCCCTCAAACTAGCCTGCCCGAAAGATGACTTTCCTTTGCCCAGGTATTGATCAAATGGTTGACCTCACCACTGCTAGTCATGAGATGCTATCACTCATGGATGGCTTCTCAGAGTTATAACCAAATTTTTCTTTCCCCAGAAGATCAACCCAAGACCGCATTCATCGCCCCTTAGAGAACCTTTTGCTATCAAGTCATGCCTTTTGGCCTTAAAAATGTTGGTGCCACATATCAGCGTGTTATGACTTATATATTCCATAATATAATGCATCTGCATATTAGAAGATTATGTGGATGATCTCTTGGCCAAATCTAAACATTCACTCTAAGCACCTCGCCAGTCCTCAAAACCATATTTGACCACCTCATTAAATATTGTGTCCACCTTCAGCCTAAAAAGTCTGTATCTTCATGGTTCTCTTAGGAAAGTTCCTGGGATTTATTGCTTCCCTCCATGGTATAGAAGTTTACCCTGCTAAAGTCAAGGCCATCCTCAAAATTCCTCCACCTACTAACCTTCACCAACTCTGTGGCCTGCAAGGTAAATTGTACTCCATTCGCCATTTCATTTCACAGTTATCTTATCGGTGTCAACTATTTCATCATCTGCTTAGGAAGGATGTATCCTTTAAATGGGATGATGACTGTCACAAAGCTTTTGAGGCCCTTAAAAAATACCTTCTAAAACGACCCATACTCATTCCACCTAAATATTATCAACCTTTTTACCTATACATATCAGCTACCGATCATTCCTTGGGAGCCATGCTTGCTCATCATGAAGAACAACACAGGGAGTAGGCAGTTTATTACATAAGTCGGTACTCTTTTGGACTATGAAACCTGATACACCCATCCTGGAAAAAAATTTCTTAGCCTTAGTTTTCATTGCCACTAAACTTTTCTATTACCTACTCAACCACAAAACCTATGTTGTGACCAACACCGACCCCTTACACTTCTTGTATACCAAGGCTTATCAAAATCAGCATGTCCACACACTGGTTTATTCTTTTAGCTGACCTCAACCTTGAATTCATTCATAAAAATTCCATCAAGGGCCAAGCTATCACCGACCAACTGGCTGACATGCACCTATTTCCGGGGATCAACCCTCTAATTTTGACTTTCTTGATGAGTCAATTGATACTCTTTTCCTGGACGAACCCCCTTACCAAATGAAATTATTCTTTGATGGTTCCATGTTTTAGTGTTGGGGACGGGGATGGTATTATCCTCATTCCTCTATATGGAGAACCCATGCCTTTGTCTTTCAAACTAGACATTGAATGCACCAACAATATTATCAAGTAAAAAGCACTCGTACTAGGTCTCCAAGCCGCATATGCCCTAGATGTCAAATCAATCCACATCTTTGGTGATTCACAATTGGTCATCAACCAAGTCAATGGTATGTACCAATTTCATAACGAGATACTTCAAAAGTATAAACATCATGTAGACATACTTTTTACCACCTTTGATCATTACACCCTCCAAACCTTCCCACATTCAACCAACAAATTTGTAGATACCATGGCCTGCTTAGCTTCCCAAATACCTGCTTCACCCGTGCCGATTCTAAAATTTTTGTCACCGTACAACACCTCCATTCACCTTCTTATTTACCTCATGATGTTTACTCGATTGGAACCGAAACCCCAGACCCGAGTGACCTTTGGTATAAAAATTACTCTGACTACCTTTCTCTCTCCATCTTACCTTCTGATCTCACCCGTAATAGACATCGCATGTGCCTTTAAACAAGTCTCTCATTTCGTCATTCTAGGGGAACTCCTCTATAAGCACAACTTTGATGGTATTCTCTTACGATGACTCACA
Organism: Taxus chinensis; assembly: GCA_019776745.2. Taxonomy (NCBI): domain Eukaryota; kingdom Viridiplantae; phylum Streptophyta; class Pinopsida; order Cupressales; family Taxaceae; genus Taxus; species Taxus chinensis. The sequence continues at coordinate 719,497,412 of CM034154.1, forward strand.
AGTTTGGAAATTCCTTATACCATTAAGGAGGTTCATGATGGCATATGTGGAGGTCACTTTAGTGGCCTTGCTGTTGCTAATCGTATTCTTCACCTAGGCTATTACTGGCTGACCCTTAACCATGATTGTTGCAACTATGTAAAACATTGTGTAAAATGCCAACAACATTCCAACCTTCATCATACACCCAATCATGCCTTACAGGTCCCTCGTGACCTTTGGCCCTTTTCTCAATGGGTTTTAGATCTTGTCTCGAGAAATCAATCCCCATTCTTCCCAATGTCATCGATGGATCATAACCGCTATCTAATACTACACAAAATGGGTGGAAGCCATACCACTCATCTCCATGAAAGCCATGAGAAAATATGTCAGTTCAATAACCATCACATGATTTTTCACTTTGGTGTCCCTCATTGCACATCATCACTGACAATGGAAAACAATTTAAAAACAAAACATTGCAAAAAATTTGTGACACCTTCAGCATTCAACTTATTTTTTCATCACCTTGTTACCCACAAACCAACGGCCAAGCCGAATTCACTGACCAAAACCGTCAAAAATTTTCTCATGAAAGTAATGGATGATACTGGGAAGGATTGGCATATGGACATTCCTTTTTCCCTGTGGGCATACCACACTAGCATTCACACTTCCACTGCGGCCACACCCTTTTCTCTGGTCTACGGTACAGAGGCTGTTCTACCTCTCGAATTCTTGATCCCCTCACTCCATGCATTTCTCTCCATGACATGCTCACTGATGATGAATTTCATTAGGACCACTTAGCAAAACTAGAGTTATTAGATGAACTTTGTCATCGTAACACTCTGGATCACCTTCAAGTATACCAACAACATATCAAACATGATTATGAAAAATGTGTTCATGAATGAACCTTCTAAGTCAGATGAACTTGTCTTGAAAGAAATTCAACACGTAACTAGAGCAGAAAAAATTAAACTAGGAGTAAATTTTCTCCTAATTGGCTTGGACCATACATCATAAGTCATACCTATGGATCAGGTGCCTATCGTTTATCCTCACTTGATGGTAAACCTAAACCTAAGCCCCTTAACGCATTGCATCTTTGACCATTCTATTGTTGACTCATTGTCCTACCTCACCCTTTGTCTCTTTAAAGGCTCATCCCTTGAGCACTACCCACTCCATATACCTCCCCAATGATTAAACAAGAATCATATGAGTACCTGTCACTTGTTATCTCTTCTTGAATATGTGTACCACAGTGCGCTGCAAATAGCATGATTCTCATGGATACTTTTTTTCTACCTTTAGATGAAATCCCATGGTCATTCCACCTTACCTTTTGAACAAGATTCCTATCATCCACCTTGGTCTTATCCATGATTTCAAATACCTCACATTGGACCAAACTCCTTGAGTCAAACTACTAATAAAAGATGACTCCCTCAAAAGGACATCTTCCTCTCGACAAAATTTATTGCTATAAATAGACTACTCCCTCGAAGGAAAACTATGTGACACTTTTCAAAAAAAAATGAGAGAAACTGAAGCTTCTCGCATCGATCAACTTCACGAAGACCTCAAGGAGTACCATATTCATTTATCCAATATAGATTTCCTGCATCGATCAGTCTATCCAAAAAAAAAAACTTTTTAGTCATGGATTTACCCGTTGTGACCTAGGACCCCTTGCCCAAAATCCCTGTCACTTAAAATATATAAAATTATCTACCTTTCACCCTCATTACAACTTCCACTCTCATTGTCCTCAATTTCCTCAAGGGACATATTGGAATTTATATGTTTAGTGATCCTATGACTACCTTCATCATAGAGACATAGTTAATCATGCAATGCCTTTCAGGGTCTTATGTTCATCACCCCCTCGAAGGTATGATCTAATCGGTATGATCCTACCTAATTAGGTGGCTTTATTGTCCCCCCTCTTATCTTTTAACCATCTGTGTTTACGTTTTGATTACCTTATATAGGACTTGGTCCTCAACGTTTACCTTTGTGGTAGTCCTCCCCTTTCGCCATAATCACCTTCCCCTACATCATTTTACCTATAATCTACCTACACATATTAAATCTAAACCCACAACATGCCCAAAAAACTACCAACTCATTTTCATATTCTTCCCTAGCTCATGGGAGAACTACATCAGCCTAAGGTCTCTTTTCGCTGAGACAATGTAGGCAGCACTCTAAGGGCATGGGGCCCTTAGAGGTTAGCTCACCCATTCTCTACTCTAAAACAATTCATCAACCATGCCTAACTCACCATTTACATCACATTTAACTTAGTTCCCCTTTTATAACTAAAATTGGAAATTAAACCACATACATAAAAATTTGTTTCATGTTTTAAACATTATCACAACATACATTTATTACACCAACCATCCCTCTATCATCATTATGCATATATTATACAACATTTCACATATGACCCATAGTATCATTCATTTCCAAAATCATGAATCATAACCAAACCAGAATCGATCCATGCCTAAACAAACCTGACTCGAACCATGCCTAACCAAACCTGATTCAATCCATGCCTAACCATAACCTAACTCGATCCATACCTATAACCTGACTCGATCCATGCCTAAACCAACCTAATTCCATCATGCCTAACTCACCTAATTTCAATCTATATCATAGTAACAAATCCATATCTCATTTAACACAAACCATAAACCAATGTCTCATGCACACATCAACAAATCATGCAATATCATGAATCTCATCATACAAATAAATAAATGTGTATCTCAATATACATGTCTATCTTAGCCTGTCCATCATCTCACAAATATGTCGGCATGTAAGCCGATATATTTATAGCTATATATATATAGTACAAAATGTCATCGACACGTAGGCCAGTCTAATATATACAAAAATAATGAATGAATCAATACAAAATATCTCTTAGCACATGCAGCCCAGTATATGTTCAAAATATAAAAAAATCACTCATACATCCTCATTGTTCTTCGGCATGCAGGCTGGCATGTGATAAAAAATACAACTATCTTTCGGCACGCATAGGCTAGTATATATATCAAGAAAATCACTGGTATACATCAAAAATTAGATGACTACATATCATACATATCGTCGGATGCCCTCCATCTCTGTGTCACCTACACCCTTAGCCTCCTATGTCCCTACTAGCACCTCACCTAGCACTGGTCATCTGTGCGCTAGTGGCCTCTCCTTGATCGGGCCTCAGAGCTCACTGACCTCCTGTGCTCTCCACACTATGTGTGCAGGATCTCATCCTCTCACTAGACACCTACTATGATATGTACTCTTTGTAGGATACAAAGTCTATCCCAACCACCATGAGTTGGTCCTGATAATATCTCACCTCACTTAGGGCATCCCATAACCTAGATACAGGCACAGTCTATGGTGGTCCCATAGGTCTCAGCCCCTAGTACCTACCCTGCTAGTGACCTACCCTACGCCAGCCTGTGAACTGGGACCAACTGCCTATGCCTATGGTGGTGCCCCCTACCCCTGTGCCTGTAGCTAGGCCTATAAGGCCCCAATCTATGCCTGGGTTGTGGCCAAATAGCCCTGTAAACCTACCACCTAAGCCTGTAAGGCTGTAACTTGACCATATTTGTCTCCATCTCCATCTCCTCCATCTCCTCCACCCCCTCCCTCCACCATCTAGGCCTATGCAGATTAGCCACCTATACTTGTAGCTCTGACTACCTCTACCTCTGACCCCTTGAGTTATGTTTATAGAATACCTATCTGGGTAATTATCATCGCTACCTGCCCTTGTAAGGGCATCTCTCTAGCACTAGTAATGGTAGCTAAGTCTGGTTTCCCTGGTCTAGGTGGTATGGCTCATAACTAAGCCACCCACCACTACCTATACCTGTCTGTACATTTGGCATCATCTATCTACTGATCCACTGGCTCATCCTCCTCCCCTGTAGGCACTGTAGGCTATGGTAGAGGTAGATGCCTATCCACATCATCTCTTCAATACTGTGGGAAGGATGGAGGAATATCCTATACAGGCCCGAACTATCGTCGAGAACCTGTCTACTAGGATCATCTCATCCCTCCTCTGGCACGATGACCCTATATCCACCTCTCTAGCTGGAGCTCAGCTAGCTCCTCATGCATGTGCCTATATGAGGGGAATCCCACATATGGCCTCCAGATAATGTCCACTCCAGACAACCCCTCCAACAACTACCGAAAATGGGCCACATCATATGTCGGCCTATCCGATCTCCACTCTCCTATCACCGACACCCATCTCCTATATCCCACCCACACAGATCTCACTGGGAATGCATCTACTTGGGGCATCCCTATAGGTCGAACATAGACTATGTGCTCGTAGGCCCAGTAGTGTAGTATAAATGTACAACACAGGCTAAACCTGTGCAACTGCCCATATGCCCACAGCTCTCGGTATAGCTGCACCAAGAAATGCTGGTGCCTAGTAAAACCGGGTCTCCTCTACCATCATATCATGGAGCACCCCCATCAGTGATCGAGGAAAGCGTCCACCCTCTGCATCTGGCAGTGCATAGCAGCACACTACCTCCATCAATAGAACCACTAGCCTCATCTCATCCAGACGGGCTAGGTACATCTCGCCATAGCTCAAACTGGCACTATGAAATCTCAGATCCACCACCCCCTTGCCAAAAACTATCCCGATCAGCTCCTCTGAGGCCTTAGAAGGAGATAGAGTAAACTTGGGCACCCAATATGGGTAACCACAAAATCCAAAACACGTCCTCCAGGGTGATAGTCATCTCACCGTATCGGGAGGTGGAACGTGTTAGTCACGGAGTCCCATCTATCGATGAGCATGACCATCAAGTTGGGTTGCTCAAACAACATGTTGGTATCACCAAATCCCACTCAAGCCCACTACCTCCACGTGCTGTAGCTCCAAAGGAGTTGCTAAGCCGCACATACATTTCACCAGTAGAGGCGGAACCCTATCCCGCATGTGTAACTGCGCTCTCCCCTGCATCTAATCTAAGCACGACATTAATCCCTATTTACCATGACCATATTCACCAATTATCATTACCCTCCACCCTATTTTTACCCTACCCATCTCAACTACCTAACCTACATCATTTTTGCACCCTTGTGCCTAAAATCCTGACCGGTACCAGTTTATTCTAACCGACTTCGGTCACCTTTACACTGGCATCAGTCACCTATTTGGTGACCGCTATCAGTTCATCTTTACTAACCACGGTTACCACTTAACTGGCATCGATCACCTGTTTGGTGACTGATCCCAGTTCTACCCAACCGATGTCCGCCAAGCTTGACCGACACCGGTCACTATCGTGGAAAATTCCGTGACTTCCCAAACCCCCCTTTTTCTAAAAAACTCTCTCACCTGCCCCTTTTACCCCACCTACAATGACCTACACTACCCCCAATACCCCTACCCACCCCACTTATACAATTTACTACCCTCCCCCCCCGTCTTTTTTTCCCGTTATTCCCCCCATACCCACATTTTATTTTTACCCACCCACACAAAACCCAAACCCATAAAACCCTACAAATACCACATACCAAAACCTCTAATCTATCTAATCACCAATCTAGAGTTAGGTTCTTACCTTGTCACGCTACCATTGTCTTGGTGGCACGTCTGGCTGCTATGCTGGTGGTCTACCCGATCCCTCTCTAGCCTCTGCCATCACCGAATAAATACTCACAACCTCTGACCAATCAACTCTCTCACCCTGATCCCATGGACCCGCTACTCACCAACCCAACCCTCGTCGAATCAGACTGCCAACTCACTGTCCCATTTCCTCTAGACACTTTTCTCTCTTTTCTCTCTCTTTTTTGTCATTTCTTCACTTCACAAATAACAAATGAAAAATAAAAATGCAGATTTTTTGTTTTTATAACCCACCTAACCTAACCAATGTCAGTTACCCTTGACCAGCATCAGTCGCGTGCCCTACCTCACTCATCATCAGTTTTCCTCTACCGATGTCGGTTATCCATGACCGCCATCGGTCACCCTCACCTACACATTGCCCTTACTTTTCCATTTTACCCCACCCTTTACCTTTCTCCTTTACCCCATCCAACCTTTACCCAACCCATTACCTTACCTTTCTAGACCTCCTCACCTACCTCCATTTGTCCTCCTTTGGGGCCTTCTTATTATTTTACCCCTACCTTTGCCTTACCCATGCCGTGACCTAGATATTTGGACCTGGACCATCACTAGTGACCTTTGACCTCATGTGTTCACTATACCTTGCGGCACTGTTACCTGTGTTGATTGACCTAATGACCTTACCTAGCCTATTGCCGTGACCGTTTATCCTGACCCTACCTTTGGTGTACCAGAACATACCTAAACGTTCCTGCACCTAACCTATGTTGTGTTTCTTGACCATATCCTATACCTTGGATACCAGATTCACTTCAACCTTGTTTGGATACACTTATCGACCTTAGATGATGTAGAGTTTTCCTACTCTTCAACCTGGTAGCATGCTGCAGTTTATACGTGTGCGTGCATTTGAATGTTACTACCTTTGACCCTGACACATTACCTAGATTTCCCGAGTAGACCTTATCTCCCTTTTCCCCTGTGCCCACCTACCTTTTCTTCACATTTTCCTTTTATCAAACCACTCACTGCTTCAGCCTGCTGCCTCGTCAGTTCCTGGTTTGAGGGGGATCACCTTCACCCACACATGGGGAAACCACATCTTATTTTTGTTAGCGTTTGCTTACTAATACAAGCTACGTAAAAAAAAGGGGAAAAATGTAGACACTAAAATTAGGTCACACTCCCCTTTGGTACCTCGACACATAAGCACCCTTTATTACATTTACCTAGCCATGACCCCCTTCACCCCACTAATATTAATTTAATTAATTTAATTAAATTAATGCATTATCTTCACTATATTTATTATTTAAATATCTTATGTAAATAATATCCACACATATAGTTCACTTAGACACCTCACCAAGCCAACTCAACCTAAGACCTATTCTTAGCAAGTTGTCATAACTAACTAAGACTTACCCAAACCCTAAAAATCAATGCCTACATTCCCTTTAACCACATTCCTGCATGCTCACAAGAATCTCCCAGTCTAATCCCCATGAGATAATGACACGAGATCAAGGAAATCAAGAGGATCTCCCTAGTTTAGTAAACCTAGGAAATCCCACCTTGACTGACGTCGGTTACCCCTAATCATCATTGGTTAAGCCGGACCGCCATCGGTTACCCTTTTAACCCCTAAAATACCTTATTCTCAAGGTTGGAAAACATTAGGAGAAAGGTTTATGAGCAAGAACACATCTCAGAGAGATAACACATCTTCAGAGAGCAAATTCCAGTGAAAACCCACATGTAAGGAAGGAGATTGAGCATCTTCCCCTGCACATCCATCCCAGCCATGATCTGATCTATCCAAGCAAAGAGGAGTGTACATGCAGCCCATGCAGAAGATTTTATTTAGTTGGTGATCACTTGTAACCTTCAAACCCATCATTAGCACCTCCATCCCTCACACACAGGCATTCAGGATCGGAATCCAAGTAAGTATAACATCATACTTTCTTGGTTTATTTCATTTTATCATCTATTCATCTTTTTTTACTTTGCCCCCTATTGATTTCTCCAACGTTTTCACCTCCATATACCCATTAAAACCTCACCAAAACCTACTCCAGTCACCCAATTCCTCATCTCGACCCACCAAAGTCCTTTGTGCAATCACAAAGGAGACCACAACTTGTTCTGTGATATTTCTAGATCTCACAGTAACCGGCACCGGTTACACCTAACCGTCGTCAGTCACCCCTGACCAACATCGGTCTCTGTATTTTCCCACACAGCCTAGAATAGAGACCTACCCACCAAATTTCATCTTACCCTCATTCACCTATGATCTATCTGATGACCTCTGTCAAACCTGCAGAACCCAAAACCAATCATTTGACCTTTGGATTCTATTCTAGCTTAGCCTATTAGATTAGATCTATTTCGTATTATGTTTTAAGTGAGATACCTAAATAATTTTAAATAAAAATAGGATTTACTTTGTTTATAGCATTAAATTGTTTAAAATAGTGGACTGACAGCCATCTAGGAAGTATCACACTTCCCAGATCTAGCATACGCTAGGCAGTTCACTACCCATATTGTTTAATTCCTTCTGGTGGTCTTGTTTTCATTACAGGTAGTTCCTCCTAGCCAAAAGGAAGCTCTCACGATCAGCTGTGGATTTAGAAGTCATACATGTGCAATAACCCATCAACCAACATTTGAACAGGTATTCCTCCTACGCCCGTTACCCTATCTGTTTCGTCAACGCTTCAAAGAAACAATCTAAGAATCAGGTGAAACAATAATGTCTGATATGTCCAATGTTGTTTGGATACTACAGAATGAGAAGGACCAGATCACTCAAGATGATCAAGATTTCATAGCCACAGACACTCCAAAAATATACAATGACAACGCTAGATGAATGATAGATGTTGGAAGCCAAGATTAAGAATGAGTATCCAAAGTTAATCTTCCAGTTGAAAAAAAGGATGCTGCAGAGTAAAAATTCATTATTTTATACAGTGATTCTTTGAATTCTTATTCTTTATTATATAGGAAATGTAAAAAATAATTCCCATTGCTGGGATGGCAACGTACTTTAGTGTGGGGTAATGTTGACCAGAAAAAATGTTTCTCTAAGGAGAAGACACACAAATAATACCTTTGCAGGAACAAGGCACATATGAAGGCACAAAATAATAGCAAAGGAAACACGTACCAGAACAGTTGGCTTAGGACTTAGCGGTTTTTATGGATATAGGCTATTTTTGGAATATTGTGTATGGAGCACACACCAGGGTGGAGACTTGCATGACACACAAATGGTGTTTTGGGAACAAGTGGCTGATAGCACCATGCATGGTTGTAGTTAATAATAGGATTACTTCATCCAGTTAACTATATGAAATAGCGCACTTGCATGTGTCCATGTTATTGTAAAGGCACATGGCTATTATCAACATGAAATCTATTTTGAGAAGTGCGTATGAAGTGAAGGGAAAGTCCCCACCCCTATAAATATGTATTAAACTATTTAGTTAGATATATGTGTGTGTGTGTGTGTGTGTGTGAATTATTATAGAGTTATGTTGTTGGATCTGATACGTGCATGACCTATGGTGATACTTTATAATGTAAGAAAATTATGTGTTTTACAGTGTTTAATGTAATGAATGATATTAGATGAATAATGGTGTTAGATATAACTGAAACTAGTTCATGTATGATTGATATTATTATACTTATTGTTTAATTCATGATTCTTTAAGATCTAGATCTGGATTATGCACTATGGAATGCTTATGTTTATTTATGGATTTGAATATGTCTTATATTTTTCACACTAACATCCTACACAAACAAATCTAAAGAGGGGTCTGGTACCTTTGCACACTTTGGGTGAGTGCTCATCTCAGGCTGGGTGATGTGCTAGCGTGCCTTGGTTTTACACAGTAGATTCTAGGTTGCATCAATTAGTGTACAACTTGATAATGATCCCACACATGTATTCATGCTTAGTGATTTCTTTCCTCATTAGTGTGACTGCCACATAGAATATTTATGAAAAACATATGGAGGTATTCACATGGGGATATACCGATATACCTAGCATCGACCTTGAAATTGTATCCCATAACATCATTACCTATCCCGATGTCACTCTCGTTTCGTAAAAGATAAGGAATTTCCCACCCAAGATCAATGATTTGTATCATAAAAAAATAATCAAGCTCTTAGATGCAAAATTTAATTATACAATGGATTATTCCAAGAGTGTTTCCAACATTGTCCTAATTCATAAAAAATGATACCTTGGCCATCTGTATTTGCATTGAATTTTGAAAACTTAACCTCACTTTTCCTAAGGATAACCTTCATCTTCTCTTCTTGTTATCTCTCAAGGATGGGTTTTTTGGGTACAACCAAATTCAGATTTCCCCTAAAGATCAACATAAAAATACCTTCACTATAGAATGGGGCACTTATTTTAATGTAAAAAATTTCCTTTGGACTAAAAAATGTTGGTACAACATATCAACGTGCCATGATGCACATATTTCATGACCTCATTCATAAAATAATTGAAGTCTACGTTAATGATCTACTCATCAAATCTCAACTCACTAATGATCATGCTCATGACTTAAACATTACCTTAGGATGCCTTCACAAATACAAGGTTCACCTCAATCCTAGAAAATTCATATTCAGGGTGACACAGGGAAAAATTCTCAAGATTCTTAGTATCTAAGTGTGGTATTGATGTCGACCAAGAAAAAACTAAGCCTATCCTCAACATGCCATGGTCATCCTCCATAGAATGCATACACACATTCCTCATAACACTTGGGGTATTCTAATGATTTTTCCCAAAATTTACCTATTGCACGCATGCCATAAACAACCTCCTTTGAATATGTACCAAATTATAATGGACCAATAATTGTAAGAAATCCTTTTACAATATGAAGATCTTTGTATCCTCATTGCCAACTCTACATCCTCCTTCACTAGGATGAATTTTGATACTATATACCTTTTCCACACCGGTGTATGTCAGGAAATTGTTAGCACATGAAGAAAAAAAGGGAAAGGAACATGCCATCTATTATGTTAGTTGAGCCTTATTACATTATGAAACTTGATACATGTCCGTTGAACTACATTGTCTAGCCATATATTACACAGCTATAAAATTCAATCACTACATGATATATTAAACTACTTATGTTGTGATCCATACAGATACAATAAAAAACTTATTTTCACATGTTTTTGTCCCAATGGATCACATATAAAATTAGATAGCCATCCTTATTGTGTTTTACCTTCATATCATCGCAAAATGGGTTGTAAAAGGCCAAGTCATAGTGGACCAGTTATTTTCCTCCCCCATCTCTACCCCTTAGCCTGTTCATGATTCATTACCCGATGAGGAAATCCTCCTTATTGAGGTTATAAACAATGTCATTTCCATAAAACATTGCTATTATAGCTTCACAACTTATTTAGAGGCACATTCCTCCAACGCCATTAAAGAAACTCATTCCCTACGTAAAACCCATACAATGGCCACAATCATTGAGGTGGAGGTCACCATTGATCTCCATGAGGATACATGGATTCTACGCTTTGATCGGGGAAAGTGCTTTGAAGGATATGGGGCAGGTTGTGTACTCATCGATCCCTCTAGCCAAACTTCCTCCCTTTTCTTATTGACTCGAGTTCAAGGCTCTTATATTAGGCATACAAGCCACCTTAGCTAAGGAAATTTCCTATCTCCATGTAATGGGGTATTCTCATTTGATGTGTCAAAAGATTAGTGGTGCATATTAATGTCATAACAAAAACCTAAAATCCTAGTATGACTTAGTTTGAGAATTGACCTCATGATTCATCTCGTTTACCATCAAATCAATCCTATACGAACAAAATACCTTGGATGAATCTTTGGCCATGTCTTCTAATGAGGTTCATTGTAGTTGTCATCATTTAATATTAAATAATGTCAAAATGAGGTGGTTTCCAAGGATATCTGCAAAAGGGACTCAAGGATATCTGCAAAAGGGACTAAAGGAAATAATGATTTTACAAATATTTTCTCTAGAATTGAAATTGCTTGAAAGGAAATTCAATAACCGAAAGTGAATCTAATCTAACAAACTAAAATAAATAATTGAAAGTAAATCTAATATAAAAAACTGAAATGAATAACTAAAAACAAATAAATAACTTTAAACAAATGGAAGTGAAACTTCACAAACAAAACAAAATAAAACACACAATGGTGATTTAAACAATCTATGCAAAATAATAATAATTATATTCTAAAATAGTAATAAATCCTCCTCCTCCTTGGGTAAGAGTGGGCCCTTGCTCTTCCCTCATATTTAGGCTCACAAAACTAAAAACAAGTTTATGCTAAGATACTTGAATAGTGAATTTTATTGATTAAAAATTAATGTTACAAAAATAATCCATCTTCTACCACTATTGCATTAAGTGCTTCAGAGAGATATTTATAACTCATCCCTTAGCCAATACTCCAAGATTATAGAACTATCTACTTATAATATTTGGCAAGAAATTACTACATCTTCCACTTTCCAATGAGATAAGTTTCGAAATAATGTATTCAAGCACTATAACTCTAGATTTAACTATTTTTTTCACTTGCATTTAACTACTTCTTCCACTTGAGAAGGAGATAAATGTAGAAGATATTTAATCAAACACTACAACTCTATATTAAACTACCTCTTCCACATGAACTTAACTACTTCTTCCACTTTGTAAAGAGACAAATGTAGAAAATATTTAATCAAATCTTACATCCCTAGATTGAACTACCTCTTCCACATGCACTTAACTACTTCTTTACATTTTCCAAGTCTGTTCTTGCATGATTGATGTAAACACTGAAAATATACACCCCTCATATTTATTCAATCAATTACTTAAAAACATTGATATTTCATATCCTAAGTCGTACATTACATAACCTCACCTTTGACCCATTAATTAAATATAATAAACATCCCTCCCATCATTATTCAGTTAATTTATAAATACCCCATATCAAAAACCCATCCTTATTTAATTAATTAAAATTAATATCCTATCATTATCACACTTATCACATGATTATCCTTTCGTATAATTGATAAATCCTACTCAACCAACTAGGAAATATCTAGCTTTTTTTTTCATCATATATAACTTATTTTGTCACCCTCTAAAATAAACACAACACGTCCCCCAACAACTTAACAAATTACACCTTGGAATCCAAACCAAATAGCCTTGATTTGGAAGTTGTTTCAACCATTTTTCCTCACAAATATCAAATAGCCCGAAATCACCAGCGATTCAGATAATCACTAGTGATTATTTAAGCAATTTTCCATCCTCTCAAACGGATCCTCAACTTCAATCCATAAGTTCTTTCTTTCAATTCGGTTCATCAGCCTCCTATACGTCATCATTCAATACTAGGATATTAGAATCAATATTAGGAATTGTCATTTTCCTCCATTGAGCATTTTGGAGTAGCTTTGGAGCTCCTATGGATCAACATTCCATCACTCAACCTGCAGATTGCACCAGTTACCTGCATCATCTTTCATCAAGGTTAGACACCTCATTCAGTTCCATATCAACATCCAAGTATTTCTTATTTGTTTATTCATCAATTTTGAATCATTTCCAAGATTTAATATTTCTAAAAACATCATTTTAAATCCTAAACATTCCAATTTAACAAATCTATTACAAATCACCAGCAATTCTTGTCATTTTTTACCTTTATGTAATTTTCATTAGGTTTAACTAAATATCTCTTATTTATCATATCATGCCTTTTGTTATTGACATTTTTCTAAGCATGGATCAATGTTAGATGGAAGTTGGTGGCCCTTCTCATGAAATTACTAGCATTCATTCCTTATCGATGATCTGAAACCCTTTTTACTGGGAGCAGTGTGATATCTTCCATGATCTGACTTTGTGCGCATCCATTATGTCCCTTTAGAAGAATTAGAGAACATATTTGAGTTTACTCACGAACTCCACCAAGCAGTAGAAGATTATTGGCATGCATACTTTGACTACATACTCATCAAATTTGAGCTTGCTTGGGCTGCATTCAAGGTAGAATGGGAAGAAGACATGACTTTCAAGCTTAAGTTGGAGCCATAATCCATCACTCATATATCTCTCTCTTATCTTCCTTCTATCTATTTTTTATCAGCTTATCATATATCAATTATATGTTTTATATCAGTTACCATGTATTTCTTACTTATCTCAATCCACTTGATTGTCTAAACAACAAGCTGACATCCTTCAAGGAAGCCCTTTGGATTCTTAGAATCGACCTTTTCTGAGCATCTCACTTATCCATCTTATTAATCATATCTTGTGTAGTGTCTTTGATCATAGGTTTATTTGTAGGAAAGGGGCTTGCACACATCTTTCACGGAGCATAACATCCACTACCATCAATCAACATCTATAGGTATTTCTAAACCATGTGTCTTCTGAGGTTGGTATATCTCTCTTTTCTTGCTTTGTTAATTCAAGTTGAAGGATTAGGAATATTTATAAAAATTTTGGCATTCCCAGTGGGACCTTGTCCCTTATTTCATTGTTTTATTTCATTAAAAATATCATTTATTTTTTTCTAATTCTCTGCCTAGTAATTGTTACCGATTTAGTCAATCACTAGTGATTCAGTCAATCACCGACGATTTCTATGAATACTGCTATTTTAAATTTTTGTAGCTAAAAGGAACCCATTTGAAGCCAAATATTTTCCAAGAGAGAGGGGACTTAACCAAATTATAAAGGGAACCAAATGGCTCACAGATGCTACCAAGTGTCAAGCAAGCACTACTTCAGAAGTCAAAAAGGGGGAAAAGTCTCAAAATCCCATGGGACTGACACGTAGAGCCAAAAAAGGAGTAAGACAACAAGCCCACAAATGTTGCCAAGTGTCCACCTAGAGCTTTCCCAAAAGCCTTAAAGAAAGTAGAGTCTACAGGATGTGCGAACCTTCCACATGGATCTCACAACAAATGGACTCCATCTTCAAAGTAGGCCATAAAAAGGTGACAAGCCATCTGCCACGTATAAGTGATTTAGGGATTTATCTGTAAGATTTAATATTGAAGACCTTTTTCAAAAGATCGGAGGTGAAGGGTCATTTCATTACAAAATACGCGTCATTTGAATCAAGAGGTCGAGAGCCAATGCACAAAATATCTGGTTATTTAATAAATAGCTGAAAGGGTTTTATCAAAAGGTGAGTCCATATCAAGGGATTCAGTTGTAGGATGATTAAGATGCATTAAATAGGCATGGCTCTCATTCTTTCAAAAGGGCCGAATTGTGAGAAAGATTTAAGGAGATATTTTTCTATCACTTCATATCATTTATCATAATTGAGGGGTAGTTGGGAAGGAATTTGAAATTTCTCTCTTACCTCCTCCTCCCCCTATATATTGTGGTTGAATTTTGATAAGGAGATAGATAGATATAAAGAAATATATTCTTAGTTACGTACTAGGAGAGTTAATCTTTTCTTCTTTTTCGTAAGTCTCTCTTTTGTAAAAGAGAGAGGTCTTGGAACTCTATCCTTTTTCCTGGGATTTATAACAAAAATCTTACCTCTTTTCTAAATATAACATTGTGGACAACTATTGGAGTAATATATATATCTTGTGGTGTTTTCTACTCATATTTCACATAGCTTTATAGTCTCTGATCACCTTTATTTTCACGTAGAAACTGTGCATCTCTCAATGTTGTTACTATCTTTAAATTTGTGCTTTGAATTTTTTCTTAAGTAGTTTGAGGTAGTGTTCTGTGTGACCCTTTCTGACCCATGGTGCATTTTGTCCACCCTTTTTAAGTTATTCACTATTTCCCTTCTTAGGAAGTTTCAATCTCGATCGATCTCTTAGCAGGCTTATTTGGCGCATCACCTTAGCTTGTTTTTATGTTTTTGTTTAATTATTATCACCCATATCTCCCCCTGTAGAGAAGATCCAACTTCTATAAAATCTAGAGGTCTCCTTAGGGTGCATGTCCCACTAACCTAAGGACTCCCATGACTCTTATGGCTCTATTTGCCACCAATGATTGTCAAACATTTTCTTGGCACACCTGGCGGGACAACTCAAAGTGATATTTTATTATGGCATCAACTCAGTCGATTCTCGATAGAAATCAAGCTTCAATGAATATATTTATGAAGTACATAGAACAACTCCACATGGTCTAACCAAATCATTACAAAGTCTCGTAGAGCTCCCTCTTATCCATTTTCATTCATTTTTCTTTCCACACCTTCCATTTCTCTTCATCCTATGGAGCCATGCAATCAAGACTTCATTACCACCAAAGGATCGTCCCCTTTTCCATCTCGAAACCACCCTTTCCACTCTTTCATTTTCTTTGACTAGCTATACCTCTCACACTAGCAAGCAATGGCTCTAAATCCAAAAGAAGAGGAACATATAGTAAGAATTGATACGAGCTCAGGAATTTTATGTCACTAGCTGAGCAGAACAGAGGCTGTAGAAGTTGCCTCTATTTGTCCTCCCCACAAAGCATCTCCCTTAAAAATCCTTATCAACATGATTCATTTTTCAAAATCAAGTCACATATGATGGAGAATTTGTAGACTCAAAAACCATCATATCAAAGCATAAATCTTTGACAGAGGAGGAAGAAGATACGCTTGAGTGCTTATCAGATTTTGGGGGAAGGATTGATAAGGAAGGGCTTTTGAAAATAACAATATTTACTGCTTCCTCAACTCTGAAACAAAAGAAGTCTTCCACTCACAACGGCTTCCCTTGGACTAATCCTAAGATGCTATAAGAAAGTATTATTGAGAGTTCTTCACTTTCAATCGAAGAGCTTGGATTCACCGGTGAAGCTACTAAAAATGGAGAAGGAGAAGATTGGGATGACACCCATCAGAGAAGCTTGAAACAAAACCCCATTCCAAAAGATATGATCTAGAACCACGGGAAGAAAAAAAGAATTAGACCGACTCCCACTAGAGAATGGTTCTCCTCAAGACCAAGGAAAACTTTCGTACCTATCTTTCTCACTTCAGGGCATGAGGATAATTTTCAAGACCCTGAGGGTCAGCTACAACACCTCCAACAAAAAGATGAGTAGAAGGAGGTATTCATATTGTTCACTGATACCTCGAGTGGAAGAGTGAAGGGTAAATTTTCACTCTTACTACAGGCCATATCAATAACCAAATTTACTGCATAGCCACATTTTATAAGAAAAGGAAGATATTTTTCCTTTTCTATTTCAAGTTTCATTTAGCATGCATCAAGCCAGTTAGATTAGGAGTAGGAGTAGATTTTATTTCAGCAAAATAAGTGCTTATGTACAATCTGCATGGCTCATTTGAGGCATGTATGTTTTTTCTTTTATATAGGCACACACTTATATTACTCCATTAAAAGGCACCAAATCCTATAAGGAGACTTTGACTCACTGGAAAATTCACAGTTGAGTGGAGATGGTTGCAACCTTCACTTTGAGCAAATGAAGAGCAACTAAAATCAGCCAAAATATTTCATTGGCCATCATTCAATTTTCTACTCTCAAAAAAATAAATTACAGAAGTTTCATTATGAGAGTAGGAAGGTGCAAGAGTTAAACGACAACTACGAATGCTCTACAAAAAACTAGAAATATCCACAGTCTCATATTCGGAGTGGCTTTGAAACACAGTACCTAACCAAATTGATGGTGGGAGATTGTGGGTTCTTTTCATTTACTAGGCTAATGGTCCTAGTGAGTCACTAAAATATTATCTAAGAATCCACAAACAAGAAGATTCCTACATTTTTTAAGCCTATTCGAAGTCAAATCTTCACCCAACAGAAAATACTTGGCTAAATTATAAAGGGTGAAGAGCAAGCCTGAAAAGCTTACAAACGCTGCCAAGTGTCAAGCAGGCGCAACTTCAGAAGTCAAGGGGGGGACAAAGTCTCAAACTCCCGCATGGCTGACATGTGAGTCAACAAAGGAGTAGGACAACAAGCCCGCAAACGGTGCCAAGTGTCTACCCAACGCTTTCTCAGGAGCCCTAAAGAAAAGTAGAATCTTAAGGATGTTTGGGCCTCACAAGTAGATCTTGTAATGAATGGACTCCATTTTCAAAGTAGGACATAAAAAGGTGAAAAGCCATCTACCATGTATAAGTGATTTAGGGCCTTATTTGTAAGATTTAATGCTCAAGACCTTTTTCAAAAGATCGGAGTTGAAGGGTCATTTCATTACAAAATATGCATCGTTTGAATCAAGATGTCAGGAACCAATGCACAAAATATTTCTTTATGTAATAAATATCCGAAAGGGTTTTCTCAAAAGGCGGTTCCATATCAAGGGATTCAGTTGTAGGATAATTAAAATGCATTAAATAGGCATGGCTCTCACTCTTCCAAAAGGGCCAAATTGTGAGAAAGATTTGAGTAGATCTATTTCTTTCACTTGATATCATTTATCATAATTGAGGGGCATTTGGAAAGGATTTTGAAATTTCTCTCTTACCTCCTCCTCCCCCCTATATATTGTGATCGAATTTGGACAAGGAGATAGATAGATATAAAGAAATATATTCTTAGTTAGGTACTCAGAGAGTTAATATTTTCTTCTCTGTTGCAAGTCTCTCTTTTGTAAAAGACAAAGGTCTTGGAACTCTATCCTTCTTCCTAGGATTTGTAACAACAATATTTCCTCTTTTATAAATGTAATACTATGCACAACTATTGGAGTAATATGTCTTGTGGTGTTTTCTGTTCATCATTCACATAGCTTTATTGTCTCTGATCACCTTTATTTTCACATAGAAACTGTGCATCTCTCAATGTTTTTACTATCTTTAAAGTTGTGCTTAAGTAGTTTGAGGTAGTGTTCTATGTGACCCTTTCTGACCTGTGGTGCATTTCACCATCCTTTTTCAGTTATTCACTGTTTCCCTTCTCAGAAATTTTCAGTTCCGACCGATCTCTTAGTAGGCTTGTTCGACGCATTGCCTTAGCTTGTTTTTTTTGTTTTTGTTTAATTATTCTCACCCCTATCTTCCCTACAGAGAATATCTAACTTCTTTAAAATTTATAGGTCTCCTTAGGGTTTGCATCCCACTAACCAAGGATTCCCATGATTCTGACGGCTCTATCCACCAAGGATGGTCATCAACAGGAATCAACCTTTTCCTCATAATACACGGATGCATCAAATTTTAAAGATAATCCTTTCTCATAACTTGTTAGAGGGATATCTTAATGTGTCTTATAAAGGACATGATTTCTCCTTCATTCTGAAATAAATCAATAGGTATGGGTTGTTGATTGACCACAGGGGTTTTATTGGACAAAATAGGGCCAACTGGTGTGAAATATTGAGAAGATGTTTGATGATGATTGACAGAATAAGGTGACATGGGGGATGAAGTAGACGTGGAGATATATGTCTCAAGAGTAGAAGAATATGGTGTTGAACTACCTATATATGGTGTATATCATCTATAAACTATTAGGATTAATTCCAAAGTCTATAGATTACAACGCAGGAGTCGATTCGGATGCTGGAATAGAAGGACTTTGAGTCACATGAATCTTCAAAGAAGGAAGAATTCGTTGGGGTGATTGATGAAGGAATGTCTTGCAAATAAGGGGAGAACTATGATTTAATAAATGCATTGGATGAATAATAACATGGATTTGTGAAGAAAGAGAGGTCCTCTATTCAATAATTGTATTAGATGTTTGATTGCAAGTATTTGGAGTCGCATGTATCTTCAAAGGAAGAATACATCATTGAGGAGACTGATAAAAGGGGTCATGCGTAGAAAGGGAGGACCCTGACATAGGATTCGTATTAGATTGATGATAAAGAAGGTCCTATGAAGAAACGGAGGACCATGACTCAAAAGTCAAATTAGATGAATCTAAATAATAGTTTGGGTCTGAATCATCTGAAGAATCAGAGGAAATATTTAGATTAGAATCCTCAAAAGAGGAGGAAATGCTTGGATTAGAATTAGAAGAAGAATGGGGGGAACCCGAATAATAATTTGGATCAAAAGTGTCTAAACCATACCACCGACTATGAGATGGAGGTGGGGAATGGGTTACCCAAATGGGTTCTCTAGCTCGAAGAACCAAATGAGTTTTAGTCATGGTGGGTGTGTTTTTATGTGAAGACCAAAAATTTGATTCCTTATTATCAAATTTATCAAGGACCTTGCAATAATTATTCATTGTTGACATTTGTTGGGTTTAAAATCCTAGACCTAGATTGTATGATCAAAATTCTTCAAAGTGAAGAAGGTTTCATGTCGATTTAGGCAACATAACAAAAACCAACTAGAAATTTCATAAAGATGGGGATGTTTTTGTGATTTTCCAAAAGGGAAGATAAGGAAAACATACATTATGATGAATCAAGAATTATAATCTAGCAAGGGTTGGACAAAAAGTTTGGAGGCATAAATTTCTAAGGATTGATCAAAATTTTAGCAACATAAAGGATACAAAGGAAAGATTTCCAATGTTCGATTGATGCAAAAATCACTTGGTAGGAAATGCTGTTTCCAAGGTTTAAAATATATGTTCAAAAATGACCATGAACTTTAGAAAAAACAAGAAGATCAAGAGGATCAAAGACTCAAAGTATTGTCATAGAAATGAGTTTATACAAGGAACAGTCACGTAAGTTGAAAACGCAAATCCAAATTAATGACAAATAATAATTAATGATAAAGAATCAATCAATAATAATTAATGATAAAGAATCAATGGATCAAAGTGATTGTCTGAAATGGATAATTCAAAATGATGAATAATCACAAGAGACAATCACATAAGGTTTGTTCTAAACCAATCAATCAATGAACTTACTTCCTAATTTGTTTCCAAATGGTAGTTGACGTTTAAGATGATCAATGAAATGCCACCACTTATGTCAATTTCAAATAAATGAATAAGGTGTAAGTAATAACAAGAGGTTGATATGATCCCCAAAAAAAGTATACGCAAAGTGATTTTGAATCCAATCAAGAACTATATCTCAAAAATTTAGAGTTACGAAGATGAACAACACAACAATACCACTAAGATATGTTAACCAAACTTTATGAGAAAGTAAGGTATTAATATCAAAATAATATTGATACAATGAACAAAAAGGTAACCACAACACCCTCCAAAATTGAGGTAGTGTTTGAAATAAAACTAAGGATAAAAGTATACCAAGGAATTGTTAGGGTGCACGTAGTGTAACGTTACAACCTAGACACTTAGGCAAGACAATTTTACAAGAAACAGTGAAGAATAAACTATAAGTATTAGAATTGTGGCAATATGATACAAGCAACGCAATACTTCAAAAGAGAGTCTAGTGAAGAATAAATCCTATCTAAAAATGATGATCTTGACTTGGGTATCAAGATCAAAGGGTTATCAATGACATAAAAATGTACTCACATAGTTAATATGTTTAAAAACTCAGCCACAAACATGGATGAGCGTAAATGGACATAAACATTGTGAACATAATCAAGTGATAAAACATGTATAGTTTCTCCTCTTTTTATCAAAAAAGTGTCAAAAGAAATTAAAGGAAGTACATCAAGTGGGGTTGAAAAGTGTTTGAACTCACTTTGGTAAAGTTTCACCTCGTCTTTTGGTGAGTGAAAAACTAAGCAAAACTAGTTTTACACAAATTTTGTGATGAATAACGTGTATTTTGAACTTTGATGGACTCTCCCTTTGTTCGATAAAAAAAATTTTGACTTCGAGAAATTTCTCCCTTTGCGATGGATCTCAAAACAAAGGTACAAATAAGTTGGCCCCAAGTCAAGATAGCTTCATGGGTGGTTCACTCAACTAGGTGTCACAAGTTTTTCTAATGCAAGAAAGCTTGATTTACCAAGAAAGCCATACTGATTAGTCTTGGGTTATCTCGGATTTACTTTAACCCCTTCAACCATAGTGAGTAATAAATGCATTCATCATGTTCTCTCATTGGGGTTGCGATACGAACAACTATGAATCTAAATCACAAAGGTAAATTTAATCAAGTAGGTGTGTGGAGCACTTCCCGTTTCATCCACAAGGTTCCTGTATGTCGGAAAAGCAACAGGTGAGCATGAGAATCAACAAGTGACTCTTCCACGTACCCGACCTCCCGAGGTCGTGCCGAGACAGCTGGTGGGGGTAGAATATGTAGACAAACTAGTTGGGGAGTCTAATGTCTTCGACATGCACTAATGGTATTTGTGAATCTAAGGCAAAGAAGGCCCTTCTAACTTGGACTGGTGTGATAGATCGATCAGCGAGGATGACTGCTCGAAGGCTCCAATCAATATCGAGCTCTGGCGTGATTCGATCTATGGGTTGTGGGATGTGTGGAAAATGACCCGAGATGGTTTCGTGTATTTCTCCTGATAGGGTCATATGGCGAATATAGTCAACTCTATGGACGATTCTCTGGCCTAGTCCAAAATTCTCTAGCTTCATTAACTGTTGTGTCTAGTAGGGATAACTGTTGAATGATGATAGGTGGAATCGGAGTAGACTAAAATACTAACTTACGTAGGCCAGTGTCTATGTCTAATTCTCTTATGGATTCGTTAGGCTGTGGGATTTTTGGATCACAACCGTAGACTCTTGGTTGTTGTAGTCCTGTTATGGTCATACACGAGATCAAGTTCTAATCCCTAGTATCCAGTAATCGTATGCTTTCTCAGCCTCTACGTTTAGAACCAGCAATTGTGTGATTTTCTCAGAATACCTTACAGGTGTTCTAGCAACTTGAATTCTTAAGCTGGTATCTATATCTATGAGGGTATCTCCAGCGTCTGGCTGTGGAACTAAAGGATCGCACCCGAATATTTGTTCTCTTTCAAATCCTTCTACAGTCATGCGGATGTTTTTTAGGATAACCTATAGTTTGGCTGATTTGACCAAAATGTGTGTGCTTGGTCGTCTTTGATGTTTAACCCCCTCAACTGTGACCTGATCTGTTGGAAGTCTATTGTTGTTTGGAAGACTTGTATCCTAAGGTTTTGGTCAATGTCAGTTATTGCCACTATGATATTGGGCTGGGGCACAATTGGTTCGAAAATGTATTCCCTGGGTTCCCTAGGTCCCGTAATTGTCATGCAAAAGCAGTAATGAAACAAACTATAATAAAGTAAAATCTAAGTACACTCCTAGCATATATAATTCTTTTTTTTGTATTTTCTGGCAATTTATAAGAAAGCAGCTATTTAAAATATTTAGAATTGACAACTAAACTAATAACGTAAAAACAAACAAAATAGCCAAGTGTAGCTATTTGTCTGTGCGATTTCGTATATCTATTCTAAACAACGAAATAACTAATCTATCTGCAAGATTCTCGATCCTACCTTAGAAGTGAGGAATGAATCATAGTTTCTCAGAAACTATCAATCCCCACAACCTCCCTGGTAATATCGAGCATGGAAATAACTGAAATAAAGTGATTAACTACTTTATTTGATAAGTTCTAATTAAAACTTTGAAAGATGGAACCTGGATTTCGCAGAACAGTGGCGAATCCGACGGTGTGTGTGTTTTTGTCCCCTCAGTATGATCTCTTCGTTCTTTGTGCTCACGTGAATCCAGAAAAGCGTGGAATGCTTGCATCAACAGGAATAGATATTTGGATCAATGGACCGTCTTCAGAATGCAGACAGAATAGAATGTGGATAGGAGAGGGATAGCGCAAGAGTACAGAGCTTGGCCTATGCAATTCCTAGCGGGGTCTACTGCGAATCATGCAACAAAAGCATCCAGAACCTGAAACTAGTCTGTATGAAGAGAAAAACCTGCAACTTTAATGGCTGCCTAGACTATTCTACTCCAAAACAATAATACTGTTTGCACAAGTTGGATCTGTGGCTTACCAACAGTAACACAAAGCTAAAACAAACCTGCAACTATGATACCAATCCTAAGCAAACTAAAAGGACCACAACACTGAAAACATGAAAATTGGAGTGAAAATGGTGGCCCAAATAATGTTTGCACTTGCACAAGTTGGATATGTGGCTTACCAGCTGCAATACAATACTAACCAAAGCACTCAATGAGAAAACTAAGAATCCTAAGCAAAGGAAAACTAAAACTGCTGTAACAAGAAATTCAAAAGCAAACTTTGGAGCAAAATTTAGAGCCATTTGCATGTGCACAAACCATGCATTTATAGGAATCCAAACATCCAAAATCAAATCCAAACTGAACTCCTAAACATTAAACAAAAGAAAAACACTATTCCAGGGGACCAAAAACATTAATGCATGCCTAAGTCGGCAAGAAAAGCTGGTGAGTCGTGATATTTCACACTGGTCGCGTCAAAAGAGCGTTCTGGAAAAACGCGCACAGGACCGCCGCCCTGCTCAGGGCGGCGGTTACAGGACCGCCGCCCTGTTCAGGGAGGCGGTCACGAGACCACCGCCCTTCAGGGCGGCGGTTTCGTCACTGAAGACCAAAAAGCCAAGAAAAGAGGGAAAAATAGGGAAAACAAAGCACGCGGTGGCTAAGTGGGGCATGCGGGATGTTAACGCATGTCCGTAAAGCTTTTCTGGATCTCGAACACCTTGCGAAGAGACCTGTATCATCATTGGGGCACTTATTACACCGTTCTACATTACACTACCTTACAATTTTGGGTACGTACATATTTCCCCCTCGGAGAAGTGTTTTAGCCATGAAGAGGCATAAAACGGTGGGTCTGAGTATGGCAGTCCCGAAATGGGAAGTTAGAAGTTATACCTTATACGTCCGTGTGTCGAAATGACGCCATCCAAAATTCCCGCCACCTGTAAAATGAAAAGAGAACTCAAGTGCAGATAGATACAATAATTTGGAAAATAAACGCTAAAACAATAGGGGAAGAGGACGTACCATTAGTGCGAGGATAGAAACTTACCTCCGTCAATGCTCCGAACCTGCGAAAAAGCCATTTTAAAACAAAACAGAGGGATATATATATGAAAGTGGGCCCATTTTCCTATTCATTTGCGTGAGTCGACTTGATAGATTTTGAGCTCTGGGACCCACGGTGACGGTTTCTCACACGAGTAGAGTCAAAACGTCCGCAGTGAGATAGAGATCATGCCTCCACATGCGGAACGCCACCCCGTGAGATCACAGGTTGGTTTTCTTCAATTTTGTGTTTTTCCCCCTTCTGATTTGAAATGTTAAATTCTTTGCAATAGGGGGGTTATTTTCGAAAATGTTTGGTTTAAAGGGTCCATCTAGGGGGGGTGCCTACTGGGTAGGCCCCATTTTTGATTAAAATAGTCATTTTTTGCATTTTTTGGGTTTTTTTTAAGCCCAAAAACCCGCGCGAGTTTCCGGACCGCGACCGTTGCCCTGGACAAGGCGGCGGTTACACGACCGCCGTCCTGTACAGGGCGGCGGTCACGAGACCGCCACCTTTAAGGCAGCGGTTACAAAACCGCCCCCCCTGCTCAGGGTGGTGGTTCTGAACAGAATGCAAAAGAACCTATTTTGAAAGCTTGTACTTGTATTTTTAGCATTTGTACGTGTTTTTATGCTTCTCTTGATATTGTTTAGATACTAACTTACTCTTCTTTGTGTGTTTTTGGGCGTATGCAGGAAAAAGAGGAGTACATTAGATGGAGCTGGGAGAGAGAGTGCGACTGGCTGCCCGGGGTATTGGATGCCCTCTCAGCAGATGAGGAGGACACATTGCAGAGGGCCGGTATATTGCGTATATCACGTGTGCCCCACGTTGCTCCATCCAGTCACATTCTTTGTGACCTATTTTCATATTGGGATGCAGATCGGAACACCTTCCGACTGCCAGGGGTCCGTGGTGAGTGGACCATTACTTTGGAGGATGTTTACCGCATCCTGGGGGTCCCGATCATCGGGAGGAGACTTAAACTGGAGACAGCTACTTCCAAGGCACAGATAGCTCAGTGGGCTGGTTATATGGGGGATGCAGCCATTTCTACAGGGCCGAAGAAGGGAGTGCGAGTCAGATCCATTCCTTCTTTGCCCATCCCTATCTTTCGACAGGCTATTATGGGGATCCTTGCCTCGAGACTCATCGGGGACAAGGGAGGGGACACCTTATTATACTGTTGGGCCCCCATCATTGCACAGATAAAGGGACATGGCCGGAAATACGCCTGGGGCGCGGACATTTTGGGGACCACCTACCATGACTTATACAGGGTGGTCCGATTGCAGGGACAGTCCTTGAGCCACCCCACTCTAGTCATGAGTTGAGTGTATGAGCGCTTCATTCCGTATGGCAGAGGCGTGGAGGTGGCAGATCCCAGGGCGGTGAGGGCAGCCTGATGGTCAGGTATGTCAGTGCTCAGAGCACCTCACCATCCAGTAGCCACCCTTACCACAGTAGAAATGGAGGCTACACCGTACCAGCTTATGGCCGGTATATGGGGAGAGGAGACCACGACATTGGTCTCCTGCTCCATCACAAGTCAGCTTATCGACCGTGTGGGACGGGTAGAGGTACATCCCTTCAGCAGGGTTCCTCAGCATTTTGGCCTCCCATACGCGGCTATGCTTCCTCCAGTAGCACCTGTTTATAGATCATTCCGAGAGGCTAGAGGGGGGCCTAGAGGCCGCGGTTGGACAGTGGTTACCCCTGGCATTCCTATTACAGCCAGGGGGATAGTTCGGGCCAGAGGGAGAGCTGGTGCGCCTCAGGCACCATTACTTCAGATTGCTGTAGGTCCTGCTCATAGCAGCGACGACCCCATAGATATTGACTCCGATTCTGAGGAGCACACAGAGGGAGGGTCAGAGGAGCAGACGGACGAGAGCAATCCTGAGTGGCATGATACTCAGGACATTCTGCGGGCAGAGAGGGAGGAGGAGAGTGCAGAGAGAGAGACCGTGGCTTCTGAGGAGCCACTCTCTCGAGGCCATGGTGGAGACGATGAGTCCGTTGCGGGGTGCCATGTTGCCCCTACCACAGGAGCAGCCCCTCAGTCAGCAGTGGCATCAGCAGTAGGTGCTGGCCCTGGCGACCCATCTTGGAGGCCTGGTGATCCGAGTAAGTTATCCTCTCCTCCTTTCAATACTTGTTTGTTTTATGATTTGTTTTTGAATGTTAACTCTCCTTATATTTGTATTGTGTACACTTTAACCTCTTGCCTAGTTCCTAATTCGTTTTTCTTTCTTTACTTTGTAGAGACTATTGATGAGTGGTGGGATCTAATCCGTAGGGTTTGCGTCGATTCTCTGATGATCCCTATGGATAAGACCCGTGCGGAGTTATCTATGGATGCCGGGGAGCCCTCAGTAGCCAGCAGGCACACTGACGTCTTCGCTCCCATTTGGCATGTGGCCAAGATGGTGTCAACTCTTCGTATAGAGTTGGCACGCTATAGGACAGCCGAGCGTCTTATGAGGAGCCGCTCTCATGGTGAGACTACGACTGCCCCTAGGGACCCCGAGCTTTACGTCCATTCAGAGTGCCAGCGCAGCCGGAGTCCTAGGTGAGGGCGCGCACCCTCAGCGGGATCGCACAGGGGTTGAGAGGCCACCTGGCTTTCTGTATTTGTATTTAGATTCTTTTGTGTATTACAGGCTCTTTGAGCATTTTGACCATGCCTAGAGCATGATGGCATTGTATATAAACGTTGATTATTTATATATATGCATTGTTCTTGGATCAAAACTTTGTCACTTTTGTTTTCCTTTTCTGTTTCTAGCTTTCTCGTGTATACTACGATGTATGTATTATATGTTTTCTAGAATGTATGCAATGGAAAACAGATGATGCAGATGTTTGCTTTCTTTTTGTGTTTCATGATGCTGATACATGATATTATAGATATATTGTGATCTTAAATCTTAGTTTCTGTGAGCAATTTGGATACCTCATGATTTGTTTTGGCAAAGTGATGAAAATAGTCAGTATGATGAACAGATTAACTTGCCCCACTCTTAACTCCACGCAACTAGTAGGATGCGAGGGCTCATCACCAAGAGCCAAGAAGGGCGCAAGTTATGGAACATGGTGAAGTGATAGTGATGAAAGACAGACGAAGTTTTGGTGGAACCAAATGAAAACTACAAGCTCTATTCTACCTGAATGACTTCATAGTTTTGGATGCAACTTGCTTTGCGGTTTATCCAGACTTAGACCCGTAGATGGCCACATAGTAGACAAAATCTGGGTTTTTAGGATTTTTAACTCTCTTGGAATTTTTGAACATCTGATTCATTCGTTATTGACTCAAAGTTTGAATTGATTGTTTATGACCTTTTAACATTTACTTTGTTTAGAGGACCCCCTACACTTTACCCCATGCTACCTGTAAGAAGCATGGGTTTATCACCGTGGGCAAGGCGTAGGCGAGTAAGGGCATTTCCATCCTTTCCCAACCCTACGTCACTAGTAAGAGACGCAAGCTCATCACCGAAGGTTGGTGGGGCAAGGAAATGTGTAAAAATAAATTTTTCTGTTTTAATCACTTCTTGACTTGTCTATTTGAGTAAAATGTCAGTATATGCTTATTTCCAAAGAGATGTGTATATGGGATAGATGTGACACCATGAAGCTTCTAGAACAGACCATAGGCAAGACACCTATCCTAAGAAGAAATCAAAGAGAGAACAAACTTGCAGATCTTGGTATGGTTACCGTTAGGACTTCGTCATGTTTGATTTTGTTTGATAAAAGATTCTGAGCTGATTGATGATATCGAAGATGGAGAAGTATGATTAAAGAATTTTATGCCAGAAACATCACGAGTTTGAAATAAATTGCTTTGAGAATAGATTCCTTGATCACAATTTGTGTAAGAACAAGTGGACAAAATGATCCTAATTTGTATGAAAATGCAATGTAGATAGTTGTATAGGTAGCGTTAGCTGCTTACACGTAGAAACGATTGAGGTGGAGAGAATTGACTGTTTCGCCAAACTCCTCACATTCTAGCGTGCATAAGAGGTATGTACCATTTCCGTAGTCCTTTGTGACTCGGTACGGGCCCAACCATTTGGGCCGGAATTTCCTTCCTTCGCCGGTCTTCTTGTTGATTCGGCTGTCTAACCTCAGAAATAGGTCACCTTCGTATATGTCATGTTCATAGACCTTCTTGTTGTACTGCCGGCACATCCGGTCGGCATAGACTCTATGTCATTGTTCAGCATCTAACCTAGTTTCATCTAGACTTTCTAATTGAGAAAGACGCGCTTCTCTGTAAGCGTCCTTATCCAGAATCCCTTGTAGCGAAATGCGGAGACTGGGGATTTCAACTTCGAGTGGGAGAACTGCTTCTGACCCAAATACCAATGAGAAAGGAGTTGCTCCTGTTGGCGTTCTTATCGAGGTGTTTCACTCAGAAATGCTTCGTTCCTTATAGAAACAGATAAGGTTAGGGTTAGGAGGAATACCTGTAGAATGTCGAGATGATGTGCGCGTACCGTAGAGAAAGATCAGGCTGACTGCGAAGAACTCCTTTTTGTCTTGGAAGGACTACCTGCAAATAGGAACACAAGACCACAAGATTTTGATTAGATAGTAAATGAGGGAATGCCTTGGGCCCAGGAAATATGAAACTTCCTTTCGAAGGTGGTCAGTTCCCCTGCCGATATGAGTTAACACAAAATACTGTAAAATATCAATTAAATTGCTTGGCTGAACTGGGTAGGGGAAAGGCTATTTTTCCTGGTTTTTTGATCAAAGGAACCGATGCCGGTTACCTATAACCGATGGCGGTTACTGATAACCGATACCGGTGGGTTCTAGGATCTTTTGGGCTGGTTGTGGAGTTTGTAATCGCTGATTTTTGGATAGTTTTTGGGAAACGGGGTGGTTAGAAACAAAAGAATGACAGCTAGAGGCAATGGTACGTTGGATAATGGATCCAGAAAACGGATTTGGGAGGACTGTAATTCCAAAAGCATAAGAAATGTTATAATGGAGGACATGCAAGATGTAACTTACTGGTTTTTGACGAAGATGCCAGTTGATCTCCTTGGCTGCCAACTCTTCTGGTTTCTTCACTCGTCTCTGCTTGGTCAAGTGAAGTTCTGGACTCTGCTAATCGCTTTGGACTCTCCTTTGATTCAACAATCCTTCGACTGATCTCCAAAATGAAATTCCGATCCGTTGTTTTGGTTTGGGGAGCCCATTTACAGGGAACCGATGGCGGTTACGTAACCGACGGCGGTCGAGTAGGAACCGGCATCGGTTAGGAAAAAGTAGGCTATTTTTAGTAAAATAGCCCACCTTCCCTGCTTTTCTCCCGAGAGATCAGTTGCGGGCTTGGTCAAGTGGCTAGAAGGTCGGCTTTGGGTGCGAGTAAGGAGGCATTAGTTATGGATGTGAGTCTAGACCAAGTCATGGGTCCTAATTAGGTTAGTTTAGGGTTAGGGCTAAGTCATGGTGAGGTGGGCAAGTGAGGTGGCGGGTAAGGCGATGTGGATTTATCAATTATGAGGTAATTAATAAATAATTGTGTAAGGTTTAGGTGATGAGTTTAGGTTGCGAGATGAGATGTGGGTCACAAGGGATCGTAAGACACGAATTTGGTGTCTACATTAGCCCCTTATTGTTGTGTAGCTTGTTTTGTAAAGCTGCGCGGACAATAATATGAAGTAGTTTCCCCTGTTAAGGGTATAGGTAATCCCCCTCAAATCTATCACAGATTGGGTGAACGGGAAATCAGGGATAGGGTTGATAAAGGGTATATGTTGTTGAGAGAATGGTAAGGTGTGGGGTAGGTCCAAGGAAGCATACACATGTTGAAATGCAATAGTATGACTAGGGTACATGATTTGACGAGCAAACTAGCGATGTATAGGCAAAGGTCGATAGTTTATCCAAACAAGGGTGATATAATCCTGGTATCCAAGGCATAGGAAGTAGCTCCAGGGTATTTAACAGGTAAGGTACAAGAACGTTTAGGCATGTTCGGCATTACCAAATGGTTGGTTTGGTTGAGATAAACGTCACGGTCTAGGTCTAGGCAAAGTTGGTCAACAGATCAAGTCAAGGACCCTAATCATGCTAAAACACGAACAGGTGAGCTCGATTGAACAAAAAGCTACATGATGGATGGATAAATTAAAACGGTGATTGTGGGTATGGTATGGTTAATTGGTGCGGCCTTAAGTCGGGCCAAATGGTTAGGTGCGGCCTTGGGTCGGGCCAAATGGGTTGGTTGCGGCCTTGGGTCGGGCCAAATGGTTTGGTTTGCGGCCTTGGGTCGGGCCAAATGGTTTGGTTGAGGCCTTGGGTCGGGCCAATTGGTAGGTTGAGGCCTTAGGTCGGGCCGAATAGGTAAGTTGCGGCCTTGGGTCGGGCCAATTAGTAGGTTGAGGCCTTAGGTCGGGCCGAATAGGTAAGTTGCGGCCTTGGGTCGGGCCAATTGGTAGGTTGAGGCCTTAGGTCGGGGCCGAATAGGTAAGTTGCGGCCTTGGGTCGGGCCAATTGGTAGGTTGAGGCCTTAGGTCGGGCCGAATAGGTAAGTTGCGGCCTTGGGTCGGGCCAATTGGTAGGTTGAGGCCTTAGGTCGGGCCAATTGGTAGGTTGAGGCCTTGGGTCGGGCCAATTGGTAGGTTGAGGCCTTAGGTCGGGCCAATTGGTAGGTTGAGGCCTTGGGTCGGGCCAATTGGTAGGTTGAGGCCTTAGGTCGGGCCGAATAGGTAAGTTGCGGCCTTGGGTCGGGCCAATTGGTAGGTTGAGGCCTTAGGTCGGGCCAATTGGTAGGTTGAGGCCTTAGGTCGGGCCGAATAGGTAAACAAATGGTGTTCAGCAAAGGTGGATATAGGTGATATGTGGTTAAAAAAGAGGCAAATGGTAAATAGGGGCAAAAAGATAAAATTGGGGGAAAGTTGGGATTAACACCGATGTCGATTCTACATGACCGATATCGGTTAAGGGACCGATACCAGTTTTTTAGGGCAAAAAGGAAACCGGCATCGGTTAAGGTCGAAAAACCTATAAAAAGAAAAAATACGGCCTGTCATTGTCACTTTGGTTATTTGTAATCCAAATTAACTTGTCTGACATGGAGAGTTGAGTTGGAGGGGTATTGAGTGAGGTGGAGCTATTTGATTGGCGGAGAGAGTTGATAGTGGGCCCGAATAGTTGAGGAGGCCGCAGGTGATTGGCCGGGGGACCCAGCAGATCAGGATTGGAGCCATGGCACAGGCAGGAGGAGATGGAGAGGCTGGACCAGCTAGACCGCCACCACCCATCCCACCACGACGACATGTCGTCGTACCGGTAGGTTCTAAACTCTTTATTTTGGTGATTTGGTTGAGTTATGTTGTTTTTGGGATTTGGGTAGGAATTGGTAGTTTGTAGGAAATAATGGGTAAATGGAGGTAATTTGAGAAAGGGAGAGGGTAGATAGGTTAGATAGACTAAGGCGGCTAGGTGTGTAAAATTTTAGGGTTTTTGGGTGTGTAGATTGGTAGAAATAGGTAAAAAAATGAGTTTTGGGGGCCGTGCGCGGGTTCGGCTCGGGTAGTGGACAGTGACTGATGTCGGTCACTAGGCGATCGGCATCGGTCGAAAAAAATAGAGTGAGGTTCTGTTTGATCGGGACCGGCATCGGTTCTCGTATCGGCCGGTATCGGTGGGGGAGGGATGGGTTGAGGGTGGTATTGGAGGGTGTATGGTTTTGGGGGTGTTGGGTTGGGTTGGGAGTGGGGAAGGGGATTGGGTTAGGGGTTTAGGGTTTAGGGTTTAGGTTTTGAAGGTGGGTTGGGGGTCTTGGATGGGGTGGGTTGTGTTGGGTTGGGTTGAGTTGGGGTAGGGGATTGGGTTGGTTTAGGGTGTAAGTTGGGGGTTTAGGGTTTAGGTTTTAAGGTGGGTTGGGGGGGCTTGGTGGGGTGGGTTGTGTTGGGTTGGGTTGGGAGTTGGTGGAAGTGGGGTTGAGTTAGTTTGTGTTTAGGGTTTAGGTTTTAAGGTGGGTTGGGGGGCTTGGTGGGGTGGGTTGTGTTGGGTTGGGTTGAGTTGGGGTAGGGGATTGGGTTAGGGGTTTAGGGTTTAGGGTTGGTTTTAAGGTGGGTTGGGGGGGGCTTGGTGGGGTGGGTTGTGTTGGGTTGGGTTGGGGAGTGGGGAAGGGGATTGGGTTAGGGGTTTAGGGTTTAGGTTTTTAAGGTGGGTTGGGGGGCTTGGTGGGGTGGGTTGTGTTGGGTTGGGTTGAGTTGGGGTAGGGGATTGGGTTAGGGGTTTAGGGTTTAGGGTTTAGGTTTTAAGGTGGGTTGGGGGGGGCTTGGTGGGGTGGGTTGTGTTGGGTTGGGTTGGGAGTGGGGAAGGGGATTGGGTTAGGGGTGTTAGGGTTTAGGGTTTAGGTTTTAAGGTGGGTTGGGGGGCTTGGTGGGGTGGGTTGTGTTGGGTTGTGTTGGGAGTGGGGAAGGGGATTGGGTTAGGGGTTTAGGGTTTAGGGTTTAGGTTTTAAGGTGGGTTTAGATGGTAAAGTAGATGTTATAATAAAGAGTGGGTTTGAGAATGTGGGTTGGTTTTTTTTTTTTTGCAGGCACGTCAGCAGTTGACGATGCGTGATAGGATGCCTCCACTACTGAGTCAGATGAGGCCACACATATCTGCGGCACATTGGGCCATCATGTGCGAGGTGGGGCTCGGCGGGGGTCCAGAGGTACAAAGCGATCGAAAGAGATCACAGCCTGATGGTCGCCCTCATCGAGAGATGGGATCCGGCGGCCAATGTGTTCCATCTGCCGACCGAGGAGATGACCGTCACATTAGAGGATGTGTATCGCATCCTGCGGCTACCGATCGAGGGAGAGGACGTTTTCCAGGTAGATTCAGAGACTGCCATGGATAGCATACTGCAGGTTTTTGGGGATGCAGCCGTGCTTCTTACATATCATAGCGCGAGCATTGGATATGGTGACATGTACCGCGCACACAGACATGAGACACGGTTTGCCGTGTTGATGATGATAGGGATCACCTGCTTCGCCCTCCCAGATTCAGAGGGAGGCCGCTTCCCACGGGTATTGATGGGGGTGCTACTAGAGATGGTGGAGGAGCACACCTGTTTTGCATGGGCACCAGTGTATCTGGTGCAATTATACAGGGAGTTATGGGGCTATCGCCGGAGGAGGTGATTTGGTATTTGTTCTACATTTTTGTTGCACTGTTGGGCATACGAGCACATCGTATGCATCAGGCCGATAGGGCTACCCCAGCAGCCAGGGCCACAGGTCGTTGTACCGATATGGATTTCAGAGGTGGTTGGGGATCATGGGCCAGCCACGAGTAGTTGTTGCAGGTCGGGATGTGGCCTACTATAGACATATGTTAGAGGGCCTTACAGCAGTAGACATTAGATGGAGACCCTACAGAGGTCACCAGCCTGGCAGAGGAGCTCGCGTACAGCTGCGCCTGATCCAGTATACATTCTGGATAGCAGGACGGAGGCCGGGAGAGTACGAGCGGATACCCTTAGAGAGGGTACGCAGGCAGATGGGGCTGCCACAGGACGAGCCACCTCCCTTCCCTCAGTACAGGAGGGATGATGTAGAGGCCCCACTGCCAGCACCACAGCCTTGGGATCCAGACTGGGTAGCGGAGAGACCAGCAGGTGAGGGGTGTGGATGATGTCGGGTGCACGGCAGCATACAGGGTCTGGTGGGTTAGGCAGAGAGTAGCGAGGATAGTACCCGCCTGCGCAGCCAGACTTGGCTGCAGTTACTGCAGAGAGAGATCAGCTCCGGGGGTAGGTGTAGCTATTACAGGGACAGTTGGCTGCTGCACAGGCACAGATAGGGGTCCTACAGGGGCAGCTAGCCCAGGCTCAGGTACAGGCACAGGCAGCACCACCACCAGCAGCACAGCCACAGGTGCAGGTACAGGTACAGGCAACCATACCAGCAGCAGCACAGCCACAGCCCCAGATACCACCACGGCCACAGGTGCAGGTACAGGCATAGGCAGCACCTCCACCAGCACCACAGCCACAGGTACAGGTACAGGCTCAGGGGATATTGGTGTTAGGTGCCAGGGGACCAGCCCCAGTTCCTTCATTGGCGAGAGATCGTTATATGGAGGTTAGAGCAGACGCCCGTTATTATCAGGATATTCTTGATAGTAGCGGAGTTGAGTATCAAGCGTATGCAGCGCATAGGGCGGAGACCTCACACAGCCAAAGATCTCAGGGAGGGGCAGCTACAGCTGGCGTGTCCGTGACGGGCAGGAGGCGAGAGGCACCACAGGGACCAGCGGGGAGAGGTGCCGAGGGCGGTGGGGAGAGCTGATAGATCCCCGACATGGTTTTGTATAGGGACATGGGCACCGGTCTGTGAACCGGTTGTATTGATAGAGGCCTGCGTGCCTACACTTATTCATTGTTTTGATTTATTTATTTATTATATACCGGCCTGCGAGCCGAGTACGGTTTGTACATTTGATACCGGCCTGCGAGCCGAGTATATTTTTGATATGAGAGACCGGCCTGCGAGCCGAGTCGATATTTTTGGTAGGTATTGCAGCCTGCGTGCCGGCTTTGGTATATTATGAGATCACAGAGGCCCCGATGTAGGGCACATTGTATTTTTGAAAACTGGGATATATATATATATATAGATGATGTTTTGATCCACATGCTGTGTTTAAAATGTGTTGAAATAAATGGTTGGTAATATATAGAATGTGTGATGAGTTTAATTGACATGTTGATAGATAGATGATGCTGATGTTTTTGTTTGTTTGTGTGTATATATGAATGTCATGTTATGTGATAAATTGGTGGTTTTGTGACAGTGTCATATATGTAACTGATGAGTTGGATCTAAATGATGTATAGAGTGATAGTTTTTTGGTATCTGTAGTTCATGGTTTGTTTATTTATAAAATAAATGATGTTGATGAAATTGTAATGCTATGTGTGGTGGATGAACAAAATGTGGTAACTTGTGTTGTTTATGCAGGCAAAGAGGCGGGCGCGACAAAAATTTAGAGGAGAAATGAAGAAAAGAACCCCTGTTTCAAAAAGGAAGGTGTGTAACCGATATTGGTTAGGGAACCGATATCGGTAGTCATAGATCGATACCGGTCAACTAACTGATACCGGTTATTTAGGTATGAGCTTTTCTAAAAATAGAAAAGCTAGGGTGGCAACTTAAGTTTTAATTTTAGAGCCATGCAAGAAGTTAAATACGCGAACGCGACGCTTTTTGACGACTGAGACGGGGCTTTGCAGGAGAGATTTGGGTGAGAAGGAGAAAAGAGACAAGGAAAGTAAATGTGATCCGAGGTTCAGAAGGCAGAAAGACAAAGTTGAAAAGGGTGGTGATCATGGCAGAACGAGGAGAAGCATCCAGCAGGCAAGGACAGAAGGGAAGACAAGGGCCACCTCAAGCTGCTGCACACCCAAGAGGTATCATTTTGTTTGTGATTTAACTACTGCATGTTTTGTGAATAAGATGGGAGAGAGTAGGTGGGTCGATATGAGAAAGAAAACATGATAACAAGGGTTGCAGGTGAGGTAAGTGTTACAGGGTAGGCAATCAGGGGTTTCAGGTATGTTTGCATGTATAAAAAGGAATAAACGAGCAAATTATTGTCGTAGGTGGTTGTTTTTAGGGAAGGTGAATATAATTGACAGTGACCGACAGGGTTGAGGATGAATGATAGCGTGCCAGCGCTGTTGTCACGAATCCGAGCGGATGTAACACCAGCGGAATGGACATTGATAAATCGTTTGGGGTTAAGTGGAATCCGTTATTATTCACGAATCGCACGAAACCATGGTATGTTACAGGCGCTGATTGAGAGATGGAATCCCGAGACAAATAACTTCTATCTGCCAACAGGTGAAATGACAGTAACATTGGAAGATGTGTTTCGGATTTTGAGACTCCCTATTACAGGAGAGCCAGTATATCAGGCACTACCTAGCGCGGCACGGGGAGCGATAACAACAGTATTTGGTCCATACGCACGAGATTTGACACAGCGAGGTTTATCGTTTACATATGGGGTAATGTATGCAGCACACCCTGAGGAGACAAGGTTAGCAGTGATATTAATGATAGCAGTAGGGTATTATGCATTACCGAGGGTGGAAGGGGGAAGATTTCCAAAGGCATTGATGTGTGTTATCTGGGAGATGATAGAAAGGAATGTGACTTTTGCATGGGCACCTGCGTATTTGGCGGAGCTATACAGGGGATTATGGGCTTGTAGGTGAAATCACAGAACGACACTGGATAGTTCATACTTATTACACTGTTGGGCCTATGAGCACATTGTTTGTGTGCGACCAATAGGCCGATCCATCCAGGCAGGAGAGATCGGAGTACAGAGGTTGGGATTCAGACGATGGGTCTAGACAGAACAAGAGGCCAGATCCCAGGCCATGACAGGTGATATTGAGTATTACAGGCAGGTATGGGAGAGAGTGACGGTTGCGGATATCTGTTGGAGGCCATACGGAAACTATATGGTAACCGAAATCATAGCTGAGGAGTTGAGAGGTGTTGAGCGATTGAGGTGGATCGCGGGGCATAGGCCAGGTGAATATGAGAGGATTCCTATAGATCGCGTGCGGCGACAATTTGGGTTTGTGCAGGACATACCACAGGCTTATAGACCATATATGAGGATCGATGCCGAGGCAGCATTCTCACCACCCCGGCCAACACCTCCAGAAGGGCCTGAGGAGATAGCAGCCGATCGTAGGGTAATGGATGCAGGAATGATAGAGGCCTATAGATTATGGTGGGTAGCAGAACTGCGAGGTGTACGTGAGCGCCCTGACATAGCGGTGATTACAGCAGAGAGGGATCGTCTGCAGCGTTTGGTTCAGCAGCTCCAAACGCAGGTGAATGAGACAAGAGGATTGGTAGTGGTTGTGGAGTCACGGGCGGCGAGACTAGAGGCTGGAGTTCTCCATGCGAGAGGGCGTATTCATATGTTACAGGAGAGATTGGCAGATCAGTGGGCGGTACCAATAGCCACGGTACCTTTGAGGACAGAGAGGCCCAGCGAGAGGGGTCAACGATCACGATCATCACCTAGTTCGGGATGAGTTGTGATGGTCTGAGTATATGTTAGCGAGGTATGAGAATAAATAAGGATGCCGACCTGCGTGTCGATGATAAAGAAGATGTATTTGTTTAACATCGAAATAAAACTGAATATGTATGTTGATTTGAGTTATGATAATAATAAGATTGTCGGTGTTTTGATTTTCGGTGTTTCGAAAAAGGATAAAGAGAAATGTGATTAAAATAAAAATACACAAAAATATTTATATTCACCACACAAGATAGGTTATGGTAGGGGATGGTCGAGCTAACCTTGGGAGACCCCATGTCTCCGAAGTGCTGCCTACATAGCCCATTGCACAAAGCCAAAGGAAGGGCCTCAGACCGATGTAGTTCTCCCTTAGGATCAGGGAGAGGCGAAATTAGGCAATTTGGTATGGTTTAGGCAATTGGTCGTTTGGTAAAAATTTGATGTTGGTAGGGTAATGTTGTTGGTGCTGGTAGGATAATGTTGTTGGTGTAGGTATAGGTAAAGCAAAGGTTAGCATACCCAAGTAGGAGGGAATAGTGTCCTGATTAAGATCAACACACAATCCTAGATGCGAGGCAAAGCGGAAAGAGTGTTCCGTAGGTGAAAAGAGCTAAACAAACCACACAACGTAGAACGAGCCTGAAGCCCTAAGTGCCGTGCACAGACGAGAAGTCCATAGTTGAAAAGAGTTGTATGATCACAATATATCAGGTGTACGTTACGTCCCTTGAGTTGAAACAAGTGGTGAGGTGATGTGGATGATATAGCGGAGGTACAAAGAACTTGTTATAACGAAAGAGAACCTACCCTAAATAGACAAGTCCATGATCCAAAAAGTTCTTTTGAATGAGGCTTTTATTTTATTGAATGTAGACTGATCGATGCGGGAAGTCTACAAGGGATATTGATTGTTTTATTCTTGAGGTCTTCACGAAGCTGATCAATGCGAGAAGCTTCTGATAAAGGCTGACTGTGTATAGCTGTCCTTCGGGGGAGCAGTCTATTTATAGTAGCAGAGATGATTTTAGTGCATAGTTATCCTTCAGGGGAGCAGCCTATTTATAGTAGCAGCAATAGTTTGGCATATAGCTGTCCTTCGAGGGAGAAGTCTATATTTAATTTTAGATGACTAGATGTTCTTTTGGCGTGAAGCATCTAGTTTATTAGGAAGTTTGACTCAAGAAAATCCCATAAGAATACGGCTTATTTTAATACTTTGAAGTCATGGACTAGACTAAAAAAGGGGAAGGCATTATCAAGGGGAGGTGCGAAGTGATTTCGATTTTATTTAGAGATATAGAAAACAAAGTGTATGTAGTGGTAAATGAGCTCAAGGGACGAGCAGTAGGTAGATAAGAAGTGATATAACACTAGATTCAACAGTAGAATGGTTGAAGATGTAAGGCATTAAGGGGTTCCGGCTCAAGTTTACCATTAAGCGAAGCTAAACGATAAGTGCCTGATCCATAGGTGTGAGTGATTATATAAGGCCCAATCCAATTGGGAGCAAATTTTCCACGTTTGCTCTTTTCTAGTTTGGTGACATGTTGATTCTCTTTGAGGACAAGATCACCAACCTTAAAGGTACGCTCATGAAGTCGCTTATCATAAGCACGTTTAATGTGTTTTTGATAGATTTGAAGGTGATCAAGAGCTGTAAGACGGCATTCGTCAAGAAGCTCCAATTGGGCTAACCGCTCTTGGCGGAAATCATCGTTGGTGAGAATATCCTGAAGAGATATTCTAAGGGAGGGTATTTGTATTTTGAGAGGCAAAACAGCCTCGGTGCCGTATACCAAAGAAAAAGGTGTGGCATTAGTAGAAGTACGAATGCTAGTACGATAAGCCCAAAGGGCAAAGGGGAATGTGATCGTGCCAATTTCTTCCAGATTCATTGACAACTTTCATGAGGATTTTGGTTAGCGTTTTATTAGAAGACTCGGCTTGCCCATTGGCTTGTGGATAGTAAGGTGATGAGAAACTAGGTTTGATACCAAAGTTGTCACAAAGGTCTCGCAACAACTTGTTTTTGAAAGATTTTCCATTATCTGTTATCAGGCGGTGAGGAACACCAAAATGACAGATAATGTGGTGGTTAATGAACTCGAAAATTTTTTCTTTTTTGATTGGAAATGAGTGGAATAGCCTCCACCCATTTTGTGTAATATTTGGTCGCTATGAGTATCCAACGGTGACGTTGTGAAGAGGTTGGGTGAATCTCACCAATAAGGTCTAAACCCCCACTGTGAGAAAGGCCAAAGATCTCGAGCGATTTGGAGCGGGTGGCTAGGAGTATGTTGAAGGTTGGCATGTTGCTGACACATAACACAACGCTTAACATATTCATAGCAGTCGTTATTTAGAGTAGGCCAATAATAACCAAGGCGAAGGATTCATTTGGCCACGGCAAGGCCGCTAAAATGTCCACCACAAATACCGTCATGGACCTGTTGGATGGTATGAGTGGCCTCCATGCCAGTTAGACAGCGAAGGAGGATACCATCAAAGCCACGTTTATAGAGGAGTCCCCCCATGAAAACATAACGCGAAACACTTTTAAGAAAAGCACGTTTGCCGTTACTAGTAAGATCAGGTGGGAGGACAGAGATTGTAAGGTAGTCGTGAAATTGGTGGTACCAGGTATCCTGTGAATTAGTAGACACAATATTTATCATACAAACTACCGGGGTTGAATAGGATGGGGCAAAAAGTTGTTGGACCACGACGAATAATTCAGAGTCAGTTGGCACGGCAGGAATTTGCGAGGCTAAGCACGCCATAGTATCCGCAAATTTGTTAGTGGAGCGGGGAATGGTTTGTATAGAATAGTGGGTAAATAAAGCTAGAAGTGATTCTACATAGTGTTTGTATTTTTGAAGTTCCTCGTTTTTGCATTGGTAGACGCCCATAACTTGATTGACTACCAATTGAGAGTCGCCAAAAATGTTGATAGATTTGATACCTAAGTGTAACGCAACGTGGAGACCCAGAACAAGGGCCTCGTATTCTGCTGTATTATTAGTGCAAGGGAAATCAAGTCGGAATGAAAGAGGCATAGGTTCAGCATTGAGAGGAATGAGAACAACGCCAGCTCCTCCGCCGCGCTGGCATTTAGATACATCGAAGAAGAGGGTCATTGGGTACGACTCCTCCGTGAGGGAAAGAGTAGTGATGAGTTCATCGGGAAATGTGAAATTGGTAAATTGTTCCCCCAGTATAGGAGCATCCGCAAGTTGGTCTGCGATGGTTTGTCCTTTAATTGATTTCTGGTGGATAAACTCAAGGTCGAGGTCGGCGAGAAGCATGAGCCATCTAGCAATGCGTTGGTTCAGATGAGGTTTGGCGTACATGTAATGGATGGGGTCTGTATTGGTGATGACGAAAGTCTTGTGATTTATAAGGTAGTGTCGGAGTTTGGTGGCAACGAATGATAGGGCAAGGCACAATTTTTCTACATGTGTGTACCTAGTCTCATAGTCCACCAAAGTACGACTTATATAATAAACGGCTTGTTCGTGATTCTTAGAGTCACGATGTGCACGCATGGCTCCTACAGCGTGGTTGGTGGCGGAAAGGTAAAGGTAGAAAGGGCAGTTGTCTTGGGGTGGGAATAAGCACGGGTGGCTGTAAGAGATAAGCTTTGAGAGCTTCGAAGGCTTGGTGACATTCTTCGCTCCATTGGAATGCAATATCCTTTTTAAGGAGGTGATGGAAAGGTTGACACCGATCCGAGAGTTGGGAGATGAAACGTCAGATAGATTGGAGCTTACCTTGTAAACTACGCAGTTGTTTGAGATTTTTGGGTGGGGGCATTTCTAGGATAGCTTTGACTTTCGATGGATCGACCTCAATGCCACGCAAAGAGACGATAAAGCCAAGAAGTTTTCCTGAAAGAACACCAAAGACACATTTCTTTGGTTGAAGGTGGACAGAATATTGTAACAGGCGATCAAAAATAATGGTTAAAACATCGAGATGTTCACTACGATGTTTAGACTTGCCAAGAAGATTCGTCGACATAGTCTTCAAGGATAATGTGCATAATGTCATGAAAAATGTAGGTCATAGCCCGCTGATAGGTAGCACTAGCATTGTTAAGGCCAAATGGCATGACATGATAACAAAAGGTTCCCCAAGGAGTTATGAAGGCAGTCTTGTGTTGATCAGAAGGGGCGACCAAAATTTGGTTGTATCCTGAAAAGCCATCCATGAGAGAAAGCATTTCATGACCCGCAGTGAGATCAACAAGTTGATCAATACTTGGGAGGGGGAAGTCATCCTTAGGGCAAGCGAGGTTAAGATCTCAGAAATCCGTGCATATCTGACGTCCCCCCATCGCTTTCGTGACAGGTACGATGTTAGAAATCCATTGAGGATAGTCAATAGGCAGAATGAAGGAAACAGAAAGGAGTCGTTGGAGTTCCTCTTTGACCAAGAGAGCAATGCGTGGATGTATTTTTCTCAATTTCTGTTTGACTGGTTTGGAATCGGGGTTTAGGGTGATGTTATGGATGGCAATGGTAGGATCAATTCCTGGCATGTCAGCGTAGGACCATGCGAACGCTTGGTTGCGAGCACAGAGAAAGGTAGTAAAGGCGGCTTGTTCTGATGTGTTAAGGGATTGTCCAATCTTCCACTATGTGAGGATCTTCCTCCGTGTGGATGTTGATTTCTATAGTAGATTCATTCAGCATAGTTTGGGTTTCAGATGGTAGGGCGCGTTGAATATAAGAATCATCCGTGCCCAGGTAAGTGCAGTATGGAGTCATCATCCTGGCATTCAACAACATTAATCAAAGGCGAATCCTCTTCGATCATGTCTGGATATAGAAGGGGAAGAGAAGATGGGTCCTCATTATCGCGTTGATAAGTGAGAGGACCTATCAAGATAGCATTTATGAAAAAAAAAAAAAGTTAGGAGGGATAGATTCAGGGTCCATCGATTCTGTGGGTGATGATGGCAAAGTAGGTGATGATGTTTCGGTAGGGGCAACGTCTTCCTCTTCCAGGATACAGCTGACAGGAGGTGTCTCTTGTGTAGGTGTTTCGGAAAAACCGAGACCACTGCGATCATTATGTTTGCGTGTGGTCATGGGAATGAGTGTATGTTGGCCTTGTTCGTAAAGGCCAAAACCAAAGCCTTTCCACGCACAGTGAGTCAAGAAGGTGAGGGCGAAGCGACGATTTGTTAGGTATTGAAAATCGGATTGGAAGGGAACCACACCAAGAGGAGGTTCAGGGGTAATGGAGGATGCGTCAACACCCCCATACGTTAGGTTAGTGTGACAATGGGGTGGTCTGTAAGGGAATACCTCCCCCACGCGACGGTCATAGGTGGGATGTGCATGTAATTATCCGTACTCCAGCGGGGTAGGGAAAGAACTAATGTTATATAGGCGGTACTCCCCCAGCGTGAGGCGACTGAAAAACATCGACTAAGGGATCGGAGGTTGGGATGTTAGCTGCGGGAAGAGAAGTGGTTTGTGCGATGGTGGTTTCATCAGTTGAAGGCATAGGTGCAGTTGAGGTGGATGGTTGAGGTACATTTGAAGAGGATGGTTGGGTTGAATGTATGGGTGTCTTAATTGGTATAAAGCACATCATTTGGGCGATATAGCATATTGCAAGTTTTGAAGGGGGGAGGATCAGCTTTTACAGTGTAGGACTTCCCCTTGTACTCAAATTTTATGCATCGATGTAATGTTGAGGGAACGCATCCCATGGCTCAGATCCAAGGACGACCCAGCAATATATTATATTGGAATTCTCCTTCAAGGACATAGAAGAGTTCGGGTAAAGTACGTGGTCCTACGCGAATGTTGAGGATCACGGTGCCTAAGGTAGAAGTAATAGCGTCATTGAATGATCGCAACATGATGGGGTTGGCACACATGCAACTAGAAGGGATGTTCATTTGTTGGAAGGATTTTGAAGAGATGATGTTTAGGCTAGCGCCCCCGTCAATCATAACCCGACGTACTCGAATGTCTCGGACGTAAGCGGAAATGAAAAGGGCAGGGTCAGGGTCTTCTGCACCAAAGTCGATAATTTCATCTTCCGAGAAACTAACCGCAACGGCTTGTTGTTTTGAGACAGAAGTGGTGGGGGAGATGGATTGTTTGGTGAGAGAGGCAACGTGATTGGGTGTTAGAATGGAGGCAACGGGTAGGGTTTCATTGGGTAAAACCTCTATCCCTTGAAGGATCTCAACGAGAGCTTGTTGATGAGATTCAGAGGTTCTGAATGAGATCATATAGTGTCCATTTTTACGGGCGATTGATGAAGCTGTTTGATCATGGTTCGGTGGGCAAACTCCATTAGAGACGGGATAGGCGGGTCCGCGAATAACCACTTTAGGTGGTGGTGTAATCGGGATGGTTGAAGGAGAAAGAGATGCCGCAGGTGTGTTTTCTTTCGCTTTCCCATTGTTTATCTGTCCTCGAGTAGCGACACTAATCATATTAATCTCGTAGACCTGAGATGAAGAAGATGGTTGGGATAATTCATGGTCTTCAAGAGGTGGGGTTGTAATAATGATCGATCTTGGTGAGGCGGGGACAGATGGTATAGTAGAGGGAATTGACGCTAGAGGTCTCTCCCTTCGTAAGTTGTCTTTCTTAATCTTTCTATCCGGAAGAGGTGACTGGCGAAGGATGGTTTTTAGAGCTTTGCATCCTTCCACATCATGTCCAGGTGTGCGATGATAGGCGCAGATTTTAGACTCATCATAATCCACCAGGTCGGGGGTTAGACGGGTCATAAGGTCTAAGTGGAGGTAGGGAGATGGTCGCATTCTCCACCAACATAGCAAGGATTTTGGCATAAGATCC
Source organism: Taxus chinensis (assembly GCA_019776745.2). Lineage (NCBI taxonomy): Eukaryota > Viridiplantae > Streptophyta > Pinopsida > Cupressales > Taxaceae > Taxus > Taxus chinensis. The sequence continues at coordinate 719,541,920 of CM034154.1, forward strand.
TTTGAGTGGGTCAAAATCAGAAGAAGATGAGGGTATTGATTGTGTGGGTTTTGGTAATGTTTGGGCGTGTTTAGTTCGTATGGGTGGTGGTTTAGCCGAGGGGTGCTGACACATGTTTTTCACTAAACGTGGTTTCTTGGACACAGAAGTTACGTTCAGCTGGTTAGATGATGAGGCTACAGATGGCATGGTAGCGGGAAACAACCACGGAGAAAAGGGAGTGATAGAAAATAAATCCTTTGATGATGGGATTGGTTTAGGGTTGATAGGTGGACCGGATACGTGGGGTAACGATGTTGTGATACCCTTTGATCTCTGTATAGGTGTAAAAGGCGTAGGTCGTTTTTGCAGAAAACAAAGGAGGTATGATATATTGGTGTAATGTGGAGGGATGAGGTCCCAATATGGAAGGTGGGTGTGATGATGAGGGTTTTAATTGTGATAGAGGCATGGATTGCGTTCATCTCCTAGGTGGCGGGGCGGGTTTATTTTTGGATAAATCGAGTCGCTTAGGCGGGTGTGTTAGACTGGGCATTGGCAAGGTCCCAAGCGTAGGGGAAGATTGGGCTAAGTTAATAGAAGTGGAAGGGGCATTTGGTAGAGGTGAGGGGGGTGAAGGTGAGAACATGGGCATTTTAAGCTTTTGTAGGCACTTCGGGTATATGGTGGAGGCATCAGGATTGGTTGTTTGCATTTGAGTAGAATACGGCGTACTCAAACGTTCCCATAGGGCTCGTCTATCGTCTGGAGACTGACAGTCCTCTCGTGTGAATAGGAACTTTGGTATGGAAGAAAGGTGGGTTGTGATTCCAGTCCACTGTGGGAGTGATACAGGGGGTAGATGAGGCACTGTATCAATAGATGTTAAGAGGTCGACGGGTTGTTGAAAAGATTTAGGTGATGATGGACTAATAGGCAGAAGGGCATGTTGGAGGGGGTCTGTCATGGCTAAAGAATTTAATGATGTCGGTGCGAGAGATTTCTCCTCTAAGGATGTCAAAAGGAGTGGTGAGCCTTCCTCTTGTGTAGCAAGAGTGGTAGAAGGGGACGTTTGGGAAATAGATAGATTAGACAACATCCGCTCGCAATCTTGTAGGGATGTGGTGTAAGAAGACTCATTGATGGGAAGGGAAGCCTGGGCAGTTAACTCTTCTATGGGTAAAGGAACGATTTCGCTTTGGCTTGATGGTGGTAAAGGAGGTTCGGGCTCCTTTGTTAGTGAAGAGTCTAGATTCAAAATTTTCTCAATAGAGGCTTTTGGCTGGGTATCGAATACTGCATGGATCTCATGAACACTCTCCTCAGCTAAGATATCTTGGTTCACGTTGCTGCTGGACGAGTGATTCGGGAATGGTTTGTTGAAAATTTTCAGATTTCGGTTAGTAGGGGCGTTAGGATTATCGAGTGTTATATCCCCTACATCAACCATTTCCCGCACTATGTTTTTCAACATCTTGCAGTTTTCATGACTATGTCCTTTTACGCGGTGAAAGTTACAAAAGTCATTTTCTTTGTACCAGGAAGGTATTGCGCGGGTGGAATCAAACCCAGAGTGAGGTTTAACAGGGGGCAAGGTGATAGCCCCAGCTTTGAGCAATTTCTCCAATATCACATCATAGGTTTCTCCCAAGGGAGTGTAGCTGATGGGTTCGGCTTTGTATTTATAGGTGGTTTTTGGTGGAGTATTGGACGGTGGTTGGGATTTGACCATCACTACGTGGACAGCTCCTTTTGATTTAGAAGAGGTGGACGCGTGAGAAGTGGTGGTATTTGGTTTATTGGTAGAATCAGGAGTTCGGAAAGTGGAGTTCTTGTTGCACAACCGCAGTTTCTCTTCCTCTAAGGCTCGAATTTCTAATTTTCGAGCCATAGTAAAGGCCTCATCGAATGTACGGAAAGTTTGAAATAGATAAGGTTAGGGTTAGGAGGAATACCTGTAGAATGTCGAGATGATGTGCGCGTACCGTAGAGAAAGATCAGGCTGACTGCGAAGAACTCCTTTTTGTCTTGGAAGGACTACCTGCAAATAGGAACACAAGACCACAAGATTTTGATTAGATAGTAAATGAGGGAACTGCCTTGGGCCCAGGAAATATGAAACTTCCTTTCGAAGGTGGTCAGTTCCCCTGCCGATATGAGTTAACAAAAAATACTGTAAAATATCAATTAAATTGCTTGGCTGAACTGGGTAGGGGAAAGGCTGTTTTTCCTGGTTTTTTGATCAAAGGAACCGATGCCGGTTACCTATAACCGATGGCGGTTACTGATAACCGATACCGGTGGGTTCTAGGATCTTCTGGGCTGGTTGTGGAGTTTGTAATCGCTGATTTTTGGATAGTTTTTGGGAAACGGGGTGGTTAGAAACAAAAGAATGACAGCTAGAGGCAATGGTACGTTGGATAATGGATCCAGAAAACGGATTTGGGAGGACTGTAATTCCAAAAGCATAAGAAATGTTATAATGGAGGACATGCAAGATGTAACTTACTGGTTTTTGACGAAGATGCCAGTTGATCTCCTTGGCTGCCAACTCTTCTGGTTTCTTCACTCGTCTCTGCTTGGTCAAGTGAAGTTCTGGACTTTGCTAATCGCTTTGGACTCTCCTTTGATTCAAAAATCCTTCGACTGATCTCCAAAATGAAATTCCGATCCGTTGTTTTGGTTTGGGGAGCCCATTTATAGGGAACCGATGGCGGTTACGTAACCGACGGCGGTCGAGTAGGAACCGGCATCGGTTAGGAAAAAGTAGGCTATTTTTAGTAAAATAGCCCACCTTCCCTGCTTTTCTCCCGAGAGATCAGTTGCGGGCTTGGTCAAGTGGCTAGAAGGTCGGCTTTGGGTGCGAGTAAGGAGGCATTAGTTATGGATGTGAGTCTAGACCAAGTCATGGGTCCTAATTAGGTTAGTTTAGGGTTAGGGCTAAGTCATGGTGAGGTGGGCAAGTGAGGTGGCGGGTAAGGCGATGTGGATTTATCAATTATGAGGTAATTAATAAATAATTGTGTAAGGTTTAGGTGATGAGTTTAGGTTGCGAGATGAGATGTGGGTCACAAGGGATCGTAAGACATGAATTTGGTGTCTACACGAGGTTCGGTGGGCCCACAAGGCCGGATATAACTTTAAATGCCAATCCCATTTGTTTTCTTTTACCGTTTTAAGGAGAATGGCTTTCAACGTCTTGTTTGTTGCTTCAGCCTACCCATTGGCTTGGGGATAATATAAGGAAGCCGTATGATGGCTGATTTTAAATTTGTTGCATAGCTCACGAACTTCTTCATTCTTGAAAGAAGTTCCATTATCTGAGATAATGATTTGTGGGATACCGTACCTGCAAATGATTTGGTTCAAAATGAACTTAGCGATTACGGAACCAGGTACAGTTGTAAGAGGCATAGCCTCTACCCATTTAGTGAAATATTCAGTGGCCGTGATTATAAAATTGTGGCTGTCTATGGACGAGGGAGAGAATTTCCCTATCAAGTCCAGGCCCCATGTAGAAAAGGGCCACGGAGTAGCGATCGGTTGCAAAGCTTGTGCCGGCATGTGGATCTCATGAGAGAACTCCTGACATTTATGACACCTGCGTACAAACTCTATTGTGTCATATTCTAGAGTGGGCCAGAAATAGCCCATTCGATGTATTTTTCGAGCAGTGGCATGGCCACCGAAGTGGCCTCCACATATACGGCTATGGGATTCATGGAGAATCCTCTTGGACTCTTCTGTGTCAACACACCTTAAGAGCATTCCATCGAATGCTTTCCGATAGAGCACCTGCTCTATAATGATGTATTTAGCTACGATAATACGTAACCGTCTTCTTTGTTGAGGTGTAGCTACTTCTGGGTACCTATGGTCCATGATATAACTAATGATATCAGCATACCAAGGGCACTCAGATATAGCAGGTCGGGTTTCGACGTAGTATACGCATTCATCTAGAAAGTCTAAGTCTACTAAGTCGCCTCCGTCTAGCGGGTTATCAGCTAACCAATCTGCAATGATTTGTCCTTTAACTGACTTCTGGTTTACAAACGTTAATTCGAACTCTCCCATTAAGGTTATAAAACGTCCAGCCTTTTTGGACAAGGACCCTTGTGTGAGAAAAGTCCGTAAATGGTCCGTCTTTACTATGACCCTTGTCTCTTGATTTAGCATGTAGTATCTTAGGCGTTTAGTAGCAAAGACTATGGCGAGACATTCTCGTTCCGCTTGTGTATAGCGTGTTTCGTAGTCAAGCAATGTTCGGCTAATGAAATAAATTGCACGCTCTCTCTTGTCATCGTCTTCTTGGGCTAGCATGCAAGCTAACGAAACATCGGTGGCCCGTGAGTACAAGATTAAAGGGCGATCTAGCTTAGGTGGCATTAGCGTAGGCGGTGATAACAGGAAACGCTTGACAGCATTAAAAGCTTCATTGCAATCTTCAGTCCAATCAATGCTATAGTCCTTCTTGAGTAAATTGTTGATTGGATGAACGGTGAAGCTTAGATCTGGGATAAATCTCGGGATTGCACCCAACTTTCTTAGAAATGATCTGATTCCAGATTCATTCGAGGGTGGGACCATTTCGAGGACAGCCCGAATTTTGGCTGGATCAACATCGATCCCTTGTGACGATATGATGTAACCTAGGAGGTTTCCTGCTGTTACACCAAATACGTATTTCTCTGGGTTTAGGGTAACCCCGTATTCTATTAGGCGTGAAAGGATGATGTGGAGTACTTCAGGGTGGTCACAACGCTTCTTGGCCTTAGCCAACAAATCATCTACGTAGGATTCCATGATTTTATGAATTAAATCGTGAAATATGTATGTCATGGCCCGCTGGTACGTAGCACCGGCGTTCTTGAGACCGAATGGCATAACAACATAGCAATATGTCCCCCAAGGAGTTATAAACGTGGTTTTAGCTTGATCTTGCTTGGATATTTTGATTTGATTATATCCCGAGAATCCATCCATGAGAGACAAGAGTTCAAAACCTGCTGTTGCATCAACAATAACGTCTATGGATGGTAATGGGAAGTCGTCCTTAGGGCAAGATTTGTTGATATCTCGAAAATCTATGCAGATGCGTATCTTTCCATTTTTCTTGAGGATGGGAACGATGTTGGATACCCATTGGGAGTAGTCAACTAGCTTGATGAATCCTACCTGGAGGAGTTTTATCACCTCCTCTTTTACCATGAGAGCTACTTTGGGCTTCATGGGTCTTGATTTCTGTTTAATTGGCTTTGCATCTGATCTAGTGACGAGGTTGTGCACCGCAATGTGGGGTGCGACTCCTGTCATCTCTTTGTAATTAAATGCAAATGCCTTCTGATGTTCTTTGAGAACTTGAGTATGTATTTCCACTTCCTCTGGGGTTAACGAAGAACCTAGCTTTAAAATTCTTGGTTCATCTTCCATTCCGATATTGACATCGATTGTTTCTTCAATTAAAGAGGCATTACCCTCTTCGAACTCAGGTGGTGCCGGAGGTAGATCTATATCATCCCCATTTTCCACATATATATTAGGTTCTTTTTGTGAGGGAAGATTCATTATAGGATTTTCGAAGTAGGAAGATGAATGCGGGATCAGGGATAAATCTAGCGTGTGATAGGAGAGATGTAGTGCTGCAAAGGCATTTAAGTAATCCAAAGTAGCCACATCATTTCCAACATGGTCTAGGACGGTAGATTCACTTCCGTTTGAAAGAGAATTCATCATTGTTTTTATTAATGGTTCGTTACGAATGGATACCGTGAAATGAGTATCTTCTAGCTTATTGCTTGGAGTGAAGCGTGATGCCGAAGTTGCTATTGAATCGGTGAGAAGATTCCTCTCTCGCTGAATTGCTTCAATGGATATGAAGTTGAACGCCTTGCTTAAATCTAATATAGCGTTTTTGTAAAGTTGCAAGTGTTCGACTTTAGTTTCATATACCTCTGAAACTTGGTTTGCTACTAATTGTGAGTCTCCTAAAACTCTGATATTATCAATACCAATTCTTTTGGCTAAGGTAAGGCCAAGGAGGAGGGTTTCGTACTCAGCGCCATTGTTTGTACATTCAAAGTTTAATTTAAAAGAGAATGGGAGGACCTTTTCTTCGGGCGAGGTAAGAATTATACCTGCCCCCGCTCCATAATGGCATTTAGCTCCATCGAAATGGAGAGTCCAATACTTAGCCGGGAGTATGGATGTAGGTGTATCTGCTGAGGTTGCACACTCTACTTCTACCATACAGAGATCTTTTGCTGGCAAGGAACCAACACCTAGGGAAAATCTGATACCTACTGAATCGAATGGTAAAAACATTGGTGAATCTTGTTCTATCAACTCAATGATCTTTGCAGTAGTCCCTAATGATACTATTTCTTTAGTTTTACCTTTAGGAGTTGGAATTGTTTTGGCTATGTTGGTAGTTTCAAGATCCGTCGTAGGTATCAAATTCTCCTCTGGCTTTGGGTCAGAGGGTTTGTTAAGTTGGTTTGTTGGAAGTTCGAATTCTGAGTGTATACCTGGTCTTTTCTTTAAATCAGCTAGGTGTACGTCAAACGGCTTTGGATCACTTTTGGCTACAAATACCTTTCCCAGATGTAGGAATCTTACTTCTTGAAATAGCGTGGAAGGGATTGCCTTCATGCGGTGTATCCATGGTCGGCCGAGGATCATATTATAATTGGTTTCCCGATCTATAATATAAAACTCAGTTAGGATTGTTTTAGGTCCCAAGGTAACCGGTAGTATTATGGTTCCTATCGACGTGGCTTTAAGGCTATCGTAGCCCCTCAAGGTATTTCGTGTAGTAGAACAGTTTGTTTCTCCATATCCCAATTTTTGGAGAAAAGAGAAAGGGACTATGTTAACTGTAGCCCCGTCATCAACCATTGCCCGTTTTACATAGTTATTATAAACTTGTACTTGCAAGTGTAGGGATGGATCGCCTCAGCGTGCGATCTCAGCATCTGTAGGCATTTTACTTATTTCGAATATAAATTCAACATCCCTCTCTGCTTGTCCCGGAGGATAAACATCGAAGTCTATATGATTTACTTGTGCTTCTGGTGGTGGAGTGATACTAATTAAATGACCCAAACCTAACGCCTCTAAAAGAGCAGCCCTGTGAGCAGGGGAATTCTTTAGTAAATCAAGGAATGAAATATGCGAGAAGGTTTTTGTTAGATCATTAATTAGATCGTAAGAACCCATAGGTTTTGCTACGGTTTGTTGGATGTTATCTGCTTCCGGCAGATGGCTTGGACTTGGTTGAGAGAAATACTCTCGTGTCCTCGTAATTGCTTCAACGGGTAATTCAGAGTCTAACTCTACTAATCCAACTACCTTAGGTCGTGGTTGACTTCCTAGTTGTGGCGCGACTAATGGATTTAGCGAGGTTGAGGCCTCATGATCGTTGTTCCCTGTTATTGCACCTTTGTTTGTTCCAGTTGGTTTCAACCTATCGCTATCATGATTTGGGAGTGGATCATTAAAGATCTTGAGAGGGGCATTCTGGGGGGAAACTGCCCCTACGAAGGTACTTGCCATTGGTGACGTAGGATCTGCTAAGAACATATCCATAAAAAATTGTTTTTGTTCATTTGGCAAGCGTTGCATGAATTTGTTGTAATCACGACATGTTCTAGTGTCATGACCCCGAATTTTATGGAAACCACAATAAGAATTGGGGTTGTAATTCCCGTTTTGTTGGTTTGGTGTGTATTGTGGCCTAAAATTCTGATCAAACTGTTGCCTATTAGGACTAAAGTTTTGTTGTTTCTGGTTTTGATTTTGGTTTTGATAACCAAAGGAGTTTTGGCTTGGTCCTTGTATGGGATTTCACCGTTGTTGTTGTTGTGGATTATTAAAATCCACCGTATTGATCATCGGCATAAAATTGTTGTTTCTTTGGTTGTTTGTTTGTGACGGAGTATTAACGACATTTACCCTCTTGGGCTGGTCAGTTACCCCATTTGTTGTTACCCCACGATTTTTGTTAAGGATTTTGGGTCCTTGATTGACGCTTGTGGGAGTTTTAGTATTTTGAGTTGAGGTGATTAACCTCCCGTTTGCTCCATACGTCTTACGGCCACTATCTATCGCTGTTTGATCAATTCGCAGAGCGCTCTCAAGTACCTCATCATAAGTCCTTAGTGGGAACTTCTGGACTTCTTCCTTCACTTCTCTGCTAAGAGAATGAAGGAATAAATCACATAGCTCCATCTGATCCATGTTTGGAGCGCTTGCCGAGGAATAAAGGACTGTGCGCCACCTTTGGATGAAATGGGCGACAGACTCATTATGTTCTTGCTTGATGTGCAAGAACTCCCTAATTCCTGCCCTTAATAGTTTGTTCATGTCAAAGGCTTTGATGAACTCAGACACGAGTTGTTTGAATGAATGTATGGAAGCTTCGGGTATTATGTAATACCAATCGAGGGAAATGCCTTCCAGCGTTTTGGGGAATATTTTAGCAACAACCCCATCCCATGGGAGTAATTCATGAATGGCTGTAGCGTAAGCTTTGATATGCGCATTCGGATCTCCTTCTCCTTTGTATTTGGGAAAATCAGGAAGAGGTCTTGGAAGCATAACGCTTCGTATGGCGAAATCTAAGGGCTCCTTTAAATATTCTGAATAAGTCCCTATTGCATACGTCTCAACCATTGATGGTGCCTGTTGAGGAGGCGGTGGCGGAACGGGTTGTTGATATGGCGTAACGTACGCATTGGCAGGGGCATAAGGCAATCCTTGCATCTGAGTAAACACGTCGGGGGATGAGTACATATCCCCTTGTGGTGATTTGGAGTACATGTTTAAGTACGAAGGGGTACTATCCAGGAACGGATTGTTCTGTACTGGACCCGGAGGAACAGTGCTAGCGATAGTGGGTCTAGTTGGCACTTGTTGTGAATACTGAGGAGTCATACCTAACGTGCCTACTCCTGTGAGGAGATCTACTTGGCCAGAGTAGTATGGAGGATTGGAGCTCCCCGTTTGTATGAACGGAGGATTTTGATTTGCTTGAGCAAGTTCTAACCCTCGTACTCTTTCTACTAACGTTGAAATGACTTCGTTTGGTGAAGTCACGGTACTTTGCCTGAGTGGCGTTTGTTGTGTACCTTGGTTTTGTATAGGCATGTGATAGCCTGTCATGAACTGATTGCTATCCTGCCAAGTTTCTCCAAGAATATTTCCTGTAGATATATTTTCTTGAAAATGGGTCTCAGGTTGTATTTGTAAACTTCCTATAGGCGGATACATACCCCGGGAGCGTTGTTCACTCCTAGGATAAGGTATTGATTGTCCATCGTCTAAGACCAAGTATGGATCTGAGTGTCTACTAATAGGCGGTCTGAGTAATACCTGAGGAGATGAAGCAGACTCTCCAGTTAGTGTCATATTATTCGAGCCTGAAGGCTCTGTTTGTGTTTGAGCAAGTTGCTCCAACCCCTATGTTTGGAAGGACGAGTTATATCTAGTCCTTGGTGTTTGTGTTGAAAATTGATTAGTTGAATAGTTGTCGCCCCACATTGAGAGTGAGGGTGATGACTGCCTATTCTGTTGGGCGTAGTATGCCTCAAGACCCAAGAGGGGTCTACCGTATGCATCGAATCCTGACATATTCGGGGGGTATATGAATACCCGCAGAATAATGGGAAGGAGTGAAGGTGATTTGGAGAAGATGAAACTTCTCAAAGAGAAGGTGAAAGAATTGCTTGTTTCACGTCGGGTTCACCAATTTTGTACGTCAGAAAAGTGACAGGTGAGCTTGAGAATCAACAAGTAACTCTTCTGCGTACCCAACCTCCCGAGGTCGTGCCGAGACAGCCGGTGTGGGTAGAATGTGCAGGCAAACTAGTTAGGTAATCTAATGTCTTCGACACGTACTAATGGTATTTGCGAATCTAAGGCAAAGAAGGCCCTTCTAACTTGGACTGGTGTGATAGATCGATCAGCGAGGATGACTGCTCGAAGGCTCCAATCAATATCGAGCTCTGGCGTGATTCGATCTATGGGTTGTGGGATACGTGGAAAAAGACCCAGGATGGTTTCGTGTATTTCTCCTGATAGGGTCATATGGTGAATATGGTCAACTCTATGGACGATTCTCTGGCCTAGTCCAAAATTCTCTAGCTTCGTTAGCTGTTGTGTCTAGTAGGGATAACTGTTGAATGATGATAGGTGGAATCGGAGTAGACTGAAATACTAGTTTACGTAGGCCAGTGTCTATGTCTAATTCTCTTATGGATTCGTTAGGCTGTGGGATCTGTGGATCACAACCATAGACTCTTGGTTGTTGCAGTCCCGTTATGGTCATACGGGAGATCAAGTTCTGATCCCTAGTATCCAGTAGTCATAAGCCTTTTCAGCTTCTATGTTTAGAACCAATAGTTGTGCGATCTTCTCATAATACCTTACTGGTGTTATCGCAACTTGGATTCTTAAGCTGGTATCTATATCTACTAGGGTGTCTCCAGCGTCTGGCTGTGGAACTAAAGGATCACACCCGAATGTTTGTTCTCTTTCGAGCCCTTCTACAGTCATGTGGGTATTTTCTAGGGTAATCTGTAGTTTGGCTGATTTGACCAAAACAGATGCGCTTGATCGTCTTCGATATTTAGCCCTCTCAACTGTGACCTGATCTGTTGGAAATCTATTGTTGTTTGGAAGACTTGTATCCTAAGATTTTGGTCAATGTCCGTTATTGCCACTACGGTATTGGGCTGGGGTACAATTGGCTCGAAAATGTATTCCCTGGGCTCCCTAGGTCCCGTAATTGTCATACAAAAGCAGTAATGAAACAAACTATAATAAAGTAAAATTTAAATGTACTTCTAGCATATATAATTTCTTTTTGTATTTTTTGGCAATTTATAAGAAAGCAGCTATTTAAAATATTTAGAATTGACAACTAAACTAACAACGTAAAACAAACAAAATAGCCAAGTGTAGCTATTTGTCTGTGCAATTTTGTATATCTATTCTAAAAAACGAAATAACTATTCTATCTGCAAGATTCTCGATCCTACCTCAGAAGTGAGGAATGAATCATAGTTTCTCAGAAACTATCAATCCCCACAACTTCCCTGGCAATATCGAGAATGGAAATAACTGAAATAAAGCGATTAACTACTCTATTTGATAAGCTCTTAACTAAAACTTTGAAAGATGGAACCTGGATTTCGCAGAACAGTGGTGAATCCGACGGTGTGTGTGTTCTTGTCCCCTCAGTATGATCTCTTCGTTCTTTGTGCTCACGTGAATCCAGAAAAGCGTGGAATGCTTACATCAACAGGAATAGATATTTGGATCAATGGACAGCCTTTAGAATGCAGATAGGAGAGGGATGGCGCAAGAGTACAGAGCTTGGCCTATGCAATTCCTAGCGGGGTCTACTGCGAATCATGCAACAAAAGTGTCCAGAACCTGAAACTAGTCTGTATGAAGAGCAAAACCTACAACTTTAATGGCTGCCTAGACTATTCTACTCCAAAACAATAATGCTGTTTGCACAAGTTGGATTTGTGGCTTACCAACAGCAACACAATACTAACCAAAGCACTCAATGAGAAAACTAAGAATTCTAAGCAAAGGAAAACTAAATATACTGCAACAAGAAATTCAAAAGAAAACTTTGGAGCAAAATTCAGAGCTAAATTCAGGGGCCATTTGCATGTGCACAAACCATGCATTTATAGGAATCCAAACATCCAAAAATCAAATCCAAACTAAACTCCTAAATATTAAACAAAAGAAAAACACTATTCCAGGGGACCAAAAACATTAATGCATGCTTAAGTCGGCAAGAAAAGCTGGTAAAGCGTTGATATTTGCGTGTGTTCCGTCAAAAGCACGTTCTGGAAAACGCGCATAGGACCGCCGCCCTGCTCAGGGCGGCGGTTACAGGACCGCCGCCCTGTTCAGGGCGGCGGTCACAAGACCGCCGCCCTTCAGGGCGGTGGTTTCGTCACTGAAGACCAAAAAGCCAAGAAAAGAGGGAAAAATAGGGAAAACAAAGCACGCAGTGGCTAAGCGGGGCATGCGGGATGTTAACGCATGTCTGTGAAGCTTTTCTGGATCCCGAACACCTTGTGAAGAGACCTATATCATCATCGGGGCACTTATTACACCGTTCCGCAGTACAGTACCTTACAATTTTGGGTACGTACAGGAACTTCCAAAGTTTATCAAATTTTATAGCAAGGAATATCCCCAACAACACATTTGTTCTTTTCATCACGCCTATTGTTTAATATCTCATGCTGAGGACTTTCCCCATGTCCATCACCGGTCCTACCTTGGATTGGTATAATAACATCCCTCAATACTCCCTTTTCTCATTCACACAACTCGCACAACTTTTCCTAGAACACTTCTCCATAAACATAGCCAGTAAAATCACTATCAAAGACTAATAGGCCATCAAACAGTTTGAGGATGAGTCCATCACTAAATTTTTTGACAGTTGGAGTGGTATAAATAATCAACTTCCCTTCCTATTACCACAAAATTAATTGATTGAAATTTTTTGTCGTTCATGTGCCAAACACATCTCATTAACACTACAAATCCAATCTTTTCAAACATTTGATGAATCTTTTACTATGGCTAGTAAGTTGGAATTACAGGCCCTAAAAGACAGATGAGTTAAAATTCATCTTAAGAAATCATGGACTGAGTTCCCATCTAATTCATCATCCAATCCTGAAAAATCCAAATCATCTACTAATGTCGTAGTATTCAAATCTTCTCCTAAGGAAAATTCCACTATCGAGCGTTCCCGTCAACAACGTAATCATACACCCATAAGAGAAAATTATAGTGAAATTTTTGATAAGTTGCTCATTGCAAATATGATATATCTCCCACCCATTTGACCTATCGATACATCTGTATCCAAACCCTCTTGGTATCGAGATAATGATTATTGTAAATACCATAGGTTCAAGGGACATGACATCTATAATGTCCTTCAATATTTGATTGACTTAGATGATCCAAATGCACCCTCAAATCAAAATATTTACATACTCAAACAACCTATTATCCATTTTTACCCCCTATTAAAAATTAATAAGTTGGGAGAGATGTACTTGGGCAAATCGACAGAGCTTTAATGGTGAATATAGAATTCACCGGTAATTTCCATGTTTTAGAACACTTGTAGTTGATTTCGGGCTCATTTTGATGTGTTTAAGTAATAATTGGACCTTGTGACAATCACCATTGGATTCAGTGGGGTTTTTCCATGCAAAATCATATAACATTTCACCCCAAATTTCATCCGGGAGCTCAAGATACGACCTTCGCAAGTTACCTTGCAGAAAATTGCGGGCCTGGAGAACTTTATCCAAAGTGCTCAAATATCGGGCTTGGGGAACTTTTTGCCATAGTGATCAAACCCAAAAATGTTTTTTCCAAGTGCTCAAACCTCAGAACCTTTTCCAAAATTCCCAAATTTTGGACCCCGAAACCTTTTCCAAAAGTGCTAATTTTGGACCTAGGGAACTTTTTTGCATGTTCGCCGGTTTTTAATGTGCAAACTTCAGATGCTCATAACTTTTGATCCGGGTATAAAAATAAGGAAAAATTTATATCATCGAAAAGGTATAAAATATAAATACATGATTAATTCATTTATTTTCCACATTAAATTGATTCAATGGTGTGAAATTTCAAAAACAAACTCGGGGGTCGTTTCTGGGTACATGTTTTACAAAATTTAATGATGCCCTTACTAGGTCTGAAAACTTCAATGTTAGTTGGTCCTTAGGTGGTTGAAGAAATGAATGTGATATTTAATATATTGTAAATTTATCATTAAAAGGAGAGAGAAATAATTTAAATTTCTTTTCCAACTGAAATTTTAATTGCTCGGTCTCATTGATATCAAGCTAAGCTTGGAAAAATCTCAAAACAATTGCCTTTGCTCATAAGCTCATAACGTGAGAATTTATCAACGAAATCACACAAAATTGGTCTCATTGGAATCATGACTCTAATATCTAAGAATAAAAATCAATAAATTCAGATATTTTTTGATAATTCATGGTGAAACAATAGAAAAAATTCCCAATTCCGAAAAAAAAACTTCAAGTGGTTGAGAATGCAATTAATGAACATGAGGAGTTTTTTCTTATGCTACAAGTTAAACATCAATGTGGGATGACTTTTGGATATTTTATATCATGATTTCCACCCAATTTGGGTACCTTTTAATTGGTGCAAAGGGAATATTCAAGGTTGTCTTTCTCTCTCTCTCTCTCTCTCTCTCTCTCTCTCTCACTTCTCATTTTCAAATATTGTAAAATTCTCATTTGAGAAAAAGGGGATATTCTAGGCATGGGGAAACTTTGCCAATGTTTTTTCTAAAATTCCTTGAGCTACAAGCCTTCTCATGGGCTCTTTTTAACGAAATTGTGCCTTTTTTTTACAATTATACTAGACTGTGTATATTCATGGAGCAGTAAAATTTGTGTTTGTGGTGTTCTCTCAACCCTTGCATTTATTTTATTGCATTCCCTTGCCTCTCTATTGTTGTTGTTCTATTATGTGCATATTTGATTTTCATTTTCAGGTTTTTATTTTTGTGTTTCATGGAGAACAGATGTTGAATGAATATCTGTGTCTGTGTCAAATTGGGCTGGCCTATTCCCAACTCCAGTTTCCTTCTCTCTCCCTCAGTGAGATTTTTCCACACCGTTTTCTTGGTGCTATTATCTCTTTTAGCTTAGGATTTCCCTTTCATGCATCTTTCTAACCATCTCTCTCTCCCTAGACCCTTGGAATGGTTAGTGTTTAGGATCATTTATCTACATTTCCTATCTTAGGAGTAGTTTTAGCATTAGGATTAGGTAGACCAACCAACCTTCTCTAGAGGTTCATCTCAAGTAGCAAGTCCCACAACTTGACAGATTGTCCCATGTTACCCAAAAAAGTAGGGATATACCATTTCCATATCCCAAGGTGTTACATTTTTGTGATAACAGTCATGGCATGCTCGGTGGGACAAGACATAAGAGTTTTACATCTTCATTTCAATAAGTTGGTATGTTCTTGTTGAAATTTCAGCCTTTGCAGGGACATGCAAAGCACATCTGACGACTCCACTAATCTAAGAAACCCATATCTGAGTTACAGAACTTTCTTTCCATTCAATTCCATCCATTTTTCCTTTCATTTCTTTCATCCCTTTCCATTCCATTTCTTCTATGAAGTTGTGCATCCATGACTTCATTCCCACAGTGGAATACACGCATGCAACAACAACAGTGTTATTTAGACATACCTCCACATTTGCAACACATGTTCTTAAGTAATTATTAACCGCCTCCAGATCCATACTATGATGGAGATCAATAGTGGGCATTCCCTCATGAATATAATGTAGATCAGTTTGGTTATTCACAAAACTATACAGGTTTCTAAGACCAAGGGTATGCATACCATGAAGGCTATCCTACACCTGAGGATCTAGAATTGCAAGAGAAGGTCCAACACATGGAGGCTAGGATGGAGCAGTCTAGAACCATATATCATATAAAATCACTTAATATTGGATTTAGTATATCATGTCCTTGGGTAGGCCCTATTCCCAATTATTACAACTTGCAGGAGAAGCTCAGCTTCATGGTCGAGATGATGCAAAGTCTCATGAGGTGGATCCATAAGATAGAAGATTTTGGGAAAAGGCTATTCAATCCTATAAATGGGAGAGCCTTACATTATAATCTCACAATCATCTCCCCACTCCCCAATTAGCACCATCTCAGCTAGAGCCTTAGTTTCCAATATTCTCACGTGATGCCCCTAGTTTGCATTCCCCTTCTCTGTTTTCTACTCTTCTACTTCATCTCATTTTCTCTTCCCTTTTCCCTTCCAATAAAACATATCCTCCACAAGATAAAAATTGCAAAACCCCTCCACCACTAAAAATAATAGAAAAACTGGTTGAGACCCAACCCACCCCTCCTCTTGCATTTCCAAGTTCATCCTGGAAAGATGAAAATCATTAAACCAGCCAAGGGAAACAATAAGAAGAGCCTAATAGAGAAGAGATGATAAATTTTTTGAGAAATTGGGTTCTAATATTTAGAATTGAAAAAATTCCCTTGATGGTTAAGCTTATGGAGGAGGTCAGAGTTGAATATCCAGTGGTGGCTAAGGCTGATTTTGTAGCAGTAGTGGAGCAAGAGGATCAACATTCCGTATGCTTTAAATGTAGTTTCCATGATGGCACTTTATTTGAAAAGATGGTTGATCATCTACAAGTTACAGGAATAGTCAAGGAGGTGGACGAAGAACAAGTTACAAGCTCAAGAAATGAGGATCATATGGATTTGAACAAGAAAAATTGAGAGGGATTGAATCATGAGTAGGTTACACAAGAAAATTAAGAATTCTCTCCCACTCCACTTCTCCAAAAATCTAATTTTTTGGAATAATTTGAGCTCACAAGATTTGTGTTCTATGATAAAGTTGTACATGATGAAAAAATCACAGATTTGGAGATCATCATGCAAGAGGGAGAAGACTTGACACAACAATACCGTGAGAAGATTGACTGATATCCTATCTAAATTGGAGGAGTGTTTTGATGAGGAATATCCCATGGAAATCATGACATTTTCTACCCCATAATTCATTCTTCAATAATAGGAGCATGTTGCTATGGAAGAGAACATGTTAGAAGAACAACCTACATTTTAGAATAATCCTCTTGAATCATACATTGGAGGAGTCATGGATCTTCCAAGTCCCATGTTGGATGAAGGGGAAGTAAAATAGCATGAAGATGTCTCCATCTTTCTTACCATTCATCTAAAGGGTGACATTAGATTTTCTATAAATGTGTAAGAATAAGGTCCAAATCAAGTTGTAAATAGTCTACCTTTTTCTAGGAATTTCTGCAAGAAGACTTCCATTATTGAATTTTGAAATCAGAGAAATGGGAAAATTCAATCAGATCATACCTTTCCCAATCAGGTATTTGGCTTTCCATAGAGCCAAAATTAGAGTTATCACCAGTCATGCTTTCTTCTGAGCATAAGGAAGATCTTCAATGTGCCAAGGATCAGTTATAATACCTCTTCAATTTAAATGGAGAGACAACTAAAAGAGGCATTTACTTATGTTTCCATTTGATACCTTGATGATTTGGGTGGGAAATCATCTTGTAGTTAGTTTTTCACTCATGCACAAGACCATCTCGATTTCCAAATCAGTCACATGGTCTCAGATTTGTGAGAAAGGGGAGCTATTTCTCCCTGTCAGTTGTGGGATTTGTTTGAGCTTTCCATTTCTTGGGTTAGAGTAGAGTAGGTAGGTTTATTTTCAGTAGAAGAAGTGCTTATGCACACTATGCATGTTTCACTTAAGACCTAGTATGATCTTTCCTCTTTTGTACATAGTTTTTATTTTTTTTTTCTCTTGCATAGTTCATTGGAAGTGGTAGTGCTTCAAGAGAACTTTGGGGTAAAATTTTAGAGTTTCATATTAGTTTCATGTTCATCAGGATGACTCCATGCCCAATGGATGCTACGAGGCTATTGATCAACTCATATAGCAAGCAGATGTCCCCATGAGTCAACAAATTGTTATATTTTGTTACCCTTGTTGGTACCCAAATTTAATCTCCTTCACAACTTGAGCAACATCATGGATTTTACAAGACACTCAGAGGTAGATAAATGATTTATATTTCATTTTGTAGCTGGGCAAGCAATTTATCTGACTTGTTAGCACTCAGGCTTTGAAGGAGTGGGTAGCACCTTGAAAGGATTTTGATCTAATCCTCACTATTTTAGGTTGTGCCTTTCAACCATGGTAAGAGAACCTATTCTACAACCTCTGTTTTGTGAAGGAGGTGGAAATATCCTTATACTATTCATATTGTATGGAGATGGCCTTGGGAAAACATGATCAATTTTCCATTATTCAAACTCAACAGAGTTGTCACTACTAAATGATGGAAATGCTTTCAAGACAAAGTTGAGGCTGCTACAGACATGGTATGATCCTGATTTGCTTTGTGCATTTTTGTAAATGGATTTGTATTATTTTGTTGAAACACAATGCAATGCAGGGGTAGTATGGGTAGGATTATTTTGTTTGAATGAAATTTTGGTGGGAGATTTTAGACAAGACTAACCAGAATTTTCCAAATTCTTTGAGGACCTTTGCAAAATATTTGTAAGACATAAATAATAGAATGCTTCAAAGGGGTTAAGGTACTCCTTTAACCAGGATATGTGCACCAAATAGAGGCCTAGATCTACACTCTTCCACACAATCTTTGACAACCTGCCACAAAATCTTGAAGTAGATAACCAACAAAGTATCCAAAAATATTCTTTTTATCATGACCTAAGGTGCACCCAAAGGTTTACAAGTAATCTCAGAATTCAAGGAAGGTAAAGTGATTTTAAATTTGTTTATCTCTTTATCAGATGAAAGCTCTTCTGAATGTGAGATTGCAAATGCCACTAATCTATCAACAAGAAATGAGACTGTGTATGATCAAGAGAGATTTTAAACAAAAGACTACAACAGGAGCAAGAAACACAAACAAAAAACATTCTGAAATACAAGTATATGCAAATCTCGCCAAGAGACAACACAAAATAATACAGAATGACCAAATTTATTAGCAGGATAATGTTATTAAAAAAAAATCTCAGAGCTTGTTGATGGATTTATAGCTGAAACATACTCAACATGATATAAATTTGATGCAAAAAGGAATTAGAAATGGTTCTCAGGACGTTTCTTAGAAAATGGTCTTCTTCCCAGATTTTCCCGTGAAATTCTAATTTTTTGCGACCATTTACATGTCTCAACATGTGCATTATATAACTTTCTATTACATTTGATCCTTCTTTCCCAAGAAAAGAATATGCTATGGCATATTAGTTTGATACAAATTCACTCATGACATTCTGAAAGTGACATTTAACCAATTCTATGAGAAGGAGATGTCAGGCATTGAAAAAGGTAAATCATTACAAATATTCATCATTATCCGTTGTGGAGGCATGATTTTCATCCTCAAGGCATGCAAACCCTTCTCATTTCATTATTTCATCTTATCCTTTCCAAAATTTGGCTCTGCAACTTTTTAATTTGATATTTCACGTTTTGCTCGAGCCTGAGTAAAATTGATTCGAAAAATGCCTCAAATCTACAAATTGAACTTTAAAAACATTTTCATTGGTCCTTGAAGGCCAAAATGACATGAATTCGCCAAAAAATTGATGAAAAAAGATGCAAAATTCGCATCTCCAAGCTTCCTGGAGCTTAAATGGTGGCCAAAATGAAAATGTATGGTTACCCTTGATTTTATCTTTCTCCTTCAATCTGGGCCCTCCACATGTCAAAATACGATTGGGAATGGATTTGGGATCTTTTTTTGACTTTTCAATAGTTTTGGAAAAATGGAAAAAATTGACTTTTTTCTCCGCCCCTCCACCTTTGAAATTTGGTGATGAAACATGGCATATGGTGGGTCCCATTGGGATCGCGGCTCAATTCTGCGCATTTTGACCCTTTTTGGAATTTGGAAAAAATTCACTTTTTTCCCGTGGGCCGGTGACTTCAATTTTGTCCTTGACCTGTGTCCACCTCTCTATCGCTCAGGATCCATGGGCTCAATTCTCATTTTAACTCCCTTTTTAGTCAAGGGAAAATTTTCCCCTATTCTTCTGCTGCTCCATGCCTCTGATTCCTTCCCTACTATGTGTCGCCTTGTGATTTGCTGTGGGGCCACGCCTAAAATTTTCACTCTAAGTCTTTTGCAAAAGGGAAAAAATTCCCTTTTTCCTCTGCCAGCCCGCCAACCTACTCTGCCTTCGCCACAAGTCTCCCTTTGCTTCATTCGGACCCGCGGGTCTTTCCACACACTTTTTCCCTTTTGGAAAAAAGGAAAAAATTGCCTAAGTCCCTTGCTCGCCTTGGCATAAGATCACGACACGTGTCCTCCTGCGGAGTTGCGGGGGTAATTTTAAATTTTTTCCCGAAGCCAAAAAATGCTATGTTTTTCAAAGAAACCCTGTTGATCCTTGTCCAACCAAATGTGGCCACGTAGGATATGTCATTTGAGCTTAATTTTGACGGTCAAATGACACCCGTACGACTGTAAAAAAACACAGAATTTGCTAAGGACACCCAAATTCAATTTTTTCATTGTGGGTAAAGGATTTTTTGGTCAAAAAACATATGGGAAGTGGTTTCAAGAAATTTTTGACCATGGGGAAGGATTTTTTAGGGTAAATAAGTACAAAACGAGAAAATTTGAGCTCTATAAGCTGGGGAAAATGGAAAAAATGATAGAGGCCCGTGGATTTGGAAATTTAGGGTATAAAACAGATCTTGCATGTATTTTTCATTCAAGTTGGGGTAAAATAATAGGTTTATGAGCCATTTAAAGCATTCAATCTGGATGGGGAAACTTGTAGACCACCAAACTCGAAGAAAAATGTTTTTTGAACATGAAAACCAATGAGGAAAGATGGTAAAATAATAGAGGATTAAAATGAGCACCAACATCCGCTCCTGCTCAGGGATGGGAACTCCCAGTGAGTACCATAAGAACAACGTAGACCAAGTTCCAAAATAATCCATTGGGAAAAGGAGTCATGAGCCAAAACCACCAAAAAACTAGTTGAGAACCCGACAAAAATGGCTGCCACACGCTAAGGCAAACCACAAACTGACAAAACACCAAAAATAAAGAAAAATCCAAACACTATACACTATACAAGTTGGTGCATACCTCAAATTTTGGGGATTAATCCAAGAAATGCTTCATATGCTTGTCATTAACAGGCAGTTCAAGCAATTCCCCATCTAAATCTTTGAGAAAAAAGGTATTCTCACAAATTCTGATATCAATGGAGTAAGGGCCCATCTATAATGCATCAAATTTTCCATGTTTTCCCTTATCTTCATTTCTGTTGTCCCACAAAAAAACCATATCTCCAATATTGAAATCCCTAGGAGTGACCTTCTTATCAAACAATATTTTAAACTTCTCTCTAAATCTGACATGCCTCTAGTGGGATGCCCTTCTCCCTTCATCTAACTCCACAATCTGATTAATCATTGCTTCATATGGACTAATCTCTTGATTTCGAGTTGTTGAACAAACTGAAATGATGATAATTGCATATGTAAGGGTAGCAGAGCTTGAGTTCCATACACCAACTCAAAGGGGCTCTTTCTAGTAACTCTTTTTATAGTGATTCTATCAGTCCAAACTATAAATTTCAGTTGTTCACCCCACTTTCTTTTGTTCAACTCCAAGGTCCTCCTAATGATCTTCAATAAGTTCTTATTGCTAGATTCAGCTTGTCCATTTCCTTAGGGGTTATAATTTGAAGAATAATTTAGATTGGTTCCATACTCCTTAAACATTACAATCAAAGGTTTAGCTCTGAAACACATGGCATTATCAGCCACAATCTTGATTGGCACACCAAATCTGCATATGATATTATTCAACAAGAAGTCCATAACAACTTGGTGTGTTGATTTCTTGGTGGGGATTGTCTCTACCCACTTGGTGAAGTAATCTGTGGCTATAAGGATCCACTTATGTCCAACACTAGAAGGGTCTGAAATCTCACCAATGATGTTCATTCCCCACTATTTGAAAGGAGCTTCAATTGATACAGATTTTAAAGGAAGGGAGCCTGACGCTTTCATTCTTCCAAAGAAATGTTGGCGGCTTTAACATTTTATAATCAACATGGTTTTATCTTTTAAGAGAGTAGGCCACCAATAACCAACTCTCAAAACTTTGTGTGTTATAACCCTTCGAGCAACGTGTCCTCCAAAAACTCTGCCATGGAAATTAGCAACTACTTTGGGAGATTCATCTTCAGTTACACACTTCAAGAGGACACCTTCAGGGTTATTCCAAGCTAGCCCAAAGTCAGTGATGATGTATTTTTGAGAAGCCATCTTGAGGGCTCTTTTCTGATTTTTATTTAAATGATCAGGATAGCATAGGTGTCTGAGGTAAAATATTATATCCTTGTACCACTCAGAACTCACCAATTACTCAAGAACATCTTCCCTTTCTTCCTCTACTTCATTCACTTCCACAGTTTGCAAGTTACTCTCAGCCATGAGCTTAGCAAGACCCAAACCTCTTACTAGCTTCGTGGTTTGGATGTCCATGTCATACTCCTATATTTTGTTAACCCACCTACATCTCTTGCTTGAAATCTCCATATCTGATAGGACATCTTTTACCATTGTGTGAGGAACATATGCAACAACTTTGGAACTCAAAATATAAGGTCTAAAAGTATTAGTTGCTTTTGCCAATGCAAAGGCGTTCTTCTCCATGATTGTGTATTTTAACTCAGTATCTTGTAAAGCCTTGCTAAAGAAGGCAATAGGCCTCTTAGCCCCATCTTCATCCTTTTGGAGTAAAATAGATGCAATATTATTTTCAGAAGCAAAGGAGAAGATTTGGAAAGAGTTCTTGTAATTCAGAGCTGCCAAGACATGTACATGTTTAAGTGCTTCTTTGATTCCTTCAAAAGCCAGAACAACAGCATCCTCCCCTTTGATAACTTGACCTTTATTTAACATGCATGTAATAGGAAGAGTCAACTCAGCAAAATTTGACACAAATCTTCTAATAAAGTTGATCTGCCTAAAGAAAGATTCAATGCCCTTCTTTGTTCTTGGAATTGGCACCTTGTTGATTGCTTCTACTCTCTCAAGGTCAATCATGACACCAGCCTTTGAAAAAATATGACTAGAAGCTTGGCCTTTGCACTCCAAAGTGACACTTATTTGGATTGAGAGAGATTCCAAACTATCTACATCTGATTAAAATTCTTTCCAAGTGCTGCAAGTGGCCTTTTCTACTCCTTGAAAACATGGTCACATCATCCTGATAAATTGCAATGAATTCATTTATATAACCAACAAAATCAACATCCATTGCTCTTTGAAAGGTATCTCTAGCATTCATGAGACCAAAAGGAATTCTCACATAAACATTTGTTCCCCAAGGAGTGGTAAAGGTAGTTTTAAATCTTTCTGACTCCTTGACAACAACCTGATTATAGCCGAAGAAACCATCCAAGGTGGACACCAATTCAGATCCAGTCACTAACTACACCATGTTCTTCATTTTTGGAAACTGGTAATTGTCTTTTAATGAAGCTATATTTAGATTTCTGAAGTCTACACAAAGTCTGATATCTCCATTCTTCTTTCTGACCGGCACAAGGTTTGCAACCCAATATGAATACCTTGTGGGCTGAATCATCCCTCCCTCCTTCAGTTTCTTCAATTCATATTACATTTTCATGGAGAGGATTGTATTAATTGGCCTTTTCTTTTGTCTGAATGGTTTGGAATTTGTTTCAAGAGGAATCTCATGCTGAAACAAGTCTTCTCTATATGCTTTCAGCTCTGAATATGACCATGCAAGATAGTCTTGATATTGTTTCAACAATTGGAGGTCGGACTGTTTTTCTTCCTTGTTTAGACTACTGCCCAACCAAATTTTTCTTGGTTTATCACAAGTTCCTAAGTTATGCTCTTCTACATCCCTTGAGGCAAACATGTTTCTATTGATGATGCAATCAGCATTGCTAACAATTGATTCAAGTGTAACAAGACCTGTAGAAATGGTGTTGGTTTTCAATTGGATAACATCCTTTCCAAAAAAAAATGTATCTTCCTTTAGACACACATACCATTAGTTCCCAATATATATTCTAATCTATAAACTCACCTTGACTTTGCAAGAACCTTTGCACTTGAGTATCATCATTAAACACTTGCTAATGTTTGATATTATCAAGAATAGCTGGTCTAGTTAACACTTCAACATTATACTCACAATAAGGTGAAATGGTGCAATATCCAAATCTTGACCCCAACACTACCAACTTATCAACATCAGCATTCATACTTCTATCATGATGCACAATATTGAAAGAATCAAAAATTTCAATTAGATCCCAAATTACATGCTTGTACTATTTCATCCGCTGATTTTTTGTAACATATAGTTTTCTTATTTATTTGACAACTAGCTCTGAATCTCCTTTTGCAATGATGTCCTTGACACCATACTTCCATGCAATTCTCAGACCCAACAACAAGGCTTCATACTCAGCAGTGTTGTTAGTACATTCAAAATTAAGCTTGAAGGAAAAACAAATTCTTCCAAGCTAGGAGAAATCAAAATTACACCAGAACCATTTCCAAATTTTGAGCAAGCTCCATCAAATAGCAATGTCCAAGGATAACTCACTTGTTCAAGGCACTTTGACTGATCCATCTTGTGTTCTTTTCCATCAAAAAACCTAATAAAATTATCAACATCAACATCAACAAATAATACTTCATAGGAAGCATTGTTTGGATCCTCAATTAAATGCAACATCTTCTTTTCTCCATAGAGGTTGACAAGGCTGCCCTAAATGGGAATGGTGGAAAAATACATATCCATTTGGACACTCCCTCCAACACTTTCAGCCCACTTTCTTGACAATAACATACCCCACTTGGCAAGGTAATCAACAATCATAACATCTAATTTTAAATTCCTCTCCGGATAAAATGCAAGTTGCACTACCAAATCCTTCACACAACCAACTACCGACACTTCTCTTGAGTCCATGGAAGTACACTTCCCATAGGCTATTTTCACTTTGATATCCAACTCATTCATGACTTCTACAGGTATGACATTACATGATGCACTAGAATCAAACATGCAATTGTGAAGTAGCCTAACCTTTATGATCAAAGTTGTGAAGAATGGATCAACATTCAATTGGGAATCAACCAAGGATGTCCCCAAATATACCTCAGGTGTCTCTCCAAGATCCTCTATTTCCGGTGGTGTTCCAAGGTCTACAATGATATGAGGAGTTTCAACAATATCTACATTTATGCTTGGAGTAATCTTCTTCTCCTTCAATCCTGAGTAATATTCTACTCAAATGCTCTCTTCTAATGCTCAGGAATCTTGAGAAACTCACTGATTGGAACACTCACTTTGATTTGGCTCAATACCTGGGCTATGTCATATGGAATACTCTTTGGAAAGGCAACATTGGAAGGGAGACAATTAGATTCATTAGATGGTATGGAATTCTTGGCAGCTTAGGCATGAGGAGGACTGTAATTTTTGCTTGGGACAATAGAGTTTTTGGTAGTTGTTTCTCTCCTATGAGCTTCTTTGGGAATTCTTGTAAGAAAGGGTGTTTTAGGTTTGGCTTGAGGCCCAACTCCCTTAACAACTTTTCTCCTAGTGTTATACTCTTTCTTTTGAGCTACAATAGCATTCATCAACAATTTTCTATCTTCCTCCGAAGGGATACCACCATCATACTTCGTAATAATCAAATCTCTTAAGTATTCAAATTCATTATTAGGAATTTCAAAAGCTTGCACTACATCAACTTCAAGAGTATGAGGGGGAAGAAATACTTGTACCCTTTTGATGCAATCCCAAAAGGTAGCAGTAGTCCTAGCACTTATTACTTCAATATATGTTTCTCCTCCTTGTGAGCTTGAAGAATAGCCCACCATGCAAATATCATCATCAATACCATCATCATTATTAGCTTCACCTTCTTACTGGTCCACTTCACATGGAGGATGGGGTAGAAAACACCTATCACGCTAATCAATATCAGCAATTTCTTCAACAGCAACAACCCTAACAATCAAGGGATTAGGTAACACTATTCCTTCACGTGCTTGAGGATGTCTATTTGCAAACCCCATGGGTCCTTTTCCTCTATCATCTGCCCTTTGATCACCTCTAGGATGATTGGAAAATATGTCAAGGTTTTGTGCTCTTAGCTGACCCTGTGAAGTTTGTCCAATTCCCTTCTCAGCTCTTGCCAACTTGTATGAGATTTCTTTGACAACCCCTGCCAAAGTTTTCACAACCTCCTCTAAATCAGCACCCTTGCTAGCTTGAGGTTTTTCAGGGTTTTCCAATTTAACACCATCTCTCTTTAGAGGTTTCCCAATTGCTTTGATATTGTTTTCAATTTGAAGCGCCATGGTGAAAGCTTGCCTTATATTGGTAGGGTTCTTGTCTCTTAGGTAATAGGCTGCTTTCTTGTCAAATGCATCTGCATATTTGATTAAACAAGATTCATCACAAGGCCTCAGATTAACTGGAAGCCTTCTCAAAGTTTTTTTAAACCTTGTGTTGAAGTCATGAACTGATTCATTGGGGTTCTTCTTGATATTCTCAAATTCAAACAAGAGAAACCTAGGATCATTCCTATCACCATATTGCAACCTAAATGCATTCTTCATTTCAGTCCAACAGTCAATAGAATTATCAGGTAGAGCCTTGTACTAATCCCTTGCATCCTCTTCTAGTGTATGAATGAACAATTTAATATACACATCTTCAAAATCTATTTCAAAATCCTCCATCATGTTAACAAAAAGTTTGAGATGCTAATCACCAGTCATAGCATTGTTACCTTGGAATTTTGGCAATCTATTTCTGACATCTTGAGGGATGGAATTAGGGTACCCATCCATTCCTACAAAGTTTATAGGACCAAAGGTGTTAACAACAAATGGAGGTTTAGGTTGGGACATATTTTTATGAGGTGGTGGTCTTGGAGGAGAAACATGATGATGAGGAGTGAGAGGTCTTTGGGGAATAGAAATGTAATCCTCAAAATGGATATCCCCTATAGGATCAACCTCTTGATAAACACTAGCAGATTTGGAAAAAATAGGAGCAGAATGAGGGGAAATATTTTCAAAAATAAATGAAGGTCCCTCTCTAGATGGAGAATGCAAATTTTCAGGTAGCCTATCTGATTCAAATTTACCTGAAGAAGAACTTCAGTCCTCAATGACAGGCTGATCAATCTCCAGTTCAACCAAGGGAACCTCCTTCCTCGAGTTCTACTTTCCAACCACCTTCCAAACTCTTCTCCCTTCTAACTCTAAGTTCCTTGAATCTGAGAACAACTTCTTAGTAGAGTCCTTAATGAAGAGAGATCTTCTTCCTTCCAGTTTTGTAGAGAGTAGCAACACAAAATAAATGACAGAGAGCTAAGATACTAGTATTTATCAATATCAAAACAACATGGAGTCGTCACTAAGGATTTTCACCCTAGTTGTGTAAATGCACTAAAATACTCAGTCAAATACCAATTAGCACAGGAAAATATTACAAAACTTTATAGATCAAACCTTTCTTCTTCTTGAATTTATCAACCACAAATGCAAATGAAGTGCAACCACTTCTAAAAACTGGTAAAATTGCAGGCAGAAATTATATCTTCACTAATCCTTACAAATGTGATTATAAAATGATGCTTCAACAACGTATTTACATGCAAAATTCGTAAAGGATATTACGAGGGTTTGATATGCATTCAAATATATCAAATATTCTCAACAAGTCCCTAGTAGAGTCACCAGAAATGTTGTTGACGAGATCAAAAGAATATGAACTGGAAGCAGAGTAACAAATTAGTCTGGATATTGCATTCTTCTCCTTGGTAACAGTGCCATTTGGGTGTTGGTACCCAGATTTAATCTCCTTCACAACTTGAGAAGCATCATGGATTTTACAAGACACTCAAAGGAAGATAAATGATTTATATGTCATTTTGTAGCTGGGGAAGCAATTTATTTGACTTGTTTGCACTCGGGATTTGAAGGAGTGGGTAGCACCTTGAAAGGATTTTGATCTAATCCTCGCTATTTTAGGTTGTTCCTTTCAACCATGGTAAGAGAACCTATATTGCAGCCTTTTTTTTGTGAAGGAGGTGGAAATATCCTTATATTGTGCATATTATATGGAGATGGCCTTGGGAAAACATGATCAATTTTCCATTATTCAAACTCAACAGAGATTTCACTACTAAATGATGGAAATGCTTTCAAGACAAGACTGAGGCTACTAGAGACATGGTATGATCCTGATTTGCTTTGTGCATTTTTGTAAATGGATTTGTATTCTTTTGTTGACACACATTGTAATGTAAGGGTAGTATGGGTAGGATTAGTTTGTTTGAATGAAATTTTGGTTGAAGATTTTAGACAAGACTAACCAGAATTTGCCAAATTCTTTGAGGACCTTTGCAAAAAAATTGTAAGACATAAATAGTAGAATGCTTCAAAGGGGTTAAGGTACTCCTTCAACCAGGATATGTGCACCAAATGGAGGCCCAGATCTACACTCTTCCACACAATCTTTGACAACCTGCCATAAAAGGTTGAAGCAGATAACCAAAAAAGTATCAAAAAATCTCTATTTTATCATGACCTAAGGTGCACCCAAAGGTTTACAAGTAATCTCAGAATTTAAGGAAGGTAAAGTGATTTTAAATTTGTTTATCTCTTTGTCAGATGAAAGCTATTTTGAATGTGAGATTGAAAATGCCTCTAAACTATCAACAAGAAATGAGACCATGTATGATAAAGAGATATTTTAAACAAAAGACTGTAACAGGAGCAAGAAACACAAACTAAAAACATTCTGAAATACAAGTATACGTAAATCTTGTCAAGAGACAACACAAAATAATCCAGAATGACCAAATTTATCAACAGGTTAATGTTATAAAAAACAATCTCAGAGCTTGTTTAATGGCTTTACAGCTGAAACCAACTCAACATGATACAAATCTGATGTAAAAAGGAATTAGAAATGGTTCTCAGGTGGTTTCTCAGTAAATGGGCTTCTTCACAGATTTTCCCATGAAATTATAATTGTCTCTGACCATTTACATGTCTCAAAACATGCATTATATAACTTTCTATTACATTTGATCCTTCTTTCCCAAGAAAAGAGTATGCCGTGGCATCTTAGTTTATTACAAATTCACTGAAGGCATTCTGAAAGTGACATCTAACCAATTTTGCAGGAAGGAAATGTCAGACATGTAAAAAGGTAAATCATTACAAATCCTCATCATTATCCATTGTGGAGGCACATTTTTCATCCTCAAGGCATGCAAACCCCTTTCATTTCATTATTTCATCTTATCCTTTCCCAAATTTGGCCCTGCAACTTTTTAATTTGATATTTCATGTTTTGATTGAGCCTGAGTAAAAATTCATTTGAAAAATGCCTCAAATCTACAATTGAACTTTAAAAACATTCATTGGTCCTTGAAGGCAAAAACGGCATGAATTCACCAAAAATTTGATGAAAAAAGATGCAAAATTCACATTTCCAAGCTTCCTGGAGCTTAAATGGCGGCCAAAAATGAAAATGTACAGTTACCCTTGATCTACTCTTTCTCCTTAAATCTGGGCCCTCCACGTGTCAAAATACGATTCAGAATGGATTTGGGATCATTTTTTGACTTTTCAACATTTTTGGAAAAATGGAAAAAATTGACTATTTTCTCCACCTCTCCACCTTTGAAATTTGGTGATGACACGTGGCATATGGTGGGTCCCATTGGGATCACGGCTCAATTCTGCACATTTTGACCCTTTTTTGGAATTTGGAAAAAATTCACTTTTTTCCCGCGGGCCCGCACCTTCGATTTTATCCTTAACACGTGTCCACCTCTCTATCACTGAGGATTGGTGGGCTCAGTTCTCATTTTAAATCCCTTTTTAGCCAAGGGAAGTTTTTCCCTTTTCTTCTGCCGCTTTGCGCCTCCAATTCCTTCCCTACCATGTGTCACCTTGTGACTTGTTGCGGGGCCACGCCTAAAATTTTCACTCTAAGTCTTTTGCAAAAGGGAAAAAATTCCCTTTTGCCTCCGTCGGCTCACTCTGCCTTCGCCACATGTCTCCCTCTACTTCATTTGGACCCGCAGGCCTTTCCACACACTTTTTTCCTTTTGGAAAAAAGGTATAAATTGCCTAAGTCCCCCGCCCGCCTTCCATCCCACCTTGGCATAAGATCACGACACGTGTCCTTCTGCGGAGTTGCAGGGGTAATTTTGAATTTTTTCCTGAAGCCAAAAAATGCTAAGCTTTTGAAAGAAACCCCGCCGATCCTTGTCCAACCAGATGCAGCCACATAGGAGACATCATTTGAGCTTAATTTTGATAGTCAAATGACACTTGTATGACCGTCAAAAAACACAGAATTTGATAAGGACGCCTGAATTCAATTTTTTCTTCGTGGGTAAAGGATTTTTTGGTCAAAAAACATATGGGAAGTGGTTTCAAGAAATTTTTGACCATGGGGAAGTATTTTTAAGGGAAAATAAGTACAAAATGAGCAAATTTGAGCTCCAAAGGCCGAGAAAAATGGAAAAAATGACAGAGGCCAGTGGATTTGGAAATTTAGGGCATAAAACAGAGCCTGCATGTATTTTTCTTTCAATTTTGGGAAAAATAATAGGTTTATGAGCCATTTAAAGCATTCAATTTGGATGGGGAAACTTGCAGACCACAAAAATCAAAGAAAAACATTTTTTGAGCATGTAAACCAATGAGGAAAGATGGCAATATAACATAGTATTAAAATGAGCACCAACATCAGCTCCTACTCAGGGATGGGCACTCCCAGTGAGTGCCACAAGAACAACATAGACCAAGTGCCAAAATAATCCAAAACCCCCATGATAAAAATGAATAAGTTAGGAGAGATGGACTTGGGCACGTTGACAAATCTTCAATGGTGAATCTATAATTCATCAGTAATTTGTGTTGTTGTGTGTGACCTTCCTAGTCATCATCCACATCACATAGTGAGTTATCTCGCCTTGCGAGAGTCATAGGTCTTAGGGAGTTAAATGACAAGTGTCAGATTCTATCATAGAATTTTTCATTGTCATTTACCTTAGTGCATCATAGGAGTTACCTTACTTATTTAAAATTGTAACTCCTCCTTTAGTGGCGTCATATGCATCAGTGACGTCATAGGGGTTCTTTCCTTGTTTAGGCATGGGGGTTACACATCACCCCTATTTTTACTTCATTTTTTCGATCTATGAGGATGAGCAGACCTGTTTTATTATTTGTATATTCTTTCCATTTTTCGAATCTTGCTTATTGCATTGGAGCTATGACATTACCATCAGAGTACAACTTCGTCATGGTGCATTGTTTTGATATTGGTTCTCGCATATCCATCTTACATGGTATTAGATCTTGGAGATCAGAATCATGTTGCTCGCAATAGTTGCTTACTACTCTATGTCTCATATTTTCTTGTGCAAGCTCTCCTTTACATGTACTCTAATTACATTCTTTAAAGGGTATTTGGTCGATTTGCACTATTAGTTGCTGAGATTGTGATTACTTCTATACTGCCTTACATTTATTACTCGGTCGTTACATTCACTACATTCACCAAATCATGCATAGTTCCCACATGCACTCCATCCATCCAACTTGTATCGTTCATCTCCTTGGTTTGACATGGTGGTTTGGTCATTTGGCTCTCATTCTTGGTTTTTGCCTTGGCTCAGGGATCTATTTCTAGTTCAAATGTGTGTGATGGTGGCTTGTTCATGGTTTTGAGTTTAGTGGTTATTGTTCTTCAATCAGTTGGTGCAACTCTTTGTGATCATATATCTACCTTAGTTCCTTCAACTCACACCCTTGCTCGAGATCAACTCTGCGAACTCTTATCCCAGCTCAGCCCTACGTGATCAATTTGGTCTATGCATGTCCATGCCCTGGCTCTTCCTGGTTCATTTCTCAGGGTTCTACGTCGGCTTCCTGCTCGTGCTGCATTTGTTGTTGTTTGGTTTTCATGGTTTTGGCTTTGCAAAGGTTTTTTTCTAGGCTTCTCTATATTTCACGAGCCTGAGACCTTGTTAAATCTGATGCCCAACCTCCTAGCATCTGCATTGGCATTGGGCTTGTTTTCCAGCTGGCTATCCCGACTTGGCTCAGGTTTTGCACCTTTGTGGATGTTTTTCACTGAGTTTTCATGTTTTTCATTGTTCCCTGCCTACTCTACATTGACCCTTAGTTTTTCATCATTCAAATTGACTTTCGTTCATACCCCTGTTACTCCCTTTGCGCTCAAACTATGAGCTTTGGCCTCATCCTGTAGCAACCACCTTGATCTATTGCCTATTATCAACTGTGTTGCTCATGCCTGTGGGTCTTTTTTCCTAGTTCGATGCTGAGGACCTCATTGTGGGGAATCTCTACACTACACCATCACTCACTGCAGTTTTCCCCACCATTTCTAGCCTCAAAATCTCCTATCCATTATCATCTAGATCGGTAGATTTTGTTAGGAAATAAGGGATAAAATATGTGGAATAATCCCTCACATAATCGCAACAGTAGAGACTACTATGCAGAAAATATTAAAGATCTCAAATAAAAGTGAAAAATAAAATAACACAACACAAAGAGACAATATTTAACATGGTTCACCCAATTTGGGCTACATCCACCAAGAATCACTTTCTTAGATTTTATTACAAGCCACCACTCTCTCAATACAATACCCAGATCTGTTTGGATCTATGCTCAACAAACACTACAGAATTCACACCCAAATTCAAAGCACATTTGCAATACTTTTCATACTTCTATCATATGCATAAAACCATATAAATAGAAAATTGCTTAAGCAATTTTACAAAACCACGGGTGTAGACACCAAATTTGTGTCTTACAACACCCTGTGCCCCGCATCTCACTTCGCAACCTAACCTCATCACCTAAACATTACACAATTATTTATCAATTACCTTATAATTAATAAATCCACATCACCTTACCTGCCACCTCATTTTGCCACCTCATCATGACCTAGTCTTAACCCTAAACTAACCCAATTAAGACCTATAACTTGGTCCAATTCCACACCTATGACTAATTACTCCTCATCCGCACCTAAAACCAACTTCATAATGACTTGACCAAGCCCGCTACCAATCCTTCGGAAGAAAAGGGGGGAAAGTTGGCTATTTTACCAAAAATAGCCTGCTTTGACCTGACCGATACCGGTTTCTACTCGACCGCCGTCGGTTGCGTAACCGACATCGGTTCCCTGTAAATGACCACTTCCAACCAAAAACAAAGGATCAGATTTTCATTTGATCGAGAGAGAAGGAGAAATCATCGAGAGAATCCAGATTTTGCTTGGTTGAGCAGAGACAAGTGAAGAAACAAGAAGAGATTGCAGAGAAGGACATCAAGCCCAAGACTGCAACTGAATAACCAGAGCCCAGTAACACTCATCCAAGCATCAGAAGAGGAAACTGCATCCAACTTAGGTTTGGTCTTCATCATCACAGTCCTGAAACTTGCATCTACATCAGGGGCAAGTAAGTAGTATGTTATATGTTTCTAAGCACCGTTTTCTTGAGCCTGTTGATTAATAGTAATCATAAGTTTATTCCTAGATCTACTACCAGCCACTACTGCACTTAACCTTCACCCACACACCCTGATATTGCCCAGAAGGCCATTTTACCACATTACGAGTCTTCCCTATCCTCCCATCATTCCCCTCAGCCATCCCCCAATCTCAATAACCCCACAATCACCTTGCAACCAATCTCTACCCAGAAGCACCTAGATTACTGACCCTACCGGTGTCGATTATCCTATACCGGCAGCGGTTCTCTAACTGTGGTCGGTTATTCAGTGACCGCCATCGGTCACTGTGACTTATACCCCAAAATCCTTTTGCTCACCTATTAGCCACCTAACAACCCCAAATCCAGCCTGGTTTATCCCTATAACTTAACCTGAATGTATCAACGACCAGTAACCGAACAAACAACGTGACGCTTTATTATTGATAGTTTAGTTTCTATTGCTTTGTAACGAGATACCTAAATCATGATTTTGCAATAGCTTCCTATATTATCATTTGTGTTGAATCATATTAAAAGGGGAACTGACCACCTTCGAAAGGAAGTTTTTATATTTCCTGGGCCTAAGGTAGATCCCTCATTTGTTGTCTAATTAAAATCTTGTGGTCTTGTATTCTTACTTGCAGGTAGTCCTTCCAAGACAAAAAGGAGTTCTTCGTAGTCGATCTGATCTCTCTCTATGGTACGCGCACACCATCTCAACATTCAACAGGTATTCCTCCTAGCCCTAACCCTTATCTGTTTCTCAAAGGAATGATAGGATAGAAGCAAGTCTATTCTGCAG
Organism: Taxus chinensis; assembly: GCA_019776745.2. Lineage (NCBI taxonomy): Eukaryota > Viridiplantae > Streptophyta > Pinopsida > Cupressales > Taxaceae > Taxus > Taxus chinensis. Next base: position 719,575,979 of record CM034154.1, read on the forward strand.
AGCCGAAACATTCCGTGCGAAACAATAAAATATTATTAATCCTCATCTAAAATAACTGGAGACCAACTTTCTGGCATTTTTCCCATCCACAGTGTCGAGTGCCACATTTTTCACATCTCCCTTGCCTCCCACCTCGCCCTGACCACCACCTTCCAATTGTTTGGCCTTACCTAGTAGAAGAAGAAAGGCCTCACTAGCATAATCCCTAAACTCATTAAGGTGCTAAATGGCTGAGTCGATAGGTGAGTGAGCATCGATGAGATCCAGAGGAGGAAATTTGCTAGGGTCCGGACCACCATGCCAAAATAGAATGTGAACAGCCTCTGCGTAGAGTAGCAGCTCCCTATACCACTTTCTAAGCCATCTTCCCCACACCAAGTGTCATTCACCTGAGCTTCTGCCTCCTCCTCCCAAGTCTAGGATGCGTCACCTGTCCATTTCTTCACACAAACCAACTCAATAGATAGGGTAAATAAAGAACTCCGAGACAGCCACAACAACCACCTTGACTGAATGGAGCAAGAGGCAATTCAAAATGAATGCTACATCGAGTTAACAGTTAACTATGGCCCTGTGGGACTCCTACATATAGGAATATCCTATCACACACTCAATGGCCTCATCCTCAAGCACAGAATCATAGCAAAACACCTCTTGAAGCCGCTTGTGGGAAATGGCCAAAGTAAGCACCATTTCCCTTCTCTCCCCGCATAGAGAAATGAAAGGAAACCCCAAAAAAACCATTCTCTCGCTAACCCAAAAACATAAAAAAACAGAGGTAGGGAAAGAGGAATGTGAGCGGAAAACAATATAAAAGGCCCAAAGTGTGGAACGTGCCACCGTTAATTCTTTGAGATTTGTGTGTGCCACCCATCATAAATGATAATATCTTCCAAGCCATGTCAATCTTCTAGATTATTATAAATTAATTCAAACCTCAGGCCATCATTTTCCTCGTTAGCTAGATGATTGTTCCAATTCCAATTTCCAATGGCCATGACTAACAATGAACAATTAATCTCAAACCCAATATTATAATTTATCCCACCTAAATCTGGGAGATTCACGTCTATTGGGGGATGAAAAAAAGAAATCCATGGAATTCTTCCACCTGGCATGGGAAAAAGTGGGGGTTTATTATTTAAAATGTTTCAACAGCCCCCAAAAATTTCAATGGCCAAGTTATTAAATTCCCACACCTGTCACCATGGACCCGAAACTTTATTATTGAATCGGTTCATTCCATGGGCTTGGATTCCAAGGAATGCCTTTTGCCTTGAGGAAGTCCATAATTCTACCATGTGGCCATCCGATAAATAATTTGCATCATTTGATATAGAAATATCAATGACACATGCTCTATTCTGGGACGAAGGCTTGACACACTCACATTCCAAATGGAAGTTCTCAGAATAGGCCTAGCTAAGTGGCAATCGTCATCCACTGAATTTAATTGTATTAAAGACTAAATTTGACGTCTATAAAGTATAATGAAAGACATAATCATTTATAGTGATGTTGACTATTGAAATTTTGTTTCTGGAAGGCATATTGCAGTAGAAGGAAGAATATATTCATACCATTTGTAGAGCATGTAAGGCTCAAAATTTTCATATCTCCGAGTAAGTTTCATCCTGCATTTGAGTCTTAATTCTTTAAATATTATATTTTTTATAAGTATCATTATATAAGCATTTGATTTGAAATATTTCAATATAAGGGTTGAGAAATTGGGGTTGGGGATTTATAGAATCCAAAATTCCAAGAATTTCTACTTCCACAAGATCCCAAAGTAAAAGTAAACCCCAAATCCCATACGAAAAACTACTTAAAATTAAAACCCCTGGTTTTAATATTGAATATCATGATATTTATGATCATGTAATTAACACAAAAGCTTCAACGCTTAGATACACGTCTGAGTTGAAGATGAGGGAAAGTAGACATTTGGACCCATCTAGTAGACCTAAAGGTTTAGGTTGGATAACATGGGATTCTGGATTAGGACGCATGATGTTCCACGAGGTTTTCCTGCCATCACCAATCCAGCACTATGATAATTCTTCACCGAGAACTCCTCGTGCTATGATTATTTACTAATGCACAGCCTTTAGTTTGGTGGACGTAATCTGGAAACAAAACAACAACCGAACACAAGAATACCATCGACTATGATAAGACGGAATGATGACAAATCTGAAATATCAAAGTAAATTATAATATTAACATGAAATTGTTACAATCTCACCCATGAGGTACTTCAACAAGACTATGGGAGAAACTTTACAATTACACCTCTCGATGGCTTCTTCAACACACCTTTTACTGATGGCTTCCTTTGCACACTTCCTACAATATTTATCACTACTTCTTTCTATGCTAAATGAGGGGGGGTGGCCTCTCTATTTATCGAACTTCCAGGCTTATCCATCCTATCTCTAAGATAGGATAAGAAATCCACTCTGACGAATCATATTCCATACCTTAACTCTTATATGTACATGTAAGCTTATCTGTTAAGATAAGATAAACCTTATCATTTTACATGGGTTCCACATTTTTAGACTTTTTACAAATAAAATACACAAAATATTTATGACCTCACTCCTTGTCCTTATTACCAATATAATATTTCTAATTCCTAATCATGTAGACCCTACTTCTCTAATTACCCAAACTTTGACATTTTAATATTACCGGACCACTTACGACAAATATTTACTTTTTACAACATTCCTATTATACTTTGACTATTACCGTACTCCACATTATTGGCGGCACCGTACTGACGGCACCGTTATCTTCTATCGGACGCTACTACTAATTACACTTAACAACATCCTATTCCTAATACATACATTAATGAAATAGAAATTATGGAGGAAAATTTTAGTGTCGACATCTTCCCCCTTCCTAGCTTCTACTCCGTCCTCGGAGTAGACTATTCTGGTGCTTGGAAAATCTTCAACTTGTCGTGGCTGACCCATTTCATAATGGGAGTGCCATCCAATTCCTCCAGTCGGTACGTACCATTTTCATGCACAGCCGCTATTTTGTAGGGCCCCATCCATTTTGGAAGAAATTTTCTCTGTCTTCTTTTTTTGTATCTGGAATCATATACTAGGACCAAGTCATTCACATGAAATGGAGACCATCGAATCTTTTGATCAAAGTATTCCTTCTGCTTCATTTTCTTCTCATGGCTTGTATCCTTTCCTATTTCCCTCATTTCCTCTAGCAAATGAAGATGTACCAACCTTTCTTTTACTGAATCACTTTCATCCATCCTTTCATTTTTCATAACTCTCACAGTGGGAATACCAAACTCAATAGGAAGAACTGGATCATTGTCATAGGCCAACTGAAATGGGGAGTATCCTGTTACTGACTTTGATGTTGCCCTATATGCCCACAATGCTGCATGAATCCTTTTATCCCATTTATGTACTTGTAAGGCTGCATCTTTTGCTAGAATTTGACACAGCACAAAATTTGTTCGTTCCACCTGTCCATTTGTGCTTGGCTTGTATGTTGTTGCCTTCCTGTGCTTGATAGAAAACTTATTGACTAGGGCTTCTACCACCTCATTAATGAAGTGGCTTCCTTGATCTGTTACAATTTCTAATGGACAACCAAATCTGGTGACAATGCGTTCATATATGAACCTTGCCACTTCATCCATGGAAGCTGTTTTCAATGGCCTAGCTTCAACCCACTTGGTTAAATAATCTGTGGCAACTACAATATACTTATTTTGACGTGATGTAGTTGGAAGTGGACCTACAATGTCTATTCCCCATTTTTCAAAGGGACCAAGGGGAAGAATAGGACATAATGGAGCTGATGAAGTCTTACGGTTACCATGTGTTTGACAAATATCACATGTCTTACAATAATTATAACAATCTTTAAAAAGAGTGGGCCAGTGATAACCTGCATCCAAGATCCTTCTTGCTGTAAGTTGTCCAGAGAAGTGCCCTCCACATGTACCATTGTGGAATTCTTCTAGCAGCTCCTTTCCTTGATCACGTCCAACTGCCCTCTTGTACTGTCCATCAGGTCCTATTCGAAATAATGCTCCATGCAGAATAGAATATGGACGACTGGCTTGAGTAATCTTTCTCTTAGTCTTTGCATTGGCACCATCAGGAAACTTGAATTCATTCAGATAATTCCAAATATCTATGTATTCACTAGGGATTGTGTCAAGGGAGAACAATGCTGCATCGGGAAAATCATCATCATCACAAGATGATCCTAAACCATCATAGGCTCGAGAGAGTGCATCTGCATTGACATGCTTCTTTCCTGGCCTATCTATAATATCAAATTCAAATTCTTGTAGCAAAATTATCCATCTTGCTATCCTCCCTGATGGGTTAGGCTTATTGACAATATATTTCAGAGCCTGATGATCCGTTACAACTATAAATTTCTGCCCTAGCAAGTAATTTCTAAACTTCTTTACAGCAAAAATGATAGCCAGAGCCTCTTTTTCAGTTACAGTATAGTTTACCTCAGCACTGCTCATTTGTCTGCTCCCAAAGTAAATTGGATGTTCATTCCCATTTTCATCCTTTTGGCTCAAAGTACTACCTAGTGCTGCATCTGAGGCATCAGTGTACACAATGAATGGCTTGCTCCAATCTGGATTCTTCAAAACAGGTGAAGACACCAGGGCTTCCTTTAGTTGTCCAAAAGCTTCATGCGCCTTGTTTCCTGGTTCATAAGCAACATCCTTCTTCAAGAACTGGGTTAGTGGCTGTGCAATCTTTGAGAAATTCTTGATGAACCTTCTATAGTAACCCACATGGCCTAAAAATGATCTCAACTTACTTCTATTAATAGGAAATGGTAAATCTTTGATTTTTGAAACTTTATCAGGATCAGTACCAATACCATCTCTGGATACAACATGCCCTAACAAAACGCCTTTAGAACATCCAAAGACACACTTTGTAGGGTTTAGTGAGGCTTGTGCTTCATCTAACCTTTGAAATGTTGTCTCCATCTGGTGCAGGTGGTCCAACTTGCTCCCATAGATGCAAAAATCATCCAGAAATACTCTGATGAAGGTCCCAATGTAGGGTTCGAACACCCTATTCATCAAACGCTGGAATGTTGCTGGAGCATTACACAACCCAAAAGGCATAACTCTATAAGCAAACGTTCCCCAAGGAGTGGTGAACGTGGTCTTCAGCTGATCTTTCTCTGCTATACGAACTTGGTTGTAGCCGCTATATCCATCAGCAAAACTATAGCACTCCTGGCCAGCTACTTCGTCCAAGATCTGATCTGAAAATGGAAGAGGGTAATGATCCTTCTTTGTTGCCTTATTGAGCTTCCTATAATCAACACAAATGCGTAGCTTCCCATTCTTTTTTATTGAGATCACAATGGGAGAAACCCATTCTGAATTCTCCACAGCAAATATGAATCCTGCATCAAGCAACTTATCTATTTCTTCTTTTACAGTCTTGGAAAAATTAGGATTCATTCTATATGGCATTTGCTTTATGGGCTTAGCACCATCTACCAGCTCAATACAATGTTCTACCCAACTTACTTGGCGGAGTTCCTTGTAATCAAAAGTGAATAGGTGTATGTACCTTCGAAAGAGCTGGAGGTAGGATTCCTTCTCACTCTCCATCACAGCATCACCAATCTTTATTTGTTGGAGACGATCATCAACTTCTTCTTCAGATAATTTTATGGGGTCATGAGTTGGTGTGACTGGCAGGATATCCATGACTGAAACATCCACCTCACTTTCTTCATCTTCAGTGTCCACTTCACTGGTACTAGAGTAATCAGAGGATGTCCAATCATCAGTTTCATCACTTGAATCCACAGGTTCTACTTTATGATGTCGAGGGATCATGTTTATCTTCACCCTCTCTCTACCACGTCCAAGTGTCATGAAACCTTCATTCCAGTAGTTTCTTGCATGAACTCTCCTTAGCCATGGTCTTCCCAGCAGCATTGGGTACGCAACAGTACCATTTTTCATCACCTGAAAGTCTACCACACATACAACACCCATAACAGATATTGCCACATTTGAAACTACACCTTCTGGTTTAGTTTTTCCCTTATTTAATGACCTTAACATAAGTGTTGAAGGGCGATCAATTTTTAAACCCAACATATTCATTACAGACTCGGTCATTACATTAACTGCAGCACCTCCATCAACTAAGACATCATGAATTGAAATACCATTACATAATACCTCAGCTTGTGGAGCATAGGGATCTGCCTCTGCCTCCAAAACAGGGACCTCAACCTCCTTCCTTCTTCGAGCATTGAGTCCACCTCGCAACTCCCGCCTCTTCTCAGAAGACATAGCCAAGAGTTGACCATATGTAATATTTGCAGGCCTTTTGGACAGATCTTCCAAGATGGAGTATGGTCCTTGCCCCTGTGAAATCAGAAAATCCTGCACACCCAACTTTCTTCTCCTATGTTTCTTACTAGTTTCTTCTTTCATCTTCTTAGGATCATTTCCATCTTGATTATCTTTTTCTTTCTTTCTTTTTGTTACAAACACATCTACTTCATTATTTCTGCTCTTATCTACTACATCAAAAGAATTCACAGGTGCTTTTCCTTTATCATTATCTCCCTTACCAGATGTAGAAGCTCTATCTGGACAATTATACTTATAATGACCCTTTTTATAACAACCATAACAAACAACTTCAGAAATATTTCTCTTTGGACCTCTATCTCCTCCCTGAGAACTAAATTCCTTTCCTTGAAGAAGATTAATAGTTAACTGACCCATCTTTTTGAGCAGATCTTCATACTCAGTAGATGTATTAGGAGAAATATTTGTGCTCACCGGGAGTGGTTGTGGATTCAGGACCAAAGGTGCTGGTGTAGGCTCTACTTTAGCAACAATTTCTTTGGGCTCCTCTTCCATGCTTTCTTCTTGCCTTCTTGCAATCTCCTTTGCTTGTTCAATGGTAGCTGGGCGGTCATACTTCACTCGTTGTCTGATCTCCGGCTTCATCCCAAGAATGAAGTGCTTACAGAGGAGATTATCCACGCCATTCATCAACCCATCCGCTAGTCCTTCCTTCCGGATCTGGGCATCGAGCTTCCTCCTTAGCTCTAGAACACGAGCATGATAATCCCTTATCTTCTCCTTCTCTCCTTGGGATAGCTTTGTGATCTCGATCATGAGATCTGCATATTTCTGTTGTTCACCAAATTCTTCAAGAAAACTTTCAGTTAATAAATCCCATGAATTTTTCACATTATCACCTAGTGTTTCAAACCACCTAAGTGTTGAACCATCCAAAAAGGTAGGAAAAAATTCAGTCCATTGTTCCCTTCTTATAAGGCCATTACAAATACAAGATCGTTTAAACTCTTGAATGAAAGAAGAAGCATCTTCATTAGATTGAGCTGAAAAAACAGGAATCTTTCCCATTTTCAAAAGTAACCACCGTGAAATACCAACCCACAAGTACAATTAACAAGACTTATGTGCACAAATAATTGGAATCACTATACTAGAAAGTGACTTTACACCTTTCTACAGTAAAATAGAAATGACCACGGTAAACTATGGTAAAACTTGACTTACTACGGTAAAAACTGACTTTACTGTGGTAAACACTATTCACGGTAAAAAGTGAAGTTACTGCGGTAAATACTATTCACGGTAAAAAGTGACTTTACTGCGGTAATTACTATTCCCAGCAAAAAGGACTTTACCAGTGGTAACTACTATTCATGGCAAAAATGACTTTAACATGGTAACTACTATTCACGGTAAAAATGACTTTACCATGGTAACTACTATGCACAGTAAAAACAAGGTTACCCTCCAATTGATTTTTGACTAAGTGGGAATATCTCTCCAGAAAATCCACCAACGAGGAATGGTCCCGGCAACGGAACCAAAATGTCATCACCAATCCGGCACTATGATAATTCTTCACCGGGAACTCCTCGTGCTATGATTATTTGCTAATGCACAGCCTTTAGTTTGGTGGATGTAATCTGGAAACAAAACAACAACCGAACACAAGAATACCATTGACTATGATAAGACAGAATGACGACAAATCTGAAATATCAAAATAAATTATAATATTAACATGAAACTGTTACAATCTCACCCATGAGATACTTCAACAAGACTATGGGAGAAACTTTACAATTACACCTCTTGATGGCTTCTTCAACACACCTTTAACTGATGGCTTCCTTCGCACACTTCCTACAATATTTCTCACTACTTCTTTCTATGCTAAATGAGGGGGGTGGCCTCTCTATTTATAGAACTTCCAGGCTTATCCATCCTATCTCTAAGATAGGATAAGAAATCCACTCTGACGAATCATATTCCATACCTTAACTCTTATCTGTACATGTAAGCTTATCTGTTAAGATAAGATAAACCTTATCATTTTACATGGGTTCCACATTTTTAGACTTTTTACAAATAAAATACACAAAATATTTATGACCTCACTCCTTGTCCTTATTACCAATATAATATTTCTAATTCCTAATCATGTAGACCCTACTTCTCTAATTACCCAAACTTTGACATTTTAACATTACCGGACCACTTACGACAAATATTTACTTTTTACAACATTCCTATTGTACTTTGACTGTTACCGTACTCCACATTATTGGCGGCACCGTACTGACGGCGCCGTTATCTTCTATCAGACGCTACTACTAATTACACTTAACAACATCCTATTCCTAATACATACATTAATGAAATAGAAATTTTGGAGGAAAATTTTAGTGTCGACATCTTCCCCCTTCCTAGCTTCTACTCCGTCCTCGGAGTAGACTATTCTGGTGCTTGGAAAATCTTCAACTTGTCGTGGTTGACCCATTTCGTAATGGGAGTGCCATCCAATTCCTCCAGTCGGTACGTACCATTTTCATGCACAGCTGCTATTTTGTAGGGCCCCATCCATTTTGGAAGAAATTTTCTCTGTCTTCTTTTTTTGTATCTGGAATCATATACTAGAACCAAGTCATTTACTTGAAATGGAGACCACCGGATCTTTTGATCAAAGTACTCCTTCTGCTTCATTTTCTTCTTATGGCTTGTATCCTTTGCTATTTCCCTCATTTCCTCTAGCAAATGAAGATGTACCAACCTTTCTTTTACTGAATCACTTTCATCCATCCTTTCATTTTTCATAACTCTCACAGTGGGAATATCAAACTCAATAGGAAGAACTGGATCAATGCCATAGGCCAACTGAAATGGGGAGTATCCTGTTGCTGACTTTGATGTTGCCCTATATGCCCACAATGCTGCATGAATCCTTTTATCCCATTTATGTACCTGCAAGGCTGCATCTTTTGCTAGAATTTGACACAGCACAAAATTTGTTCGTTCCACCTGTCCATTTGTGCTTGGCTTGTATGTTGTTGCCTTCCTGTGCTTGATAGAAAACTTATTGACTAGGGCTTCTACCACCTCATTAATGAAGTGGCTTCCTTGATCTGTTACAATTTCTAATGGACAACCAAATCTGGTGACAATGCGTTCATATATGAACCTTGCCACTTCATCCATGGAAGTTGTTTTCAATGGCCTAGCTTCAACCCACTTGGTTAAATAATCTGTGGCAACTACAATATACTTATTTTGACGTGATGTAGTTGGAAGTGGACCTACAATGTCTATTCCCCATTTTTCAAAGGGACCAAGGGGAAGAATAGGACATAATGGAGCTGATGAAGTCTTACGGTTACCATGTGTTTGACAAATATCACATGTCTTACAATAATTATAACAATCTTTAAAAAGAGTGGGCCAGTGATAACCTGCATCCAAGATCCTTCTTGCTGTAAGTTGTCCAGAGAAGTGCCCTCCACATGTACCATTGTGGAATTCTTCTAGCAGCTCCTTTCCTTGATCACGTCCAACTGCCCTCTTGTACTGTCCATCAGGTCCTATTCGAAATAATGCTCCATGCAGAATAGAATATGGACGACTGGCTTGAGTAATCTTTCTCTTAGTCTTTGCATTGGCACCATCAGGAAACTTGAATTCATTCAGATAATTCCAAATATCTATGTATTCACTAGGGATTGTGTCAAGGGAGAACAATGCTGCATCGGGAAAATCATCATCATCACAAGATGATCCTAAACCATCATAGGCTCGAGAGAGTGCATCTGCATTGACATGCTTCTTTCCTGGCCTATCTATAATATCAAATTCAAATTCTTGTAGCAAAATTATCCATCTTGCTATCCTCCCTGATGGGTTAGGCTTATTGACAATATATTTCAGAGCCTGATGATCCGTTACAACTATAAATTTCTGCCCTAGCAAGTAATTTCTAAACTTCTTTACAGCAAAAATGATAGCCAGAGCCTCTTTTTCAGTTACAGTATAGTTTACCTCAGCACTGCTCATTTGTCTGCTCCCAAAGTAAATTGGATGTTCATTCCCATTTTCATCCTTTTGGCTCAAAGTACTACCTAGTGCTGCATCTGAGGCATCAGTGTACACAATGAATGGCTTGCTCCAATCTGGATTCTTCAAAACAGGTGAAGACACCAGGGCTTCCTTCAGTTGTCCAAAAGCTTCATGCGCCTTGTTTCCTGGTTCATAAGCAACATCCTTCTTCAAGAACTGGGTTAGTGGCTGTGCAATCTTTGAGAAATTCTTGATGAACCTTCTATAGTAACCCACATGGCCTAAAAATGATCTCAACTTACTTCTATTCATAGGAAATGGTAAATCTTTGATTTTTGAAACTTTATCAGGATCAGTACCAATACCATCTCTGGATACAACATGCCCTAACAAAACGCCTTTAGAACATCCAAAGACACACTTTGTAGGGTTTAGTGAGGCTTGTGCTTCATCTAACCTTTGAAATGCTGTCTCCATCTGGTGCAGGTGGTCCAACTTGCTCCCATAGATGCAAAAATCATCCAGAAATACTCTGATGAAGGTCCCAATGTAGGGTTCGAACACCCTATTCATCAAACGCTGGAATGTTGCTGGAGCATTACACAACCCAAAAGGCATAACTCTATAAGAAAACGTTCCCCAAGGAGTGGTGAACGTGGTCTTCAGCTGATCTTTCTCTGCTATACGAACTTGGTTGTAGCCGCTATATCCATCAGCAAAACTATAGCACTCCTGGCCAGCTACTTCGTCCAAGATCTGATCTGAAAATGGAAGAGGGTAATGATCCTTCTTTGTTGCCTTATTGAGCTTCCTATAATCAACACAAATGCGTAGCTTCCCATTCTTTTTTATTGAGATCACAATGGGAGAAACCCATTCTGAATTCTCCACAGCAAATATGAATCCTGCATCAAGCAACTTATCTATTTCTTCTTTTACAGTCTTGGAAAAATTAGGATTCATTCTATATGGCATTTGCTTTATGGGCTTAGCACCATCTACCAGCTCAATACAATGTTCTACCCAACTTACTTGGCGGAGTTCCTTGTAATCAAAAGTGAATAGGTGTATGTACCTTCGAAAGAGCTGGAGGTAGGATTCCTTCTCACTCTCCATCACAGCATCACCAATCTTTATTTGTTGGAGACGATCATCAACTTCTTCTTCAGATAATTTTATGGGGTCATGAGTTGGTGTGACTGGAAGAATATCCATGACTGAAACATCAACCTCACTTTCTTCATCTTCAGTGTCCACTTCACTGGTGCTAGAGTAATCAGAGGATGTCCAATCATCAGTTTCATCACTTGAATCCACAGGTTCTACTTTATGATGTCGAGGGATCACGTTTATCTTCACCCTCTCTCTACCACGTCCAAGTGTCATGAAACCTTCATTCCAGTAGTTTCTTGCATGAACTCTCCTTAGCCATGGTCTTCCCAGCAGCATTGGGTACGCAACAGTACCATTTTTCATCACCTGAAAGTCTACCACACATACAACACCCATAACAGATATTGCCACATTTGAAACTACACCTTCTGGTTTAGTTTTTCCCTTATTTAATGACCTTAACATAAGTGTTGAAGGGCGATCAATTTTTAAACCCAACATATTCATTACAGACTCGGTCATTACATTAACTGCAGCACCTCCATCAACTAAGACATCATGAATTGAAATACCATTACATAATACCTCAGCTTGTGGAGCATAGGGATCTGCCTCTGCCTCCAAAACAGGGACCTCAACCTCCTTCCTTCTTCGAGCATTGAGTCCACCTCGCAACTCCCGCCTCTTCTCAGAAGACATAGCCAAGAGTTGACCATATGTAATATTTGCAGGCCTTTTGGACAGATCTTCCAAGATGGAGTATGGTCCTTGCCCCTGTGAAATCAGAAAATCCTGCACACCCAACTTTCTTCTCCTATGTTTCTTACTAGTTTCTTCTTTCATCTTCTTAGGATCATTTCCATCTTGATTATCTTTTTCTTTCTTTCTTTTTGTTACAAACACATCTACTTCATTATTTCTGCTCTTATCTACTACATCAAAAGAATTCACAAGTGCTTTTCCTTTATCATTATCTCCCTTACCAGATGTAGAAGCTCTATCTGGACAATTATACTTATAATGACCCTTTTTATAACAACCATAACAAACAACTTCAGAAATATTTCTTTTTGGACCTCTATCTCCTCCCTGAGAACTAAATTCCTTTCCTTGAAGAAGATTAATAGTTAACTGACCCATCTTTTTGAGCAGATCTTCATACTCAGTAGATGTATTAGGAGAAATATTTGTGCTCACCGGGAGTGGTTGTGGATTCAGGACCAAAGGTGCTGGTGTAGGCTCTACTTTAGCAACAATTTCTTTGGGCTCCTCTTCCATGCTTTCTTCTTGCCTTCTTGCAATCTCCTTTGCTTGTTCAATGGTAGCTGGGCGGTCATACTTCACTCGTTGTCTGATCTCTGGCTTCATCCCAAGAATGAAGTGCTTACAGAGGAGATTATCCACGCCATTCATCAACCCATCCGCTAGTCCTTCCTTCCGGATCTGGGCATCGAGCTTCCTCCTTAGCTCTAGAACACGAGCATGATAATCCCTTATCTTCTCCTTCTCTCCTTGGGATAGCTTTGTGATCTCGATCATGAGATCTGCATATTTCTGTTGTTCACCAAATTCTTCAAGAAAACTTTCAGTTAATAAATCCCATGAATTTTTCACATTATCACCTAGTGTTTCAAACCACCTAAGTGCTGAACCATCCAAAAAGGTAGGAAAAAATTCAGTCCATTGTTCCCTTCTTATAAGGCCATTACAAATACAAGATCGCTTAAACTCTTGAATGAAAGAAGAAGCATCTTCATTAGATTGAGCTGAAAAAACAGGAATCTTTCCCATTTTCAAAAGTAACCACCGTGAAATACCAACCCACAAGTACAATTAACAAGACTTATGTGCACAAATAATTGGAATCACTATACTAGAAAGTGACTTTACACCTTTCTACAGTAAAATAGAAATGACCACGGTAAACTATGGTAAAATCTTGACTTACTGCGGTAAAAACTGACTTTACTGTGGTAAACACTATTCACGGTAAAAAGTGAAGTTACTGCGGTAAATACTATTCACGGTAAAAAGTGAACTTTACTGCGGTAATTACTATTCCTAGCAAAAAGGACTTTACCATGGTAACTACTATTCATGGCAAAAATGACTTTAACATGGTAACTACTATTCACGGTAAAAATGACTTTACCATGGTAACTACTATGCACAGTAAAAACAAGGTTACCCTCCAATTGATTTTTGACTAAGTGGGAATATCTCTCCAGAAAATCCACCAACGAGGAATGGTCCCGGCAACGGAACCAAAATGTCATCACCAATCCGGCACTATGATAATTCTTCACCGGGAACTCCTCGTGCTATGATTATTTACTAATGCACAGCCTTTAGTTTGGTGGATGTAATCTGGAAACAAAACAACAACCGAACACAAGAATACCATTGACTATGATAAGACAGAATGACGAAAAATCTGAAATATCAAAATAAATTATAATATTAACATGAAACTGTTACAATCTCACCCATGAGATACTTCAACAAGACTATGGGAGAAACTTTACAATTACACCTCTTGATGGCTTCTTCAACACACCTTTAACTGATGGCTTCCTTCGCACACTTCCTACAATATTTCTCACTACTTCTTTCTATGCTAAATGAGGGGGGTGGCCTCTCTATTTATAGAACTTCCAGGCTTATCCATCCTATCTCTAAGATAGGATAAGAAATCCACTCTGACGAATCATATTCCATACCTTAACTCTTATCTGTACATGTAAGCTTATCTGTTAAGATAAGATAAACCTTATCATTTTACATGGGTTCCACATTTTTAGACTTTTTACAAATAAAATACACAAAATATTTATGACCTCACTCCTTGTCCTTATTACCAATATAATATTTCTAATTCCTAATCATGTAGACCCTACTTCTCTAATTACCCAAACTTTGACATTTTAACATTACCGGACCACTTACGACAAATATTTACTTTTTACAACATTCCTATTGTACTTTGACTGTTACCGTACTCCACATTATTGGCGGCACCGTACTGACGGCGCCGTTATCTTCTATCGGACGCTACTACTAATTACACTTAACAACATCCTATTCCTAATACATACATTAATGAAATAGAAATTTTGGAGGAAAATTTTAGTGTCGACATCTTCCCCCTTCCTAGCTTCTACTCCGTCCTCGGAGTAGACTATTCTGGTGCTTGGAAAATCTTCAACTTGTCGTGGTTGACCCATTTCGTAATGGGAGTGCCATCCAATTCCTCCAGTCGGTACGTACCATTTTCATGCACAGCTGCTATTTTGTAGGGCCCCATCCATTTTGGAAGAAATTTTCTCTGTCTTCTTTTTTTGTATCTGGAATCATATACTAGGACCAAGTCATTCACATGAAATGGAGACCATCGGATCTTTTGATCAAAGTATTCCTTCTGCTTCATTTTCTTCTTATGGCTTGTATCCTTTGCTATTTCCCTCATTTCCTCTAGCAAATGAAGATGTACCAACCTTTCTTTTACTGAATCACTTTCATCCATCCTTTCATTTTTCATAACTCTCACAGTGGGAATATCAAACTCAATAGGAAGAACTGGATCAATGCCATAGGCCAACTGAAATGGGGAGTATCCTGTTGCTGACTTTGATGTTGCCCTATATGCCCACAATGCTGCATGAATCCTTTTATCCCATTTATGTACCTGCAAGGCTGCATCTTTTGCTAGAATTTGACACAGCACAAAATTTGTTCGTTCCACCTGTCCATTTGTGCTTGGCTTGTATGTTGTTGCCTTCCTGTGCTTGATAGAAAACTTATTGACTAGGGCTTCTACCACCTCATTAATGAAGTGGCTTCCTTGATCTGTTACAATTTCTAATGGACAACCAAATCTGGTGACAATGCGTTCATATATGAACCTTGCCACTTCATCCATGGAAGCTGTTTTCAATGGCCTAGCTTCAACCCACTTGGTTAAATAATCTGTGGCAACTACAATATACTTATTTTGACGTGATGTAGTTGGAAGTGGACCTACAATGTCTATTCCCCATTTTTCAAAGGGACCAAGGGGAAGAATAGGACATAATGGAGCTGATGAAGTCTTACGGTTACCATGTGTTTGACAAATATCACATGTCTTACAATAATTATAACAATCTTTAAAAAGAGTGGGCCAGTGATAACCTGCATCCAAGATCCTTCTTGCTGTAAGTTGTCCAGAGAAGTGCCCTCCACATGTACCATTGTGGAATTCTTCTAGCAGCTCCTTTCCTTGATCACGTCCAACTGCCCTCTTGTACTGTCCATCAGGTCCTATTCGAAATAATGCTCCATGCAGAATAGAATATGGACGACTGGCTTGAGTAATCTTTCTCTTAGTCTTTGCATTGGCACCATCAGGAAACTTGAATTCATTCAGATAATTCCAAATATCTATGTATTCACTAGGGATTGTGTCAAGGGAGAACAATGCTGCATCGGGAAAATCATCATCATCACAAGATGATCCTAAACCATCATAGGCTCGAGAGAGTGCATCTGCATTGACATGCTTCTTTCCTGGCCTATCTATAATATCAAATTCAAATTCTTGTAGCAAAATTATCCATCTTGCTATCCTCCCTGATGGGTTAGGCTTATTGACAATATATTTCAGAGCCTGATGATCCGTTACAACTATAAATTTCTGCCCTAGCAAGTAATTTCTAAACTTCTTTACAGCAAAAATGATAGCCAGAGCCTCTTTTTCAGTTACAGTATAGTTTACCTCAGCACTGCTCATTTGTCTGCTCCCAAAGTAAATTGGATGTTCATTCCCATTTTCATCCTTTTGGCTCAAAGTACTACCTAGTGCTGCATCTGAGGCATCAGTGTACACAATGAATGGCTTGCTCCAATCTGGATTCTTCAAAACAGGTGAAGACACCAGGGCTTCCTTCAGTTGTCCAAAAGCTTCATGCGCCTTGTTTCCTGGTTCATAAGCAACATCCTTCTTCAAGAACTGGGTTAGTGGCTGTGCAATCTTTGAGAAATTCTTGATGAACCTTCTATAGTAACCCACATGGCCTAAAAATGATCTCAACTTACTTCTATTCATAGGAAATGGTAAATCTTTGATTTTTGAAACTTTATCAGGATCAGTACCAATACCATCTCTGGATACAACATGCCCTAACAAAACGCCTTTAGAACATCCAAAGACACACTTTGTAGGGTTTAGTGAGGCTTGTGCTTCATCTAACCTTTGAAATGCTGTCTCCATCTGGTGCAGGTGGTCCAACTTGCTCCCATAGATGCAAAAATCATCCAGAAATACTCTGATGAAGGTCCCAATGTAGGGTTCGAACACCCTATTCATCAAACGCTGGAATGTTGCTAGAGCATTACACAACCCAAAAGGCATAACTCTATAAGAAAACGTTCCCCAAGGAGTGGTGAACGTGGTCTTCAGCTGATCTTTCTCTGCTATACGAACTTGGTTGTAGCCGCTATATCCATCAGCAAAACTATAGCACTCCTGGCCAGCTACTTCGTCCAAGATCTGATCTGAAAATGGAAGAGGGTAATGATCCTTCTTTGTTGCCTTATTGAGCTTCCTGTAATCAACACAAATGCGTAGCTTCCCATTCTTTTTTATTGAGATCACAATGGGAGAAACCCATTCTAAATTCTCCACAGCAAATATGAATCCTGCATCAAGCAACTTATCTATTTCTTCTTTTACAGTCTTGGAAAAATTAGGATTCATTCTATATGGCATTTGCTTTATAGGCTTAGCACCATCTACCAGCTCAATACAATGTTCTACCCAACTTACTTGACGGAGTTCCTTGTAATCAAAAGTGAATAGGTGTATGTACCTTCGAAAGAGCTGGAGGTAGGATTCCTTCTCACTCTCCATCACAGCATCACCAATCTTTATTTGTTGGAGACGATCATCAACTTCTTCTTCAGATAATTTTATGGGGTCATGAGTTGGTGTGACTGGCAGGATATCCATGACTGAAACATCCACCTCACTTTCTTCATCTTCAGTGTCCACTTCACTGGTACTAGAGTAATCAGAGGATGTCCAATCATCAGTTTCATCACTTGAATCCACAGGTTCTACTTTATGATGTCGAGGGATCACGTTTATCTTCACCCTCTCTCTACCACGTCCAAGTGTCATGAAACCTTCATTCCAGTAGTTTCTTGCATGAACTCTCCTTAGCCATGGTCTTCCCAGCAGCATTGGGTACGCAACAGTACCATTTTTCATCACCTGAAAGTCTACCACACATACAACACCCATAACAGATATTGCCACATTTGAAACTACACCTTCTGGTTTAGTTTTTCCCTTATTTAATGACCTTAACATAAGTGTTGAAGGGCGATCAATTTTTAAACCCAACATATTCATTACAGACTCGGTCATTACATTAACTGCAGCACCTCCATCAACTAAGACATCATGAATTGAAATACCATTACATAATACCTCAGCTTGTGGAGCATAGGGATCTGCCTCTGCCTCCAAAACAGGGACCTCAACCTCCTTCCTTCTTCGAGCATTGAGTCCACCTCGCAACTCCCGCCTCTTCTCAGAAGACATAGCCAAGAGTTGACCATATGTAATATTTGCAGGCCTTTTGGACAGATCTTCCAAGATGGAGTATGGTCCTTGCCCCTGTGAAATCAGAAAATCCTGCACACCCAACTTTCTTCTCCTATGTTTCTTACTAGTTTCTTCTTTCATCTTCTTAGGATCATTTCCATCTTGATTATCTTTTTCTTTCTTTCTTTTTGTTACAAACACATCTACTTCATTATTTCTTCTCTTATCTACTACATCAAAAGAATTCACAGGTGCTTTTCCTTTATCATTATCTCCCTTACCAGATGTAGAAGCTCTATCTGGACAATTATACTTATAATGACCCTTTTTATAACAACCATAACAAACAACTTCAGAAATATTTCTTTTTGGACCTCTATCTCCTCCCTGAGAACTAAATTCCTTTCCTTGAAGAAGATTAATAGTTAACTGACCCATCTTTTTGAGCAGATCTTCATACTCAGTAGATGTATTAGGAGAAATATTTGTGCTCACCGGGAGTGGTTGTGGATTCAGGACCAAAGGTGCTGGTGTAGGCTCTACTTTAGCAATAATTTCTTTGGGCTCCTCTTCCATGCTTTCTTCTTGCCTTCTTGCAATCTCCTTTGCTTGTTCAATGGTAGCTGGGCGGTCATACTTCACTCGTTGTCTGATCTCTGGCTTCATCCCAAGAATGAAGTGCTTACAGAGGAGATTATCCACGCCATTCATCAACCCATCCGCTAGTCCTTCCTTCCGGATCTGGGCATCGAGCTTCCTCCTTAGCTCTAGAACACGAGCATGATAATCCCTTATCTTCTCCTTCTCTCCTTGGGATAGCTTTGTGATCTCGATCATGAGATCTGCATATTTCTGTTGTTCACCAAATTCTTCAAGAAAACTTTCGGTTAATAAATCCCATGAATTTTTCACATTATCACCTAGTGTTTCAAACCACCTAAGTGCTGAACCATCCAAAAAGGTAGGAAAAAATTCAGTCCATTGTTCCCTTCTTATAAGGCCATTACAAATACAAGATCGCTTAAACTCTTGAATGAAAGAAGAAGCATCTTCATTAGATTGAGCTGAAAAAACAGGAATCTTTCCCATTTTCAAAAGTAACCACCGTGAAATACCAACCCACAAGTACAATTAACAAGACTTATGTGCACAAATAATTGGAATCACTATACTAGAAAGTGACTTTACACCTTTCTACAGTAAAATAGAAATGACCACGGTAAACTATGGTAAAACTTGACTTACTACGGTAAAAACTGACTTTACTGTGGTAAACACTATTCACGGTAAAAAGTGAAGTTACTGCGGTAAATACTATTCACGGTAAAAAGTGACTTTACTGTGGTAATTACTATTCCCAACAAAAAGGACTTTACCAGGGTAACTACTATTCATGGCAAAAATGACTTTAACATGGTAACTACTATTCATGGTAAAAATGACTTTACCATGGTAACTACTATGCACAGTAAAAACAAGGTTACCCTCCAATTAATTTTTGCCTAAGTGGGAATATCTCTCCAGAAAATCCACCAACGAGGAATGGTCCCGGCAACGGAACCAAAATGTCATCACCAATCCGGCACTATGATAATTCTTCACCGGGAACTCCTCGTGCTATGATTATTTACTAATGCACAGCCTTTAGTTTGGTGGATGTAATCTGGAAACAAAACAACAACCGAACACAAGAATACCATTGACTATGATAAGACAGAATGACGACAAATCTGAAATATCAAAATAAATTATAATATTAACATGAAACTGTTACAATCTCACCCATGAGATACTTCAACAAGACTATGGGAGAAACTTTACAATTACACCTCTTGATGGCTTCTTCAACACACCTTTAACTGATGGCTTCCTTCGCACACTTCCTACAATATTTCTCACTACTTCTTTCTATGCTAAATGAGGGGGGTGGCCTCTCTATTTATAGAACTTCCAGGCTTATCCATCCTATCTCTAAGATAGGATAAGAAATCCACTCTGACGAATCATATTCCATACCTTAACTCTTATCTGTACATGTAAGCTTATCTGTTAAGATAAGATAAACCTTATCATTTTACATGGGTTCCACATTTTTAGACTTTTTACAAATAAAATACACAAAATATTTATGACCTCACTCCTTGTCCTTATTACCAATATAATATTTCTAATTCCTAATCATGTAGACCCTACTTCTCTAATTACCCAAACTTTGACATTTTAACATTACCGGACCACTTACGACAAATATTTACTTTTTACAACATTCCTATTGTACTTTGACTGTTACCGTACTCCACATTATTGGCAGCACCGTACTGACGGCACCGTTATCTTCTATCGGACGCTACTACTAATTACACTTAACAACATCCTATTCCTAATACATACATTAATGAAATAG
The DNA here is from genome assembly GCA_019776745.2 of Taxus chinensis. Taxonomy (NCBI): domain Eukaryota; kingdom Viridiplantae; phylum Streptophyta; class Pinopsida; order Cupressales; family Taxaceae; genus Taxus; species Taxus chinensis. The sequence continues at coordinate 719,596,499 of CM034154.1, forward strand.
AAATTTTGGAGGAAAATTTTAGTGTCGACAGTATAGTGCTCTAACCCAGCACTCAATCTTCTCTTTTAACCAGCTAGCCCAATATTTCTTGGATCATTTCTCTATTAACATTGCCAAGAAAGTATCTATCACCGACCTCTATGCCATCTTACAATTTGAAGACGAATCTATCGCAGATTTCATTGGACGATGGCGGGGCCTTATCAACCAACTTACGTATGCCTTGCCTCAGACCGAACTTATCGAACTGTTTACGCGGGCCTGCGCTAAGTACATCTCTCCTACCCTCCAAATTCAAACTTTTTGTACATTTGACAAGGCCTTTACAATGGCTTGAAAACTAGAGATTCGAGCCTTAGAGGAAGAGAAATTGCGGTTGCGCAACAAAAACCCCACTTTCCGAACCCAAGATTCCACCAACAAACCTAACACTACCAATCCTCACCCATCGACTGCTTCGAAATCAAAAGGGGCTGTCCACGCGGTGATGGTCAAATCTCAAGCACCGTCTAATACCCCACCAAAAACCACCTATAAATATAAAGCCGAGCCCATCAATTACACTCCCTTGGGAGAAACATATGGTGTGATATTGGAAAAATTACTCAAAGCAGGAGCCATTACCTTACCTCCTGTTAAACCTCATTCCGGGTTTGATTCCACTCGTGCCATACCTTCTTGGTATAAAGAAAATGACTTCTGTAACTTCCACCGCGTGAAGGGACACAGTCATGAGAACTGCAAGATGTTGAAAAACATAGTGCAGGAAATGGTTGATGCGGGGGATATAGCCCTCGACAATCCTAACGCCCCTGCTAACTGAAATTTGAAAATATTCAACAAACCATTCCCGAATCATTCTTCTAACAGTAATCTAAACCAAGATATCTTAGCCAAGGAGAGTGTTCATGAGATCCATGCAGTCTTCGATTCCCAGCCAAAGACCTCCATCGAACAATTCTGAATCAAACCTTTTCACTAATGCAGGAAATCGAACCCCCTTCCTCGCTATCAAGACAAACTAAAATCCTTTCCGTTCCTTTACCCATCAAGGAATTAACTGCCCAGAGTTCCCTTCTCACAAATGAGCCTTCTTATACCACATCCTTGCAAGACTGTGAGCGGATGTTATCTAATTTATCTATTTCCCAAACGTCTCCTTCTACCATTCTTGCTGTATAAGAGGAAGGCTCGCCACTTCTTTTGTCATCCTTAGATGAGAAACCTCTTGAACCGACATCACCACATTCTTTAAACATGATGGATCCTCTCAAACACACCCTCCTACCTATTAGTCCTTCATCACCTAAATCTTTTCAGCAACCGGTTGACCTCTTAACGCTTATCGATACAGTGCCTCACCTACCCCCTGTATCACACCCACAGTGGACCGGAATCACAACCCACCTTTCTTCCATACAAAAGTTCCTATTCACACGTGAGGACTGTCGTTCCCCAGAAGATAGATAGGTCCTATGGGAACGTTTGAGTACGCCATATTCTACTCAAATGCAAATGATCAATCCTGATGCCTCTACCATATACCCGAAGTGTTTATAGAAGCTTAAAATGCCTATGTCCTCATCTTCACCCCCCTCATCTCTACCAAATAACTCATCCACTTCTATTAACCTAACCAAATATTCCCCTATGCTTGGGACCTCACCCATACCTAGTCTAACACACCGACCTAAGCGGCTTGATTTATCTAAAAATAAAGCCGTCCATCCCATTAGGAGACAGACTCAATCTCCTCAATCTATGCCGTTAACACAACTAAAACCCTCGTCATCACACCTACCTTCCATATTGGGACCCCATCCCTCTACCTTACATCAATATATCATACCTCCTACGTTTTCTTTAAAGCAACCTACACCTTCTGCACCCATACAGAAATCCAAGGGTATAGCAACACCGTCACCCCGCGTATCCTGTCCACCTATCAACCCTAAACAAATTCCATCATCAAAAGATTTGTTTTCTGTCACTCCTATTTCTCCGTGGTTGTTTTCTGATACCACATCATCTATGGCCTCATCATCTAACCTAGCTTCTACATCAAAGAAGCCTCGTTTAGTTAAATCCCATTATCAAAACTCCTTGGCTAAACCACCCCCCATACGAACCAACCCCACCACGTCATCACCAGAATCGACCCAGTCAATAGCCTCATTTTCCTCTGACTTTGACCCACTCAAAGGGTCTTACGCCAAAATCCTTGCTATGTTGGTAGAGAATGTGACCATTTCCCTACCCCCACTTAGACTTATGATCCATCTAAACCTCGACCTATAGGTTACGATGAGTCTAAATCTACGCGTACACCCACACACCAGGACAGGACGTAGAGGGATGCACAGCATTTAAAGCCATACTTCGGCAGTCCACCTCTCTCAGATAGAAAAGTTAGAAAGAAACTTACGAAGAGAGAGACTTTAGCTTCAATTCCTCTCTCCTATACCAACTGTCCCGCCTCACCAAGAGTCTATCAGTATTACAGCCCAACCTCTCAAAAACCATGACCTATCCCTACCATCTTCCTCCTCTCGTATTCATGAGATCAATATGATTAGTGTTGCTACTCGAGGGCAGAAAAACAATGGGAAAGCGAAGAAAACAACACCTATGACATCTCTTTCTCCATCCACCATCTCGATTACACCACCACCTAAAGTGGTTATTCGCGGACCCACCTATACCGTCTCTAATGGCATTTCCCACCAAACTATGATCAAACATCTTCACCAATCGCCTGTAAAAATGACATTGTATGATCTCATTCAGACTTCTGAATCTCATCGACAAGCTCTCGTTGAAATCCTTCAAGGGATAGAAGTTTTACCTAATGAAACCTTTCCTATTACCTCTATTCTAACACCCAATCATGTTGCTTCGCTCACCAAATAATCTATCTCCCCAACCACTTCTGTCTCTGTACAGCAAGCTGCTGCTGTCAGTTTCTCCGAAGATGAAATTATCGACTTTGGTGCCGAAGATCCTGACCCTGCTCTTTTCATTTCAGCATACGTTCGGGATATTCGAGTACGTTGTGTTATGATTGACGGGGGCACTAGCCTAAACATCATCTCTTCAAAAGCCTTCCAACAAATGAATATCCCTTCTAGTCGCATGTGCGCCAACCCCATCATGTTGCGATCATTCAATGATGCTATTACTTCTACTTTAGGCACCGTGATCCTTAACATTCGTGTAGGACCACGTACTCTACCCGAACTCTTCTACGTCCTTAAGGAAGAGTTCCAATACAATTATGTTGAGTCTAGGCCGCCCGGGATCGGGCTATGGGATGCGTCCCTCACCTTACAGATGCAAAAAATTGAGTACGAGGGGAAGTACTACACTGTATAAAAAACTGCTCCTCCCACCCTTTAAAATTGCAATATGTTGTATCGCACTCAGGAGTGATTTGTACCAGTCAGAAACTCATTCTCCAACCCACCATCAACTTACCACACCAGCCATCCACTCCAACGCACTACACCTCCACCAAAGAAAACCGCCATTATTACAAATTACTTCTTTCCACAGTATAACAATACCAACCTCCGACCCCTAGTAGATGTTTTCAACGCCATACGCTGGGGGAGTACCAACCTTATAACGTTAGCTCTTTCCCTACCCCCACGTAGACTTATGATCCATCTCCACCTCGACCTATGGTTTACGATGAGTCTAAATCTACGCTTACCACCACACTACCAGGACATGACGTAGAGGGATGCAAAGCATTTAAAGCCATACTTCGTCAGTCACCTCTCTCAGATAGAAAAGTTAAGAAAGATAACTACGAAGAGAGAGACCTTTAGCTTCAATTCCCTCTCCTATACCACCTGTCCCCGCCTCACCAAGATCTATCATTATTACAGCCCCACCTCTCAAAAACCATGACCTATCCCTACCATCTTCCTCCTCTCGTATTCATGAGATCAATATGATTAGTGTTGCTACTCGAGGGCAGAAAAACAATGGGAAAGCGAAAGAAAACACACCTATGACATCTCTTTCTCCATCCACCATCTCGATTACACCACCACCTAAAGTGGTTATTCGCGGACCCACCTATCCCGTCTCTAATGGCATTTCCCACCAAACTATGATCAAACATCTTCACCAATCGCCTGTAAAAATGACATTGTATGATCTCATTCAGACTTCTGAATCTCATCGACAAGCTCTCGTTGAAATCCTTCAAGGGATAGAAGTTTACCTAATGAAACCTTTCCTATTACCTCTATTCTAACACCCAATCATGTTGCTTCGCTCACCAAATAATCTATCTCCCCAACCACTTCTGTCTCTGTACAGCAAGCTGCTGCTGTCAGTTTCTCCGAAGATGAAATTATCGACTTTGGTGCCGAAGATCCTGACCCTGCTCTTTTCATTTCAGCATACGTTCGGGATATTCGAGTACGTTGTGTTATGATTGACGGGGGCACTAGCCTAAACATCATCTCTTCAAAAGCCTTTCCAACAAATGAATATCCCCTTCTAGTCGCATGTGCGCCAACCCCATCATGTTGCGATCATTCAATGATGCTATTACTTCTACTTTAGGCACCGTGATCCTTAACATTCGTGTAGGACCACGTACTCTACCCGAACTCTTCTACGTCCTTAAGGAAGAGTTCCAATACAATATGTTGTTAGGCCGCCCTTGGATCTGGGCTATGGGATGCGTTCCCTCCACCTTACATAGATGCATAAAATTTGAGTACGAGGGGAAGTCCTACACTGTAAAAACTGATCCTCCCCCCTTCAAAACTTGCAATATGTTGTATCGCCCTAATGATATGCTTGTACCAGTCAAGACACCCATTCATCCAACCCAACCATCCACTTCAACCACAACCCAGCCATCCACTTCCAACGCACCTACACCTTCCACCAAAGAAACCGCCATTACAAATATTACTTCCTTTCCCACAGATAACATCCCAACCTCCGACCCCTTAGTAGATGTTTTTCAACGCCCTACGCTGGGGGAGTACCACCTATATAACGTTAGCTCTTTCCATACCCCATAGGAGTACGGACAGTTACATGCACATCCCACCTACGACCGTCGCGTGGGGGAGGTAATCTCTTATGGACCACCCCATTGCCACACCAACCTAACGTATGGGGGTGTTGACGCATCCTCCGTTACCCCTGAACCTCCTCTTGGTGTGGTTCCCTTCCAATCCGATTTTCAATACTTGACAAATCGTCGTTTCGCCCTCACCTTCTTGACTCGCTATGCTTGGAAAGGCTTTGGTTTTGGTCTTTATGAACAAGGCCGACATACACTCATTCCCATGACTACACACAAACACAATGATCGCAGTGGTCTTGGTTTTCCTGAAACACCTACACCGGAGAAACCTCGTGTCAGTTGTATCCTGGAGGATGACGACGTCACCCCTACCAAACCATCATCACCCATTTTTCCATCATCACCCATAGAGTTGATAGACCCTGAATCTATCCCTCCTTAACTTTTTTTTTTCATAAATGCTATCTTCATAGGTCCTCTCACTTATCAACATGATAGTAAGGACCCATATTCTCTTCCCCTTCTGTATCCAGACATGATCGAGGAGGATTCCCCTTTCGATTAATGTTGTTGAGTGCCAGGATGACGATTCCATCCTCACTTACCTTGGTGCAGACGGCTCCTATATTCAATGCGCCTTACCGTCTGAAACACAAACCATGTTGAATTGAGTCGACTATAGAAATCAACATCCACACCAAGGAGGATCCTCACATTGTGAAGATCAGACAATCCCTTAGCACATCAAAACAAGCCGCCTTTACTACCTTTCTCCATACCTGCAACCAAGCTTTCACTTGGTCCTACACTGACATGCCAGGAATTGATCCTACCATTACCATCCATAAACATCACCCTAAACCCCAATTCCAAACCAGTCAAACAAAAACTAAGAAAAATGCATCCACACATTGCCCTCTTAGTCAAAGAAGAGCTTCAACGACTTCTTTTTATTTCCTTCATCTTTCCTATTGACTATCCTCAATGGATTTCTAACATCGTACCTATCACTAAAGCGACGGGGGGACTTCGAATATACACGGATTTCCGAGACCTTAACCTCACTTTCCCAAAGGATGACTTCCCCCTCCCCAAGTATTGATCAACTTGTTGATCTCACTGTGGGCCATGAAATGCTTTCTCTCATGGATGGTTTTTTCCGGATACAATCAAATTTTGGTAGCCCTAGCCGATCAACATAAAACTACCTTCATAACTCCTTGGGGAACCTTCTGTTATCGTGTCATGCCATTTGGCCTTAAGAATGCTGGTGCGACCTATCAGTGGGCTATGACTTACATTTTTCATGACATTATGCACACTATCCTTGATGGATTATGTCGATGATCTTCTTAGCAAATATAAACATTGGAGTGAACATCTCGATGTTTTAACCCTTATTTTTTATCGCCTGTTATAATATTCAGTTCAGCTTCAACCAAAGAAATGTGTCTTTGGTGTTCTTTCAGGAAAACTTCTTGGCTTTATCATCTATTTGCATGGCATTGAGGTCAATCCATCTAAAGTAAAAGCTATCCTAGAAATGCCCCCACCTAAAAACCTCAAACAATTGCATAGTTTACAGGGTAAACTTCAATCCATCCAGCGTTTCATCACCCAACTCTCAGATCGATGTCAACCTTATCCATCACCTTCTTAAAAAGGACATTGCCTTTCAATGGAGTGACTAGTGTCACCAAGCCTTTGAGGCTCTCAAATCCTATGTCTTGCAGCCACCTATGCTTATTCCACCGCAGGATGATCACCCTTTCTACCTTTACCTTTCTGCCACTGACCATGCTATAGGAGCCATGCTCACACATTGGGACTTGGCATGTCGAGAACAAGCTGTTTATTATATAAGTCATACTCTCGTGGATTACGAGACTAGGTATACACATGTAGAAAAATTGTGCCTAGCCCTATCATTCGTAGCCACCAAAACTCCGACATTACCTCCTGAATCACAAAACTTTTATCATCACCAACACGGACCCCATTCATTATATGTATGCCAAACCACATCTAAACCAACGCATCGCCCGATGGCTTATGCTCCTCGCTGACCTCGACCTTGAGTTTGTACAACAGAAGTCAATCAAAGGACAAACTATTGCGGACCAACTTGTGGAGGCCCCTTTACCTGGGGAACAATTCACCAATTTTAATTTCCCCGAAGAACTCATCGCCACTCTTTCACTCAGGGAAGAGTCATATCAAATGACCCTCTTCTTCGATGGATCCAAATGCCAGCGCGGCGGAGGAGCCGGCGTTGTTCTCATTCCTCTTGACGCTGAACCTATGCCTCTTTCATTCCGGCTCGATTTCCCCTGCACTAATAATACAGCGGAATACGAGGCCCTTTTTTTGGGTCTCCAGGTTGCGTTACACTTAGGTGTCAAATCCATTAATATTTTTGGCGACTCTCAATTGGTAGTCAATCAAGTTATGGGCATCTACCAATGTAAGAATGAGGAACTTCAAAAGTACAAACATTACGTGGATTCACTTTTGACCTCATTTACTCGTTATTCTATCCAGACCATTCCCCGCTCCACTAACAAATTTGTGGATACTATGGCTTGCTTAGCCTCGCAAATTCCTACCTCACCAACTGACTCTGACATATTCATCTTGGTCCAACAAATTTTTTCCCCATCCTACTCAGCCCCGGTTGTTTGTATGATAAATAATGTGTCTGCTAATTCATAGGATACCTGGTACCACCAATTTCACGACTACCTTACAACCTCTGTTCTCCCACCTGACCTTACTAGTAACGGAAAACGTGCTTTTCTTAAAAGTGTTTCTCGTTATGTCGTCATGGGGGGACTCCTCTATAAACGTGGCTTTGATGGCATCCTTCTTCGATGTCTAACCGGTGCGGAGGTCACCTATACCATCCAACAAGTCCATGACGGAATTTGTGGTGGACATTTTAGTGGCCTTGCCGTGGCCAAAACGAATCCTTCGCCTAGGTTATTATTGGCCTACTCTTAATAACGACTGCTACGAATATGTTAAGCGTTGTGTTATGTGTCAACAACATGCCAACCTTCAACATACTCCTAGCCATCCGCTACAGGTCGCACGAGATCTTTGGCCTTTCTCACAATGGGGTTTAGACCTTATTGGTGAGATCCACCCACCCTCTTCACAACGTCACCGTTGGATAATCACAGCAACCGAATATTACACAAAATGGGTGGAGGCCATTCCACTCATTTCAATCAAAAAAGAAAAAAATTGTCGAATTCGTTAACCATCACATTATCTGTCGTTTTGGTATTCCTCATCGCCTAATAACAGATAATGGTAAATCTTTTAAAAATAAGTTGTTACAAGACCTTTGTGACAACTTTGGTATCAAACTTAGTTTCTCATCACCTTACTATCCGCAGGCCAATGGTCAAGCTGAATCTTCTAATAAAACCCTAACCAAAATCCTCATGAAAGTTGTCAATGAGTCTGGAAGAAACTGGCATGATCACATTCCCTTTTCCCTTTGGGCTTATCGTACTAGCATTCGTACCTCCACTAATGCCACACCATTTTCTTTAGTATATGGTACCGAGGCTGTCTTGCCTCTCGAAGTACAAATACCCTCCCTCAGAATATCTCTTCAGGATATTCTCACCAATGATGATTTCCGCCAAGAGCGGTTAGCCCAATTAGAGCTTCTTGACGAGCGTCGTCTTACAGCTCTTGATCACCTTCAAATCTACCAAAAACGCATCAAGCGTGCTTATGATAAACGACTTCATGAGTGTACTTTAAGGTTGGTGATCTTGTCCTCAAAGAGAATCAACATGTAACCAAACTAGAAAAGAGTAAACGTGGAAAATTTGCTCCTAATTGGATTGGGCCTTACATTATCACTCACACTTATGGATCAGGCACTTATCGTTTAGCTTCGCTTAATGGTAAACCTGAGCCTGAGCCCCTTAATGCCTTGCATCTTCGACCATTCTACTGTTGAAATTAGTGTTATATCACTTCTTATCTACCTTACGCTCGTCCCTTGAGCTCATTTACCACCGCATACACTTTGTTTCTTCCATCTCAGAATCAAATCCAGCTCACATGGTTTGATTATCACCTCCCCTTCAAAGATGTCTTCCCCTTTTTAGTCTAGTCCATGACTTCAAAGTATCAAAATAACACATTCTTAATTAAAACACTTATGGGATTTTCTTGAGTCAAACTTCCTATAAAAACTAGATGCTTTATGCCCAACGGACATCTAGACCTCTAAATTACACAATAGACTGCTCCCTTAAAGGACAGCTATATGCCAAACTATTGCTACTATTATATATAGACTGCTCCCCCAAAGGACAACTATACATAAACACCGCATCTGCTACTATAAATAGACTGCTCCCTTAAAGGACAGTTATACACAGTTAGCCTTTATCATAAGCTTCTCACATTGATCAGCTTCATGAAGACCTCACGAACAACAAAATACATATCCCATGTAGACTTCTCGCATCGATCAGTCTATATCCAACAAAATAAAATAAAAATAAAAGCTAGTATTTCAAAACACTTTTGATGTCATGGACTTCTCTATTTAGGTTTGATTCTCTTTTTTCAGAATAATAATCTTATAATAAGTTCTCTGCACCCTCGCCCACATTAACCACCTCACTTCACCATTTGTTAAAGCAACAAAACTCAAGGGACATGACGTATATCCGATATATTGTGATTATACCACTCTTTTCACCTATCAACTTCTTGCCTATGCAAGGTACCTAGGGATTCAAGCTCATCCTACATTAATATGTGGTTTGTTTAGCTCTTCTCAATTACGGGACACTCTTGCCTCTTTTGCTCGGCTCTAGGATTGTGTGTTGACCTTAATCAGGACACGATTCCCTACTACTTGGGAATGCTAACTTTCGCTTTACCCTGCCAACACCAACAACATTACCCTACCAACATCAAATTTTTACCAACCAACAAAATTGCCTAACCACAACCTAATTGCTTGAACTCACTCTCTCCCTGATCCTAAGGGAGAACTAAATCGGTCTGAGGCCCTTCCTTGCTTTGTGCAATGGGCTATGTAGGCAGCACTTAGGAGACATGGGGTCTCCCAAGGTTAGCTCAACAATCCACCTCAGACTTACTCCAATCATGTGTTTTCAAATATGACATATTTTTTGTGTATTTCTATTTGCCACCGTTCCGTATTTATCCTTTTTTGATATTGGTTTTATTGTGCCCTAAGGAACCGGTATCGGTCATCCGATGCCCCTCCAGCTGGTCCAGCATCGGTTTTATTGTGCCCTAAGGAACCGGTATCGGTCATCTAACCGATATCAGTCATACACAATCGATATCGGTTTTAATCTCACCTCTACCCCAATTTCGGCCCTTAGTTTCTAATAGCCCTTTCTACCAACATCGCCTATATACACCTTCATTGACAACCCTTTGTTAACTTCATTGGCCCGACCCAAGGCCGTGACCTACCATTTGGTCCGACCCACGGCCGCAACCAACCTATTTGGCCCGACCCAAGGTCGTAACCTACCATTTGGCCCGATCCACCAGGCCGCAACCAACCTATTTAGCCCGACCCAAGGCCGCAACCAACCTATTTGGCCCAACCCAAGGCCATAACCTACCCTTTGGTCCCAACCCAAGGCCGTAACCTACCATTTGGCCCGACCCACGGCCGCAACCAACCTATTTGGCTCAACCCACGGCCGCAACCAACCCATTTGGCCCGACCCACGGCCGCAACCAACCCATTTGGCCTGACCCAAGGCCACACCTAACCATTTGGCCCGACTTAAGGCCGCACCAATTAAATACCATACCCACAATCAATGTTTTATTTTATCCATCCATCATGTACCTTTTTGTTCAATCGAGCTCACCTGTTCATGTTTTAGCATGATCAGGGATCATTGACTTGATCACTCGACCAAATTTTCCTAGACTTAGACCGTGACGTTTATCTCAACCAAACTAACCATTTGGTACTACCGAACATGCCCAAACATTCCTGTACCTTACCCGTTATATCCCCTGGAGCTACTTCCTATGCCTTGGATACCAGGATTATATCACCCTTGTTTGGATAAACTATCAACCTTTGCCTATGAATTACTTGTTTGCTCTTCAAATCATGTACCCTGGTCGCACTACTGCATGTCAACGTGCGTCTGCTTCCTTGGACCTACCCCACCATCTTACCATTATCTCAACACCATTTACCCTTTTTCAACCCTATCCCTGCTTTCACGCTACCTCAATTTGTGATAGATTTGAGGGGGATTACCTATACCCTTAACAGGGGTAACCACTTCTTATTATTATCCGCGCAGCTTTAACAAGACAAGCCACACGACAACAAGGGGCTAAATGTAGACACCAAATTTGTGTCTTACGACACCCTTGTGACCCGCATCTCATTTCGCAACCTGACCTCACCACCTAAACCTTACACAATTATTTATTAATTATCTTATAATTAATAAATCCACATCGCCATACCTACCACCTCATGTCGCCACCTCATCATGACCTAGTCTTAACCCTAAACTAACCTAATTAAGACCTATAACTTGGTCCACAATCCACACCTATGACTAATTACTCCTCATCTGCACCTAAAACCAACTTCATAATGACTTGACTAAGCTCACAACCAATCCCTTGGAAGAAAAGGAGGGAAAGCTGGTTATTTCACCAAAAATAGCCCTCTTTGACCTGACCGATACCAGTTCCTACCCGACCGCCATCGGTTGCGAAACTGCCATCAGTTCCCCGTAAATGACCACTTCTAACCAAAAACAAAGGATCGGATTTTCATTTGATCGAGAGAAAGGAGGAGAAATCATTGAAAGGATCTGGATTTTGCTTGGCCGAGCAGAGACAGGTGAAGAAATAGGAAGAGTTTGCAGAGAAGGACATCGAGCCCAAGACTGCAACTGAATAACCAGAGCCCAGTAACACTCATCCGAGCATCAGAAGAGGAGATAACTCGTCTTGGATTGTTAGATCATCCAACTTGGGTTCTGTCTTCATCATCACAATCCTGAAACCTGCATCTGCATTAGGGACGAGTAAGTAGTGTTTTATATGTTTCTAAGCACCATTTTCTTGAGCCTGTTGATTAATAGTAATCATAAGTTTATTTCCTAGATCTACTATCAGCAACATACTGCACTTAACCTTCACCCATACATCCTGATATTGCCCAAAAGGCCATTTTACCACACTCTGAGTCTTCCCTGTCCTCCCATCATTCCCCTCAGCCATCCCCCAATCTTAATAACCCCACACTCACCTTGCAACCAACCTCTATCAAGAAGCACTTAGATTACTGACCCTACCGGTATCATTTATACCCTACCGGCAGCGGTTCTCTAACCACGGTCGGTTACCCAGTGACTGGCGTCAGTCACTGTGACTTATACCCCAAAACCTTATTCTCGCCTATTTGCCACCTAACAACCTCAGATCCAGTCTGGTTTATCCCTATAACTCGACCTGGACGTATCAACGACTAATAACCGAACAAACAACGTGACACTTTATTATTGATAATTTAGCTTCTATTGCTTTGCAACGAGATACCTAAATCGTGATTTTGCAATATATTTCTTTGTTATCATTTGTGTTAATTCGTATTAAAAGGGGAACTGACCACCTTCGAAAGGAAGTTTTATATTTCCTAGGCCTAAGGTAGATCCCTCATTTATTGTCTAATTAAAATTTGGTGGTCCTGTATTCTTACTTGCAGGTAGTCCTTCCAAGACAAAAAGGAGTTCTTCGCAGTCGATTTGATCTCTCTCTACGGTACGTGCACACCATCTCAACATTTAACAGGTATTCCTTCTAGCCCTAACCCTTATCTGTTTCTCAAAGGAATGAAACAAAGGACATTTGCAATATTTTTCATACTTCTATCATATGCATAAAACCATATAAATAGAAAATTGCTTAAGCAATTTTACAAAACCACGGGTATCAAAACCATGGGTAAAAACTGTCCCATAAACCTATTGGTCAAAATCCCACCCATATGAGAAAATCACGTTTCCCGATATATCGGGCATGTTTTAGGCCCAAAAAATTTACATAAAAAGTGTACAATACTCTTAGTGTACAGTCTTCAACATTTTCACACATGAAAACAGGCTCCACAACCTAACAATCTCCCACTTGGAGACTAGTTTTCCTCTGAGCAAGCTTCTCAACCATTCACCAGTTTCCATGAAGACTAACCAAAGCTGAACACAAATTCATTTTTTCCCTTTTGAACACCTTGGTCATCATGTCTACAGGATTCTAATTGGTATGGATCTTCTCCAACTTCAACTTCTCTTCCTCCAAATTTGTCCTGATGAAATGGTACCTTAACTATATATGCTTCATCCTAGAGTGGAAATCAAAGTTCTTAGCTAGGTGTATAACACTCTGACTATCACTATGTAGCTTTCCTTCCTCCTACTTATGCCCCAACTCCTCAAGCAATTGTTGTAACCAAATAATTTCTTTGCTTGCCTTTGTGGTAGCAACATACTCAACCTCTATGGTTGACAAAGCCACCAACTTCTGTAGTCGTGAAATCCAACTCATTGCTGTCCCACCTATAGTATAAACATAACATGTCGTGCTCCTCCTACTGTCTACATCTCTAGCCATATCTGAATCTACATAACCACACAAAGTGGTGTCTGATCCACTATATCAAAAAAATATCCCCATGGTCCCTCTCAAATAATAAAGGATCCAGTTTACTACCTGCCAGTGATCTTTGCCTAGATCACTCATAAATCTACTCACCACTCCCAATGTATGGGCAATATTAGGCTTGGTACACACCATGGCATACATCAAACTACCAACTACTGATGAGTAAGGTACCTTGGACATTTGGTTTCTCTCCTGCTCTATCTTGGGACACTGCTCCTTTGATAACTTGAAATGGCCTGCCAAAGAAGTCCTAACTAGTTTAGCATCTTGCATATTAAACCTCTCCAAGACTTTCTTAATGTACTCTTCCTAAGATAAAGTTAGATTTTGTTCCTTCCTATCCCAAGATATCCTCATACCAAGGATTTGTTTGGCTGCCCCCAAATCCTTCATAGCAAAGGATTCACTTAACTGTTTCTTGAGTACTTTTATTTCCTGCATGTTTTTACCTGTAACCAACATGTCATCTACATACAGAAACAGGATAATATAACTGACATCCTCAAGTTTCTTTGTATACACGTAATGGTCAGAATGACATCTAATATAACCTTGCTCCATCACGAAGCTATCAAATTTCTTATACCATTGACGTGGAGCTTGTTTCAAGCTAGACAAGTTTTTCTTCAGTTTACACACCATCTCCTCTTTACCTTTGACCTCATAGTCCTTTGGTTTCTGCATATATAGTTCCTCCTCCAAATCACCATGGAGAAATACAGTCTTTAAATCAAGCTATTCTAAGTGCAAGTATTTTGCTATAACTATTCCTAGAATAGTTCTAAATGAAGTCATTTTTACTATTGGAGAAAAAATCTCATCAAAATCTATACCCTTTTTCTGTGCAAACCCCTTGACCACCAACTAGGCCTTGTATCTTTTCTTGCCTCCTCCTTCCTCTTTGACTCTGAACACCCACTTGTTATGTAATGCTCTTTTTCCTTCAGGTAGCTTCACCAAATCTCATGTCTGGCTCTCCATGAGAGCCGGATGCTCCTCATCCATGGCTTGCTCCCACTTCTTCCTGGCATCTACTTGCATTGCTTCATCAAAGCTCTTTGGCTCTCCAATATCAATGAGTAATAAATAATAAAGAGAAGGATAAAAATGTTTAGGTTCTCTTCTTACCCTAGAAGACCTCCTCAATATAGGAGTTTTGGGTTCCTGAACTGATTCATGTGTCACTTTTCCATCCGAAAGATCCTCTACCACTGCATATTCTTTCTTAGGTTCTTCCCAAATTTCTTGCAACTATTTCTTATACATGACTTTCTTATTAAAGACCACATCCCTAGATCGAATGATTTTCTTGTCCTTAATACTCCAACATTTATATCCAAAGTCGTCACCACCATAACCAATGAAAGTACATTTTTTTGACTTAGCCTCTAGCTTGGTCCTATCATCCTTGTCTATATGAATAAACACCTCACATCTAAAGAATATAAGAAATGAATAATCAACTTTCTTACCATACCAAGCCTCCTCAGGTATGCCTCCATCCAAGGCACTTGAGGGTCCTCTATTTATCAAGTACACAGCTATGCTCACCGTTTCTACCCAAAAAGAAAGTGGTAGTCCTGCATGTAACCTCATGCTCCTAGCACATTCAATTATTGTTCTATTCATCCTTTCTAATACCCCATTCTACTGCAGAGTTCCTAGAACTGTATTTTTCCTGTGGATTCCATTCTTAGAATAGTAATCATCAAATTCATTGCTGCAATACTCCCCTCCATTATCTGACCTGAGACATTTTAGCTTAAGACCTATTTCATTCTCTACTAAGGCTTTCCATTTAACAAAAGTGTCAAATACATAAAATTTGTTTCTAATACAATAAACCCAAACTTTCCTTGTTGCATCATCAACAAAAGTAAAAAAATAACTTGAACCCCCAAGAAATGATACCTGAGCCAGCCCCCGCACATCATAATGTACCAGCTCTAACTTACTCTTTCTTTGTAGGTCTAACCTTGATAAACCTTGCTCGCTTTTGTGTCCTAGATATGCAGTCCTCACAGAACTCTAAACTTGTTTTTGTATATCCATGCGAATCCTTCTTTATGATCTCCATGCCCTTATGGCTCATATGACCGAGCCTATAGTGCCACAATGTTGTATCTACTTTTGAAGCCACAAGATTACAAACATTAGTGTTATAAGTGGTTAAATACAAGGTTCCAACCTTCTTACCTCTTGCCACCACAATAGCACCCTTGGTAACCTTCCAAGCGTCCACTGTAAATATCACAATACAACCATCACTTCCCAACTACCCTGCAGATATCAAATTTCATCTTAATGTAGGAACATGTCTAACATCCTTTAATAGCCAAGTATCCCCATTCTACATCTTAACCTAAACAGAACCTTTTCCAAATATGCTGCAAAGCTCATCATCACTAAGAAAAACATGCCCAAAATCTCCTTGAACATAATCAAAAAAACAATTCCTATGTGGAGAAGCATGGAAAGAAGCCCCCGAATCTAAAACCCAAGATTCAGTAATATTGTGCAAAGAAAGAATCAAAGCATCCTGACATACATTACCTGTTGCCACATTTGCCTCCTTGTTTTCTTCCTATTGTTTCTTCTTATCCCGAAGCTCGCAACATTCCTTCTTTGCATGCCCAGACTTTCCACAGTGCCAACATACTATCTTGCTTTTGGATTTTAACCTTTCCTGATCCTTTGATTTTCCACGGTTTCTTTTATTCTTTTGTCTCCTTCTAGTTTCCACTGTCAAAGCATTCCCTGAAGTAGAAGATTCACCAGAGATTTTTTTTTCACATTTCCTCGCTTAGAATCACCCCTACAACATCCTCAAACTTCAACTTTGAGTTAGCAGGAACCGATTTTCTTACCGCCATTACCAAGATATTCCAACTCTCAGGGAAAGAGCACATAACTAATAAAGCCCTAACTTCTTCATCAAATTCTATTGTAACTGAAGCTACCGTATTTACAACCGTATTAAAATCATTTAGATTATATGCTACAGAACCATTCTTAGACATCTTCATATTTTACAAATTTTTCATTAAAAATATCTTATTAGAGGCGGAGGGTTTTTTATACAACTTCCCTAATGCATCCATTAGTTCTTTTGTAGTCTTTTCCTTTGAAACATTAAATAATACCGAAGATGCAAGACACATCCATATTGTCCCAAGTGCCTTCCTATCTAGCAAATCCCATTCTGCATCTGTCATGCTTGAGGGTTTGTTCCCCTTCTCAAACAATGGAGTATAAAGATCCTTCTGATAAAGGTAATCTTCTATCTGCATCTTCTAAAGACTAAAATTATGCCCATTGAATTTATCAACCCTAGATCTTCCATCATCTGTCATAGCTCCCACTCAAGATAAAACTGTCTCTGTGATTCAACACTTCAGCAAACCAAACTAGACTTTGATACCAATTATTAGGAAATAAGGGATAAAATATGTGGAATAATCCCTCACAGAATTGCAACAATAGAGACTAATATGCAAAAAATATTAAAGATCTCAAATAAAAGTGTAGATTAAAATAACACAACACAAAGAGACAGTATTTAATGTGGTTCACCCAATTTGGGCTACGTCCACCAAGAATCACTTGCTCAAATTTTATTACAAGCCACCACTCTCTCAAAACAATACCTAGATTTGTTTGGAGCTATGCTCAACAAACACTACAAAATTCACACCCAAATTCGAAGCACATCTGTAATGTTTTTCATAATTCTATCATAAGCATAAAACCATATAAATAGACAACTACTAAAGTAGTTTTACAAAACCATGGGAAAAAACCGTCCCATGAACCTATGGGTCAAAATCCTGCCCATATGAGAAAATCACATTTCCTGATATATCGGGCACGTTTTAAGGCCCAATTTTTTTTTTCAGGGGCTACGTCCCCAAACCCCGGTGAGGATAGAAAAGTGTACAATACTCTTAGTGTACAATCTTCAATACTTTCACACATGAAAAATGGCTCCATAACCTAACAGATTTTACGATATCCTTCCTGCAACTCAGCAACACCTGGGCTCAACTCAACTGGCAACTCAGTGCATTGGCCTCTTAGCCCAGCGAGTCCTCTCAGCAACTCGGTGTCAACTCATGCAACACCCATCAGCTCGGTTCATGCTCAACCATTCCTTGTAGACTTGTCAGGTGAGAGAGGAACTTGGGTAGGTAGGTCAGGATGGGAAAGGTGAGATGGGGTGAATAGGTGAATCACAAGAGTGAATTTCCATATTGGGAGGTGAGTGGAGGGGCTCAACTTGGTGTGAGGGAACATTGAGGGAAGGTGCCCGAGATGAGTGAGTTGGAAGGTGAGATCGAGGGGTTGGTCGGGACGAGTGGTCGACCGGTGAGTTTTCTCGCTACAATGATCATGTCGTGAGTGGGAAGTGATGGGAGGAGCTTAGAAAGGAGCTCGATGCTAGGAGCGGGGAAGTGGTCATAGTGCGGGTGGAAAAGGAGTTACAGGGGTGACTAAGAGGTGAGCTCATGAGTCAAAGTGGAAGGATTTCTTTCACCTTTAGGAGAGTGAGATTCGGTGAGGTAGGGTGAGGGGAACAAAGTAGGGATGCATAGGGGGAATGCCAGGCATGGCATATGTGGAAGAGTTGACTAGGTGCACTCTATGGGTGAGCTCACATGTGGAGTGGGATTATCAGCTGAGTCCAACAAGTAGCAATGGTGTGCACCTTTCACTTTAGACTCCAAAAGAGGTGGAGAGATGCTCTAGCTCAAAAGTGGAGCATGGGAGTAGATGGGGTCCATAGAGCCTCCGCCACTTAATAGTTAGGTCAGGGGTGAGATTGGTCATAAGCATGGAGTGCTTCCATGGATACGTTACTTCAAGGACAAGGGTCTTTCAGGTCAGGATTAAGCTGGATGAGAGGAGAGTTCCTGCTCGTGCTGATCATCATCATATGGAGGACTTATCAGGAAGTTTGGGTTACTTGTGAGGGAGTGGGGCTTAGGGTGAAATGAGGAGTCCAGGGGAGCATAGAATAGGGAGGATTCGGTCGAGTTTTTCTATGGATACTCAGTCACATACTGTGGGTGAGTGTGCATTTTTTGTTGAGGTTAAGTCAGAGGTGATAATCCTCTTAGGGATCGTGTGACGACAATTGGAATGACACATGAGTGGACTTGGCTCCACTGTCAGGGGTGATGAGAAGATTGTGCACTTAGTTCTGGATGTTGAGAGTACTATAAAGGACTTGTGAACAATCTTTCATGGGAGAAATCCAGAAAGTGATGGGGACACTTCCAAGAGTCTGGGATCAGGTCTGGTCGGGTAGGTCTATGGGATAAAATACTCAAATGGAGGGTGGGAGGACAGGGACAGGGGAAGGTCGCAAGCATGACCTATGTGAGGCCCCTTTCACTCCTCTACCTTCATTGGATGGCTCAGGAACTATTAAAAGATCACTCTGAGGGGGAGAAGTTAGCCCAGTCATGAAAGTGACTGAGCTTGGATCTGGACCTAAAATGGTAGGCGTATTGGGGTGTGGGGTACAGTTGAGATGGAGCTAGGGGAATTTGGCACAGTGAGAGTGACATGGTAGCTCCATTGTGGTGGTGATGTGAGGTTTGAACTGGGACTCTTACCAGTGGATGGAATGAGCCCGAGTCTCTATAATTGATTGACCCTGGGTGGTGGATCCATTTAGGGGATTGTGGGAAAAAATAGGGATGGGTGTGGGGAGATGTGCACGAGTAACGTTGGCATGAATCGGCTGGGTAGGTAGGGTCAGGGTGGGGGTGAGCCATCTCAGCCGAGCTAGCCAAGGTTTTGACCAACTCGTGACATTACCTTTGGTTCCTTTGTGGTCTTTTGAGGGGTAGACCTAGGGTGTCACAGGTTAGGGGACCAAAGATGAAGAATTAGAAAAATGGTAAAGGTGACCTTAAGTTTCCTTGGTGGTTATGTAAAGGACGATGAACTGAAAGAAAGTGATGATAATGTGAATGCCATGAAAGGAAAATGAGCACAAAGGTGTGCAGAAGGTAGTGGATGCCCCAAGTTGTTCATTCCAGTCCACAGGTATAGCATGATCATGGTATTGTAAATTGAATCATAAGGGGGAAGTAGCTAGTAGCTGTACATGGGTTATAGATCTGTTAGAGTGGAAGTGTTATACATTCCTATTGTATCCCTGGTATTGAAACAAAGTGTTGGTGAACACATGATTGAGCTCTTTGTACATGGATACCTGTGAGACAGGATGATCTGATATCTAAAATGACCCATCTTTGAACAAGGTCTAAACTTACATAAGGAGAGTGTTATGTAGCTCTTTTGGTGGATGTTTTTCCATCTGAGTTTTCATGTCACTGCTGTGAATAAGAGTTAATTGACATTTTAAAATGAAGTACCACATGAGGCTTAGTGTCAGTGAACACATTTATCATTTCTAACTTTCTCCCTCATCCTAAGGTACGAGTGAAGGGGGGACGATTGATGTGCATTATTTTCCATGGAAGGAAATTTTAGGTGATGTCATTGTTCTGCTGCCACCTAGGCGAGATCATAAGGTCCCCGATGGAGATACATGTTAGGGGTCATTACTCGCATCATTTCTCTACTACCAGCGTCAGTGCATACAGTGCGCTCATGATAGATATACATTGAAAGACCCCTAAGAGAGAGTATTTTAGATGAATGTAACTTTTTTTTTTTTTCTTGTTTTGATCATGGCTGACGCTTTAGGCTTTTACTCATATTTTTTCACATTCTATTTAGATACACCCTCTTGGTTTTATGAGATAGAGGTTTAGAACCATGTGTGGCTTGGTAATGAGGTTATACCCATGTAATTGAATCTGTAGAGATACACATTTGAAAGTTGATCAACAAATAATGCTCCTGAGATCTCTTCACACTACCATTCACACCTTGTTAAGATGTGCACATAAGCGTCCCTCGTGGATGCTCACTTGTGAGTTTTGAACCCTCTTAGATAACTAAGGTGAGTAAAAGTTAAGTCAAGAGACAAAGTTCATGACAAATGTAGTTAGAGAACATAGTTGACTTCAAAAATGTGACAAGATTTATCAAAGTCGTTCACAAAAATCCAGTGAAGAAAACCAACGAACATGGAAATGTGAATGAACTGTGAATGAAATGTGTGGTAGTGAATGTTGAATTGGAGTGAAATAATCAATTCAGGGTGGAGCAAATAGAGGAAGAAGTATCCATGAGCAAGTGTGTGATACATTTAGCTAAATTTTTGCAAGCTAAGATGTTCCAGTTGTGTAAAGGAAATGAGATGTGCAGATTTGTGTATGTCAAAGTGGGTGAGTAGGATGGTATAGACTTTCCTTAGGCAATGCACTAAGAGAAATCAAAGTTCGTGTTTGAATTTTCCATGTCAGATGATGAGAAGAGAGATGCTACTGATCATAACAATGCAAATCATGTTAATCCAAGTGAATTGTCTTGCAATGGGAAGGTCCCCACTATGAGAATAGAGACTAGGTGAAGTGAGAATCACCACATAACAAAGTGATTATAGAAGCACAGTGATAGATGAGATAATGGTGTTGACGTGGTATGGGAATGAAATTGCTGATAAGTGAAGAAGGCAGGGGAAATATAGAAGTCATAGTATAGTGGCAGGTGAAGAACACTGAGTGTTGGGATGAATCATGTAAGAAGAGGTGTTAAGTGTTATTCTTTGGATGTTCGAGACATAAAGTCTAGTGAGTCAAAGACATGCACGAGATATGAAGTGATTCAATGGTCAAGCTTCATGATGAGACTATGAACCAAGCTAGCATGAGTGAAGCTAGTAGATTATATCATGTGGATGAGGGGTCACCACAAAGAAGGATAGTGTGCAAATAGAGTCATATGCTAAAGTGAGACTATGAGATGACTGGGTGTGAGGATTAAGAGAAGTAATGGTAATGTGAAATCACCATAGAAATAGAGGGGAAATATGAAGTAAAGTGTGAATGTGGTGCAAGTGAGAATGTGGGAGAATTTCTTAGACTTATATTGGAAAGTGTACTTGGATTTGGAGGAAAATTGTGAGGCCTAATGGAGAAAGTTTTTCATATGCACATGGAGCAACAAAAATGGCCCCTAGAACCTTTCCAATTAGTCTACAGCTCCATTAATGCCTTGTCTTTGGTAGCTACTGTGCTCTGAACCTTCTGCTAGTTGAAAATTTTAAATTTTACTTTCCTGGACCATTATAGTTCTTGGAATTATGTCCACATTTGGATAACTGTGGTCATTGACAATTGAGACGAAGTAATAGCTTAAAAATTGGCATTATTTCTACTTACATTCCGATAACATTGGATAGCCAACTACCACTTTCTAATAAGGCATGAGAGGTAATTTCTTGTCCCATACAGACTATAATTATATTTGGAATGAGTCATCATCAAAATTAGTTGTGGCGAAAACATGTTGTGATTACCCAAGGTCACCAGGAAGCCAAAATGGGATTTTCCGGAGCATTATAGAACAGTTAAAATGACTCTCCTCTACTAATTAAAAATAGTAAATTCCCTATATGGCTGCTTACATTGGTGAGGTAGGATTTCTCGGCTTACCAAAACTTTGACCGAGGCAAGGGTAATGTGCTACAAAGATCACTAATGAGTTGCATGTTCATCACATCACGATGGTTGAGAAGAGACAAAAATCACCTTTCACTAAATGATATTAAGCCTTCCATCTTAGACATTTACTATTAAATAGTAGGACCATGTAAATCAAAGGAAGTATTTGGCATCAATGAGGCATAGAGGGATGATCATCTTCCAGGGAACTTGTGACAATGTTTTATCACTTGACATCTCACTACATTTTAGTTCGGCAGTCACATCGGTATGATCATTACACATGTTGGGAGTTACAGGTTTCATCATTATCGAAACAATTCACTGGAATGTTGGTTTGAGTGTTTGTGAGCTAATACTGAAGTGATTTTGCCACCAGTCTATGCCCTAAGGAGTTCAAAGATTCAGAATCTCACTACATTTAAGAGATTCCCTACATCCCCGTTAATGAGTGCACCAACATACTTGTACTCAGGAATGACATATCCTCTTCTATCTTCTCTCTATAACTTTCTCTCTCCTTGGTCCCTCGGAAGTCATAGGTTAGGGGTAGGTGTTATATTTATTTCCATTAGATTTATTTGTTGCAATAGTTTAGGAAGAGGAACCACCCTTCTCTAGAGGATTGCTTCAACTACAA
This sequence comes from Taxus chinensis, assembly GCA_019776745.2. Lineage (NCBI taxonomy): Eukaryota > Viridiplantae > Streptophyta > Pinopsida > Cupressales > Taxaceae > Taxus > Taxus chinensis. Next base: position 719,619,501 of record CM034154.1, read on the forward strand.
GGTCCAACACCTTGTAGCAGTTCCATGTTAGCTAGTCACATTGCTTGCCTTAACACACTCACATGCTAAGAAATCATAAGGTGTTGTGATTTGGTGATAACACAACCCTTTCCAAATCATCCCCCATCTACTAATCAACCACAAAAAAAATCCCATTCTCCCTCACCATACTATCAATACCATCACTACAACATTACCCATTCCTGAGTCCACATCAATACCTATTGAACAACCATCAACATCTACCGAACCTATCAACATCGACCAAGTCCTCATTCGTTAGGAATAATATTGAAACCATTCTCCCATCCTTATCAGATGTTATTACTGAATTCATTTCCACACCAATCACATATTCTAGCATAACCATACCTACGCCTATGCCTCAATTTGAAAATATAACCATGATACCTCTTGAAAAAATTATGACACAAACACCTCCGCATAAGGAAACTGTGAACCATATTCATACCCCATCTACAAAACCAATTATCTTTACAACAACGAATATGAAACCTATTAAATCTATAACTCATTTAGATATCATCAACCACATCATTCCAACTCCTCTTCCTTCATCAACACCTACTTCAACAACCACACATATCTCATCCAAAACCACAAAGGGACCTCATAAACAGGGTGTTGTTCGGGTTTTTAATAACCCTTACTATGTCCCCTAGATCAGCATTGCTTGTGTGGCCCTCGATCCCTTATTCTTAGTAATCACCCTATTATTTCAGGTCTGAATCCCACTTACCAAGCCTCCACACTAGGCCCTCACCCTTCATCTTTCACACCATCCAAGACTCCTTAGTGATAGATAACTTAACATCCCACAGTTAAAATGTTACTTCCTCCTAAGAATAAGATACATAAAACTTCACTATCATCCACATTTGCACCTAGGGGCGTTATGTGACTATTTTAGATAACATCCTTCAGCAATCACTTATAACATTACCAACTCCTAAACCATCAAACCCATGAGGATGGAAACCTGCATGGTATGACTTCAATGTCTCTTGCGATTATCAGAGGACATGAGGTCATTCCATAGATGATTGTAAGGCCTTCCACCTAAACACTCAAAAACTCAATAATCTATCTTTCCTTCATTCTGAACTAAATATAACATCATCATCTTCATCTAAATCTAAATAACCCATGTCCAAAATCTCTACCCATCAAGTTGACATTGTACACATAACTACTCGCTCACAAAACTATGACATGGATCCTTCAAAACCTAAGAAAACCAAAAAAATTATGGCCATACATCCACCTTCAAAGTTATTCTCTTCATCTAAAAATCCTAAAGTATCCTTCTCCATATATCCCAAAACGTCTACTAAAAAAATGTCACCCAAATCCAACGTTTCAATACTCCTCGCACCACCTTCATCATCCACCTCAATACAGAAGGTTGTTATTAAATAATTACACCAATATCCCATCGAATGTCACTTTACAAACTAGTGCAGACATCATGTTCTCATAAAAAATCCATGATTGAAGCCCTACAATCAATAACAGTACCAACAAATGACCCTTCATCTTTTAAAAACTTTGTGGGGGGCCTAAATGCATCCACATCCATATCATTTGAGTCATCTAAGATTCCCTCACTTAGGCCTGAAGAGCATGACTTACCACTTTTTATCACTAGTCAAACCAATGATGTCCTCATTATAAGGGTCATGATTGATGGGGGCGTAGCTATCAACATTATATCATCCATTACTTTCAATCAACTTAAACTATCCCATTCCATCATTGGTCAAACTCTAGTTTTATTACCATCCTTAAATGACACTATTGCACCCACATTAGGTATTGTTATCCTACCAATTAAATTTGGTGTTAAGACATTACATGAACTCTTCTACATTATAGAAGGAGAGCTCCAAGATAACATGTTGTTAAGATGCCCATGGATATGTACTATGCAGTGTATTCCCTTTATGCTTCATTGATGTCTCGAATATGAACATGAGGGTCAAAAATTCACAGCCCCCATAGATCCAAATCCCTTCACCAAATGTTACATGAAATATCTTCTAAATGAAATTATCATACCTAAATCCACATCAGAATCATCTGACGAAGCATCTACTAACACATATAGATTATTCCTCCCTTAGTGACATTGTAAAATGCCTCACACTGGGGGAGTACCACCTTCTCATGCTCAACTTCATCCCCTCACCTAAGACTTATGGTCATCCTGATAAGTAACCCATGTACGAGCCTAACGTAGGAGATGTTATCCCTTACGGTCCTACTCACCTAAAAAAACATTTTCTGTGGGGGACTTGATCATCCTTCATCTCGTTCTATCAATCCACACCATGCCATGCCTTTCACATTAGACTTCAAATCCTTAGATAATCCAAATTTTGCTTATATGTACCTTCACCATTGTGCATGGAAAGGTTTTGGCCTTGGCCATTATGAATAGGGAATACATGACTTGATTGTCCAACGCTCCCTTAAAACGTATGAGATACATGGCTTAGGTTACGAGAAACCTGGCTCTTACCCATCCAAACCCACTACATCCATGCATATCACTAAACTAGAACCGTCGTCACCCACAACCCTTGATGATATTACGGACATGGATGACGTTGTATCCATCCCACCTAATAAATTTTGAGTCAATATTATTCCCTTAGGTCCTTTGAAATTTTCAATCCAATCATGTCACTAAACAACTTCCTCTTATCTAGATAGAAATGATTGAATAAGATTCACCCACATTTAATATCCTTCATTTTCATGACGATCAAGACATCCTTTCCCATATGGGAGTTGAGGATCATTTCCTTTAGAAATATCTTTCGTTAGACACATCAACCCTTCTTAACGAATCCACTATCGATGTTAACTTAGGAACCCCTATAGATCGTCGCATACTTAAGGTCATTCAATATCTTAATCCACATGAACTTGAATATTTTACCACCTTCTTATCAAAATATAGCCAATCTTTTTCTTGGTCATATAATTATATTACTGGTATTGATTCTAATATCTTCCTACACAACATCGTAACATATCTAGATGTTAAGCCTATTAAGAAGAAACTTTGTAGCATGCATCCCCGTATAACTCTCCTTATTAAAGAAGAGTTAAAATTTATTTTATCTAATAAATTCATCATACCCATTGATTATCAACAATGGGTCTCTAATATCATTCTTGTAACCAAATCCTTAGGACAGTTATGCATTTGTACAGACTTTAGGGATATCAATATTGTTTGTCCTAAAGATGATTTCCCTCTTCCAAACATGGATCATCTTGTCGACCTAATAGTATACCATGAAATGATCTCCCTTATGGATGGTTTTATGGGTTGTAATCAAATTTTTTATCACCACCAATGATCAACAAAAAAAATTATTTTATCACTCCTTGGGGAACCTGCTGCTACCATGTCATGCCATTTGGTCTTAAAAATGCAAGAGCTACTTAACAACATGCCATGACATACATTTTTCATGACCTCATACACAAAATAGTAGAAGACTATGTTGATGATCTATTAGGAAAATAAAAACAATGCAAATATCACCTTGTTATCCTTGAATCCATCTTTACTCGTCTCATTCAGTATTGCCTTCATCTCAATCCTGTAAAGTGTGTTTTTGGTGTTCTCACTAGAAAATTTTTAGGATTCATCATATCTATTTGAGGTATTTAATTTGACCCAAAAAAGGTTAAAGACATTATTGAAATTCCTCCTCCACCCAATCTTAAAAAACTATGCAACCTTCAAGGTAAACTGCAGTCCATATGATGCTTTATATCACAATTTTCTTATCATTGTCAACCATTTCATCATCTTCTCCACAAGGACATAGAATTTCATTGGGATTATGATTGTCAGAAAGTTTTTGATGAAATTAAACAATATCTCCTATCACTACCTATGTTTTCTCCACCTCATGAAGGAGAACCATTTTATCTATACATATCTTATTTATATCATGCTCTAGGAGCCATGCTTTCTCATCATGATAGCCAAGGTCATGAACAAGCCATATACTGTATTAGTCGTACACTCCATGAATATGAAACTCATTACACCAAATTTGAAAAGTTGTGTTGTGCCTTATACTTCACCACTTCTAAATTACATAACTATCTTCTCAATCACAAAAATTATGTCATCACTAGCTTCAATCCACTCAAAACCATGTACTCTAAACCATATCATAGTGACCGTAAAACTCGATGGCTTATGCTTATGATTGAATTTGACCTCGAGTTTATATCACAAAATTCTGTTAAGGACTAGGATATTATAGATCATCTAGTTGACTCTCCCCTTCCTGATAAGCAACTTCCTCAAAAAAAATTCCTGACAAATACATCAGCAATGTCGATGAATATGAATTTATTCTTGTCAACATTACCCTCTTTTTTTATGGTTTTAAGTGCCAGCAAGGGGGAGGGGATGGTGTAGTCCTCATACCTTCTTGGTAAATTCCCATTATGTTATCATTCAAACTCAACTTCGAATGTACCAATAACATGGAAGAGTATGAAGCTTTAATCATGGGACTCACAACCGCTATTCTCTTAGGTGTTCACATTTTAGAAATATATGGAGATTCAAAAAATTTAATTAGTCAAGCTAAAGGAGAATATATATGTAAAATGAAATCTTGCAAACATATAAATCCAACGTTGACTTTCTCCTCATATCCTTTGATCATTACACCATCCAAATCATCCCACGACCCTCTAACAAATTTGCAGACACAATGGCCTCTTTAGGAGCCCTCGTTCTAATAGAAATTAAAGAATCAATAGACAACACTAAATTATTTGTGGTTTTTCAATGGTTGGATTAAACCTCACATCAAAATGAACTACCTCCTATCAACATTGTTGAAAATAATCCAATTGATTCATGGTATACTAAAATTTATGACTACTTAGCAGAATCTAAAATCCTATCCGACTTGTCATGTAACGCTAAACAATCATTCCTTCAATGAGCCACTCACTTTGTCATCATAGACAATGTACTTTACAAATATATTTGTGATGATATTGTGTTAAGGTGCCTTAGATCACATGAATCAACCAAAGCGATCGACGAAGTTCATGATGGTATTTGCGGAGGAAATTTTAGTGGAAATTCTATTGTTAAATGTGTCATACAGCTAGGGTATTACTGGCCTACTATCACTAAAGACTGTTGTGCATTTGTTAAAAAATGCATGAAATTCCAACTTCATTATGATCTCATCCATGTCCCTAGTCAAGCAGTACAACGCGCTCAGGACTTATGACCTTTCTCTCAATGGGGGTTATACCTCATTGGTGTTATCAATCCTAAATCATCTCAACAACATCACTCCATTATCACAGTTATTGTGTATTTCACTAAATGGGTTGAAGTTATCCCTTTAAAGTCAACTAAATAAGGATCTATCACAAATTTCATATCTCAATACATCATATGTTGTTTTGGTGTTCTCCATAAACTTGTCACAGACAATGGAAACTCTTTTAAGAAAAATAACTCAAGAATCTCTATGAAACCTTCAACATTAAAATCAGCTATTCATCACCTTATTATCCACAAGCAAATGGATGGGATAAAGCCTCTAATAAAATGCTTGATAAAATCCTTATGAAAATAGTAGACGATGCAGGCAGGGATTGACATCTCCAAATCTCCTTTTCCCTCTGGGCCTACTGAACTAGCATATGTAATCTTACACAAGCTATGCCCTATTCACTCATCTACAGATCTAAATTTATCCTACCTCTTTAAGTTCAAATTCCATCACTTTGTGTGTCCCTTAAATACTTCATTCCATATGAAGAATATCGCCAAGACCACTTACCACAACTTGAACTGTCAGATGAAAAATGTCTAATGACCCTCAAAAATCATCAAGTCTATAAAAAACACATTAAAAGATCTTATAACAAACATATCGAAGAACATGACTTTAAAATTAGTGAACTTGTGATTAAATAAAATCAAAATGTCATTCAAATAGAACAAAGTAAACATGGAAAGTTTACCCCTAATTGGATTGGTCCATACGTTATCACTCACAATTATGGATTGAGAGTGTATCATATCACTTCCCTTGATGGTGAACCTAAAAAAGGAACCTCTGAATTCTTTGCACTTTCATCCTTTCTACTATGAAATGATTGATCGTTATGATAATAGATACATCTAAGATCTTATCACTCTCTAAAACCATCCATCTTATCACAGTAATGATTTGAAAGCATGTGGTTATCCATCATTATCCTAAATGTACCTTAAAGATGAGCACCACGGCTCTGTTAATTTCTTCTTTCACTATGAACAAGTTCCTACTTTGTAGGAACCCCTTAATCATTACACCCACCTACCCTGTATCAACTATATACATGACATGGGGCACATTTGTGTGGTTAATATACACATCATCTCCCCTCCTCAAAATTTTCTATTAAGGTCTTACCTTCAGCTAAAAAATGTATGTAAAGTCATTGGATTATTTTTCCCAAAAATAAAAATTACAATAGAATGATCCCTTGAACGATAGCTATGTAAAATATAGAATTATTATTAAAAAAATAAGAAATAGGTTGATCCCTTGAAGGAAATATACCAATCAAAATCATAGACTGATCCTTCGAAGGAAGGCTATCTTGTAAAAGCCAAAAATAAAAACTATTAGACCATACCCTCGAAGGATGGCTACCCATGTAAAAGGATTCCCACATTAATCAACCTTAAAAAATATCAATATCAAAAGCATCTAGGAAATATTCCCACCATCGATTAACTTTCCCATTATAGTAGACTTTCCGCATTGATCAGTTCACTTCAAAATCAATATGTAAAGCTGGGGCATTTCTCTATGAACCCATTGAAAAGAAGACCCCTTTTCTCGTATTAATCTACACACATACAAACCCCTTTCGTGTTATAGGAAGATAAATTTATTTTACCCCCTTTTGTCACTAATATCTTGTGTAACTACTTATTGATAATCTCATTAAAAAAATTTTAAATCTACAAGTGCATGATCTTTCAAAATCCATCACGTATGTTTCAAGTCCACAGTAGGGAAATCATTTCATTTTTACCCTATTTTAATTAGTCACATTTTTTGATACAATCCGTTTTGAGATCACATTTTAAGTCATTTGAATAATTAAAAATTCAACCACATTTAACTACAGTCTATCAAACATATTTACAAACCATACTTCTTGACATTAAATCTAATACATCCACCAAACACTAACACATATAAATTAAAAACATACATCACCATATACATTGAAACCATCAACACATGTAAATCAAAGAAGATAGGCCATAAACCTAATCATCATCATAATCATATATAAATCAAGTCCAATACTAAAGCCACAACAAAAATACATCAATGTCATACAAATAAGGGCTTTCATGTGTTCACCTTTTTCTTAGATTGTTTCTTAGGAGTGTTGACGAAATAGATAGGGCAACAGGCGTAGGAGGAATACCTATTCAAATGTTAGTTGATGGGTTGTTGCGCACGTATGAATTTCAAATCAATAGATGATTGTGAGATATTCCTTTGGCTAGGAGGAACTACTTGTAATGAAAACAAGACCACCAAAAGGAATTAGACAATATGGGCAGTGCACTGCCTAGCGTGAGCTAGATCCAGGAAGTATGATACTTCTTAGATGGTTGTCAGTCCACTATTTTAAACAAATTAATGTTGTAAACAAAGTAAATCCTATTGTTATTTAAAAATGATTTAGGTATCTCACTTAGAAACATAATAAGAAAATAGATCTAGTCTAACAGGCTAAGCTAGAATAGAATTCAAAGGTCAAACAATTGGTTCTGGGTTCTACAGGTCTGATAAAGGTCTCAGGTAGGTCACAAGTGAGTGAGGGTGAGGTAAAATTAGGTGGGTAGGTATTTGTTTAAGGATGTGTGGGAAAACACAGAGATCAGTGTCGATCAGGGGTGACTGACGACGATTAGGTATAACCAGTGCCAGTTATTGTGAGATCTGGAAATGTCACAGAACAGGGTTTTGGTCTCCTTTGTGATTGCACAAAGGATTTTGGTTGGTTGGGATGAGGTATTGGGTGGATGGAGTAGGATTTTATGAGATTTCAATGGGTATACAGAGGCGAAAATGTTGGATAAGGTCAATAGGGAGAAAGATAAACAATGGGTGATACAATAATGATGAAATGAAATAAACCAGAGAAGTATGATGTTATACTTACTTGGATTTCATTCTTGAAGGTCTATGTGTGAAGGATGGAGGTGTTGATGATGGGTTTGAAGGCTACAAGTGATCACCAACTGAAGAAAAGCTTCTGTATGGGTTGCATGCACACTCCTCTTTGCTTGGATAGATTAGATCGTGGCTGGGATGGTTGTGCAAGAGAAGATACTCAATCTCCTTCCTTGGATGTGATTTTTCACTAGAATTTTTCTCTCTGGAGATGCGTTATCTCTCTGAGATGTGTTATTTCTCATCAATTTTTCTCCCCAATGTTTTCCAACCTTGAGAATAAGGTAGTTTGGTGGTTAAAAGGGGTAACCGACAGCGGTTCGGCTTAACCGGTGATGGTTAGGGGTAACCGATGTCGGTCAAGGTGGGATTTCATAGGTTTACTAAAATTAGGGAGATCCTCTTGATTTTCTTGGATCTCATGTTGTTATCCCATGGATTAGACTGGGAGCTTCTTGTGAGCATGCAGGAATGTAGGCATTGATTTTTAGGGTTTGGGTAAGTCTTAGTTAGTTATGGTAACTTGCTAAGAGTAGGTCTTAGGTTGAGTTGGCTTGGTGAGGTGTCTAAGTGAGCTATATATGAAGATATTATTTAAATAAGATATTTAAATAATAAATATAGTGAGGATAAATCATTAATTTAATTAAATTAATATTAATGGGGTGAAGGGGTTCATGGCTAGGTAAATGTAATAAAGGGTGTTTATACATCGAGGGACAAAAGGGGAGTGTGACCTAATTTTAGTGTCTACATTTTGCCCCTTTTTGTTATGTAGCTTGTATTGGTAAGAAACGCTAACAAAAATAAGATGTGCTTGCCCCATGTGAGGGGGAAGATGATCCCTGTCAAACCAGGAACTGACGAGGCAGCAGGCTAAAGCAATGAGTGGTTTGATAAAAGGTAAATGTAAAGAAAAGGCAAGTGGGTACAGGGAAAAAGGAGTGAAAGGTCTCCTTGGGAAATATAGGTAATGGGTTAGGGTCAAATGTAGCAACAATCAAATGCATGCACACATATAAACTACAGCACACTACCGGGTTGAAGAGCAAACAAACTCTATGTTGTTTAAGGTTGATAGGTTTATCAAACAAGGTTTAAGTGAATCTGGTATATAGGGTATAGGATAAGGTTAGGAAGCACAATGTAGGCTAGGTGCAGGAATGTTTAGGTATGTTTCGGTACACCAAAGGTAGGGTTAGGATAAAAAGTCACGGTAATAGGCTAGGTAAGGTCATTAGGTCAATCAACATAGGTAACAGTGCCGCAAGGTATAGCGAACACATGAGGTAAAAGGTCACTAGCAATGGTCCAGGTCTAAATATCAAGATCACAGCATGGGTAAGGCTGAGGTAAGGGTAAAATAATGAGTCCCCAAAGGAGGAAAAATGGAGGTAGTAAATGATGAGGTCAGGAAAGGTAAGGTAATGGGTTGGGTAAAGGCATGGGGAAAAATAAAGGTAAAGGGTGGGGTAAAATGGAAAAGTAAGGGCAATGTGTAGGTAAGGGTGACCGATGGTAGTCATGGATAACTGACGTCGGTATAGGATAATTAGCGACGGTTAGGTAGGGTACAAGACCGATGCCGGTCAAGGGTAACTGACATCGGTTAGGTCAGGTTTAGTATAAAAACAAAAAATGTACATTTTTATTATTCATTTGTGAATTGTGAAGTGAAGAAAGGACAAACAAGAGAGAAAAGTGAGAAAAGCATATGGAGGAAACGGGACAGTGAGCTGGAAGTGTGGGTTGACGGTGGTTGGGTTGTTGAGTAGCGCATCCAAAAGATCGTATCAAGGAATTCGAGTGGTCGAAGGGTGTGGGTAAATATTTGGTGATGGCAGAGGTAGGAGCCGAATGTGCTACCGAGACGGTGGCATCGCGGCGAGGTAAGCACCTTAATCTTTAATGTTAATTGGTTTGAGTAGAGTTTTGTGGGTGTTTTTATTTTGTGGGCAGGAAAAAAGGTAAATTGGGTATGGGGGAAAAATAGAAAAAAAGAGGGGGGGGAGGGATAAGATATTGGATCGGTGGGGTGGGGAGGGGTTGTGGGGTACTATAGGTCAGTGTAGGTGGGGTAAAAGGGATAGGTGGGAGGGTTTTAGAAAAAGGGGGGTTTGGGAAGTCAGGAATTTTTCTATGACAGTGACCAACGTCGATCAATCTTGGTTAGCGTCAATCAGGTACAACCAGGATCGATCACCTATCAAGTTACTGATGCCAGTTACGTGGTAACCATGATCAGTCAAGTTGAACTAGTATTAGTCACCAAATAGGTGACTGATGCCGGTTTAAGGGTGACTGGAGTCAGTTAGGCTAAACCAGCACTAGTCAGGATTTTAGGCTCAAGGGTCCAAAAAAAAATGATGTAAGTTAGGTGGTTGAGATGGGTAAGGTAAAAAATAGGGTGGTGGGTAATGATAAGTGAGGAAGAAGGTCATGGTAAAGGTAGATTAATGTTGTGCTTGGATTGGATGCAGGGTCGATCGCAGTTACACATGTGAGACAAGGTTCTGCCGCTGCTGGTGACATTGCGCGGCCTAGCGACCCCTGTGGAGCTGTAGTACATGGAGGTAGTGGGCTTGAGTGGTATTCGGTGCTATCGACATGTTGTTCGGCACCATATTTTGATGGTCACACTCATCGATAGATGGGACTTTGCGACCAACACGTTCCACCTTTCGACGGGTGAGATGACTATCACCCTAGAGGACGTGTTCCATATTCTGAGGTTACCCATATTAGGGGCGCAAGTGTATTATATCTCCTGTGAGGCCTCACAAGAGCTGATCAGGACTATATTTGGAAAGGGGGTTGTGGAGTTGAGTTTCCATAGCATTAATTTGAGCTATGGTGATATGTACCTAGCCTGTCTGGATGAGATGAGGCTAGTAGTTTTATTGATGGAGGCAGTGTGTTGTTATGCACTGCCTGATGCAAAGGGTGGATGATTTCCCCGATCATTGATGGGGGTGCTCCATGATATGATGGTACATGAGACACTCTTCACCTGGGCACCATCATTCTTGGTGCAGCTTTATAGGGAGTTGTGGACGTATGGGCGGCTATGGAGGTTTAGCCTGTGGTGTACATTTATACTGCACTGCTAGGCCTACAAGAACATAGTTTGTGTTCAATCGATAGGGATGCCTTGAGTAGATGCATTCCCACCAAGATGTGTGTGGTTGGGATACAGGATATGGGTGTCGATTTCAGGAGAGTGGAGGTTAAATAGGCTGACATATGCTGTGGCTCATTTTTGGTAGTTGTTGGAGGGGTTATCTGGAGTGGACATTATCTAGAGACTGTATGTGGGATTCCCCTCATATAGGAATATGCATGAGGAGCTAGCTGAGCTCTAGCTAGAGAGGTGGATACAGGGTCACCATGCTGGGGAGGATGAGATGATCCTGGTTGACAGGGTCTGACGGCAGTTTGGGCTTGTACAAGATATTCCCCCGCCCTTCCCCTAGTATCAGAGAGATGATGTGGAGAGGCCTCTCCCTCTACCATAACCTACAGTGCCGATAGGAGAGGAGGAGTAGCCAGTGGATGGGTGGATTGATGATGTCAGATGCACAAATAAGTATAGGTAGTGGTAAGTGGCTCAGTTACGAGCCATACCACCAAGACCTAGGAAGCTAGACTTAGCTACCATGACAGTGCAGAGAGACACCCTACAGGGGTAGGTAGTGATGCTGATCACAAAGATAGGTATTCTACAGACACATCTGGAGGGGTCAGAGGAAAAGTTTGTAGAGCTACGGGTACAGGTGGCTAGTTTGTAGGCCTAGATGGTAGAGGGAGAGGGTGGAGGAGATGGAGGAGATGGAGATAGAGATGGTCAGGTGGCAGCCTTACAGACTCATGTGGTAAGATTACAGGATCATTTGGCCATAGCCCAGGCACAGATTGGGGTCTTACAGGCCCAAATACAAGCATAGGGATAGGGGGCGCCACCACAGGCACAGGGGTAGGGGGCACCACCACAGGCGCAGGGAGTTGATCCCAATTCATAGGCTGGAGTAGGGCAGGTACAGGGGCTAAGACCTATAGGACCACCACAGACCGTGCCTATATCTAGGCTACAAGATGCCCTAGGTGAGGCGAGATACTATCAGGACTAGCTCATGGCAGCTTGGATACACTTCCACTCTTACAGAGAGTACAGGGCATAGTATGTGTCTAGTGAGAGGACGACATCCCACACACATAGTGTGGAGAGCACAAGAGGACAGTGAGCTTCGAGGCCTGATCAAGGAGAGGCCACCAGTGCATGGTGACCAGAGTGAGGTGATGTGCTAGTAGGGGCACATGAGGCCGAGGGTGCAGGTGACATGGAGATGGAGGACATCTGGCGAGATGTCTGATATGCAGCCTCCTTATTTTTTATGTATACTAGTGTTTATTGGTGATATATATATACCGGCCTACATGTCGTAGATGGTGAGGATGTGTGAGTGATTTTTTTCTATATTTTGAGCATATACAGGCCTGTGTGTCAAAGATTTTTTTGTATGGATTCATTCTTTTGTATATATAAGACCAACTTGTGTGCCGATGACATTTTGTATTGTATATCAACCTACGTGCCAAATTTTTTGAGATGATGGCCACGATGAGATAGGCATGTATTTTGAGACACGCATTTATTGATTTATACGATGAGATTCATGGTATTTGGTGATGTGTTAATATGTTTATGAGATATTGGATGTATGGCTTGTATTAGATGAGATATGGATTTATTGTTTTGATTATGGAAATTAGGTGAGTTAGGCATGATGGAGTTAGGTTGGTTTAGGCATGGATCAAGTCAGGTTATAGGCATGGATCGAGTTAGGTTATAGGCATGGATCGAGTCAGGTTATAGGCATGGATCGAGTCATGTTATAGGCATGATTCATTATGTTTGGCAATAAATGATACTATGGGTCATTTGTGAAATGTTGTATAATTTATGCATAGTGATGATAGAGAAATGGTAGGTGTAATAAATGTATGCTATGGTAAACAACTTGTTATGTATGTGGCTTAATTTCCAATTGTGTATATAAAAGGGAAACTGAGTAAGGTGTGATGTAGTGGTGGGGAACATGGAAGATGAATTGTTTAGGGTAGAGAATGGCTGAGCTAACCTCCAAGGGCCGCATGCCCGCGGAGTGCTGCCTACATAGTCCCGGTGAAAAGGGACCTCAGGCCAATGTAGTTCTCCCATAAGCTAGGGAAGAAAATGAGAAGGTGTGAAAATGAGTCGATAGGTGTGGGTAGATTATAGGTAAAATGATGTAGGTGAAGGTGATTATGGTGAAAGAAGAGGATTACCCCAAAGGTAAGCGTCGAGTACCAAGTCCTGTATAAGGTAATCAAAATGTAAACAAAGATGGTTAAAAGATGAGAGGAGGGCAATAGAGCCACCTGATTGGTTAGGATCATACCGAGTAGATCATACCTTTAAGGGGGTGATGAACACAAGACCCGAAAGGCATTACATGATTAACTATTCAATGATGAAGGTAGTCAAAAGATCACCGAATGTTAGAATTCCAAGATGTCCCTTGAGGTGTAGGAAATGAGAGTGGAAATGGTAAGGTGGGTGAAAGGTAGTTAATTTTATCTGTTTCGAGTGACAGGGCTTTTTGGGCAAGAGGTCCAAGGTCACAATGGGCAAGTCCATGCCTAAAAAAGTTCTTTGTTTTGATAGACTGATCGATGTGGGAATTCTATATGGGATAAATAATATGGTACTCCTTGAGGTCTTCGTGAAGCTGATCGACGCGGAAAGCTTCGTTTTTTCTCTCTTCTTTTTTTGAAGAGCTTTACATAGCTGTCCTTTGTGGGAGCAGTCTATTTATAGAAAAAATTGGTCAAGAGGAAGATGTCCTTTTGAGGGAGTCATCTTTTTATTAGAATTTTGATTCAAGGAGTTTGGTCCCATGTGAGGTCTTTGAAATCATGGACAAGGCCAAGGTGAAGGATAGGGCTCTTGTTCAAAAGTCAAGGTGGAACGACCATGGGATCTCATCTAAAGGTAGATGAAAAGTATCTATGAGAATCATGTTATGTGCACTACAGTGGTACACATATTCAAGAGAAGAGAACAAGTGATGAGTACTCACATGATTCTTGTGTAATCGTTAAGGAGCTGTATGGAGTGGGTAGCGCTCAAGGGACGAGCCTGTAAAGAGACAAAGGGTGAGATAGGACAACGAGTCAACAATAGAATGGTTGAAGATACAAGGTGTTAAGGGGATCAGGTTCGGGTTTACCATCAAGTGAGGATAAATGATAGGCACCCAATCCATAGGTATGAGTTATGATGTATGGTCCAAGCCAATTAGGAGTGAATTTTTCTTGTTTACTTTTTTCTACTTTGGTTACATGTTGATTTTCTTTCAGGACAAGGTCACCTATTTAGAATGTCTATTCATGGACATGTTTGTCATAAGTGTGTTTAATACGCTGTTGGTAAACTTGAAGGTGATCCAGAGCATTAAGATGATGTTCGTCTAAAAAATCTAGTTATGTTAAACGGTCCTAGTGAAAGTCATGATCTGTATGTAACATCTTGATTATGGCGGCTACTAAGATAACTTCTTTTCGTGATGTTACAACTGTGGAAATGAGGATTATTATGTTAAGATATATGTTTTAATCTTAAAAATCATGTGTCACTAATATGAACCCTTACTGTAACTTTGTTTAATTGAGACTGAGGTCATTATAACTTGTGTTTGTAAAGTGTGAACTAGCATAATTACTTTTGAACTTGATGAACTCATAATCATGAGATAGCACACCTTGAATCAATTCCATTGATTCAATGTATTGTTATGTTTGTGGAGCCTGTTTTCATGTTAGAGTGTGGTACACCTTCTATGTGTTACACTTGGGTATTTTTACAGCGGTCCCGCTCGCCGGTGAGTGGGTCAGGGGGGTTTGGGGGCGAAGCCCCTGAAGAAATTTTTCATGGGTGGTTTATTAACCCATGGGTAATGGGTAACCGTTATGGGCTATTTTTGGGCCCATGGTTTTTCGGTACCCATTGTTTTGATACCCACGGGTTTTTGCCCATGGTTTTGATACCCACGGTTTTGTATCAAACTACTTAAGCAATTGTCTATTTATATATTCTTATGCATATGATAGATAGACAAACAAATGTATTGCAGATGTGCTTTGAATTCTGGTGTGAATTTTGTAGAGTTTGTTGAGCATAGTTCCAAATGGATCTGGGTATTGTATTGAGAGAGTAGAGTGGAGGCATGTAATAAAATCTGAGAAAGTGATTCTTGGTGGACATAGCCCATAGTGGGTGAACCACGTTAAATGTTGTCTCTCTGTGTTGTGTTATTTATTCTGCACTTTTATTTGAGATCTGTAATATTTTTTACATATTAGTTTCTACTGTTACGATTCTGTAAGGGATTATTCCACATATTTTACATCTTATTTGCTAACAATAGGTATCATAGCCTAGTTTGGTTTGTTGAAGTGTTAAATCACAGGGAAAGTTTTTAGCTTGAGTGGGAGCTATGGCAGATGATGGAAGATCTAGGGTTGATAAATTCAATGGGCAGAATTTTAGTCTTTGGAAGATGTAGATGGAAGATTACCTTTATCAGAAGGATCTTTATACTTCGTTGTCTGAGAAGGTGCACAAACCCTCAAGTATGACAGATGTGGAATGGGATTTGTTGGATGGGAAGGCACTTGGAACAATCCGGTTGTGTCTTACATCTTCAGTATTATTTAATGTTTCAAAGGAAAAGACGACAAAAGATCTAATGGATGGATTAGGGAAGTTGTATGAAAAACCCTCTGCCTCTAACAAGATATTTTTAATGAAAAATTTGTTTAATATGAAGATGTCTGAGAATAGTTCAGTACCAGATCATTTAAATGATTTCAATATGGTTGTGAATATGTTAGCTTTGATTATAATAGAATTTGATAAAGAAGTTAGGGATTTATTAATTTTGTGCTCTTTACCTAAAAGTTGGAATAGCCTGGTAATGGCAGTAAGCAAATCGGTTCTAGCTAACTCAAAGTTGAAGTTTGAGGATGTTGTAGGGGTGATTCTAAGCGAGGAAATGTGAAGAAAAAACTTTGGGGAATATTCTACTTTAGGGAATGCTTTGACATTGGAAACTAGAGGGAGATAGATGAATAGAGGAAACCATGGAAAATCAAAAGATCGGGCACGGTCAAAATCTAAGAGCAAGATTGTATGTTGGAACTATGGAAAGTCTAGGCATGTAAAGAAGGATTTTTGGGAGCTTCAAGACAAGAAGAAACAACAGGAAAAAAATAAGGAGGCAAATGTGGCATCAAGTAATGTATGTCAGGATGATTTGATTCTTTTTTTGCATAATATTACTGAATATTGGGTTTTAGATTCAGGGGCTTCTTTTCATGCTACTCCACATAGGCATTATTTTGTTGATTATGTTCAAGGGGAATTTGGGCATGTTTTTCTTGGTGATGATGAGCCTTGTAGTATAGTTGGAAAAGGTTCTTTTCAGGTTAAGATGCAGAATGTGAATACATGGCTATTGAAGGATGTTAGACATGTGCCTACATTAAGGAGAAATTTGATATCGGTGGGGCAATTGGGAAGTGATGGTTGTACTGTGATATTTTCAGCTGACTCTTGGAAGGTTACTAAGGGTGCTCTTGTGGTGGCAAGAGGTAAGAAGGTTGGAACTTTTTATTTATCCACTGATAGTACTAATGATTGTAATCTTGTGGCTTTAGATGCAGATACAACATTATGGCACTATAGGCTCGGTCATATGAGCCATACGAGCATAGAAATCATAAAGAAGATTTTTTTTGGATATACATAAACAAGTTTGGATTTCTGTGAGAACTGCATATATGGGAAACAGAAGTGAGTAAGGTTTCTCAAGGTTGGACCTACGAAGAAAGAGAGTAAGTTAGAGCTGGTACATTCTGATGTGTGGGGGCCAACTCAGGTATCATCTCTTGGGGGTTCAAGTTATTATGTTACTTTTATTGATGATGCAATAAGGAAATTTTGGGTTTATTGTATTAGAAACAAATATGATGTATTTGATACTTTTGTTAAATGGAAAGCCTTGGTAGAGAATGAAATAGGTCTTAAGTTAAAATGTCTCAGGTCAGATAATGGAGGGGAGTATTGCAGCAATGAATTTGATGATTATTGTTCTAAGAATGGAATCCGCAGGCAAAAAACAGTTCCAAGAACTCCGTAGCAGAATGGGGTATCAGAAAGGATGAACAGAACAATAATGGAATGTGCTAGGAGCATGAGGATACATGCAGGACTGCATCTTTCTTTTTAGGTAGAAGCGGTGAGCACAGCTGTGTACTTGATAAACAGAGGACCCTCAAGTGCATGGATGGAGGCATACCTGAGGAGGCTTGATATGGTAAGAAAGTTGATTATTCATTTCTTAGAGTCTTTGGATGTGAGGTGTTTGTTCATATAGACAAGGATGATAGGACTAAGCTAGAGGCTAAATCAGAAAAATGTACTTTCATTGGTTATGGTGGTGATGACTTTGGATATAAATGTTGGAGTATTAAGGACAAGAAAATCATTCGATCTAGGGATGTGGTCTTTAATGAGAAAGTCATGTATAAGCAACAGTTACATGAAAACAAGGAATAATCCAAGAAAGAATATGTAGTGGTAGAGGATCTTCCGAATGGGAAAGTGACACATGAATCACTTCAGGAACCCCCTAAATAGGAACCCCAAACTCCTATATTGAGGAGGTCTTTTAGGGTAATAAGAGAACCTGAACATTTTTCTCCTTCTCTTTATTATTTATTACTCACTGATAGTGGAGAGCCAGAGAGCTTTGATGAAGCAATGTAGGTAGATGTTAGGAAGAAGTGGGAGCAAGCCATGGATGAAGAGCATAAGCCTCTCATGGAGAACCAGACTTGGGATTTGGGGAAGCTACCGGAAGGCAAAAGAGCATTGCAGAACAAGTGGGTGTACATAGTTAAAGATGAAGAAGGAGGAAAGAAAAGATATAAGGCTTGGTTGGTGGTCAAGGGGTTTGCATGGAAACAAGGTATAGATTTTGATGAGATTTTTTCTCTTGTAGTAAAAATGACTTCTATCAGAACTGTTCTTGGAATAGTGGCAGCAGAAGACTTGCACTTAGAACAGTTAGATGTAAAGACTACATTTCTCCATGGTGATTTGGAGGAGGAGCTATATATGCAACAACCATAAGGATATGCAGTCAAAGGTAAAGAGGAGATGGTGTGCAAACTGAAGAAGAGCTTGTATGGCCTAAAAAAATCTCCACGTAAATGGTATAAGAAGTTTGATAGCTTCATGATGGAGCAAGGTTATATTAGATGTCATTTTGACCATTGCATGTATACAAAGAAATTTGAGGATGGAAGTTATATTATCCTATGTTTGTATGTTGATGACATGTTGGTTGTAGGTAAAAACATGCAGGAAATAAAAGTACTCAAGAAACAACTAAGTGAATGCTTTGATATGAAGGATTTGGGGGTAGCCAGACAAATCCTTGGTATGAGGATAACTCATGATAGGAAGGAACGAAAGCTGACTTTATCTTAGGAAGAGTACATTAAGAAGGAATTGGATAGGTTTAACATACAAGATGCTAAACTGGTTGGGACTCCTTTGGTAGGCCATTTTAAGTTATCAAAGGAGCAGTGTCCCAAGATAGAGTAGGAAAGAAACTATATGTCCATGGTACCTTACTCATTAGCGGTTGGCAGTTTGATGTATGCTATGGTGTGCACTAGGCCTGATATTGCCCATGTAGTGGGAGTTATGAGTAGATTTATGAGTGATCTAGGTAAAGAGTATTGGCAAGCAGTAAAGTGGATCCTTCGGTATTTGAGAGAGACCATGGGGATAGTTTTATGCTACAGTGGATCAGACACCATTTTACGTGGTTATGTAGATTCAGACATGGCTAGAGATGTTGACAGCAGGAGGAGCATGACAGGTTATATTTACACTGTAGGTGGGATAGCAGTGAGCTGGATTTCAAGGACTACATAAGCTGGTGGATTTATCAACCACGGAGGCTGAGTATGTTGCTGCCACAGAGGCAAGCAATGAGATGATTTGGTTACAATAATTGCTTGAGGATTTGGGGCATAAGTAGAAGGAATGTAAGCTATATAGTGATAGTCAGAGTGCTATACACCTAGCTAAGAACACTACTTTCCACTCCAGGATGAAGCATATACAGTTGAGATATCACTTCATCAGGATAGCTTTGGAAGAAGATAAGTTGAAGTTAGATAAGATTTATACCAATCAGAATCCTGTAGACATGATGACCAAGGTGGTCACAAGGGATAAAATAAAGCTATGTTCAGCTTTGGTTGGCCTTTGTGGATGATAGTGAAGGGTTAAGAATCTTGCTCAGTGGAAATCAATCTCCAAGTGGGAGATTGTTATGTTTATGGAGCCTGTTTTCATGTTAGAGTGTCATACACCTTCTATGTGTTACGCTCGGGTATTTTTACGGCGGTCCTGCTCATCGGTGAGTGGGTCAGGGGGGTTTGGGGGTGAAGCCCCTGAAGAAAATTTTCATGGGTGGTTTATTAACCCATGGGTAATGGGTAACCGTTATGGGCTGTTTTTGGGCCCATGGTTTTTTGGTACCCATTGTTTTGATACCCACGGTTTTTCGCCCATGTTTTTGATACCCACGGTTTTGTATCAAAATGCTTAAGAAATTGTCTATTTATATGGTCTTATGCATATGATAGATAGACAAGCAAATGTATTGTAGATGTGCTTTGAATTCGGGTGTGAATTCTATAGAGTTTGTTGAGCATAGCTCCAAACGGATTTGGGTATTGTATTGAGAGAGTGGAGGCTTGTAATAAAATCTAAGCAAGTGATTCTTGGTGGACATAGCCCATATTGGGTGAACCACATTAAATATTGTCTCTCTGTGTTGTGTTATTTATTCTACACTTTTATTTGAGATCTGTAATATTTTCTGCGTATTAGTTTCTACTGTTGCGATTCTATAATGGATTATTCCACATATTTTATCTCTTATTTCCATAACAGGTATGCTTCAGCCTTCTTTATTATCATCTTGTCGATTGAATTCCCAGATAAAATGAAGTCTGGAACCGAGCAGGAAATTGTTGCAAATTTTAAAAGAATCGAGTTACAAGTATACTTACTAGGCACCGTGTTGCCAATGGTAAGGTTTGATTTCCTGAATACATACGAGTTGCGACTCTAGAAAGCGTAAGATAGAAAGGGGTTTGATATAAAGTTAGCAAGGTATATGTTAAGCATTGGACGAAACGTCCTACATTATACTGGTTTTGAACATAGGTCGGTAAAACCTACTTGGAACCTATTAATTAAAATATTATGGGTTATATTTTAACCTATGACCTAAAAATTATCCTATGAGGATTTTCTAAATTAAAAGGATGCAAATTATTACAAATCCTAATGATTTACGACCTAGATGGAAATCTAACTATGGACAATGTAACCTAAACTATTGTTAGCCCTAAGAGGGGCCTATGGATACATGTCAATGAAAGGATAAGGAGGGAAGGTTTAAACTTAATGAAGGACATTTAATGTATAGTCCTTGAAGTTTTAAAAGCCATGTTTGGAAGGAACAAGAGAAGTTAGAGGCATATAACTAGCTACCATACTGCTGAACTCGAATTACATGCAAACTTATGAGACATAGAAGCTCACCAACTATGAATTGGCGATGACATAGAGAAAGATGAAAAGGAAATGCATTCAATGCATTTATTTGCCTTGGTTTTTGTAACCGACCCGCCTAGGAAGGAGGAAAGAGGGGCTTTGTGAGCCATTATTGTTCCATTTTGGTTTCAAGTTTTCTCTCTCTCTACATTTTTGTTGCCCTTTCAAACCTGCAAGTTTGATGTTCTAGCCATTGGTGGTTCGACTGCCTCTGAGTAGTTTCTGGATCTATGAAAACAAGGAAGCAGTTGAGAGGAGCTACTGAATAACATTGTTGGAGGGAAGAAACTCTAGGTGAAGCTCGGTTGTGACCTTCCACGAGCTAACAAGAAAGTTATATAGGTATGTTGGGCTCTTTTCCTTAAACAATTTTGCTCTTTAATTAAACGTCTTCATTAAAATAACTCTGCTTTTATAAATGTGTGTTCTTGTAAAAAGAAGATGTTGATATGTTTAGATGTGATCTTTTGTTTGAGTTGTCATTTGAAAAAAAATGTGATTTGGGGTAATTTTCTTGATGCATACATGTGTAGAACATGGGTAATCTCTTGTTGAAATAGTAAATGAAATTAAGTTTCATTCTCTGTTATTTTGAATTTCGAAAGTAAATGGGTAATCTTTGTTGAAATAGTAATAGAACATGGATTTTGTCTCTGTTGATTTTGCTTTTTGTGACAGTGATGGGTATACGGGTTTTGTAAGTCTTTTGTGGGTTTGGAACTCACTGAAGATGACAATGATACATATGCGTATTTTATGAGATGCTATATACTCAAAGACTAGGGATTTCGTAAGAATGCTATGACAGAAATTTGTGAACTATTATTCCTTGTGTTGTGGTGCACTTTAAATTGTGAAGTGGGTTTCTGTAGGACAGTAAGAGGTTTATCGTATCATATTTACATTTACTCATTGTTCTAAATCGATACGATGTTCCTACTTATTTTGTTCTCGGTACCCAGGAATGACTGTTTGGAAATAGGTTCTTCATCAAACTTGGGAACAAAATAATCTATCTATTTGAATGGTTTGGGGTAGAGCGTATAATTTTTATTTTATTTCTACGTTGAACTCAATGACTGAACATATGATATATATATATATATAATCTGCGGATTTAAGAATTCTTCGTTGCTTTTCAGTAAAATTAAACCTGAGTAGACTCCTGACTCTTGTGATTGAAAAACAATTCTTTAGTCCTGGAATACGGTGGAATCGTGAATACTATTGTCTTGTTGTACACTCTTAAATCAATTCATAATTAGATGAAATATGTTCTATTGTTTGTGTATAGAATCATTAATGGAAACGGTTGTATTTAGAAGTTTTGTTATTACTGATATTTTTTGTTTAAAAGTGGAGATGAATTATTGGAATACTTCACCTTGAATGCTAGTTAGTAAAATGACTGAAGACTATAACAGTCTGGCGTGGGAAGGAATTATCCTATTGGATAATAGGTTTGGACGTCATAGTTTGATATTTGGCTATATATATTGGAGAAGAAGTTATATGAACCTTCATTTATTTCATTCGATTATTGGCTTTTAAACAGTTCTCTCTCCTTGATGGTTACCACTAATTGTTATCTCTTCTTGTATAAGATCGACCAGTTCGGTTGTGATTTAAATAAAAGAAATTAATTGAATAGGTAACTGGAAGTAATAATTCTTTTCTTTTCCTTCGTATCCTATCTGAAATTATGTTAAATTTGATATTGAAGCCACATTTCCTGATTTCCTTCGAGCATATGTAAACTACTTTTTATGTTGTTGTTTTTCCTCTCTCATAAATGAATGAATACTATGATGTTTTTTAAATTATGAAAAATAACACATAGGTTGTTGTCATGATATATGACTACCTTTATCTTCTACATCTGAACTAGTTGAAGTCAAGTGAGTTGTAAAAATATGGAGGATTTTTGTTTAGCCTTCTTAGTCAATTCCTGATTCTTATGAATCCCATTTTTCAATAATGGAGTGGAATTAACAGTGATTGCATTCAGAACAACAATATCTATATATATATATATATCTATATATATATATGCTTGTAATTTGAGATTATCTAGAGAAAATATTCTTTGTAGCATATTTTGCTAAATCTTGAATTAAATATTTTCATTATTGGAAGGAAACATATAAGGAAATGGGTGATATATCATTGTGCGTTGTATTGTAATTATTGGGGAGCAGTTATTAGTTAATAGCATTGTTTGATTTTGATGCTCTAATTATTGGAGACTTGGGTTGTTTAGATTATTCATCCTTATCAAGTACTTAAATCTTATGTGATGTCCATATCTACTACGAGACATTTCATAAAAGCACAATTCTTTTATTGAGACAGTTAATCAAGAGCACTTCATTTTAATGATAAGTGTTTAACATGCTTAGTTTGATAAATTGACCCATGCTAATAAATTTTGCAGATGGATTCTGTGAGTAATAATGAAGACATGTTGTTTTATGATGCTTCTTCTGATTAACTAAAGGATGGATCTTTTTTGAGAATTTTATTATTTTTCTTGATGAAAATGGAAAAAGGAAAATTTTTATTCTTCTTTCTTTTTGAGTTATCCATGCTGATTGGCATGATTGAAGTTCCGACTATGTTCGGACTTAGCGAAATGTGTAAATTTTACCTGGAGGAATGAGAGAAGGGAATGGTGTGTTATTTTAAATGTTGTACCATTATTGAATTGTTGAAATGTAATAAAGAATATATTCTTATTCGTTGAATTTGTAGTTCAATCAAATGATGGTTGTTTGTTTTAAAAGGACATAACAGTCTATTCTTCACTTGAATACAACTTTTAAGTTGGAATCTGAAAATTGCTTGAGTACTTAAGTCAATATGGGCTTTAAAATTGACACTAGTAAAAGTGTAAGATGTATATGAACTCTGGTACAAATGAAAGTACAAAATTAGATTCTAAACTAAAGAATACTAAAGGAAAGGACAAATGAAATTTTGTATTTAGATTTTGTTAATACTTCTTGGGATGTCTTGCCCAAAGGATATTTGAAAGGAGGAATCATACCGCCTCTTAACAAATCTTAAACTAAAGAAAGGTAATTGTGAATAAATGAGTACATTCTATTTGAGGAAATACACCTCATTAAAATGACTTCTATTGCAAATGGAAACCTAAATCTAAAATCAATTACGGAAAGAACTTGATTAAACTTAGTGAGTTAATCTTAATTGTGTTATGCTATAGTGGATTGTAAGTTTGAAGCTTTAATTAATGAACTAGGAAAGGAATATACAATCCTTTGGTATGGAGGAGTAAATGTATATTAAACTATGAGACGATTCAATGTCATTCCTCGAGTTATGCAATTATAATGAACTATGAAGTTAGAGGATCAACAAGGTTGCTGAAACTTGTTCTTAAAATATGTAATATATGAATCTAATCAAACTTCTAGCTAGATGTGTAACCCTAGATGAGATGATTCCATAGGATGTTGGCACATGCGCTAGCTGCAGTAAGGTGTCTTCATGAAGGCTAGGCCTGCATGACGACACAATGTTGTAGCTGACATGTTACAACACCATTCCGAATCAAATCATTGAGGTCTACATAAGCTTAGACTTGGCCTCAATTTTACTTTGGACCAAGATAGGAATGTGACCTTGTATATGGAGTGACTCGCACAAAGACTAAAGGTAACTAGACACACACAATCGACTAGGGTCAATGAGATATGTCTGCATACCTTTTAGTCACCTACAAGTGCCTTTCTATATTCTTTCATATTGCTATCTTGGGTTAAAATTCAACCTTGGATAAGAGGAATGACAGAAGTTAGAAAATACCATTCTAGGTAATAGATGAAGTGGGGTGAAGGATGTATTGCCATTGATGAGTATTCCATCTAGGAATATGATCATGCTAAGCATGTGAAAAACTTTGGCCAAAGTATTGCAAGTCGTTGGTTACGTTGTCCTGAATCACCTAGTTTAAGAAGTAGGATTTCAGATGAATATCGGTAACAGATATTTAGATAGGCCTCTTACATGGAGCACTTCAATAACCAAAAATGTAAAGGGAACCAAGTATACGTAGTATAAAATGTATGGATTATCATGAAAGATTGGTAAGTAGCCGAGTCATGAAATGAGAGACCAATGAAACTCTAAGCCATTAAGTGGGAGATTGGTAGTTCTTTGAGTCATTACAGCAACATATAGTTATTTGTTATATGATTAAATGGCATGGAATGTGTGTTCCATATTATGAATATGTGAATAGAGGACATTTGTTTTAAAGCATTGTGTGTTTTAAAATTATGCCATTTGGAATAGAGAACAATTATTAAAACTTGAACATGTGTTCTGAATTACATAATCTAGAGCAGAGAATGTTATATAAAAAAAATTTCCCTTGTTCTAGTGTCTTAAAATGTGAATGTTACACAATAAGCATGTCCTGGAGAGAAATATAGAGTGAGGGGATCTAGACTTTGAGAGGCAAAACAACCTCTATACCTTAGACTAGTGAAAAGTGTGTGGCTGCAGTGGAAGTGTGAATACTAGTGTGGTATGCCCATAGGGCAAAAGGAATGTGCATATGTCAATCCTTCCTAGTATCATCAACCAATTTCATGAGAATTTTGTTGAGGGTTTTATTAGAGGATTTGGCTTGGTCGTTGGTTTGTGGGTAATAAGGTGATGAGAAACTAAGTTGAATGCCGAAGGCATCGCAATTTTTTTGTAGTGTTTTGTTTTCAAATTGTTTTCCATTGTCAGTGATGAGGCGATGAGGGACACCAAAGTGGAAAATTACATGATGGTTAACGAACTCACATATTTTCTTAGCTTTTGTGGAGATGATTTATAGGGCTTATACCCATTTTTTGTAGTATTCGGTAGCAGTTATGATCCATTGATGGTGTTGGGAAGAATGAGGATTGATTTCTCCAACAAAATCCAAACCCCATTGAGAGAAGGGCCAAAGGTCATGAGTGACCTGTAAGGCATTACTGGGTGTATGATGAAGGTAGGAATTTTGTTGGCATTTTTCACAATGTTTGACATAGTCACAATAATCATGGTTAAGGGTCAGCCAGTAATAGCCTAGGTGAAGAATATGCTTAGCAATAGCAAGGCCACTAAAGTGACCCCCACATATACCATCATGAACCTCCTTAATGGTATAAGGAATTTCAAAACTTGTGAGGCATCATACAAGAATACCATCAAAGCCACAGTTATAGAGGAGTCCCCCTAAAATGATGAAATGGGATACCTTTTTAAGGAAGGCACGTTGTCCTTTATGAGTGAGATTAGGAGGTAAGATGGTGAGGGAAAGGTAGTCGGAGTATTGTTTATACCAAAGGTCACTCGGGTCAGGGGTGTCATTTCCAATTGAGTAAACATCATGAAGGTAAATAAGAAGGAAAATGGAGGCATTATATGGTGACAAATATTTTGGAATCGGTATGGGAAGAGGGTATTTGGGAAGCTAAGAAGGCCATGGTATTTGCAAATTTGTTGGTTGAACGTGGGATGGTTTGAAGGGTGTAACAATCAAAGGTGGTCAAAAGTATGTCTACATTATGTTTATAATTTTGAAGTATCTCATTATGACATTGGTACATACCATTAACTTGATTTATGACCAATTGTGAATCACCAAAGATGTGAATGGGTTTGACATCTAGGGCATAGGCAGCCTGAAGACCTAGTACGAGTGATTCGTACTCAGCAATATTGTTGGTGTAGTCAAAGTCTAGTTTGAAAGACAAAGGCATGGGTTCTCCATCCAGAGGAATGATGATAACACCAGCCTCAGCCCCACACTGACACTTGGAACCATCAAATAACAGTGTCATTTGGTAAGGGTGTTCATCCCAGGAAAGGGTAGCAATGGATTCATGGGGAAAGTCAAAATTAGAGGGTTAGTCCCCGATAATAGGTGTGTCAGCTAGTTGGTCAGCTATAGCTTGGCCCTTGATGGACTTTTGGTGAATGAATTTGAGGTCAAGGTCAGCTAAAAGCATAAGCCATCACACGATGGGCTGATTTTGATAAGGTTTGGCGTACATGAAGTGTAAGGGATCGGTGTTGGTCACAACATAGGTTTTGTTGTTGAGTAGGTAATGGTAGAGTTTGGTGGCAATGAAAACTAATGCTAAGAAAAGTTTTTTGGGATGGTTGTATAAGATTTCATAGTCCAAGAGAGTACGGATTATGTAATAAACCTCCTGCTCCATGTGTTATTAATCGCAATGAGCGAGCATGGCTCCTAAGGAATGATCGGTAGCTGATATGTATAGGTAAAAAGGTTGATCGTCTTTAGGTGGAATGAGTACGGGTGGTTGGAGAAGGTATTATTTTAGGGCCTCAAAAGATTTGTGATAGTCATCATACCATGTAAAGGAGACATCCTTTTGAAGTAGATGATGAAATGGTTGACACCGATCAAATAATTGTGAGATGAAATGGCAAATGGACTGTAATTTACCTTCTAAGCTATGAAGTTGTTTAAGGTTAGTGTGTGGAGGCATTTCCAGAATGGCCTTGAGTTTGGCAGGGTCAAATTCTATACCACATAGGGAAACAATAAATCCCAGGATCTTTCCTAAGAGAACCACGAAGATGCACTTTTTAGGTTGAAGGTGGGCACAATATTTATGAGGTGGTCAAAGATGGTTTTGAAGACGGTGAGGTTCTTAGCGCAATGTTTAGATTTAGCCAAGAGATCATCCATGTCATCTTCCAATATGCAATGCATGATATCATGGAAGATGTAAGTCATAGCACACTGATATGTAGCACCATCATTTTTAAAGCCAAAAGGCATGACTTGATAGTAAAAAGGTTCCCCAGGGGGTAATGAATGCGGTCTTGTGCTGATCTTCCGAGACAAGCAAAATTTGGTTATAACCCAAGAATCCATCCATAAGTGAGATCATCTCATGACCAGTTGCAAGGTCAACCAGTTGATCAATACCAGGAAAGGGAAAGTCATCTTTCGGATAGGCGAGGTTGAGGTCATGAAATTCCGTGTAAATACGGAGTCCTCCTATTTTCTTTAGTAGCAGGGATAATGTTATAAATCCAACGAGGATAATCAATGGGTAAGATGAAGGAAACAGAAAGAAGGTGCTGAAGTTCTTCTTTGATGAGAAGAGCAATGTGAGGGTGTATTTTTCTCAACTTTTGTTTGATAGGTTTGGCATCAGGAACAATTACAATATTGTGGACCACTATGGTGGAGTCAATACCGGGCATGTCTGCATAAGACCAAGCGAAAGTGTGGTTATGATCTCAGCAGAAAAGAAGTGATGGCTTGCATGTTCAACAACATCTAAATATTGTCTGATCCTTAGGATGTGTGGGTCATCCTTAGTATGAATATTGATCTCGATAGTCAATTCATTCACCATGGTTTACATCTCAGAGGGTAACAACTGATGGATATATTAGTCTTCTTCACCAAGGTAGGTTAGTATGGATTCATCATCCTGACATTGAATGACGTTAATGGTAGGTGTGTCTTCATCGATCATCTCAGGATACAGGAACGGGAGAGTGGAAGGGGCCTCACCTTCATGTTGATAAGTCAAAGGCCCCAAGGAAATGGTGTTTATGAAAAAAAAAGTTAGGAGGGATAGATTCAAGATCCATCGACTCGTATCAGTGAGAGGGTGGTGATGAAGGTGGAGTAGGTGAAGGTAAATGGTGAAGATAAAGGTGGAGGAGGGCTAGGGTCTTTAATGAGTTCAATGCGGGCTTGTTTGGTAGGAGGTTCAAGGAAGCCAATACCACTACGGTCATTATGTTTGTGGGTGGTACATGGAATAATGGGTATGGTGGCCTTGCTCGTAAAAGCCCAAAACCAAAACCCTTCCATGCATAGTGGTGCAGGAAGGTGTGGGCAAAATGGAGATTGGTAAGTGATTGGAAGTCGGTGGAAAATGGGTGGGGTTGTGAATGAGTGGTTCAGGTATGTAAGTGGTAGTATCAAGTCCCCCATAGGTGAGACTAGCATGAAGATGAGGAGGACCATAAAGGAGGCGTTCTCCTATACGGTGATCATAGCGAGGGTGGTTGGTGAAGGCTTCCATAC
The DNA here is from genome assembly GCA_019776745.2 of Taxus chinensis. NCBI lineage: Eukaryota > Viridiplantae > Streptophyta > Pinopsida > Cupressales > Taxaceae > Taxus > Taxus chinensis. Next base: position 719,648,611 of record CM034154.1, read on the forward strand.
TCATGCGGAGTAAGGAATGTGTTGACACTATATAGGCGGTACTCCCCCAGAGTGAGGCATTGAAAAACACCCTCCAAGGGATCGGTGGTTGGTATGTAGGTAGCTGGTATGGATGATGTGTCAGGGGTTGATGCGGAGGTAGAGTTAATAGATTGGGAAGCTAATGGGTCAGCCATGGAGGTTATAGCAGTGGTAGGAATAGGGAGGTGGTATGTGCGGTGAAAAGTAGCAGCTATACTAGTAGGTGGAGGTGTAGTTGAAGTGGTAGTGTTGTGCAGAGGTAGATGGCTTGACAGGTATGAGCACATCATTAGGTTAGTAAAGCATGTTGCATGTTTTGAAAGGTGATGGGTCAGCTGGAATGGTATAAGTGTGTCCTTTCATGTTCAAACTTTACACAATGATGCAAATTGGAAGGAACACAAACCCATGACATGGATCCAGGGTCTACCAAGAAACAAGTTATATTGGAATTCCCCCTCGAAAACATAAAACAATTCTGGAACAGTGTGGGGGCCCACGCAAATGTGAAGGATGATAGTGCCTAGTGTGGAGGTGATAGCATCATTGAATGAATGCAACATGACTGGATGTTTATGCATGTAATTTTTAGGTATGCAAATTTGAGAAAATGCATGGGATGAAATGATGTTAATGCTAGTGCCTCCATCAATCATCACACAATATACCTGTATGTCATCAATGTGGATAGAGATGAAGAGGGCTGGGTCTGGGTCATCATTTTGGTATGGCGCTGATCTCTTCCTCTGAGAAGCTAAGGGAGGCCACTTGGTGGAATAAGGTTCTTGAGGTGAGGATGAAGGTGGTAATTTGGTGAGAGAGGCTACATGATGAGGTGTGATAATGGAGGCTACGGGTGTAGGGTCATTGGGTAAAACCTCAATAGATTGAAGAACCTCCATGAGAGCTTGACAATGGGATTCTGAGGTTTGGATGAGGTCATATAAGGAAATTTTGAGGGGAGATTGGTGTAGTTGTTTGAGCATGGTGCAATGTGTGATGCCATTAGAAATGGGGGGGGGTATGTGGGACCCTCGGATAGTTATTTTAGGTATGGGTGCAGATGTTATGTGGGGTATAGGATTGGTTGGTGGGTCAGTTGCCTTGTCTTTTCCCTTCTGTACACGTGTAGTGACATGTATCATGTTAATTTGAAGGGAAGTTGGAAAATGAGGAAGGTGTAGGGTGAGTGGTATAACGACATGATGGGTAAAAACCTACCAGAGGAGAAAAACCCTGTGAGGTCAGCTAGGCAGTAATGACATTTGGGTGGTGGCATGGAAAGTTCTCTGATGTGAACCATGTTAATTTCAAATTTTGTGTGTGGCTCTAGGAGTTGTGAGGGTGGAGGTTGTGGTTGTTGAGTGGGAAGTGTGGGAATGGGTGTCGGTGAAGTAGGATCGCCTCGAGAAGGTCAATTGTGAGAAGGTCATCATCGTCAAAGTTGGTTTTTGGTGGACATAATTGGATAAGGATGGTTTTCAAGGCCTTGATAGCTCTCCACATCATGCCCTGGCACATGATGGTATGTGACTAAATTTTAGTATCATCAAACCCTTTTGGCTTGGGTTTGAGGGGGTCATAAGGTCGGAGTGGTGGTAATGTGATAATATAAGTATCGAGGAGGTTGGTTAAAATTTTGGCATAGGACCCTGTTAGTGGATCACAATGGGAAGTGAATGTGGGTTTGGGTGTAGGTATGGTTGATTGTTACGGGAACTTTTATTTGGAAGAGTAGGAACGGGTTGAGCTATGGTTTTAGGTTCCTATGTGGTTTGAGGTATCAGATCAGGTTTCGTTTGGGTAGGGGTACAATAGATGGACAGGTAGGAGGGTGTGGGGTTGTTTTGACTACCTTGTTGTGGGGTAGTGGGGTTTTGTTTTTGGGTCGCACCTTCTTGGGTAAAGGTGATGTGGGTGTACGAGGTCTAGAAGGAAAAGTCAGATGGAGGAAGAGGGTTAGTTACCCATGGGGATAACGAGGGTGTTGTGAAGGTAGATGATGCGGATCGCACTTGGGGTGTGAGGGAAAATGACTAAAGTGTAGTGGGTAGTGAAGCGATAGCTGAAGGTATTGGAGGTATTGGTGGTAAGGATACTGCAAGGTGTGGGTATAAGTCATGTTGTGTGCCTAGGTAGGTTAGAGGTTTGTGAGGAAGGAATGGGTTGTTGTGTTATTGGTTTATGGATGGGTGAAGGGTGCTTGACCATGTTGGACAACTGAGTGTTTAAGGCAGACGGGACAAGTGTGGGTGTGATTGGTGTGGTCGGGGTATGAGGTCAAGGAGTTTGTTTCTTTGGTTTGGGTGTCAGAGTAGGTGTGGTTTTGACATTGGAGGATGTAGCTAAATCCATTTTAATAGGTGGATGAGTAAGGCTGGTGGTTGGGGTAACCCCTAAAGTGGTAATATGTTTAGTGGAGGTAAATGTTGTGGGTATGGGTTTGGGTTTAGGTATAGGTCAGGTTATGGGTAAGGGGTGTGGTGTGAGTGCTAATGGGTATTGTGGAAGGGGTTGCGATAGTAGTTGTATGTGGTTTGATGGGTGTAAATGTGTTTGGGTAGATAGTGGAGGTGTCATCAAGGGATCTCTGCATGAGTGTTGAGATAGGTAGTAAGAGGTGCCCCCATAGTAAAGCCCTATCCACATAATCTAAGTGATCGAACAAACGTGAGAATGAAACATCTGTGGGTGGATTTGGCAAGGAATTAATGATAATTCCCATAAAATGCATCTCAGAGATGGGGAATTGGCCAGCTTCAGCTTCCATGGGTAAGAGAGCTGAAAATAGGTCTTTTGGGTTTTGGGTAGCCAATAGAGAGTGCTCGCCGAGAGGCAAAGGTATCTCAACTGGGTATATGATGGGTGGAGGAAGATTATGAGAGCTCCCCTATAAGTGGAGGAATGGATAGGTGCTCCTCTATAGGTGGAGGAGGTGATGGGTGCTCCTCTATGGGTGGAGGAGGTGGTAATGGGAGCTCCTCTATGGGTGGAGGAGGTACAATAGGTAAAGGATCTCTAAGTGGAGAAGCTAGGGGTGAGAGGGACTCGATGTTAGTAGAAGACCCCTCTGTAGGTGATGTAGGAGATGAAAGGTGTTCCTCCATTAGTGAAGGAATGATGGAGGTTGGTTCAGATGTGGAAGGAGGATTTCGGGCTAGGATTTCCTCTATGGAAGGGTTATGAGGTAACTAAGAGGCTACAGGTACCTTGTTAAAGATAGCATGAACCTCACGAGTATGGGTATCTTGAGTGGATGTCTCACCAGTTTGATTGGATGAAGGGTTATGATTGGGAAATAGTTTTTTGAATATTTGTAGATTTTGGTTGGGGTGGAGTTGGGATTATCCACAGTTAACTCACCTTTCTCAAGCATTTCTTGGACAATATTCTTGAAAGTGATGTAGTTGCCATCACTATGACCCTTCACTCAATGGTAGTTATAGAAATCATGCTCTTTATACCACGTGGGGTATGGGGCAAGCAGGTTCAAAACCAGTGTTTGGTTTTATGGGTGGAAGGGTGATGGCTCTCACTTTGATAAGATTTTATAAAACATAAGAGTAAGGTTACCCAATTGGGGTATATTATCATTGCTCTTGTCTGAATCAAAAAGCCTTGATAGGTGATAGATTAGATGAGGGTGTAGCCTGATTGGATGGATGAGCTGGGCCGGCCTTGAGTACCACTGCATTAGCGGTACCCTTAGCCTTTGAATAATTGGTTGGTGGTTTGGAAGAAGAAGAGGTTTCATTCGACTTGAATGCTGAATTCTTATTTCATAATTGGATTTTCTTCTCTTCAATGGCCCAAATCTCTAAATTTCATGCCATAGTGAATGCCTCATCGAATGTTCAGAAATTTTGGACCTGCAAGGTCATGGAGATATGTCTAGTGCAAGCTCATGTGAAGAGCTCGATGAGTTCTGTTTTTGGTAGTTGGAAGGTAAGTTGATTAATTAGGCTGCGCTAGCGAGTGACAAAATATAGGATAGATTCATCCTCGTAGTGACATGTGGAATATAGATCGGTCATGGTGACCTTCTTGGCAATATTGATAGAGAAATGGTCCAAGAAAGCTTGGGATACCTAATTGAATGAAAAATAGAGTGTTTAGGTAACCTGCTATACGAATCTAATGCATGTCCAGTGAGGGACATGGGAAAGGCTCTCAAAAGCAGAGCATCATCATGAGCAATTAGATAACACCTATGTTTGAACAAGTGTAAATGTTGTTGTGGGTCTTCCTTGCTATTGAAGTGGTTAAAATTAGGAATTTCCCAATGCACAGGGTATGAATGGATAAGAATGGATGGGTGAATAGGCTCGTTGCAAATCTTGTCATAGGTGAGAGTGTTGTAGGAGATGGAAACCGATGCCTCCAGTGTCTGCATCTTGTCCAACATCAATTTAATTAGGTCATTGGTGGTTTGTGATGATTGGATGCCTCTTGTACCATGAGGAGGTTGGTTTTGGGCATATAATGGGGATGGCATTCCAATGTATGGGGCTACCATGTAAAATGGTGGAGAAGAAGGTAATGAAATAGGGGGTACGTACCTGGAATGTATAATAGATGAAATGGGAGGTTGTTGATAGTATGTATATGTGGGTGGAAGGGTTGTGGTAACCCTAGTGGTAATAGGGGCTAATGGTTGTGGAATAGAAAGAACCACGTTCTGAAATGGGGTAGGGGTCACTGAAACTGGAGGGTGGTAATGTATATACGGGTATGTATGAGACATTAGGGGTAGATGATGTCATTTTTGGGGTAGTCATCAAGGGTACAATGGATGTAATGGGTGCCACATAGGTAGTAGATGCGGGTAGTCATAACGGGTACATATCCTACCTGCAAAATAACTAGGGGTAAAGTGGATGCAGGTAGCATGGAGCCAGATGGGGCTGATATGGAAGTGGGTGTGAGGTTCAAGGGGATAGACATGGGCATGTCGTATATCAATTAACCTGATGCATCTCGGGTGGATTAGTGGCAAAGGTAAAACTGCAAGGGCAGTAGGGTTCTGGTCAAGGATTCGTGCAAACTCCTCATCTCCGATAGCAATAGTAGTAGGTTAGATGGGATCCATGGCTGGTGATAAAATAGAAGGTGTTGAAGGAGTAGGTGGGAGTGGTTGGCAACTGGCATGGAATACAAGGGTATTTTCTTATCTTCGGGTCAGCACCATGTGAACCAGTATTGACTTGGTAGGGCTACCTTTCTATAAATAATACAGAGAATAGTAGGAACAGGTGAATCTGGTGATAAAAAGTGGATAAAAGACCAAATGGTGGGTGGAATTTTAAATAGGCTAACCGATGCTAATTAGGTAAAACCAATTTCAGTCCAAGGTAATCGCTTCCATTCACTATATAAAATAGATAGTGAGTAAACAATGAGGTAGAAGGCAAAATCTGATAAGTATGCCAAATCTAGGGATGTGTAAAACATCAATGGGAAAAAAAATGACAATGACAGAGACTGTGGAAAGTGGAAGAAAGTGAAGTAAAAAAATGTTCTTTTGAGTAGGTTAGCAAAAGGACCTGGAACCAATGTCAGTTGGGTATAACTGATGGTGGTCATAGGTAACTGATGACGGTTACTGTGAAATTGAAACAATGATGAAAGAAAGTAGTTGTGAATTAAAATTTCATGTAGAATCAGACCCTGAATTTTGGAAATGATGATGATATGGTCCAGGCACACTCAGGTGAAGCTGGAATACACCAGCTATGATGAGGAGTGTGCAAGGATGAACAAAAATAAGTGATGAATGTGATCTTTCACCTCAAAACACAAGCCAAGCAGAAACACTAAGAAAATGCAATCCTAGGACTTCCCTTTTTATCATGTTTGTTTAGCTTATGTTATTTAGGGACTAACACATGAATTGTGAAATAGAGTTTTTGGTGAGGATGGCTTCCTACAAATAAGGAGATCTAAAAGGTGGGGTTTCAGGTATGTTATGGTGGGGATGGGCTTCGCTCTAAAGTATGACTCGACAGAGCAGCAAGCTGGGTGCCTACTGTGGCATGATCATGTTATCACCTATAGCTTCTTCCAGGTAAGATGTTGTTTAAGAATGTATGTATTTTGAATTTTTGTGTGGTTTGGTAAGACTCAGAGAAAGAGAAAAGGATATAAATGCTTTTCTATGATTCATTTTTCAACCATCAGATGGTAATGACTTCCAGCATATAGGTTTCCCTCAATTAATGTGAGCTAATGCAGAAAATTAGAATGAAATGCAATGATTTTAAAACCCAAATTGAAAATGTGAAATTGGATCACACAATAAGATGAATAGGAAGAGGGATGCTCTTTCACTAGAATACAAAAAACATGAAGAAATGATTCTTCTTAATTACACCAAAAGAAAATTTTCCTTTAGAGCAAATAGAAAGGAGATGTGGATTACCAGGGAAGAAAATTAGTGTGTATGTTGTTTAGAAGGGAAAAACACACACAATTTTTTCCTTGGAATGAATGAAATGCAAGGAACCCCGGATGGGTCCCATTAGGCATGCCAAAATGTTTCACCTTTTTCTTAGATTATTTCTCAGGAGTGTTGACAAAAAAAGATAGGGTAACGGGCGTACGAGGAATACCTGTTCAAATTTCAGTTGATGGGTTGTTATGTGTGTATGAATTCTGAATCCACATCTGATCGTGAGAGCTTCCTTTTCACTAGGAGGAACTACTTGTAATGAAAACAAGACCACCAGAAGGAATTAGACAATATGGGCAATGAACTACCTAGCATGAGCTAGATCTAGGAAGTATGATACTTCCTAGATGGCTTCCATTCCACTGATTTAAACAAATAAACGTTGTAAATAAATTAAATCCTATTTTTATTTTAAAATTATTTAGGTATCTCACTTAAAAACACAATAAGAAAATATATCTAGTCTAACAGGCTAAGCTAGAATAGAATTCAAAGGTCAAATGATTGGTTCTGGGTTCTGCAGGTCTGATAAAGGTCTCGGGTAGGTCACAGGTGAGTGAGGGTGAGGTAAAATTAGGTGGGTAGGTCTTTGTTTAAGGCTGTGTGGGAAAACACAGAAACTGGTGTCGGGTCAGGGGTGATCGATGACGGTTAGGTATAACTGGCGTCAATTACTGTGAGATCTAGAAATTTCACAGAACAGGGTTTTGGTCTCCTTTGTGATTGCACAAAGGATTTCGGTTGGTTGGGACAAGGTATTGGGTGGTTGGAGTAGGATTTTGTGAGATTTCAATGGGTATATGAAGGTGAAAATTTTGGAGAAGGTCAATAGGGAGCAAGATAAATAATGGGTGATACAATAATGATGAAATGAAATAAACTAGAGAAGTATGATGTTATACTTACTTGGATTTCATTCCTGAAGGTCTGTGTGTGAATGATGGAGGTTTTGATGATGGGTTTTGAAGGCTGCAAGTGATCACCAACTAAAGAAAAGCTTCTGCATGGGTTGCATGCACACTTCTCTTTGCTTGGATAGATCAGATCATGGCTAGGATGGCTGTGTAGGAGAAGATACTCAATCTCCTTCCTTGGATGTGAGTTTTCATGGAATTTTTCTCTCGGAAGATGTGTTATCTCTCTGATATGTGTTCTTTCTCATCAAATTTTCTCCCCGATTTTTTCCAACCTTGAGAATAAGGTAGTTTAGGGGTTAAAAGGGGTAATCGATGGTGGTCCAGCTTAACCGGTGACGATTAGGGGTAACCAATGTCAGTCAAGGTGGGATTTCCTAGGTTTACTAAACTTAGGGAGATCCTCCTAATTTTCTTGGATCTCATGTCATTATCCCACGGATTAGACTGTGAGTTTCTTGTGAGCATGCGGGGAATGTGGTTAGAGGGAATGTAGGCATTGATTTTTAGGGTTTGGGTAAGTCTTAGTTATGGTAACTTTCTAAGAGTAGGTCTTAGGCTGAGTTGGCTTGGTGAGGTGTCTAAGTGAACTATATATGAAGATATTATTTAAATAATAAATATAGTGAGGATAAAGCATTAATTTAATTAAATTAATATTAATGGGGTGAAGGGGGTCATAACTAGGTAAATGTAATAAAGAGTGCTTATATGTCGAGGGACAAAAGGAGAGTGTGACCTAATTTTAGTGTATACACCATAAGCAATACATAAAATCTATAAACAATACATATCATGAATCAGTAAAATGGAATTCTCCAAGAAACTCGTTGGTAGGGATAGTGTTTCCCTCTCCTCCTTGGGTACCTGCACCACTGACAACTCCAGCATCACCACTGTCTCCTCCCTCATTGCCTCCTCCTCTCTCTAATTTATGAGGTGCATGACCCACACTTCCTGTGCTCGTACTAGGGCCTGCCACTTTTGTGGCCAAATGATCAACATATAATGTAGCATATGGGTAACCACTGATCACCATATCAACATAATACTGAAGTTCTACATGTAGTGTCTGATAATGGGCCATAGAAATCATCCTAAAGACTGTAGGTTCCACCCTCTATCCACTAGCATGCGCTTTGTGTTCCCTATCCTGCATCATCGCTGCTAACTCCACATCATAAATAGAAGACCCTATAATCCCATAGGCCTTCTTTATCATATCTTTGTAATGCTAGTACATGTACTGATCTGGAACTTCCTAAGCCAGCTGAATCTTGAGCCCATATCACTTATCCACTACATTGTCTCGCTCAACAATCAAAGCATCCCTAATTCCAGGAAGGTCATCTCTCTCTCTCCAAATCGTATCCCTCTCTCCCTCCACCATGGCCTTCTTGGTCATCACCTTTCTAATAGTTACCACTAAATCATCATCATCCTTATCATTAGATACCCAAATCACATCCTATATTTTTGCTCCTCCCTCTACCTGAGCTTGAACCCATCTCACCTATTGTACTACTCGGGTTCTATCGAAATCCCTCAAGGCATTAGTCCAACATGTTGTATAATTTGGAGTCACCCCCTCATCATCAATGGGAACTATCTCACCCTCATCATTAGGGACCATAGCCCCTTACTCCTCACCAATAATCATAGGCCTCATCACCACTTCCCTTGGAGTTTCTGTATCTCGATCCTCTCATCTATACTATACAGGATCCTTGAGTACACCCTATATAAGTCCGAACTGTCTCCTCACCTAATCAAAACACAATAGCTCATCCTCCCCTACTATATGACCCTGGACCCACATGTCCTATTGTAATCCAATCAACTCATGAAGATACTCAGGTCAATCATGAAAATCTAAATACAGCCTCCACACTACATCCCCCACCTGTAATCTTGCTAACAAATTTCTATAAAAACTATCCCTCTTCTTCTTCTTCCCATGTCCCTTGTCCCACTGCCACCTCCTAAAATCATCATGACTCTCATAAATACCCCATGGTAGGCCCAATGGACAAGAAATATAAATACGCTCGTATGTCCAATATTGTAATATAAATCCAATGTCAATCCCATATTTCTTGGGGGGCCTTCCAAACCCACAACTCTTTGAATGTATGTGTAAGTAATGTGGGCCCCCACTCAAACACTACATGATGTTCCATCATCTTCGTAGCTACACCTATCTTCATCTAAGGAAATCTGCCACCCCCTAAATCTGGAAGAGAAAAGCATGAGATAGCCATCATCATCATGGTCATCTAGGAGCAACCATCCCTACCAGACTCATACAATTCTTGATTCTCAAATGTCTCTCACACATATCTCATGTGTTGTGCCTAACCACCATATAATCTCATCATCACATATGACCTCTCTACCTCGCTAATAATATAAATTCCCTCTCCATGGATGGGGTAATTGCGTGATTCGATGAACATCCTCTAAAGTAATAGTAATCTCCCCAATGGGCAGCCAAAAAGTATAGGTGGAAAGATTCCACTGCTCTAACAGTGCTAGTATCAAAACTCTACATATGTGAATCCACATGTAATCCCTAATACCACTTAAAAAATAGCCTCAATATGCTCCCAGTCATCATTTGTCATATCATCTCTCACCTCATCCAAAATCAATGGAATATGATCACAGATAGTCATCTTTACATCTAACTGTGAATAAAAACACATAATTAAAAATTAATATCGTCGCAAAAAATATCAAAAATATCATCTACAACATATCAAAACATCTTTACATTAAAACTTCAACATCAACATCATCACCTAAAAACACCAAAAACACATAAAACATTAAAATTATTCCCTAAAATATTTACTTTATAAATATAAAATAAAAACTTCCTATGTCACTGGTGAATTGCTAGCAATTCACTTCAATTGTTGGCGGATTCCTGCATTTTTAAATTAGGGCATCCGTACGGCCCCCAAAAATGACAAAAATTTCTAAAAACTACTAAAATCAACAAAAAAAACAAATACAAAGTAGGTTAAAATGACCTACCTCTACCATAGTGGGTTTTCGATGCCTGCTCGATGAAGCCATTACGTCCAAATATCAACTTTTCCACTCAAAATCATGTTTTCACCCAAATTCACTTTGCAAATTCATTTTTCACTTGGTTAAAAATGAGCTTAACACATTGAAATAGTATATTTATAGCCCTAATTTTACCTCGACGCAATCGTCGACGATTGCTACAATCATCAGTGATTTCTCCAAAATCACTAGTGATTCATCCCATTTTTGCATCAATTCCCATTTTTATCAAATCATCACTTCTTTCCACAAAAGTGTTCCTTTCAGAGGAACCTATTCCTTATAACATTAAATATCGATAAAAGGAATCAACATCGGGATTCATCATATGACTATGGGACGCATGCCCTTTGGCCCCCATCACTTGACCTCCATGTCTATTCATCCTACCTTAATGGATCATATGTCTATAGGTATCGAGACCTTTGGTTGCCCCTATAATTTGATTCCTTAGTAACATATCATGTTTCGGTACCCCTTGGACTAGGGAAACTTTTTGAGTGAAACATACAATAAACCTACCTAATCATAACCATCAAACTAGTGTTCCTTATACTGTGTTATAGAAACCCCATTTTAATGGGGGATCACCCATGCAAACAACTCATCATTTTTTTTTTCTAACGCTTTTTCATCAAACCACTAGACAAAAAGGGACAAATGTAGACACCAAAAATCTACACCCCTCATATTTATTCAATCAATTACTTAAAATCATTAATATTTCATACCCATAAGTTGTACATTACACCACCTCACCTTTGTCCGATTAATTAAATACAATAAACATCCCTCCCATTATTATTCAGTTATTTTATCAACATCCCATATCAAAAACCCATCCTTATTCAATTAATTAAAATTAATATCCTATCATTATCACACTTACCTCATGATTATCCGTTCGTACAATTGATAAAATACTACTCAGCCAACTAGGAAATATCTAGCTTATTGTGTCATCATATCTGACCTATTTTTTCACCCTCTAAAAAAACACAACACGTCCCGCCAAAAACTTAACAAATTACACCTCGAAATCCAAACCAAATAGCCTTGATTTGTAATCGTCTTTCAACCATTTTTTCCTCACAAAGCTCAAACAACCTGAAATCTCCAGTGATTTAGGTAATCATCAGTGATCATTTAAGAAATTTTTCCACCCTCTTAGACAGATCCTCAACTTCATTCCATGAGTTTTTTCTTTCAATTTGGTTCATCAGCCTCCTATACATCATCATTCAATACTAGGAATTGTCATTTTCCTCCATTGAGCATTTTGGAGTAGCTTTGGAGCTCATTTGGATCAGCACTTCATCACTCAACCTAGCAAATTGCACCAGCTATCTGCATCATCTTTCATTAAGGTTAGACACCTCATTCATTTCCATATCAACATCCAGGTATTTATTATTTAGTTATTCATAAATTTTAAATCATTTCAAGCTTATGTATTTATGAAAACATCAATTTAAATCCTAAACATTCTAATTTATCAAATCTGTTACAAATCACCAAGAATCACCAGTGATTCCTGTCATTTTTACCTTTATGCAATTTTCATTACTTTTCACTAAATATCTCTTATCTATCATATCATGCCTTTTGTTACTGACATTTTACTAAACATGGATCACTGTTAGATGGCAATTGGTGGCCCTTTTCATGAAATTAACAACATTCATTCCTTTTTAATAATCTAACACCCCCTTTTACTGGGGAGTAGGTATGATATCTTTCAAAATCTAACTTTGTGCGCCATCCATTGTGCCCCTTTTGAATAATAAGAAAACATCTTTGAGTTCATTCAAAAACTCTTCCAAGTAGTAGAAAACTATTGGTGCACGTACTTTGAATACATACTCATCAAAGCTGAGCTTGTTTGGGATGCATTCAAGGTAGAACGAAGAAGAATACTTGCCTTTCGAGCTTGAGTTCAAGACATAACTCATCAGTCATCTCTCTTTCTTATCTACCTTCTATTCATTTTGTATCATCTTATCATATATCAATTATCATCTATCACTTACTTATCTCAATCCACTTAATTGTTCAAATAACGAGCTGAAATCCTTCAAGGAATCCCTTTGGATTCCTGGAATCAACCTTTTCTGAGTAGCTCACTTATCCATATTAGTAATCATATCTTGTGCAATGTATTTGATCACATGTTTCTTTGCAGGAAAGGGGGGTTGCACACATATTTCATTGAGCGCAACATCCAACGTCATCAATCAACATCTACAGGTATTTCTAAACCTTGCATATTCTTAGGTTGGTATATTTCTATTTTCTTTCGTTATTAATTCAAGTTGAAAGAGTAGGAATATTTTTGAACATTTGAATATTACTATATGAGAATTATCCCACCATATTCTCATCCCTGATTTTCTTTATCGTTATAGTGAATTCAATTTTAAGATAATTTTCCAACCTTTTATGGGTTTTATGCTCCTTGTTGTAAGCTTTATAAAACATTTTTAAATTATTATTTTTCATTGAGAGATGAGAGAGTTATTGTAATTTTACTAAACCTCTGTTTTTTATCTTATTTACTTTCCTTTACCCTTATTATGTTGAAATGTCAAATGAAAACATCTCCTCAATCATTTTTTTGTGTAAAAATGGAGGGATTTTTTTTCCTCCTAGAAATAAGAAGAAAAAAAAACCTCTTTCACTTTTTCATTTGGAGGTCTATAATTTCAATTAGAGAGAATTTGGTGTTGCTTGTGTAAGTCATGTCCTTGAAAACCTTCTCTCTTCAAATGTTTATATCTTTGTAACCATTATTTCTATGTAAAAATAGAGAGATGTTTTTCCTCCTAGAAAAATAATTTGAAAAAAAACCTCTCCAAGTTTCTCATTTAGAGGTTGTAACTTTAGTTAGATCTATTTTAGTGTTGATTCTGCAAGTCCTGTGCTCTGTGACCTGCAAGTCCTGCGCTTTGTGACATGAAAGCCCTACGATCTACAATGTGTGATACATGCACTCTGTGATTCCTTTGCTCTAGGATGTGTGAGTCATGCACTCTTGGATTTTTTATTCTTGCACTATTGGCTTTGTGACTCCTGCTCTTAGCTATGTGATTCTTGCGCTTTGGCTATGTGAGTCATGTGCTTGACCATATGAGTCTTGCGCTTGATGTAATACATTCTAGAAAATAGTCCAGAGTGTTATAAAGAGATGTATTTTTCAATCATTTTCAAATGACCTGTTCGTACACAATATTTCACTCTAATTTACAAGAAATATTAGTAAATGAAAACATTCGTATTGCAATGGAATTTTCAAAAATAGATCAAATATATTTTACATTTCATCTTAAATAAGCTATCTAGTTCTTAAGACTACATCTAAATTCACTTTATGAGAGAAGAAATAATATTTTTTTTGTGCAATAGATGAGATTTAGTTTGGTCTCATCACTCCCCTACACTTAACTTCATGCATTTCCTCATGCATATCGTTGATTTCAATGCAGATTTTGATTTTGATTCTTTTTTTCTTCTTCTCTTTTTGTACAAGACTGGTGTTTTTTCTTCACAAAATCAGTATGATTTTTTCTTTTCTTTTCAAAATCAACATATGTCTTGTTATTATCAACTCTTTTCTTATGTATTTTTCAAATATCTTGTAGGTTTGTATCTTCTTCTCCTCCACACTTTGATTCTCGTATGTTTTTTTCCAAAAGAAGTTATTTTCTTCTTTTCTACTTTTTTTTCAACATCTAATTTCTCTCATTCTGCTACTACAATCCTTATTGAAGAAAAATATTTCTCTTTTAGATAGGTTCTTGAAATTTTACTTATCAGTAATCAAAACAACTAATAAATTTATCTAAGGATAAAATGATAGAATATACCTAGACCATATTTTGAAATTATCCTTACTTTCTTATTGTTGCACAACTTTGATTTCTGTAAATTCTAGAGATAACAATAAAGAAAGTTAGATATTTCACTTACAACACCAATACTTTAAGCTTCAAAGGACTCCAACCCAACAAATATGAAATAAATAGCAAACTGTATCAAATATATTTTATTGTAGTTGGGAAAAGTAGCCATTTGTTGGTTTTCTACTTTCCCTTTTTTTAGAAAAGAGGCATCATTTATTGGTTTTCAACTCTTTTTTTGGAAAAGAGCCTTCATTATCTCATTTTCAACTCGTTCCTTTTTTTTCTTTTTTCTTTCTTTTTTTGGAAAAGAGCCACCATTTTTTGGTTTTCAACTCTTTCCTTTTTTCTTTTATTCCTTTCTTTTTTTAGAAAAGATTCGCCATTTATTTTTTTTCAACTCTTTCCTTTTTTTTTGGAAAATAGCTGTCATTTGTTAGTTTTTAAATCTTTCCTCTTTCTTGTGCACTCCTTGATCAGTATGCAGTTATTTTTATCTGCATCACTAGCTTCTTTAATGATGGTTAGAACCTGTGTTTGATATCTATTTGTTCTAAAAAAAAAAATTCTTCTGTAAAATATTTTCTTCCTTCAGTAGATAGAATCCAAATAAAAGTGGTAGTTGCATGTTGAAAAATTAATTAAATGAGTTACTAAAATCAATGGATGCGATCCACTTTATTTTAGGAAAATCATTCAACATGATGACTTCTTTTTTGTTTATGTATCAAAAAAATGTTGTAGGCATCATTCTTCCTCTTTATAGATCTTCAATCGTGGATCTAAGGGTATCTATATCTTGGTATACATCAACTAGATCTTCATTCTTTTTCAACCTCATATTTTCATGCATGAGAATATCTTCCCCTATAATGTTTATTGTTTATTCTGCATAAAGTTTGTTTTGGGGGTTTTTTTGGTAAATCTTTTTTGAATCTCTAATCCTACAAATTTAAATAATCGTCTAATCTAAACTAAGGATTTGTGAGAGATCCATGGTCCATTCACTTAAATAGCTCAAACGTTACCTTTTTTCACTACAGATACTTTTTATATCATCTCAAGGAATGAAAAATTATAAAATTTATCTCATTAAGCCCAAGCATTTAACAAAGAAAGAAAATAAAAAAATACTACTATTTAAAAGGATTGGTAAACCAATATCTCCCCTAAGTTAAGATTTCGTAATAAAGTCTTGTTCCACTTACTCTAATGGCATGAAAAGTAATTTTCTTTCACAAAAAACCTCTTTTATATCTTATGAAGAAGTAAGGAAATTTGTTTTCTATAAGGAAACTTACAAGATTTCTCTTACTAATATTAAATTATCAACTTACCCCTATTAACACATGTCTCCAAAAATGACGTAAAAAAATGAGGGTCATTCCAGTCCTCATCATTTAATCTAAAAGAATGTCAAAATAAATCACCAGATTCTTAGTAGATTAATGAAACAGATAAGGGTAAATAGGCCAAGGAGGAATACCTATTGTCAATGTTGGTTGATTGTGCATGCTTATGATTTCCTGATCCAAATTGATTGTGTGAGCTTCCTTTTGGCTAGGAGGAACTACCTGAAATGTAAAACAAGACCACAAAACATAGTTAATAGACAAAAGGTTAGTGGATTGCCTAGCATGAGCTAGATCCAGGAAGTGTGATACTTCCTTGACAGTTGTCAATCCACTGATATATATAATTCAATATAAAATAAATGAACATGCAAATAAAAGAATCTAACACTAGTGTTATGATTTAGGTATCTCAGATTACTATCAATGTTAATCCAATTAGATGCTTTAATAATTAAACTAGTGAAGGTCCCAGGCCAAGGTTGTAGGTTGGGCAGGTGGTCTGAGGGTCACAGGATGGGTCTGGGTAAGGTTTGGGAAAGTTTTATTGGTTTTAGGATGAGTGGGGATCTTGCTGGTCTGAGGAAGTTTACCAGACACAGAGACTGATGTTGGTCAGGGTATGACTAATGAATTAAGGTATGACCGATGACGGTTCAGGATGACTGATCAGTTACTATGGGTAATGGAATAATGTAAAAGTAGGTGTCTAGGCTCTCTCTGTGTCTGCAAAAAGAGATGGGAAGGTTTGTGATGAGGTTGCAGGTAGGGTATCAGGCTTTGGTGAGGTTTTTGTGAGGTTTTTTGGGTGTTAAGGTCAATTTAGTGAAAGTCTGATAGGAGACACAATAACCGACGTCGGTCTGGTGACCAATGCCGGTGAAGAGGAAATTGACGATGGTTAAGATAATCGATGTTGGTAGGGGAAATTTGGTGAAAGTTGATAAAAGGTGATTTTTGGCTTCTTTGTGATTGTACAGAGAGTGAAGGGGGACTGGTTGGGTTCGTAATAAGGTACTAGGAAAACTCAGGAAAGTATAAAGGATAGGTATGGAGATCTAGAAGGCTGTGGGTGGCTGGATAGGTAGATGGGAAGGAAGGTGGGGATGGAGGAATATAGGGAAGAAAAGATCTAATAACAAAAGATAAAGAACCTATTAAGTAAGTATATAAATGATGCAAAATCAAATGCACTTACTTATATTTGCAAGCCTGGTTGGTGAAGGAAGGTGATGGTTGATCTATGAAGAACTTGGTGGTCAGTTTTGTAATAGTGCACTTCTGGAGTGCTACCGTGAATTCCAATGCCTTTGGATCAGTCTCAGGTACTTGTTTGGGCCTTTGGCTGAATGTATTCTGTCATCTTGATGTTGAGAAAACTTTGGTTCATGCTTGAATGTAAATAGCTCTCTCAAAAACTTGAAGTGACCAACTTGGGAAAAGGGTTGCAAAACTGTATATATGGTAACTGATGATGATCAAGGTGATCAGTGTCGGTTGTGGGTTAACCGACGTCGGTTAGGGCGGGAAATCCTAGGTTTACAAAAAATAATAGATCTTGGCTATTTTTGTGCATGCTCTTCTTGTCAGTCTGGGTCTCAAGTGATGGTTAGCACTTAGATAAGTGGGGGTGTTGTTGGAGAAGGAATAGGAATTTAATGTTAGGGTTAGACTAAGTCCTAGTTGGTTAGGATAAGTAGAGACTGAGTCTTAGTTAATTAATAGGCTAAGAATAAGTCCATGGTGAGGTGTCTAGGTGATGTGGCTGGGTGAGGTGTAAATTAACCTAATTAAAGTAATTAAATTAATAAATAATGTGAGGATGGACATTAATTCAATTGTAAATAATTAAATTAATATGAATGTGGGGTAAAGGGGTCATGGTTAGGTGAACACGTTATGTTAACTAATTGAAAGGGGACTAAGGGGAGTGTGACCCAAATTTGGTGTCTACATTTGCCCCTTTTTGTCACGTAGCTTGTATTGGTAAGTGATGCTGACAAAAATAGGAAGTGGTTGCCCCAAGTATAGGTGAGAGTGGGGTTTCCCCAAGTAGGGTTGAAGGTGAGGTTTCCCCAAGTATGGGTGGAGGTGATCCCCCTCAAACCAGGAGCTGATGAGGTGTTAGATGGAGTCAGTGAGTGGTTTGATAAATGGGTAAGTGATGAAAGTGAGGGTAGGTGGGTTATAGGTAATGGTATGGTCACTTTGGGTAATGGGTAAGGGTCATATTGGGTAATGGGTAATGGAAATCGAATGCACATGCACATGTATAGATTGTGACACGGTACCAGGTGGAAGATCTTGCAAACTCTACATCATCCAAGGTCGATAGGTTTATCCAAACAAGGTTGAAGTGATTCAGGTATCTAGGGTACATGATATGGTCTGGAAACACAACTTAGGTTAGGTGCAGGAATGTTTAGGTATGATCCGGTACACCAAAGGTTTGGTCAGGATAAACAACATGACAATAGGCAAGGTAAGGTCATTAGGCTAAAAATACATGGGTAACAACATTGCAAGGTATAACAGAGTACACAAATTATGATGTCACAAAAGGTGGTTCAGGGTTAGGGTATATAGGTCATGACATAGGTAAGGCCGAGGTATAGGTAAA
The DNA here is from genome assembly GCA_019776745.2 of Taxus chinensis. NCBI lineage: Eukaryota > Viridiplantae > Streptophyta > Pinopsida > Cupressales > Taxaceae > Taxus > Taxus chinensis. The sequence goes on from CM034154.1 coordinate 719,666,937, forward strand.
TAACATGTCCCTAAACACAATTAAGGAAATGTATAGGTAATTTAGGCTTGTGGGTAGGGTGTAATAGGTGTTGGTAAGGTCAAAAGGTATTGGGTTAGTAATGTTTTTAGGCCAAAGTGGGAATTATGTGGGTTAAAAGGTAATGGGAGGTGACCGATGCTGGTTAGGGTATAATCGACGTCATTTGGCTAGGGCATAACATGACCAACGTCGGTCATGTCGATTTGGGGCTAAAAAATAAAAATTTGTATTTGACGAATTCATTTTGACTTTTCCATTGGAGAAAATGACAGAGGAGAAAGTGAGGAGGTGGAAATGATTTATAGGACAAGGCTTTGAGTTGAGTTGGTGAGCCACATAGTGGGTGATTGGAATTCGATTGGTGGGTCCCAGAGATTGATTCGATTGATTTTGATTCATTTGGAGGTGAGGAGTGGATTTGGTTATGGTAGAGGTGGGAGAAGGTGTTGGGAGGTCCACCGATGCAGTGGCCAGATGTGCCACCATGGAGATGGTGTTGAGATGAGGTAGGTGACACTATGAATCCTGTTAGTTTGAAAATGGTATCGTTAAAATTTTTTTGGTTGAAAATTTTGGGTGGGATTTTTATTTTGAATTTGTGGGTAAAATGGAATAAAATGAAGGGTGGGAAGAGCATAAGTAGGTGAAATAGGTTGGGAATGATGGTAGGGTAGGTTTGGGTGGGTGGGAGTAGGTTTTTAGGTAGTTTTTGTGAATTTTTAATAATGGGGGATAGGTTTCCATTTTTGGGTGCGCGACAGAGACCGACGTTGGTCTAGGTTTGGCCGACATCGGTCGGCTTTGGCCGGCATCAGTCAGGTCTTAGGTGACTGACACTGGTTAAATGGAACCGATGACAGTCAAGGAAAACTAGTGATGGTCAAGGACAACTGAGCACTTGTTAAGGTTAAGGAAGAATAGGGGTAAGAAGGGCTAGGTTATGAAAGGAAAATAGGTAAAAAGGGATAGGTGAAGAGTGTATGTAGAGGGATGAGGGTAACATGTGATTGTAGCAACATGGGATAGGTAAGTAGGTGAAATGAACTAACATAGTGGGTAAGGATGACAAGGGTTAGTAGGTTTTTAGGTGAGAAGGGGAAAGGGGTGGGCATGATAGATGTTATTGGGTATGGTTTAGGGGTAATAGGTAATTGGAGGTAGTCAGGTCTTAACAATGTTGTGTTTTGGTGGATGCAGGCTAGAGACCAGTTGAGGATGCAGAAAAAGTACCACCTCTTTTGGTACAGATGTGGTCTAGCATGACTGTGGAGGAGTGGGAGCATATGACTGAGGTTTAAAATACTTATCGGGTTTCTGATGCTATAGGTGCATTGTTTGAGATCACAGTATGATGGTCACTCTCATCGATAGATGGGATTCCATGACCAATACCTTCCACTTACTGATGGGTGAGATGACCATCACCCTAGAGGATGTGTACCAGATCCTACAACTTCCTATTTTTGGGGAGATAGTTTATTCTATTACTTATGAGGCATTGGTGGAGCCTGATAGTGGTTGTTTTTGGTGAGGTGATGGGTGATCTGAGGTATCATAATGTGTGAGTCTCACTTATGGAGACATGTATGCAACCTACCCATAAGGAGACGAGGCTATTTGTATTGATGATGGAGGTGGTAGGTTGTTTTTCCTACTCAATTCTAAGGGTGGGAGATTCCCATGAGCACTGATGGGGTGTTGTAGGATATGATTGAGGAGTGGATACACTTTGCTTGGGCCACTAACTTTTCTAGTTCAGTTATATAGGGAGTTATGGGCCTATGGGAGATTGTGGTGGTTTATTTATGTGATCTACCTTTTTACTACACTACTGGGCATACGAGCATATTGTATGTGTGTGCCCAGTTGGTTTTCCCCAACATGATTGGTTTAGAGGTGGCTTGCTTAGAGTTGGATACAGAATTGGGTACCAGATGGTGGGTAGCGAGGGTGGCTAGGGCCATATATGATGTTGTACTATACTATAGGTTTTACTGGAGGGGATTTTAGGAGTTGATATTGTTTGGAGGCCTTATGTTGACTTTCCATCTTATAGAGGCATGGAGGAGGAGTTAGAGGAGCTCCAACTATTGAGGTGGATATAGGGTGCATTGTGTTGGTGAGCATGAGATGATACCTATAGACAGAGTTAGATCATAGTTTGGGCTGCCATAGGATGTACCCCCACCTTTTCCACTATACTATCGTGATGACATGGAGAGACCCATGTCTCCACCATGTCTGAGTGTGCTGAATAGGGTAGGAGGAGAAGGTGGTAGATAGGTAGATTGATGATGCAGGAGTCACTGATGGATATAGGCAGTGGTGGGTGGCACAATGATGGGTGACACCACCGAGGCCAGGGTAGCCAGATCTTGCCATGGTCATAGTGTAGAGAGATGCATTGCAGGGGAAGGTGGCCACCCTACAGATAGATCACAGGTTTATAGGGTCAGTTGATAGGGGCTCATACATAGGTGGCCACGTATTGCAGGCTCAGGTGATGCTTTACAGGCCCAGTTGGCACAGGGATAGGCACCTATGTAGGGAGGAGATGGTGATGGGGTTTAGGTAGTACCTTACAAGGTACATCACATTAGTATGTTTTTAGGGCCATCTGGTTTACCACACATGCACAGGTTGTGGCCTTACATGCCCAACTTGTAGCACAGGTACCTCCACAGGCCATAGGGATAAGGGTCCCATACTATAAGGTAGTAGCAGTGGGATAGGGTCCCATGGTATAGGGAGGAGGACAGGGATCAGGCTAATACATGGACTGAGGCTAGTATTAGTAGGATAGAGCTCACAGGTTGCATTGAGACCTATGGCACCACCTCAGATGGTGATGATACATGAGGTTCAGGGATGCCCTGAATGAGGCTCGTTATTATCAGGATCACCTGATGACTATCGGTATAGATGTCCCTTCATATGACATAAGTACAGATCCCAACAGGCAGTGAGTGAGAGGACATAGATCCCACACTCATAGCTCAGAGAGCACAGGGGGCCAGAAATCCCAAAGATAGGGTCAATGGAGAGGCTACTAGTTCACGGAGGCCAGGCCCAGGTGAGGGCCAGGGGGAGATTAGACTGAGACCCATGGAGGGTGGAGAGATGTTGGTAGGGTCGGTAGACAGGTCAGGAGGAGGAGATAGGTGAGACTGGCCCAGAGGATATCAGGTGGGATGATGTTTAGTCACTTGAGATGATCAATGTTTTGATTTTTGATATTTATACCGTCATGCATGCGAAGATAGTGAGACTGTATATGAGAGTTTTGTGATTTTGATTTTTTATACTGGCCTACATGCCGAAGATAGTGAGGTTGTATCTGAGTGATTTGAGATACTTGTATTTATTTGTATCTATGTATATATGTATTGATACACATACTTTCTCATTTATATATATATTGATGATGTTTATGTATTAATGATGTACTAATGATGTTTTTAATTTCCATTGTTATTGTGTATTGATGGAAACTAGGTGAATTAGGCATGATTGAGTCGAGGTCATGTAGGCATGATGGAGTCAAGGTGAGTTATGCATGGTGGAGTCTAGGTGAGTTAGGAAATGGTGGAGTCTAAGGTGAGTATAGGCATGGTGGAGTCAAGTATAGGCATGGTTTGGTCATGTTTTTGGGTTTGATTTAATTTCCAAGTTATTGGTAGTATGGAAAATAAATGATGATGTATATGTATGTTATGGTGTAAATTTCCAAATATTTGATGTCATGGAAATATGAAATGATTGATTGGATGTTTTTGATGATGTGATAAAATGGTAGGTATGTATGTTTGTTGAGTGTTTAATTTCCTAGTTTTGTGTAAAATGGAAAAACTAAGGTAGCCTGTGAATAGAAAAAATGGGGGGAAATGGGTTAGGGTAAAGAGTGGCTGAGCTAACCTCCAAGGGCCCCATGCCCTCAGAGTGTTTCCTACATAGCCCCTAACAAAAAGGGGCCTTAGGCCAATGTAGTTCTCCCATAAGCTAGGGAAGAATATGATGAGGTAGAGGGATGGATTGGTAGGTTTAGGCATGATTGAGTCTAGTCAGTTAGGCATGGTTGAGTTTAGGTCATTTAGGCATGGTTGAGTTTAGTGGTTTAGGCATGGTTGAGTTTAGGTCATTTTAGGCATGGTTGAGTTTAGGTCATTTAGGCATGGGTGATTTTGGTGAAAGGGGAATCCTTAAAATGTAGGTGTCGATGGTCTAGTCCTATATAGGAGAATCAACAAGTAATGAAGAATGTGTATGGTAAGAGGTGGTAAAAAGATCCACCTAATTGATAAGAATCCTAATGAGTCTATCATACCAAAGATTGGCTTATGAACGTAAGACCCTAAAGGTGTTGCATAATTGACTATTCTAAGGGTGAAGAAAGTCACATGATCACATGAAATGTTCACATTTGCAGCACGTCCCTTGAGCGGGAAGGAAATTAGGGTGAAAAGGTGATGAGGTGAAAACAATTTGGTTTTTAGCATAACCTAGTGTGAGACAACATGACTATTTGGCAAGAGACTCAAGATCAAAATAGGCAAGTCCATGATGAAAAAGTTATCTTTTTATTTTTGCTTTTGTTTTTATAGACTGATCGATGAAGGAAGTCTATATGGGATGAGTAGATTATCTCCTTGAGGTCTTCGTGAAAGCTGATTGATGCGGGAAGCTTCAGAATATTTTATTTTATTTTTTTCAAGAATAGTCTTCTTTTGATGATAGACTATGTACAGTATGGATAGCTTTGTATAGTTATCCTTCGAGGGAGCAGTCTATTTATAGCAACAAGATAGAAAAAGTAGATGTCCTTTTTTGAGGGAGTCATCTTTTTTCTGGAAGTTTGACTCAAGGAGTTGAATCCCATTTTACTTTTGAAATTGTTTTGTTTTGGACTTTTAGGTCATGGACAAGACTATAGAGAATGATAGGCTCTTGAGTTGAAGACAAAACCATAGCACACAGAGGTTAACTATGAAAGAGAGGGTTTAAGTGATGAATGACCATGGGATTCCATCTTGAAAAAGACAAAAAGTATCCATGAGAATCATGCCATGAGTAGATCCGTGGTACTCATATTGAAGATAAGGCTGAAAAAGTGACGGGTAATCACATGATTCTTGTTTAGTCATTGATCCTTAAAATAGGTAAAATGGAAGGTGAATGGTGCTCAAGGGATGAATTTTAACTAGACAAAATGTGATATAGGACTTGATTCAAAAATAGAATGGTCGAAGATGCAAGGCATTGAGGGGCTCAGGTTTAGGTTTACCTTCGAGTGAAGACAAATGATAAGAACCTGATCCATAGGTATGAGTAACGATATAGGGTCCAAGCCAATTAGGAGAAAATTTTCCCCATTTAATTTTCTCCTCTTTTGTTACATGTTGATTTTCCTTCAGGATGAGGTCACCGACCTGGAAGGTTCATTCATGGACACGTTTATCATAGGCACGTTTGATACGTTTTTGGTAGATTTGGAGGTGATCAAGAGCATTGAGATGAAAACGTTCGTCTAATAACTCGAGTTGTGCCAAATGGTCTTGGTGAAATTCATCATCGTTGAGCATCTCTTTGAGTGAGATACGAAGAGACAGAATCTAGACTTCAAGAGGTAGAACAACCTCTATACCATAGACTAGAGAGAAAGGTGTGGCACCAGTTGAGGTACAAATACTAGTGTGATAAGCCCATAAGGTAAAAGGAATGTGCATATGCCAATCCTTTCCAGTATCGTCAACTACTTTCATAAGAATTTTGTTTAAGGTTTTGTTGGTTGATTCTTCTTGGCCATTTGTTTGAGGGTAGTAAGGTGAAGAAAAACTGAGTTGAATGCCAAAGGCATCACAGAGTTTCTAGTAGGGTTTTGTTTTTGAACTGTTTTCCATTATCAGTGATGAGACGGTGAGGAACACCAAGTGTCAACAAATGATGTGATGGTTGATGAATTCACATATTTTCTCATATTTTATAGAAATAAGAGGTATGGATTCTACCCATTTAGTGTAGTATTCAGTAGTGGTAATAATCCATTGATGACATTGGGAAGAATGAGGATTGATCTCTCCGACAAGATCCAAACCCCATTGAGAGAAAGGCCAAAGGTCTCGTGTGACTTGTAAGGTGTGACTAGGTGTGTGATGAAGATTAGCATGTTGTTGGCACTTCACACAATGTTTGACATAATCACAACAATCACTGGTTTAAGTTTGGCCAATAATAGCCCAGGTGGAGAATGCATTTAGTGATAACTAAACCACTAAAGTGACCTCCACAAATTTCATCGTGAACTTCCTTGATGGTGTAGGGAACTTCAGAACTTGTAAGGCATCGTAAGAGGATACCGTCAAAGCCACATTTATAAAGAAGACCACCCATGATGACATAGTGAGAGAAACTTTTGAGAAAGGCTCATTGTCCATTGCGAGTAAGATCTGGAGGTAGAATTGAAAGGGAAAGGTAGTCCTGCAAACTATTTATACCAAAGGTCACATGGGTCAGTTTTAATGGTTCCAACAAGGTTGATGTCTCAAAATAGATAAGAAGGTGATTGCAACCTTTTTATTGTGACAAATATTTTTGAGTCGGAGGGTGAAGTGAGGATCTAAGAAGCAAGATAGGCCATGGTATCTACAAATTTGTTAGTGGAACATTGTGTGGTTTGAAGTTCAAAATGGTCAAAGGTAGTCAAAAGTATGTCCACATGATGCTTATACTTTTGGAGTATTTCATTATGACACTGGTATATACCATTCACTTGGTTTACAACTAGTTGGGAATCACCAAAGATATTAATTGATTTAATGTCTAAGGTGATGGACAGCTTGAAGACCTAATACGAGTGCTTCATATTTGGTGATATTGTTAGTACAATCAAAACATAGTTTGAAATATAATGGCATAGGATCACCATCAAGAGGAATGAGGATAACACCTGCACCACCTCCACACTGACATTTGGAACCATCAAAGAATAAGGTCATCTTGTAAATAGTGTCATCTAAAGAGAGGGTAGCGATGGATTTGTCTGGGAAATCAAAGTTAGAGGATTGATTACCAAAGAGAGGTGCATCTACAAGTTGGTCAGTGATGGTTTTTCCTTTGACATATTTTTGATGGATGAATTCAAGTTCTAGGTTTGCAAGAAGCATGAGCCAACGTGTGCAACACGTTGATGTTGGTAGGGCTTAGGGTACATGTAATGTAGGGGTCAGTATTGGTGAGAAAAAAAGGTTTTGTGGTTGAGTAGGTAATGTCAAAGTTTAGTGGTGACAAAAACTAAGGCTAAGAATAGTTTTTTGGTGTGAGTGTATCTAGTTTCGTAGTCCAAAAGGGTACGACTTATATAATAAACCTCTTGCTCCCTATGTTTCTTATCTCGATGAGCGAGCATGGCACCCAAGGAATGATCAGTAGCAGAAATGTAAAGGTAAAATGGTTGGTCATCCTTAGGGGGAATGAGCATTGGTGGTTGGAGGAGGTATTGTTTTAAGGCCTCAAAGGATTTGTGGCATTCATCATCCCATTTGAAGGAGACATCCTTTTTTAGGAGATGATGAAATGGGTGGCAACAGTCAAAAAGATGCAAAATAAAATGACGAATAGATTGCAACTTTCCTTGCAAACTATGCAGTTGATGAAGGTTAGTAGGTGGAGGAATTTTGAGAATAGCCTTGATTTTAGTGGGATCAACTTCTATGTCATGCAAAGAAATAATAAAACCAAGGATCTTGCCAGAGAGAACAATGAAGACACACTTCTTAGGTTGAAGGTGAACACAGTACTTGATGAGACGTTCAAAGATGACCTTAAGGATGGTAAGGTGTTCAGCCTGATGTTTGGATTTGGCAAGAAGATCATCAATGTAATCTTCCAATATGCGATGCATAATGTCATGAAAGATATAATTCATAACCCGCTGATATGTGGCACCAGCATTTTTAAGGCCAAAAGGCATGACATGATAGCAAAAGGTCCCCCAAGGAGTGATGAAGGTAGTTTTGTGTTGATCTTTGGGGGCAAGTAATATTTGGTTATAACCCAAGAAACCATCCATGAGGGATAACATCTCATGGCTGGTGGTGAGATCAACTAGTTGGTCAATACTAGGTAGAGGAAAGTTCATCTTTAGGGCAAGCTAAGTTAAGGTCATAGAAATCCATGCAAATGCGGAGTCCCCCTATCACTTTTGTGATAGGAATGATGTTAGAGATCCATTGGGGATAATCAATGGGTAGGATGAAGGAAACAGAAAGAAGGTGTTGGAGTTCTTCTTTGACAAGAAGGGCAATGTGAGGATGCATTTTTTGTAGCTTCTGTTTTATGGGTTTGGCTTCAGGAATAGTTACGATATTGTGGACCACAATGTTTGGGTCAATACTAGACATATCAACATAGGACCAAGAAATGTTTTTGCTATGATCCCAGAGGAAAGAAGTAAAATCTTCATGTTCAGCAACATATAAAGATTGGCCTATCTTTTAGAATGTGTGGGTCATCCTGAGTGTTAATATTGATTTCGATGGTTGATTCATTTAACATGGTTTGTGTCTCAGAAGGCAACGACTGGTGAATATAAGAATCTTCCACACCAAGGTAGGTGAGAATAGACTCATCATCTTGACATTGAACGAAATTAATAGAAGGTGTATCATCATCGATCATGTCAGGATACAGGAAGGGAAGAGAAGAGGGAGCCTCACCATCTTGTTGATAATTCAAAGGTCCCAAGGAAATGGTGTTCGTGAATTTTTTCTAGGAGGAATGGATTCTAGATCCATAGACTCTATAAGTGAAGGTGGTGAAGTTGGTAAATGGGGTGAAGGAGGGTCATCATCTTCAATGAGTTCGATGCGGGTTTTCTTGGAAGATGGTTTGGCAAATCCAATACCACTTCAGTCTTTATGTTTACATGTGGTGCATGGGATGCTAGTATGGCAGCCTTGTTCATAGAAACCAAAGAAAAAACCCTTCCATGCATAAGGATGGAGGAAGGTGTGGGTGAAGTGGTGGTTGGTGAGAGATTAAAGGTCAGATGAAAATGGTCATGTTGGGGCAGGCGGCTCAGGTGAGTAGGTAGAAGTATCAAGTCCCCCATATGTTAAGTTGGTGCAAAGGTGGGGAGGACCATAAGAGAAAACCTCACCTATGTGGTGATCATAGCGGGGATGTTGGCGAAGGTTACCATACTCTTAAGGAGTAAGGAATGTGTCAATGTTGTATAGGCGGTACTTCCCCAAAGTGAGACATTGAAAAACACCTTCTAAGGGATCGGTAGTCATTATATGGGTAGTGGAAATGGATGAATTACTGGGTGGTGAAGAATAAAAAGAATTGGTTGGTTGAGGAGTTGATGGGTTAGTGGATGGGTTAGCTGGCAGAGGTTGTGGTTGTAGTGGGAATAGAGGAGTTAGGTGTGGGAGAGGTAGCATCAATGTTGGTGGAAGGGGCTATGGGTGAAGGAGAGGTGGTGGTAGTGGAAGATGCCTTAACTGGTATAAGGACATCATTAAGTCTATACAACATGTTACAGGTTTTGAAAGGTGAAGGGTCAGATGGAATGGTATAGTTATGTCCTTCATGTTCAAATTTTACACAACTATGTAAGGTTGAAGGAACACAACCCATGACATGGATCCAAGCTTAGCCAAGCAACAGGCTGTATTGGAACTCTAACTCTAAGACATAGAATAATTATGGAATGGTATGGGGCCCATGCGAATGTGGATAATGATGGTGCCAAGGGTCGAAGTTATGGCATCATTCAATGAACATGGTGTAACTGGGTTATTATGCATGCAATTGGTGGGGATGCGCATTTGGTTGTATGCATGGTAAGAGATGATGTTTATGCTGACACTGCCATCAATCATAATGCATTGGTGTATAACACGTATATTAAAAAGGGTGGGATCAAGATCATCTGATTAGAGAGGTAAAATATCATCATCATAGAAATTGAGAGTGGCTACTTGATGAGTGGTAGTAGGTGTAGAGGAAGGAATGAATGAATTGGTGCGAGAGGCCACATGGTGAGGGGTGATAATGGAGGCCACAAGAATAGGTTCATTAGGTAAAACCTTGATGGATTGCAGAACCTCCATGAGGGCTTGTCGGTGAGACTCAAAGGTTTGGACAAGGTCGTATAATGACATTTTGAGAGGAGATTGGTGTAACTATTAGATCAATTTATGATGGGAGACCCCGTCAGAAATAGGGTATGTGGGTCCCTGAATGGTAATTCTTAGTACATGTGCAGATGGTATATTGGGCACAGGATTGGAAAATGGGTTGGTTTCTTTCTCCTTTCCATTGTCTTTCTGGGTGCGAATGACAATTTTAACCATATTAATATGGGGTGAGGGAGCAGCTGAGTCATGATAAGTGTAGTGAAAAGATGGGAAATAGAATGATGAGGGAATATACTGGTGTTGTGCAAAGAAGGAAACACATTGACATTTGGGAAAAGGTTTTGTTAGCTCTCTTATGCAGACCATATTGATCTTGAATGTTAGAGGTGGATAAAAGGGTTATGGATGTGGAGATGAATGTCATTGAATAGGTAAGGGGTGAGGGTGTGTGGTGAGAGGTGAATGTAGACACTTAAAATTGGTTATCCAATTTAGTGTCCCTCACATTCGTTTTTCCTACTTAGGTAACCTGGGGCACGTTTACGTCACCAACTATCCCCTTGGGATAGTTTTCCAATTTGTGATTTAATCACTTACTCTAAATTTAATTCATCACATCACATCTTACCCATGAGTAATTAAATATTAAATATTTAATTACGCTTCTTCCCATGCATCTTAATCACTTATCTACCCCAAATTTATTCTATCTATGCATCACATCCATTTTTAATCTTCCCTAAGCGGGATATTTCCCGTGGTCGGGATAAGTCTTGTCTTTCTCGAATCGATCAATTTGGCCATCTCGGGAGTCTTCTCCGCGATCGGCGCCGACCCATATGGTCGGCGCCGATTTTATAGGAGCGGCGCCGATTATAAAAGCAGGTCCATAGCTCAGTTCGAAGGACCGAAAAAGAGACTAACGAGCGAAAGAAAGCACTTACGCACGAACAGAGAGCGAGAAAGATACAGGTTGCAAGAAGGAGAGATCTTTTTAGCATCATTTGTCTCAGTTAGGGCAGATCCTGTCCTAATCAATCCCTGAGAGGAGCACCGTTACTCTGCCCGTATCATATCAACATCACACACCACCGTCTATCATCTGGTGACTCTGTTCCAGTGTCTCTCCATCTTCGGCACATCCTGCAGACTACATTCACCTTCCAATCCCCGAATCTCATCGCACAGTCCCTGATTGGTCAGTCTGCCTTCAGTTGACACTGATCTTATCCAGTCGACGCCGATCAGTCCCAGTCGACGCCGATCACATCAGTCGCCGCCGATTATACCCAGTCGATGCCGATTTCACTGCAGACAGGTAAAAGGTCACAGGTAACACAAATCCAGCATTATTTCGCAGTTCCCTGTTTTCTGTACTTTCTGTCTGCTGTTCAGTTTCTGTTTTATTACTGCAATCAGAAAATCTAGTCTTTATTTACATCTTTTATCATGTATGCTTCTTTTCTTTATTGAAAACGTGGACTGACATCCGCCAAGGAAGCTTATCGCTTCCCGGACCCGCTTCTCGGGCAGTCCACCCAAATATCTTCTAACGCCATCTTTTTCTGTCAAGCACCGGTGTTTTGCAGGTTACTCGGATCTATTGTGCAAATTGCTCGTGTGCGCCCGTCTTGTCTACATCGGCTTCCTCATCCGTCTACATCTTCATCAGGTATCGATTTCATTGGAGTTTTTCAGGGTTTTTGTGTTTAGTTTGGTGCATTAACTTGGACAGGTAACAAGCGCAAAATTCTTGATCTACATTCTGGCACGCCCGGTGGGACCTAACCAAAGTCCCTTATTGGTAAGTTCATTTCTTCTTTAGTTTTGAACTTTATTCCTTTTCTTCACTGATTTCTATCAGTCCTATTTGAACATTTCTGTTCATCATATCAATCTTGCTTTTTTTTAGGCGAAATCATTATCTTGAAATTTTTCTATTTCCTTAAAATAGAAATTTTTCGTTTCCCCATTATCTGGATATATCTTTCCGGATCTTGTTTGCTGTTTGCTTGATCTTTTCTTGCGGAGCACTTTTGCTTGTTCGTGGGATTGTTCGAGGGGAAGAGCTCAACAACGCGCTTTTTGAAGTCCACACACCTTGGAGAGCTAAATCTACAGGTATTCCTCTTTTACGGTGTTTTCTCCTTTTTTAGGATTTCTTTGTTGGTTGTCTATCACATCCAAACACTTCAATTTTTGGTGCTTAAAAGGAACTTAATCGCATTTGGGAAAGAATCTGTTTGACTTGTCTTCATCGAAATCAAACATTTCGTTTTAAGTGCTTAAAAAGAACTTTTTCTTTGTCATTGCTGCATGCTTTTTCATCTAGTTTTAATTAGGCTGGAAAATTGATCAAAATCGGTAGTGACACTATTCGATTTTTATTTTTCACCCTTGCACACAAAGCCAAAATCACTAGGTATAAAGCATCTAAACAAAACTCCTTCCCTGGCCTCGCCTACTTGGAAGTGATATCCAAGAGGAAGAGCCTACGCGGTACTCGGGCCGCGCTATAAATTCACGGAAGATTTTGGTATATATTGGCAAAGCACCCGACTCCCTTATCGCAGCGGTGTGTGAAGTGCGGGGGTAGGCCCCTATATCAAGCCACGTACCGGTCTTTTACTGAAGTGCCTTCGGGACTCCTCACCAAACATTACCCAAACCATCCTTAGTTTGGCTATCTGAGTAGTTCCTGTTCTAAAAAGCCTTCCCTAACATTTTTCTTTTCTTAAAAGCATCAAAATTTAAAGGAGATAATCACTTGCGCTGCTTGAATTGTTTGTGCATTAGCTAGGACAATCTTCTTTCTTGCTTGCTTATGACGGTTATCACCCGGTCACAATCTAGGAAAATGGCCCAACAGGTTCCTTCTTCCTCCGAAATCACCACCAGCGTGGATGTTTCGGCACCCCTCCAATCTTCCTCGGGACCGCTGTTAGTTGGTTCCCCCTCATGGTCGTATAATCCTTTCCATCAAGCCAAAACAATCCCATCACGTCCAGCTTCTCCTAGTCCATCAGAAATATCTTCTGACTCGGAGTCTATTCCTCGCGGGGATCCTGAATTTCAGGCTCTCCTTGATCGCAATCCGGTAGCCCTCATGGACTACCTAGTACACAAGTCCATTCGAATATCTGATCAAGGACCACCAATCCAACAAGTGTACGATTATCCTCGTGGTCCATCCCAGGCCTATGTAGAACAGTTTTCATCCTCTCTCCCGCCTCGAGCCACGGAAAAGGGGGAGGCTCTTGTGCCTCCTTTTTCTCTTCCACCAACCATGTTGACTAGTTCTCAAATTGCCTTACCTATTCCTAATACTGCAGTTACCTCAACTATTCCTCAACCTACCTTTGAGAGGTCTTCTGCCTTGGCGATAACGAGTGCGTCTGTGCACCCGCATATCGCTGTTAATTCATCTATGCCCTCTATTGTGTCTCAAGGTCAGTACCTCTTCATGAGCCAACCCCCTCCGGCTAGTCAGTTGGTTCCTACTTCTCGTCCTCCGGTCAATCTTTCTTCCAATATTCCAGCAACTGTGACCTTCACCCATCCCCTAGTATCGGCACCCCTGGTACCAAATCCGGCGGTAGAAGGCCCCTTTCAGGTCTTGTTCCCCAACATGACCAATCAAGTCGGTACTCACGTTCCTCAATCTGTCCCTATCCAATCAACAAACATGGGAGTCCATCAATCACAGGCTCCATCCGTCTTCCAACCCTCATTTTCCCAATCCCTTATTATCTCACAGCCTGCCTATACGCAAGCTACCTCACAACAAATACCTCACCAGGCGTCACCCAAAACACCTGGTTATTCCTCTTACCATCCCACCAATCAACAGATCAATCCCCCATTGACACCTCAACAACATCCATCACTTGCTCCTTATGTAGGACATACCAATGTGCCTACTCCTCAATCTGATGTGGTTCAACTTCTCTTCAAGAAAATTGCAGACTTGGAAGCCTCCACCAAAGGAGCTCGTCCTTCATATTCCTTTGAAGAGGTGTGTAATGAACCCATTCACCCTTCAGTGGCTTTTAAGCCTTATCCTCCCCAATGGGAACTTCCAAAATTCTCAAAATTTCATAGTCGGGAAGACCCTCAACAACATCTGCGAGCATTCAAACATGCTTGCTACCTTATCGTCCAGGACCAGGAACTCATGCTCCGTACCTTTCCTATGTCTCTAGCGGGTCCCGCTTTGGACTGGTACAATAACATCCCTCAACATTCCTTATTTTCTTTCTCTCAATTGGCTCAGATGTTTGTCGAAAACTTTTCAATAAATATTGCCCATAAGATCTCAATTACAGATCTTTACAACATTCGCCAATTCGACGATGAGTCTATAGCAGACTTTGTCGCTCGTTGGAGAGGGATAATCAACCAATTGTCTTTCTCCCTTCCCCAATCCCAACAGATCGAGTTGTTCACCCGATCTTGTGCTAGTCACATTTCTTCCACGTTAAGGATCCAAACTTTTCATACCTTTGAAGAGGCCTTTACGATGGCACGCAAACTTGAATCTCGCGCCATTGAACAAGGGAAGCTAAAACTTCGCTCCAAATCTAAACCAGATTTCTCTCGCTTCACCAAACCAAATTCTTCCCCCTCTAAAGATAAGAATCAAGGGTCCACAAATGCTATCGTGTTAAAAACATCAAGAACCAATAGTACTCCTAATCAACCACCACGAAGAGATTCCTCATCTTCTCGGAAAGGGGCTTCATCATCACGATCCTTCGCTCCCTTGGGGGAATCATATGCCTCTATCTTAGAAAAAATGTTGGAAGTTCGCATGATCGAACTTCCACCCATTAGGGATATTGATGAAAGTCGAGAACGTCCTTTTCTGGTATAGGGAAAACGATTTCTGTCATTATCACAGAACCAAAGGTCATGACATCGAACGATGTCAGACTTTCAAAAATCTTGTCCAAAAATTCATTGACAAAGGCGAGCTCATCCTGGATAACCCAAATGCTCCCCCAAATCAAGCACTGGATGTTTTTAAACAACCTTTCCCCAATCATGCCCCAAATCATAATTCTTCGGAATCTCAACAACCAAACACCCACACTATCAATTTCATCTCTACCGAGGACTCTTCTTCTGAAACCAATCCGTCTGCAAACACATCAATCGAATCAGATCCTCCTTCCTCTTCATCAATCACGGGAGTTCCAATATCTTCAGATAGTCTATCTTTGAATATCCCTACATTACCAAGCACGGAGTTATCTCTCTCCGCTCCTTTGTCTGACCTTCCATCTATACCCGAGACAGTGTCATCCTCATCTGTCTCATCATCAGACATTCTTTCAATGCTCGAGGCAATCACATCCCTCCGAGTTTCCACTACGGACACATCTACTTCCGTTGCTCCCATTCCCGCCGCAACTATGCCTTTGGTGAATGTACCCATAATTGTGCCAACTTCGACGGAAGTGTCTTCGATCTTGACCCTTCCTATCTCTTTTCCTACTACATCAGAAGTTTTCCCTCCGCAAGGCATTCCTTCTTCATCACTCCCTTCTTCCATCACCAATGTTACTTCACCTATTCAGGAAAAATCAAAAGAAGTAGCACCAACACCTGCACACTCGATTCCTCAACCTAAACCGCGACAACCAAAATCTAACACTACACCATCAGTACCATCCCACTTGCTTCCTCCGAAAAGGTTACAGTCACCTTATGCCGTGGAAGTTGTCACCATCCCTGAAAAAGGAAAGCCCGTATTTCGGACCATCAAAACTCTTGGTGCTCTTCCACAAAAATCTCTCTCCACGCCTCATAAACGATTGGATTTGTCCGCTGAAAAGGCGTCTTCTTCTACACATCCATCAAAGCCATCATCTTCTTCCACAACACATTCTTCATCAATACCCCTAAAAGTAGACTTACCTACTAAACAGACGGCACCTCTTCTATCAAGATCCTCATCTTCATTACCAAAAACCAAAGCACCCTATATTCCTCCTATTACACCTACCTTGAGGACTTCTTCCTCATCTAAATCAACATTATCTAAATCATCCGTAAATCCGACTAAGCAATCCCCTTTGTCTCCAAAGACCGCAAAATCTGTCACATCTCCATCCTCCTCAAAATCTATCTTAGGGGCTCCCCCTCCACCAAAGTCAATCATGTCTCATTTACTCCCATCCCAAGCACCCAAGACTGCTCCTCCAAATGTCCAAACAAATAAGAGGATCCCTAATAAAGACTGTTAAACCTAACATGCAAGTTCTTTTACCTAGGCAGTCGGTTAATGTAAAAGAACCATCCTCATCATCTCCATCCTCATCTTCGTCTACCGGATTTTACACCGAAATCCTTCATCAACTTATCCAATCTTCATCTATAACCCTTCCTCCGATTAAACCATATAACCCGAAAGGAGTGAAACCTGCTTGGTTTAACTCTGATTTGATTTGTGCCTACCACCGTACTTCGGGTCATGATACTGAGGGATGTAAAGCTCTCCAAGCCGTTATCAAGAACCTTCTGGAAGAAAGTGACCTTTTGCTGGAGGAGGAGGAACAAGTACCTCCTGCCACCTTAGCCCCATCCAAACCTCAACCATCCACTCAGACCTCTAGTGGTTCCACGCTGCCTGATCTTCCACCTTCTCAAATTGACACAATTCATATCGCCACTAGAACCAAACATTATGATAACCCATCTTCATCTTCAGCATCTAGACCACGGGTTGTCATTTCTGCAGCCCCTGAAGGCGTGTCTCCTTCCTCATCGGCCCCACGACCTAGGGTCTCTATTCGTGCTGCACCTCGGGCTCAAGTTCCCGTATCTGTTGAGGAGAGTGTCATGAAACAACTCACCCAAGCTCCGGTCAAAATGTCTCTTTTTGACCTCATCCAATCCTCTCCGCAACATCGCCAGGCTCTAATCGATAATCTGCGTCGCATCGCAGTAAATTCCGATGAGCCCCAGCCCTTCGAGTTGGTTGTTGGGCTGAATGGTCCATCGACCGCCATTTCTTTTGAGGATTCAGAAATTCCTCATCTTCCTTCAGAGGATTTGGAGGCTCCCCTCTTCATCACAGTCCAAATCAATAACACTACCTTAAAACGTGTTATGATCGATAGTGGAGCTGCTCTCAACGTCATCTCCTCCCACACATTCGAACAACTTAAGTTACCTAAGAATGTGGTGTCACCTCCGCCTTTCGCCCTTCGATCATTTAACGATCAGCTAGCAGTCACTCTGGGAACTGTGGTCTTACCCATCCGAGTAGGTAAGAAGCTGCTCCATGAACTCTTCTATATTGTCGAAGGGCAATTCCACTATAACATGATCCTCGGACGCTCCTGGATTCGCGCAATGCATTGTGTCCCATCCACCCTCCATCGATGCCTAAAATATCAATATGAGGGCAAAATATACACCCATCCAGGAGATCCTTTTCCTTCTGCACAATGCGACATGACCACAAGGTCTGCCCCTTTAAAAGAAAATACATCTTCTCCAGATGGGGCCTCATCTTCTTCCATACCTGCAACCAAACTACCGGATTTACAAAATCTGGAAGAGACATTGCAGCGTTTCTCACTAGGGGAGCTTCCTCTCTTATCTTTCGATGCCCATCTCAAACCTAATGAGTATGGTAGACCAGACAAGCAACCTGAATATCAACCAGGTCTCGGTCGCATCGTCACCATTGGTCTGCCCAATCAACAGACCAATTTCATCTACGGTGGTCTTGATACACCTCATCATCGCCCGGATTCTCCTCCTAGAGCCAAACCTTACCTAACAGGGTTTGATCACCTACAGAATCCCACGTTTGCAAAGACTTATCTACATCGATGCGCATGGAAAGGTTTTGGCCTTGGAAAATATGAACAAGGTATACATGACCTCAAATCCATTCCTACTCTCATGCCACATCAGAAATTTGGTTTGGGATTTAAACCTCTTTCAAAGGCCACTGTCACTATTCTTGATGAGTCTCTTCCTACTGAAGAACCATCTTCCCCCACCAAGTCAGAAGCATCACTTGATGAGGACGATGACATTTCCATCCCACCTAACTTTTTTTTTTTATCAATACCATTTCCTTAGGGCCGTTGGTCTATGAGACTAACAATCGGTCCGCTTCTATACCATTAATCTTCCCTGAAATAGTTGGAGACGACTCTCCTACTATCAACACTATCCACTGTGTGGATGATGATTCTGTCCTCACCTATCTAGGGGCAGAGGATTCTTATCTTCCCAAGACTATTCCTTCTGACACGTCTACCCTTCTTAACGAAGCCACTATCGACCTTAATATAGGGACTTCTGAAGACCCTCGCATCATTAAGGTTGGCCAATCCCTTAATCCACAGGAATTAGGGGACTTTACCACTTTTCTTTCCAAACATCGTCAAGCCTTTGCTTGGTCATATGAGGATATGCCAAGGCTCGATCCCGATATTGTGGTCCACAATATCGTTACCCTTCCCAACATCAAACCAGTCAAGCAAAAATTACGTAAAATGCACCCTAGAGTAGCCCTTCTTGTTAAAGAGGAATTACAACGCTTGCTCTCGGCTAGTTTCATCCAACCCATCGATTATCCGCAATGGGTGTCCAATGTAGTCCCAGTAACTAAGGCTACTGGGAAGATTCGAATTTGTACCGACTTCCGGGATCTTAATCTTGCCTGTCCAAAGGATGATTTTCCTCTTCCTCATATCGACCAACTCGTAGATTTAACTGCGGGTCATGAGATGCTTTCTCTTATGGATGGTTTCTCTGGATATAATCAAATCCTCATCGCACCAGAAGACCAACATAAGACCTCCTTCATAACTCCTTGGGGGACCTTTTGCTATCGTGTCATGCCTTTTGGCCTTAAGAACGCAGGGGCAACCTATCAACGAGCAATGACATACATCTTCCATGACCTCTTACACAAAACTGTAGAGGATTATGTTGACGACCTCCTCGGTAAGTCCAAACGCCGTCAGGATCATCTTTTCATCCTTGCACCTCTCTTTGAGAGGCTTATCCACTTTTGTCTTCGTCTAAATCCAGCTAAGTGCGTGTTTGGCGTTCTCACTGGTAAAATTTTAGGTTTTATCATTTCCATCAGGGGCATTGAAGTCGACCCCGCAAAAATAAAAGCTATCCTTGAGATGCCTCCCCCTTCTAACTTAAAGCAACTCCGCAGTCTCCAAGGACGTCTTCAGTCAGTGCGTCGTTTTATATCCCAATTGTCGGACCGTTGTCAACCTTTTCACCATCTTCTCCGTAAGAATGTTCATTTCGAATGGGATGAGCATTGCCAAAAGGCCTTTGATGATCTCAAAGCTTATCTTCTTTCTCCACCTGTGCTTACACCTCCACGCGAGGGGGAGCCTTTCTATCTTTATATCTCTGTGACTGACCATGCTCTGGGAGCCATGATCTCGCATCGGGACACTTGTGGTAAAGAACAAGCTGTCTATTACATCAGTCGCACCCTCCATGAGTATGAGACACGTTACTTCGGAGCTGAAAAACTATGTTGCGCTCTCTTCTTTGCAACTTCTAAGCTTCGTCATTATCTCCTTAATCATAAAACTTACATTGTCACAAGTGTCAATCCACTTAAGACAATTCATGCAAAGCCTTATCACAATGATCGTATCACCCATTGGCTTATGCTCATGACAGAGTTTGACCTCGAGTTTATCCCGCAAAAGGCTATCAAGGGTCAGGTTATTGCAGATCAATTAGCTGATGCTCCTCTTCCGGACACTCGTGACCCCCTTGCTCAATTCCCC
This sequence comes from Taxus chinensis, assembly GCA_019776745.2. NCBI lineage: Eukaryota > Viridiplantae > Streptophyta > Pinopsida > Cupressales > Taxaceae > Taxus > Taxus chinensis. The sequence continues at coordinate 719,686,888 of CM034154.1, forward strand.
GATGAATACATCCAACAAATTGATTTTGGTCTATCTCCATTTAAAGTAAAACTCTTCTTTGATGGATCCAAATGCCAGCAAGGGGGAGGTGCGGGTTTCGTGATGATTCCTCCTTGGGGTACGCCTATCCCAGTCGCACACAAATTAAACTTTGAGTGCACCAATAATATGGCTGAGTACGAAGCTCTTGTCTTAGGTCTTCAAAATGCCATTAATCTCGGCGCTCGTCATATTGACATCTTTGGTGATTCTGAACTCATCGTTAACCAAGTCACGGGTGTCTATCAATGCAAGAATGATATCCTTCAGAAATATCGCGACATCGTTCTTGCCCAACTCCAATCTTTCGATAACTTCACTATCCAAGCCATTCCTCGTACTGCAAATCGATTCGCGGATACCATGGCTTCTTTAGCCTCCCTTATCCCGCCTTTTACCGAAGACTCGCGTCTTTATGTGGCTGTGCAACGATTGGATCAACCATCTCATCTTGGGCAACTAACGTCAATCAATGCTGTCACAACCCATACTCAGGATGAGTGGTATCAACAGATAGTTGATTATCTATCTCATTCGGTCCTTCCTCCAGATTTTTCTCCCAATGGTAGAAGGTCTTTTGTCCAACGCGCCAACCGCTATACTATTCTAGGCGGCCTTCTTTACAAACGCGGCTTTGATGGTATTTTGCTTCGATGCCTCAAAACCCATGAATCATCTAAAGCTATTCAGGAGGTCCATGACGGTATTTGTGGTGGACATTTTAGTGGTTTAGCTGTAGCCAAGCGCATCTTACGTTTGGGATATTATTGGCCTTCTCTTAATCGAGATTGTTGTGAATACACCAAGAAGTGCGTCAAGTGTCAGCAACATTCCAATCTCACGCATGTCCCTAGTCAGGCTTTGCAACCTGCGGCGGATTTGTGGCCTTTTTCGCAGTGGGGTCTTGATCTTATTGGTCTCATCAATCCCCGTTCTTCACAACGTCATCATTCTATCATTACCGCCACTGAGTACTTTACTAAGTGGGTAGAAGCTATCCCCCTTTCTTCAACAAAGGCTAAACCCATAGTTGATTTTGTCTATCAACACATCATTTGTCGCTTTGGCGTTCCACATAGGCTAATCACAGATAATGGTAAGTCTTTCAAAAACGCTGATTTGCAGAATCTCTGCAATGCTTTCAATATCAAGCTCAGTTTTTCTTCTCCATACTACCCTCGAGCTAATGGTCAAGCCGAAGCTTCCAATAAAACTTTGCGTAATATCCTCGCAAAGGTAACTAGTCGAGCTGGTAGGGATTGGCATCTACATATCCCTTTTGCTCTCTGGGCTTATCAGACTAGCATTCGTACTCCTACTGGTGCTACTCCCTTCTCTCTCGTCTATGGGTCTGAGGCTGTCCTTCCTTTGGAAGTCCAAATCCCATCTCTCCGTGTTTCTCTCAGAGAATTTGTCTCCGATGAGGATTATCGTCAAAATCATCTAGCACAACTTGAACTATTAGATGAGCGGCGTCTTAACGCTCTTGATCATCATCAGGTATATCTCGAGCGTGTCAAACGTGCTTATAACAAGCACTTGCAACATCATGACTTCAAAATTGGTGATCTTGTTCTTAAGGAAAATCAAAATGTCACTACACTCGAAAGAAGTCAACGTGGTAAGTTTGCTCCCAACTGGATGGGCCCCTACATTATCACTCATAAATATGGGTCTGGGGCTTATCGTTTATCTTCCATGGATGGTATCCCTGAAGCAGAACCTCTTAATGCCTTGCATTTACGGCCCTTCTACTGTTAAAATCTATCTTATACAAATCTAGTTGCAACTCAGATCTTCCATCCGTCCTAATAACCAGTCATCTACTTTCGTGGTGATTTGAAATTGTGTGGTTCTCCGCCTATTGCCTCGTCTACCTTAAATATGAGTATCGCAGCTCTACTCATTGCACGTTTCTTTTGGATATGTTCCTCCTCATGGTAGGAATACCTTAATCACCACTTCATCTGTCCCAAGTACTTATCTTCATCAGATCTACTCGGGTCATGAGTGCATGTTCTTCTATGTTCTCTTCCCCTCCATCTGATCTATCTAGGTCTAAACTCAGCTTCTTCCAAAAATTTTCCAAAAAAAAAGAGAAGATGCTATCCAAAAGATAGACTGATCCCTTGAAGGACAGCTATCCATACATTATCAAGTGAATCAAAAAGAAAATAGACCATACCCTCGAAGGATGGCTATCATTAAAATTCACAATACAGACCGCTCCCTTGAAGGACGGCTGTTTCTCAAAGAAAAATTCAAGGCTTCTTGTAATTAATCGGCCTTCCAGTCAGTTTATAGCATCACTGAAAGACTTCCCGCATCGATCAGTCTTTCCATATCAAGCAAACTTCCCGCATTGATCAATTTGCCTATCTGTCAAAGTCATGAAGCTGAGATTTAGGACCTTTTGTCGATCATATGGAGAATCCTATTTCCCCACTATGGACATGTATTCTGTCCCTTGTAGGTTCCGACAAGATACTTACTTACTTTTCTTTCCGTTTCTATCCTAGATCTGGTTTGCGACTAGTTAGTGTCAGATTTATTTTAATCTTATATAGGGCCTTGTATGCTTGGTCTTTTGGTTCCCTTTCTGGATTTTATCTATGGTCGGTTGGAAGTCCAACTTATCATTTTTCTTCTTCTCCGAGTATCTTCTCTTCTAAGTCACGGTTGTTTCCGCTTTCATCTTTGGCTCTTGTAAGGAGTATTCCCCATTTCTTTGTCTTGCATCCTGTTAAATTGGCATTTCACATGTTAATTCAATCAAAATTTATCTTCTATCAAAATTCATCTTATCTATCAAAACTCCTATCTGTATTTATTTCTCCTTATAATTACATCCATATATCCAACAATTTATCTATCTATCCATCAAAATATCGAAAAATACGTACATCTCAGGTACATGACATCTATTTATATCTAATCCATACATCAAGTACATCTGTATATCTATCCATCAAAATATTTAAAAGCTATGTCCATCCAAGATACATCACATCTATCTATCAAAATTAAATCAATCTATCTAATCACATCCATCTATCATCTATCCGTCTATATCTATCCAATCACATCTATTTTATCCACATTTCAATCTATCTAATCACATCTATTTCCATCATCCATCAGTCTATATCTCTCTAATCACATCTATTTTTCTATATCCATCTATCCATGTATATCAAAATCAAAAAGGCATGAAGTACAATCATATGACCAATAACATGATGAATCTATATATATACATGTGTGTTTTTACAAAAAAATGGGTGGCTTCCAATCGAGCCATCTATACAATGCCTTCCAATCGAGGCTACATCACTATACAAATACACAATCTACCAAGTCTCTATATGGTGAAATCAGAAGCGTGGAGGACACTGTCCCCTCCACCCTCCTCTGCACCCGGCTGTCCCTCCTGACCGCCGCCTATCGAGCTCGAAGCACCTGCTGCTGGAGGTCTCGGTCCACCTCGGTCCCTCCCAGTGCTCCCTCCGCCTGAGGCTCCGCTCGCTGTAGCTGTCGCTCCTCTCCTCCTCGCCCCGTACCGAGGCACATCTGGGGCATGCTGCGCTAGAGAATCCTCATAATATCTCACCTCAGCAAGGAGAGACTGGTATGTGCTCAGGTTCACCATACCCGGTGCTCGTAAAGGTGCTACTGGCGCTGCTGGTGGTGCCCCACCTAGAGCCGTGCCCTGTGTCCCCAGACTCTGATGTGGCACTAGTCTCTCCGTATTTGGCCCTAAGGGCCTCCCTGTGCCGAAGGTAGCGATCCCTCTGCTGGATCGCTGTATCACGCTCCTGACGGGCGGTGTCTCTCTCCACAATCAGGGAATATCTCTCCTCTGTCAAGGCCCTGATCTCCTCCAGAGCTACCTGATGCGTCTGTACCAGTGTGGCATGCTCTCCCTCTAATCTGTCTAGTGTCACAGCTATGTCCTCCTCATCAGCATCTATCGAGGGCGGGAGATGTCGTGGAAGCTCTGTGTCATACCACGCTGCATAGCCCTCATCCACCCCCGCCTCATCATCACTGTCCGTGGAGGGTGGAGCCTCTCTCAATGGGTCTGCCGGGATCAAAATCGGCAAATCTGTCTCTCTGCTATCCCGCCTATATGGCGTGTATGTGGCCGGTACTGTCTGTACTAGACCAAACTGCCTCAGTATCCGCATGAATGGGACTCGCTCCCACATATCTGGTCTGCGACCTCTGACCACTCGGCTCCGTCTCAATGCTACCAAGTGGGCATCCTGACCAACCCATATCGGAAATGCCCGATATGGTCTCCAGATAACCTGATCTGGTGTAAGCGTCCTGAAACGCTCCGAGTACCACTCAGCTGATCTACCTGTGTCTCCTGCGGTCATGTCAGCCCGCCATCTCCGAAATCCATAGTCCACACCCCCCACTGCTGCTGGCATCCACGGAAGCCTGGATGGCCTAATCACTGCTATGTGCTCATACGCCCAGCAATGGAGCACAAAGCTAACGTCAATCCCTGTCCTCCGACCAGTGGTGTACATCCATAGCTCATAGTAAATCTGAGCTATCAGGGCATCAGCGAAGGCAAAAACCTGTCTGTACTGCAAGATGTCGCACACGCAGTCTAGCAGTAGCAATGGGAATCTCCCACCTCCTGAGTCTGGCAAGGCAAAATAAGATATAGCCATCTGAATCAGGGCTATCCGCCTACTCCGAGGGCTATCCTGTCTGTACTGTGAGGCTATCCTCACTGCCCCAGATACTATCTCCGAGTCATCTGATCTGTCTCTGTACAATCGCACCAGGGCCCTCTGCTGCTGCTGCTCTCGGGGTGTGATCTCAATCAGGTCCCCTGTAATCGGTAATCGGAGGATCCTGTATACATCCTCATGGGTGACAGTCATCTCACCCGTCCTAAACCAAAATGTGCACGTGTGGCTGTCCCACCGTCGCACTAATGCCCGCATGAGCTCCACATCCCGTGGCACTCGTCTGTAATATCTAAAACCCCCGAGCCCGGCTAGCTCTAAATGCTGCCAGTCTGCATCGGTCACGTCAGGAAGGATCATCTCCAATAACTCAGGGATGGCATCCCTCATATGAAGAGCCTCTCGTGCCTACATCCACGACATCAAAAGCATAATCAGTCTCTCTGTTCCATAAATCACATCTTCCAAAACCATAACATCCAAAACTAGAAGGAAATGCTAAACATCTTTCAATCGGCGTCGATTTGGTCAAATCAGCGTCGTTCATTATAGTCGGCGCCGATTACTACCAATCGACGCCGATCCAAAACAATCGACGCCGATTCTACCAATCGGCGCCGACTGCCAGGCCAGGCGTAAACCAGACCCTGGCCTCCCATATGCATGAAAACTCAAACAAAAATAAATAAATAACGACAAATGGGTTCACCAGTGACTACTTACCCCAGTTCGTGTCCTCCTGCGCTTCTGTCCACTCCCGGAGGCTTCCATTGTGTTCAAATCACAAATTCTGGCTGTGTCTGAATCAATCATCACGTTGCAAATAAATCGTTTACGTTTTCCGTTCGCATATTTATATGCGTCTGGATTGGTCGGCGCCGATTTTTTGGGTCGACGCCGATTGTTTGGTCGGCGCCGATTAGTTTGATCGCCGCCGATTTTTCATGTCTGTTTGCCATAGTGTTGATACTTGGCTTTCTCATCTATCTGATCATTGTTGTGTGCTGAATCTTGCCTTTTGGCACATCTTTTAGATGTCATCGTCTCTTTCGGGTTTGTTCCCTTTGCGTGGGACACTCGTATCTTTCGGCAGCTTAGAGTTAAACGGGTCTGTAGGCACTAACGTCGTCTCATGAGGAGACCGTCTAGTTGTCCCTACCAAAGTGTCTCTCTTTAGATGCTGGTTTTTTTTTTTTTTTTTTTGCAGTTCTCCTTGCACTCATGGGTCTGTACGCACTAACGTCGTCTCACGAGGAGACCGGCTAGTTTTCCCTACCAATGTGAGTTCCTTAGGTTGCTGCCCTTGTGTTTATTTTTATGCGTCCTCAATGATCAGTTCTACTCCAGCTATCCGACTGGGGCATCCTGCATTTTTCATCTACCTCTTTCACACTTGGGATCATTTGTTCTATCATCCATCCCATCCCTAGTTTGAGGGGGATCGCATCATCACTCATTCTTCCCTTCTTCCATCTCCTTGTTTTTGTCTCATAACCTTGCTTATCGCAAGTTACTTGAAAAAAAGGGGCAAAATGTAGACACTTAAAATTGGTTATCCAATTTAGTGTCCCTCACATTCGTTTTTCCTACTTAGGTAACCTGGGGCACGTTTACGTCACCAACTATCCCCTTGGGATAGTTTTCCAATTTGTGATTTAATCACTTACTCTAAATTTAATTCATCACATCACATCTTACCCATGAGTAATTAAATATTAAATATTTAATTACGCTTCTTCCCATGCATCTTAATCACTTATCTACCCCAAATTTATTCTATCTATGCATCACATCCATTTTTAATCTTCCCTAAGCGGGATATTTCCCGTGGTCGGGATAAGTCTTGTCTTTTTCGAATCGATCAATTTGGCCATCTCGGGAGTCTTCTCCGCGATTGGCGCCGACCCATATGGTCGGCGCTGATTTTATAGGAGCGGCGCCGATTATAAAAGCAGGTCCATAGCTCAGTTCGAAGGACCGAAAAAGAGACTAACGAGTGAAAGAAAGCACTTGCGCACGAACAGAGAGTGAGAAAGATACAAGTTGCAAGAAGGAGAGATCTTTTTAGCATCATTTGTCTCAATTAGGGCAGATCCTGTCCTAATCAATCCCTGAGAGGAGCACCGTTACTCTGCCCGTATCATATCAACATCACACACCACCGTCTATCATCTGGTGACTCTGTTCCAGTGTCTCTCCATCTTCGGCACATCCTGCAGACTACATTCACCTTCCAATCCCTGAATCTCATCGCACAGTCCCTGATTGGTCAGTCTGCCTTCAGTTGACACTGATCTTATCCAGTCGATGCCAATCACATCAGTCACCGCCGATTATACCCAGTCGACGCCGATTTCACTGCAGACAGGTAAAAGGTCACAGGTAACACAAATCCAGCATTATTTCGCAGTTCCCTTTTTTTGTACTTTCTGTCTGCTGTTCAGTTTCTGTTTTATTACTGCAATCAGAAAATCTAGTCTTTATTTACATCTTTTATCATGTATGCTTCTTTTCTTTATTGAAAACGTGGACTGACATCCGCCAAGGAAGCTTATCGCTTCCCGGACCCGCTTCTCGGGCAGTCCACCCAAATATCTTCTAACGCCATCTTTTTCTGTCAAGCACCGGTGTTTTGCAGGTTACTCGGATCTATTGTGCAAATTGCTCGTGTGCGCCCGTCTTGTCTACATCGGCTTCCTCATCCGTCTACATCTTCATCAGGTATCGATTTCATTGGAGTTTTTCAGGGTTTTTGTGTTTAGTTTGGTGCATTAACTTGGACAGGTAACAAGCGCAAAATTTTTGATCTACAGTGAAGGTGGAATAGGGTCCTTGTTTATAAGATCATCGTCATCAAAGTTTTCTTCAGGAGGACAAAGTTAGAGAAGAATGGTTTTCAGAGCCTTACAGTTTTCTACATCATGCCCTGACACATGATGGTAGGTGAAAATGTTTGTATCATCAAACCCTGTTGGTTTGCATTTGAGTGGGTTCCAAGGTCTAAGTGGTGGCAATGTGATGATAGAGGTCTCTAAAATATTTTCTAAGATGTTGGCGTAAGATCCTACCAGTGGATCACAATGCAAAGTAAGTGTGGGTCGAGATGGATGTGTGAGTTATTTTGGTGGGAGAGGTACCATGAGAGGTGGAATAAGTTTGACCACTAGTTTGGTAGGCTATATTTTTCTAGGTTTGGGTTGCACTTTCAAATTTCACCTCACAAATTTCATTCTCCTGGGTAAAGGTATAGAAGATGGGATAGCAATAGAAGGTGTTGTAGGTTTGAATACCTCTTTGGAGGGTAGTTGGTTTTTCAAATTTCATTGCACCTTCCTGGGTAAAGGTGAAGACAACATGTGTGATGTAGAAGGTAAGGTAGATGGTAGAAGGGAATGGGTTAGCCAAGGTGATAACAGAGGTGCAGTGAAGGTTTTTGGAAGAGGTGAGGTGGAGGATATTAGTCGAAGATTGGTGAATACTGTAGGTAGGGATGAGGCTACTGGAAGTGGTACAAGTGTAGGTGGTAAATAGGTTGTAGGTGACGGCAAAGGTGTACACTGTGCAGGTAAGTTAGGTGTAACAAAGGCTCATGATGAGGGGATGGGCTACTGTGTGTTTAGTTTACCTTGGGTAGGAGGTTGTTTGGCCAAGGTGGATGGGTGAGATCCTAGGATAGATAGAAGTGGTGAAGGTGATAAAGGGGTAGTAGATGAAACTAGTGTATGCGGCCTAAAAGGTTGGGTCTTCCTTTTAGGTGGAGGTATGGTTTTTGCATGGGCTTGTGAGGACATGGATAAATCCAATTTGATAGGAGGATGGACTAGGCTTGATGTCATCATGGCACCAAATGTGGTAATGGTTCTGGATACAGGGGAAGGTATGGGTGATGGAAAATGTTTAGGTGTTGGTGAAAGTTCAATTATTGGTAAGGGTTTAGGTATGGGAAAAGGTGATGAAGAAGAGGTTGTTATGAATAGTATCGGTGTGGTTGGTTTGGTTATCTGAAATACCTTTGGATAAATCATGGAGGTATTATCAGAGGAAATTTGCATTTGGGTTGAAAAAGGTAGCCAAAGGTGTCCCCAAAGCATGGAATTATCAACATAATCCAAGCGGTCAGCCAGGCATGAAAACAACATTGTTGTAGGAGGAGATGATGTTGAATTGGTGGTAATCCCTATAAAAAAATGTCTATGAGAAATGGAACTGGTTGGCTTCAGACTCTGTGGGTAAGAGAGCCAAGAGTAAATCAATAGGGTATTGGAAGGCTAATGGGGAATGATCACCAATAGGAAGTGACTCTTCTAAAGGATTCACTATGGGTAGGGGAGATGATGGGTAGGATGAGGTAGGTTCCTCTTTCAGTGGAGAGGAAGGTTAGCATGACTCTCCCATGGGTAAGAGAGTTAACACCACATGTTGTTCGTTAGGTTGTGAGGTGAGTGGTGAAACGACATTGACAGATATTTTGGACTCCTTTGTGGGTGAAAGGGGAGAGTAATGGGACTCCTCTGGGTGAAGGAGTAGATGAAATAGTTTCCTCCATGGGTAAAGGTGTTTGTGCAAGAATCTCCTTGATATAGGGGATAGGAGGAAATTGAGGAAGGGATGGTACGACTTTGAAAACAACATGAACTTCATAGACATTACTGTTATTAGTTGAAGGTTTTCCAGTTTTCTTAGATGATAGGGTGTGATTAAGAAATGAATTCTTGAAGATATGCAAGTTCTGATTAGCCAGTACGTTTGGGTTGTCCAAGATGAGATCTTCATTGTCTAACAATGTTTTTGAAGGTTATACAATTACCATCGCTATGACCTTTAACATGATGATAGATGTAGTAATCATGTTCCTTGTACCATCTAGGTATAAGACGAGTGGGGTCAAAACCAGTATGTGGTTTGATGGGTGGAAGAGCAATTGCTCCAGCTTTTAGAAGTTTTTCTAAAATTGATGAATAAGGCTCTCTTATGGGAGTGTACTTTCATTTCTCCCGCCTGAAATGAAAATCTTGAATAGGAGAAAGGTTAGAAGAAGGTTTCGATTGATTACATGGGTGAGATGGGACAAATTTTAAAACTACCGTGTTGGTAGATCCTTTGGATTTGGAATAATTTAATTATGGTTTAGAAGAGGAAGAGACATCGTTTGATTTGAATGCAGCGTTTTTTTTACGCAATTCAATTTTCTTCTCTTTTATGGCACAGATTTCAGGTTTTCTAGCCATGGTGAACGTCTCATAAAACATACGGAAGATTTTGAATTGGATAGTTGGTGAGATGTTCTTGATACAAGCCCTAGTGAACAACTCTATAAGCTTGGTTTTAGGAAGTTGAAATGTGAGCTGGTTGATGAGGCTTCACCAATGAGTGACAAAATATGTGATAGATCAATCTTCGTATTGTCATGTTGAGTATAAGTAAGTCATGGTGACCTTCTTGACGATATTGATCGAAAAATGGTCCAGGAAGGCTTGAGCCACTTGGTTGAATAAGTAAATGGAATGTCGAGGTAAACCACTATACCAATCCAACGCAGGTCCTGTCAAGGACATTGGGAATGTTCATAAGAGTTGAGTGTTATCATGAGCGATTAGATAACACCCATATTTTAAAGACCGCAAGTGTTGTTGCAGGTCCTCTTTGTTGTTGAATCAGTTGAATTTGTGCATTTCCCAATGCGTAGGGTATGGATGATTGGGAATAGAAGGATGAATGGGATCATTGCAGATTTTTTCATATGTCAAAGAGTTGTGAGAGACAGAAACCAATGTTTCCAATGTCTACATCTTTTCCATCATCATTTTAATAAGGTCATTGGTAGGTTGTGATTACTGGGCACCCCCTATAGTATAAGGTGGTAGATGGTGAATGTATGATGAGGAAGACATCCCATTATATGGTAAGTGCTGAGTACGAGAAATGTGAGGTGGGAATAGATGCACGTAGAAAATATCTTGAATTGGTGATAGAAAAGATCGGGGGTTGTTGGTGATATGTGTAAGTAGGTGGTGTGGATGTAGCGATTCTTGTAGTGATTGGAGGTAAAGACTGCGGGAGGTAAATACTATTGGATGGAGAGGAAAATGTTTTGGAATGTAGTATGGGTTTCTGACACTGTGGGTGGTTGTGATGCAATAGGTATATATGAGGTGGAAGGTGCAAACGAGGCTATGCTCAAGGTGGTTGATAAATGAATGGTTGATACCATGGAAGAAAATGACATCAAAAGTGTGACCGATGCCATAGGTACCACATATATTCATGATGTGGGGTCAATTTGGGATACTACGGGTGGTAAATTGGAAGAAGGTAAGGCCGAGCTAGTACTAGCCAATACAGAAGTGGGTGTGAGGGTGGGAGGAATGGACACAGGCATGTCGTATACAAGTTGTCCTAATGAATCTCGAGTGGATGAATGGGCGAGATAATATTGTAAGGTAGCGGGGTTTTGGTCAAGGATTCTTGTAAACTCCTCATCATCGATACTGATGATAATGGGTTGAGTAAGATCCAATGGTGACAAGATGGAAGGTGGTGATGGGATAGGCGAGAGAGGATGAAGGATTGTGTGGAATATAAGGGTGTTAGCTTGACTACGAGTCAAAACCATGTGAGTTGGTGTAGGATTGGCAATCTGCTCTCTGTAAATGACACAAAAAAATAGAAGGAATGGAGAAAAATAGTTCTACAAGGTCAAAACTGATGTTGTTTTAATTAAAAATTTAAATAACAGGAACCAACAATGGTTTGGTTAACCGATGATGATGATAGAGGGTGACCGATATTGGTTACTATGGAATAATCAAAATTTTGATAAATGTGATAATAACTGATGAAAATAAGACAAAAACTAGATTTGATAGTGATTTCAAAGGTCCATAAGTATGATGATGTATCTGATAAACCCCATAAAGAATAGAAATGTGATGAGTGATTTTTGGTGAAATAACCCAAAAAAGCATGAAACTGACAATGGTTAGGTAAACTGATGATGGTCAGATATAAACCAGTGATGGTCACTAGACCGATGGTGGTCACTGTGAAATTTGATAAGATGAGGAAAAATGGTATTTAGTGACTTAGATCGGATAGAATACCAACCCATAAACCTGAGTGTGGTAATGATGAACCCTGACACACTAAAAAAGAGTCAGAATACACCAACTATGATTGTGGAGTGTGAAAGGAAGAAAATGACCTCTCAGCTTGAAACATAAATAAAGCAAAAAATAAGAAACACAAAATCATATTGGTGAATTTTATGTTTTATCTTATGCTATTTAGGATTGACTTGTGAATCGAACAAAGTTTTTGGTTTGATAAAAGGTACCCTATGAAAAGATAAGAACTAAGGATGGTTTCAGGTGAATTTTTGGTAGGGGCGGTCTTTTATCTGAAATAATTAATGGACAAAGAAACTAGTTGGATTCCCAATGTCAATCCTCTGATTGTGTGATTATTGACAACTTCTTCCAGGTAGGATGATGTTTAAGAAGATGTGTAAATTATTTTAGTGGTTTGGTATAGAGAGTGTGCAAAGTGAACTATGATTGGATTATTCAACCATCAGCTGAGTATGACTTCCAACATATAGGTTTCCCTTAATTAATGTGAGCTATAATGCAACAAACCAGAATGCAATGCAAATGTTTTAAGCCCAAATCCATAATTACGTTCGATGTAGAAAATGGAGAACAAGAAAAGGAATGTTCTTTCACTAATGCAATGCAGTAGAAAGAAAGGTGTGTTCTTTTTAAAGCACTAAAACATGATTTCTTGTAAACAATAGAAAGAAGGAGAATATTACAGAGAAGGAAATTAATGTGAATGATTTTCAAAGGGAAATAAACACACAATTTTTACCTAGGAATGAACAAATGCAACAGAACCCCTGATGGGTTCCATTGGGTGTGCCAAAATATTTCACTGTATTATTAGTAGATTAATGAAACTGATAAGGTAAAATAGGCCAAGGAGGAATAATTATTGTCATGTGGTTGATGGTTGAGTGCAAAAGCTTCTTATTTCTGATCCAAATTGATTGTGTGATATTTTTTTTGGCTAGGAGGAACTACTTGAAATACAAATCAAGACCACAAAACATAGTTAACAACAAAAGGTTAGTGGATTCCTAGCGTGAGCTAGATCTAGGAAGTGTGATACTTCCTTGATGGTTTCCAATCCACTGATATATATAATTTAATATAAAAAAAATGCACATGCAAATAAAAGAATCTAATGTGAGTGTTTTGATTCAGGTATCTTAGATTACTGTTAATTTCAATCTAATAAAATGCTTTAATAATTAAACTGGTGAAGGTCCCAAGTTAGGTTATAGATTGGGCAGGTGGTTTGAGGGTCACAGGCTGGGTCTGGGTAAGGTTTGGGAAATTTTTATTAGTTTTAGGGTGAGTGGGGATCTTACTGGTCTGAGGAAGTTTACCAGACACAGAGACTGATGTCGGTTAGGGTATGACTAATGACGGTTAAGGTATGATCGATGATGGTTCAAGATGACCAATCTCGGTTACTGTGGGTAATGGCAGAATGTCAAAGAAGGTGTTCAGGCTCTCTCTATGTCTGCAAAAAGAGATGGGAAGGTATGTGATGAGGTTGCAGATAGGGTATCAGGCTTAGGTGAGGTTTTTGTGAGGCTTTTGGGGTGTTAAGGTCAATTTAGTGAAAGTTTTATAGGAGGAACAATTAATGATGTCGGTCTAGTGACCGATGTCGGTGAAGAGGAAACTGATGATGGTTAAGATAACCACGTTCGTAGGGGCAATTTGGTGAAATTTGATAAAAGGTGATTTTGGGATTCTCTATGATTGCACAAATAGTGAAGAGGGACTGGTTGGGTTCATAATAAGGTAAGGAAAACTTAGGAAAGTATAAATTTTTGGTATGGAGAACCATAAGGTTATGGGTGGCTGGATAGGTAGACAGGCAAGAAGGTTGGGATGGAGGAATGAATGGAAGAACAAGATCTAATAACAAAAGATAAAGAACCTATTAAGTAAGTATATAAATGATGTAAAATCAAATGCACTTACTTATATTTGCAAGCCTGGTTAGTGAAGGAAGGTGATGGTCAATCCGTGAAGAACTTGGTGGTCAGTGTCATGGAAGTACTTCTCAGAGTGCTCCTGTGAATTTCAATGCCTTTGGATCGGTCTCAGGTACTTGTTTGGGCCTCTGGATAAATGTATTATGTCACCTTGATGCTTAGAACACTATGGTTCATGCTTGAATGTAGATATTTCTCTCAAAACTTGAAGTGACCAACCTGGGAAAAAGGTTGCAAAACTCTATATATGGTAGCCAATGACGGTCAAGGTGACCGGAGTCGGTTGCGGGTTAACTGGCATTGGTTAGGGTGGAAAATCCTAGGTTTACCAAAAATAGTAGATCTTGGCTATTTTTGGTGTGCTATTCTTGTCAATCTGAGTCTCAAGTGATGGTTAGCACTTAGATAAGTGGGGGTGTTGTTTGAGAAGGAATAGGAATTTAATGTTAGGGTTAGAATAAGTCCCTGTTGGTTAACGATAATGTAGAGACTAAGTCTTAGTTAATTAATAGGCTAAGAATAAGTCCATGGTGAGGTGTCTGGGTGATGTGGCTAGGTGAGGTGTAAATTAGCCTAATTAAAATAATTAAATTAATAAATAATGTGAGGATGGGCATTAATTCAATTGTAAGTAATAAATTAATATGAATGTGGGATAAAGCGGTCGTGGTTAGGTGAACACGTTATGTTAAATGATTGAAAGGGGAATAACGGGAGTGTGACCCAAATTTGGTGTCTACAAAGGCAATGTATAAGGATATCTCTAAAAGGGGATAAATGAAATAATGATTTTACAGTTCTTTTCTCTAGAATTGAATATTCTTGAAAGGAAATTCAATAACTGAAAGTGAATCTAATATAACAAACCAAAATAAATTTCTAAAAGAAAATCTAATCTAACAAAATAAAATAAATAAATAAAAGTAAATATAATCTAACAAACTAAAATAAATGACTAAAAACAAATAAATGACGATAAATAAATTAAATTAAAGCTTCACAAACAAAACAAAATAAAACACACAATGCTCATTTAAATAATCTAAGTAAAACATTGATGATTTTATTCTAAAAAAAATAAACCATCCTCCTCCTTGGGTAAGAGTGGGCCCTTATTCTTCCCTCAAAGTTTGGTTAACTAAACTAAAAACAAGTTGTTGCCAAGATAATTGAGCCGTGGATTTTATTAATCAGAAATGATGTTACAAAAACTATCCATCTTCTACCACTATTGCATTGAGTACTTTGGAGAGATATTTATAACTCATCCCTTGGCCAATACTCCAATATTATAGAACTACCTACCTCTAATCTTGGGAAATAATTGACTACATATTCCACTTTACAATGAGATAAGTGTGGAAGGAATTTATTCAAACACTATGACTTTAGATTTAACTACTACTTTCACTTGCATTTAATTACTTCTTCCACTTAACAAGGAGACAAATGTGGAAGAGATTTAATCAAAAACTACAACTCTAGATTGAACTACCTCTTCCACATGCACTTAACTATTTCTTTCACTTTCCAAAGAGATAAATGTGGAAGAAATTTAATTAAATATTACATTCCTAGATTGAACTACATCTTCCACATGCACTTAACTACTTCTTTACATTTTCCAAGTTTTCTCTTACATGACTAATCTTTCAATTCAAAAATTGTCCTGCCATATTCTAATCCCTGATTTTTTTATCATTAATGTGAACTCAATTTGAAGAATATTTTCAAACCTTTTTTGATTTTTTTGCTCCTTGCTATAAGATTTCTAAAAAAAATTGAAAGTATTATTTTCATTGAGAAATGAGAGATATATCAAAATTTTACTGAACCTATGTTTTTTTTTCTTATTTACTTTCCTTTAACCTTATTATGTTGAAACTTAAAATAAATATATCTCCTCAATTATTGTTGTTCTGTAAAAATGGAGAGATGTTTTCCTCCTAGATATAAGAGAAAGAAAAAAGTCTTTCACTTTCTCATTTGGAGGTCTGTAATTTTAGTTAGAGCGAATCTAGTACTGCTTTTGTGAGTCTTGTGCTTGAAAACCTTATTCTTAAAATGTTGATATCTTCATAACCATTATTGTTGGGTAAAACCAGAGGGAGTTTTTTTCCTTCTAGCAATAAGATGAACAAAACCTCTCGCAGGTTATTATTTGAAGGTATACAAATTTAGTTAGAGTTATTTCAGTTTTGATTTTGCGAGTCCTACGCTCTGTGAACTGCGAGTCCTCTACCCTATAATGTGTGATTCCTTCACTCTGTGATTCTTTCACTCTAGGATGTGTGATTCCTATGATCTTAACTTATGATTCTTGTTCTTTTGGATTTGTGAGTCTTGTGCTTTGGCTTTGTGAGTCATGCACTCTTATCTATGTGAGTCTTACACTTTCACTACGTGAATCATGTGCTTAATCATATGAGTCATGCAATTGATGTAATACATAATAGATAATATTCTAAAGTTTTCTAAAGTTATTTAGCTTTCAAATATTTTCAAATGACCTATTCATACACAACACTGCACTCTAATTTAGAAGTAATATTAAGAAATGAAAAAATTTAGATTGCAATGGACTTTTCAAAAATAGATCAAATATTCTACATTTTACCTTAAATAAGTTATACATTTCTTAATACTACATATAAATCCACTTGATAAGAGAAATAATAATATTATTTTGTTCAATATATGAGACCTAGTTTTGTCTCATCATCTGTCACTCAGTTTTAGTCACATTTTGGCTCTAATGATGACACACTTACAATACAAACCCGCAAAAACCCATCCATCTCACCTCCTTGAGACATTTAGGATGTCTTTCAGATCAAACCACACATCCTTGTTATCACTGAATCACATCACCCTATGGTTTGCACAAGTTTGTTTGCTTGAGCTCACTATGTGATTGGATAACATGGGTACTATCTCTAAGTTGTGGGACTTGCTATTTGAGATAGACCTCTAGAGAAAGTTGGTTCTTTCTCCTAAAATACCTTCCACAATCTACTCTAATACAGGAAAAAATATCTTGTCCTAATCTAACTTTCCAAGGGACCAGGGAGAGAGAGAGTGCATGAAAACATATCCTACACTAAAGCGGTGATAGACCATAAAAGGAGGGAATGAGGACAACTTTCCAATGTGTGAAAATAGAAGCAAAGTGCATACTAGAAGGGGTGATAACAGTTCTCCAAAGTCTAGCAACTGCATTTACAAAAATATTTCATACACACACAATGATAATGAATCCTGCAGTAGCATAAAATAGACACAATATATTTTTAATGAGGTTGAAGAGGAAAGAAGAATGCAAGCAAACACAGTAGGGGAATATACATCCACAAACTCATATTTATTGCTTCATGGATATGCACAGTTCAATCTATTACAAAGTAAGGGCCTGGATCACCATGCAAGGAGTTCAATAAAAGGATCTGCAATACATTGGCTTCACAAAATGAATTTGACAAAGTTTTTCTACTCCAAAACTATCTCCCCTTTTACAATGAGCCCCAACACTTCAATTTATAGAATTCTGAGAGGAGAGAGAGAGAAATGAAAATCCTAAAATCTATCTTCCCACCACTTGCAAGAGGTAATAAATGAAGTGAAATAATGTTATGTTACTTGATACTATAACATAACTTACAACAATGAGAAATGTCTACCAATGCTTCATTGAATACATCCCAACTACCAAAATAAAATGTTGTTCTAAACTCAGAGCATTTTTGGAAAAATATCCATTGATTCCTCTTCAAATTCTATATTTCTTGATTTTTTGCATCGGCCTTGGAACCAAAATTACAACGGTACCAATTTTGTGCATTTTTGTTGAGAAATGAAAAATATATGGCATTTCTGAGTGTAGATAGTCGTTCTAGGTCTGCCATGCATTTATGTCATTTAACGGGACTATGCATTTAATTTACTAGAGATAAAGATGTTTACTTTATTTTTAATACCTACCCTTATTAAAAATAATTTAAAATGGATGACGTTGTGCTCATTCCAAAAAGTCAAATTTCATGAAAAATGCAGCTCGGGGTCAAAAGTTGTGGTCGTTTGAAGTTCAGAGGTCGGTCATCAACTTTTCATTTATATTGTGGAAATTTCAGTGATTTCAAGTTCACATGTCCTGGATGTCTCGGAACAATTTATCCACGCCCCCCACAAGTCTCCTCACTATGAACATTTCAGCTTTACGGGGAACTCATTTCCCACGTGTACTCAGATGTTCCGGGACTCTTTTCTCCGCTTCGGCCCAATTCAGGATTTCCTATCCCAACTGTCCTGGTGTTAACTAGGTCATCGGGGCCATTCACCTCCACTTTACATGCATCCTAATTTTATTGTCTCTTTGTGCAGTGATTTTGGCTTTGTGTGTCGCGTGCATCCCAACGTCCCACCTGTCCCGCAGACCACCTAGGAAAAAAAACTTCTGCATTTGTCGATTCCCTTTGTTGTGCGATGATTTTGGCTTTACACATCCCAACTATCCCACTGTCCTACGGACCACCTGGGACAAATTTTTCCAAAAAAACCCACAATACACTGATTCCATTGTGAATCAGGTTTTTTACCTTTTTGAGTCCCAACTGTCCCGCTGTCCCAAGGACCACTTGGGACAAAATTTTCCTTTTTTTTCCGCAATACACTAAAAGAAGCCATTTTTTAGATTTTTTCAAATTTCTCCAAATCTTTGAATTTTTTCCTTGGACGGAGAAGTTAGAGAAGAGCCAAAGGGACCCCGAAATCCTTATTTTTTGGGCCTCTAATCAATTCTACTTGCTCAAGCCTAAAGAAATTATGCAATTTATCCAAATTACCTCAAGGGGTGATTTTTGGGATAATAATCTCAATGTGTGATCCTTGGCATGTGAATATTCGTGAATTCATACAATACCAGACCTACCTGAAGATACTGACCCCCAAACATGATTACGTATACGTAAAAATGAATTCAAATACGTTCTTAAATAAGACATTATTTTATTGCAATTTTAAAGGTCCCCTAGTTTGATGTGTTAATAAATATGATGTTCCCCTTGTCTTGGAAGAAGCACATGGGGGAACTTAAGGTGGGAATTGTAGCAGTCATGCTACCCACACACAAGTTATTACATATGGGTTACTTGAGATTGACGCTTATGCCTTTGTCAAAAAATATAGACCTTGCAAATTTCAAGATGATTTAATTCAATCCAGTCTAGATGAACTGCAATCTATAGCAACTCCCTAAACCTTATGTATATGGGGAATGTATTAAATCAATAAATCACCTCACTCTCAGGATGGTCATATTTTCATCATTACAACCACAAAATACTTTACTAAGTGGGTTAAAGCTCACTAAAATGTTTGGACTCATTACATATAAATTCTTCCTTAGTCAAATCATTTTCTACTTTGGAATCCCCCACACCATCATATCTGACAATGGTGGGAGATTCAAATGCAAATAAATGAAGAAAATTTGTGCTAATCTCAAAATAAAACATCAATTCTCAACACCATATCATACTCAATGTAATGGAAAAGCTAAGGTTTACAATAAAATTCTCAATAAAATCTTAGAGTATATTGTTCATGAATCACACACAAATTGACACACGAAGCTATACCCTACATTATGGGCATACTACACTAGTGTCCACATGACCACTAGAGGAACTATATTCTCACTTACCTAAGGACCTGAGGCAATCCTTCCACTGAGGTGGAACTCCCTTCGCTATTCATCTCCCTTCATTATATCATTCCAGACGAGGAATTCTATGAAGAAAATCTCTATGGTTTTGACCTATTAGAGGAACGACGTGACTTGACATACACTCGTAATTAAAACCTTAAGAAATTCATGTCCAACCAACATAACAAACTTGTTCTTCCATGTACTTTCAATGTGGGTGACCTCGTTCTTAAACTTGACTATACACATGAAAAAGAAAGCAAAATATGCCCACAAATGGTGGGTCCCTACTTCATCAAAGATATTATAGGTCCTAAAAAATATCATCTTCAAACAAATGAAGGCCACATCTTAAAAAAACCAACAAATACTCAATTCCTCAAAAAATTTCATGCATGAAAGAGCTTAGGAGTTTCGGTTGTTATCTACCATCTCTCATCCTTTCTTCTCAATTTCACTACTTCATCAACCTTTTCTCATTAATAATGACAAGTCTCTTTTTATAGCATCTACCTCATTTTTTTTGTGTTTTATAGTGTTGTTATAGTCCCTTTGGGATAATCATCCATTATTTTGATTTATACCTTCGAGTTTATGATAGTTTCTCTTTGTAGCTTCTATCATACGATTTTTATGCTCTTCAATGTTGTTACCCGTTGCTTGGTTATGATCTTCATGACACCATATCACATTTCCACATCTCAAAATTGTACCATGACATATGTCCCATGAGCCCCTAGATAGGTGATTTATGTCTTCTTTTACTAATTACTCTCCATTATTTCCTTTCAGTTTTGTTTCTTCAGGGTTCTTGTAGTATCGATTTTGCCTATACATGACAGGATGAGTGACACTATTAGGCACGTATTAGTGGGTATATTTCATTTTATCTAGTCCTTTATGTTCTTACTTTTAGTATCTACTTTTGATAATGGTGTTACAGACTATTTCATTCTGTTGACCACCTCACATTGTGCTATTATGACATGTTGTGATCAACAACTGGGGCATATGTATACACCTAATTTTTAAATTTTCATCTTTCATACTTATTAATAACAATTTATTTGTGCAGATAAGGGTCATTGAAGCATCTATTTCTTGAGCATGTGTTGTACGCACCCAAAATTACATGTGTCACATTGTCAGAAAATAGTTACAAAGGTCCCCAATGATGATTCATGTCCGTTCAGAAGCTGTTCGAGATCAAAAACTTATTTGTAGTGTATATTTGCATCCTAGACATCCTTACTTATCCTTTCCACACTTTCTTCCAGCTTCCCTCTCATTTCTGTGCATTTTTTGGCTTTAGTGACAGGACCACCTCCCAGGCTTGGGTGGCGGTTCTAGGACCGCCTCCCAGGCTTGGGTGGTGGTCCTAGGACCGCCTCCCAAGCTTGGATGGTGGTCCTAGGAACACTTCCCTACATAGGGCAATGGTCCTGAACACTTTTTCCATAACTCTTCATGTGTGTTTTTGACACATGACGCTTCACTTAACTCGACTTTTAGGGTGTGTATGTGAACCAAATTGCCTAAAATTGGTATTTTTTGCGTGGTATTCCTTCCTTCTTCTATTTATAAATAGATTTAATGAGTGGAACTACCTCTTCATTTCCTTGTGCATGAAGTAACCTTCTATCCTCAATTCCTATATATTCCATGCTTGTATTCAAGTAAAAGGCTTAAGAATTTTGTGTATCTTGAATTGTATTGTTGTTATGATCTTGCTAGGAATTGCATAACCAAGCTCTGTTCTCTTGCGCTATCTCTCTTCTACCTACATTGCATCTGAACTTCCATCAAGTTGTAATTGCTCAAGCGCCATCCTCCTACTATTGTTCTTGCATTCCCAATCCCTTGGACTCACATGAAAACTCAGCTAAAGAAAGAGACAAATTGAGGGGAAAATTACTGCACAACTGGATTTACCTATATTCTGTGAATTCCAGGTTGGATTTTTTATTTGATTTCCTTCATGCTTGTAGTTCATCAATGTTATATCATATCAAATAGAGTAGAAATCAATTTCTTTCATTCACAAGTAATTAGTTATTTTCCACAAGGGTTTAAACCTTTCATAGAAATCCCCGGTGATGGGTCCTCTTCTTCCCATCCCTGTGGATCTAAAGGAGAGAATATCTATAGGAGGTTGTCTACATATCATAAATCATTTGGAAAATATCTTGTTTTAAGTTAGTTTAGATTCAACAAACTCAGCACAGGTGAATAACCATACCAGGTTATCTCACTTGTTTAGTTTTAATGTAGAAGTAGATTTGATTATTTAGAATAGAATTAAATTATTGTTTGTCATTGTAATATTTCAGTTTTTTCATTTGTTTAGATTAGTTTCCTTTCAGCAGTAGCATAGATTGTTAATTTCAGCTTAGTTAATTTGGACACTTCAAACTAGTTTAGCACTCAGATTCAGTTAGGTAAAAAACCAACCTTTTCATAGCCTCTAAATATTACCTTTGTCAACATGGCTACTAGGAGATCACACTACCAGATCATTATTCACTAATCCTCCTATAGTTATCCATACACACATTCAACATTGTCTTCTCTGGCACGACCTTGGGGGGTGGAGTGTGGTTGAAGATCATGTGTTCATTTTCATCCGTAAAAAATTGGTGAACCTGACGTGAAAGATTAATTCCTTCTTGTTTCCTTTATTTCATTGCTATTACCTCATATTTCCATTTCTTCCCCTATTTTGGTAGGTATTTTATACTTTCTAAAATATGTCTAGAAGAGATTTTGGTGGGCCATTTGTCTCTGATAGATATTATACCAACGTGCAACCAAAACAATCCCCTTCTCTTTTGAGATGGGGCGACAATTACACAAGCAACGTTTAAACCTCCCCTAGTTACACTTCAAACCCCATTAGCAATGTAAGAATGGAGGAGGTTGATCAACTGTTTAGACATGAAATATGGTCAACCCAATGCGAACCACGTGGTTATCACAAATGTAACAAGTTCTTACCATAGATTCTTGTCAAGACCTCACATTGCCATGCAATCAATAGAGGATGATCTGTTTGCATGAATAGATAATCATATTCATCAAATAGATGAGTATTTAGATAGAATGAGGACTTCAGCCTCTGAGAATTCAAGTGTGTATCCTAAGATCCTTACTTTTGAGGAAGACAAGAATTATAACACTGAAAAATTCATAACAGGGTATCATGAACCTACTAAATCAAACCCTACACAAGAGGTACTCCAACAAAGGACTCAATCCTCTCCCAAAGATCTCATTTCTACTTTAGTATGGAGGATTAGAGAGCTAGAAAGTGCCCAGACTTCACAACTAACACATGCAATAGGGTAGAACACAAGGTATCTAGTTGACAACAAAGGATACATCCCTTCTAATGAACAACCAATGTAATATCCTATACAACAAGGTTATCTGGTTCATTCAAATCCAAGTGATCTTCTCACAAGGTTAGACACACTAGGTATGGGTCCTCATCCTTCTCAAGCTTATCCTATGCAAGGGCTAGCCAAAAATTCATTCTCGAATGCCACTGCAACAGGCAATGTGACGTTCCCTAGTTTTACACCCGCTAGTCCATATCCTGGTACTATCCCACCTTACATGAATATGTATTCAAAGACTCCCCAGATGGACCCATACACCATTACTACTCCCTACATGCCATATCAAGGGACCCCATATGTTCTCTTCAATGCTTATAATGCATCTTATCCAACTCCTCCTCCTCCACCTCCTCATCAAGGATCTTCAATGGTGGAATCTTACGCAATGGGTACACAACTTGAAGGAGCCTCTTGACTTCACCATACGTGGTGTCATGCTTCCACACCCATTGTCAAATATTCCAAAATTTAAGGGAGAAGGAGACCCGAATGCCCATATTAAGGCCTACGCTACTGCTATCAAGGAATTTCTTCCTTGGGATGTTGTAGTGGCTAAGATATTTTCAAAGACTCTTGAAGGGATCACATTGGATTGGTATTACCATATTCTGGAAGATTCTATACATTCCTTTAAACAACTTGTTTCTGAGTTCATCAAAGCATTTGACATGAACAAGTTATTGCATACAGGGATTAGGGAGTTCCTGCATATTAGGCAGGAGCAAAATGAATCTATTGCCCATTTCATCCAGAGATGGCACCAAGTTCTCTATTCCTCTGGGAGTGCACCGAACATGGACGGAAGGGAAATTTGTGATCTTTTCCTTCACTCACTCAATTGAGAGACTAAGGAAGAGGTCTAAAATTTTACTTATTGTAGTTATGAGGAAGTATTGGAAGGAGCACTTCATATTAATCAATCATCTATAGACAGTGGGCGTAAGATATATGGTCCCAATGGGAAATTGGTATCCCCAAGTCAAAATAATGTAAATTATCAAAACAATGGTGCCAACAACCAAGGACCTAAAGGTGTGAATCAAAATCATGGTGCTACCATAAATAGTGATCGAGTCAATAACCGTAGTCTTCCAAACAATGGCAACACTAACAATAGAAAAAAATTCGGGCAATCAAAGAGGCCCTAACATTATGTCATCTGTCAACATAGTTGATGTAAACCATCCACCACAAAATAAAAATCAAACCCAAGGCCCAAACTATTATCAAAACTTTGGCCAAGGGGCAATGAATCATGGTTATAACAATCAATTTCAAAACTACAACCAAGGTCATAATCAACAATAGCAAGACACTTATCAAAGGCCAAGAGATTATGACCCTAACCTATATTGTGGTTTCTATAAGGTTCGACATCATGATGATGGGACCTACCATGATTGCAACAATTTTTTGCAAAGACTTCTCGAAAACCAAAGGCAACTCTTCATAGACATGTTCCTAGCAAATCCTGAAACAAACTTGTAATCTGACTATACAGGTCTTGGAGCTCCTCAAAATGCTAGTGTAAGCATATTTTGAGATCCGATCCCTACACATCCTAAAAATTTCAAAGTGAATCCTCAAAACACAAAACAGGCATTCTTATAGGAAACAATGACCACGAAGCCTCAACTTACAATAACTCTTGAGTCGCTCCTAACGTTGGTTCAAACGATAACACAAAAATCTTGGGATTAGTTGAGCTAGGTCTTGAGCATGAAATTAATGCAAAAACCAGATGAAGGATTATGTTTCATAGCCCCTACCTGATCTTTCCTTCCCACAGGATGACGTTCATACAATCACAAAATCAGTAGGAGCGTATGATTTGATATCGTATTTGAACAAGACCTTTTCTCACATTTCTTTCCTAGATTTGCTACAGAATTCACCCACACATCACTCTACATTTCTCAATGCACTAGGTCTTGGTTATCTAATGCATGTTACACCACATCCTAGTGCTCAAATAAATAATATTGACTTTGACATACATCCTCCGGGATAGAATGATGTGGATACTGGGTTTATTTTTGATATAGACAAGATGCCATTTAACGCTGAAATTTCCTGAAGAGGTGATCCTGCCTTATTCTTACAAGTTTGGTTTATAAAAATTGCATTAAGTGAGTCATGATTGACGATGGGGCTGTTGTAAATGTGGTTCCTTTTTCTTTCTTACAGAAGTTGGGATATGGAGAAACAAATTGTTCCTCCACACGAAACACGTTATGTGGGTACGATATCCTTAAAGCAACCTCGATTGGAACCATAGTTCTTCTAGTCATGCTTGGTCTAAAAACCATCTTGATGGAGTTTTACATTATCGATAGGGAAACAAGTTATAACATGATCCTTGGAAGACCCTGGATTCATCAAATGAAGGCTATCCCTTTTACCCTGTTCCAGGAGATTAGATTTCTCCATTTGAGGAAGGTCTTCATTACTCAAGGGGATCCTAAGCCCTTCGATATACACTTATAAAACCTCAAGAAGAAGAAAGGAGTCCATACGGAATATGAACTTCCTATGAATCAATTGAACAAACCACCTCCAACAAAAGATTTGGTCCCGGTAACCCCAGACATTCCAAAGGTTGAATTCTTTGACCCAAAAACATTTGAGGTGGTAAAAATAGATAAGGGTAAATAAATATATGTGGAAACAGTGTCCACTAAGACCACCACAGGAATTATGAACCTCTTAGAGAGTGACGATCCAATCTTCCTCCCATTTGAACCACAGGGTATGGGTAGTCTTCTTGGTTTAGCATATCTTCCCCTCCAACAACCTAGGTCTAGGTGTGAACATGATAGAATTAAAAAATGAATAAGGGAAATTTGAGATTGAAAATTATTCCCATAAAAACCATCTCTGAGGGATTTTCTATTCTAAACCCTGGTTTCAACCCACATGCGTTTTGAAACTAGGCTTTCCATATCCATGGGGCAAGGCCTCATCATTCAGAAAGTGTCACACATAAACACAAAACTCAACATAGGAAATAAAGCTAAGCATCATAGTCATGCTCACCTACACACCATTTCTCAAGAACATGACAAGGAGGTACATGAATTCCTCTCTCAGAGAAATGATTTTATTGATTGGACATATACACTTCCAGGAAAGGGTTGTAAGTTTAGAATCAGAATGTTAGGGCCCCTTGTCAAATGAATGAAAATTTTGAGGATCATGGTTCTCTGTTGTGTACTTTTAAGGGTGAAGAATTCGATATTCATCAACTTTCTTCACCTTAGGCATCATGAGATGTAGTTTCACCTGCGTTTTCATATGTACATTACTGCATCTGCATTGCATTTTCATTTCACCGATTCATTTTGTAAAATTTGTGATCAAGGGATTTATTCTTATAGCAACTCCTAAAAACTTCTTAAAACATTGGCAAAACATTCAAATCATGTATCTTCAAATATTTGTTGTATCATCAATTGTTTCTATATCACTTATCAATCCAAGCAAGATAAGACAAAGTTTTGACGGTAACCATACCAAGGCCTACATACTTGGTTCTACTTGTGGTTTCTTCTTAGGATAGGTGTCTTTTGTTCATGGTCTATTCTAGAAGCTTCATGGTGTCACATCTATCCCACATACATCTTCTACGAAATAAGAACATTCTAAACATTTTTCCCAAATAAGTAATTCAAATGGCAAATCAATAGAAAGTTTTATTTTACACGTATTTTCCCTACCAACCTTCGGTGTTGAGCTTGTGTCACTTACTAGTGACGTAGGGTTGGGAAAGGAAGGAAATGCCCTTACTCACCTATGCCTTGTCCATGGTGATAAGCACGTGCTTCCTACTGCTAGTATGGGGCAAGGTTTAGGGGATCTCTTTGACAAATCTGAAACTTATAAATAATTAAATCAATTACTGTGTTCAATCCTAAGTCAAAACTAAGTGAATTAGATGTTCAAAATTCCAAGACAGTTCAAAACCCTAAAAACTAGATTTTGTCAACCAAGTGGCCATCTACAAATCCAAGTCTAGATAAATTGCAAAGCAATTCACATTCTAAACTATGAGGTAGCATGAGTAGGGTGAGGTTGTAGTGTCTCAATTTGGTCCTGTCAAACCATTGTCTTTCTCTCATCATTACCATTCAAAAAAAATTCATACCTTGCACCCTTTCTGGCTCTTGGTGTTGAGCCCTCACATCCTACTGGTTGTGTGGGGTTAGGAGTGGGGCAAGTACATCTTCTTATCATATCACGATGTCACCACATGTTTTACCAAGACAATATGAAGTACCAAAAATTTGCAAAAGAAACTAAAATTCAAACATCACATTGTGCTCGCATCATCATATATCAACATTTTGAAATACAAAAAGAAATCATTTTGTTATCATTTCACATCCATTACATACATTCTGAAAAGAATAGAAAATCGGAAATTCTAAACATCTAGAGTACACATGAGAGATAAGCCAAAGAGAGTCAACTCTATGCAAGGAATAACCGAGCCACAAAAATATATATGTACATATCATGGTGTGTCATAGTTTTGTACAATTCCATCGCACACTAGGTGTGGTCAAAACACTCATAATGAGCATGAAATATCAGAAAAATTATATATGCCTCAAAAAATGGAGACTAAACTATAAAGGCACTCTACCTTTCTATCTCTTTGAGGCCCTTTATGACCACTCTAGTTACAGGTTTCTTAGGAGTCCTTCTCAAAAGTATTAAAATAGAAAAGGGATAAAGCTAATGCAAAAAACCATCCCCAAATTCATTCCAATTCAACCATACTCAAAAATGAAAAATGGTCACCGTGGGCTCAGAGATCAAAAATACCAAGTCAGTATGTGAAAATGAATTTGAAATGAGTTTGCTTAGTTATATATATATGTTGTTATAACTTTGTTTTGAGTGTTAGTGTTCACAGGGCTGAAGCGTTGGCACAGGTATATTTTTATATCCCCGCACAGATGGTAAGTCCTCTTGTCATTTTGATTTAGTGTTTATTTTTCAATGTTTTATCTATCTGCACTTGAGTCTTCTTTTTCTCTTGCAGGTAGTGAGAGATTGGACAACGATATTTCGACACACGGGAATGTCAGGTATAGATTCTAACTCCCCATTTCGGGAACGTCATACTCAGACTCTACTTTTTATGCCTCTTCATGGCTAAGATGCTTCTCGGAGGGGGAAATATGTTCACACCCAAAATTACATGTGCTACATTTTCAAAAAATGGTTACAAAGGTCCCCAATGATGATTCATGTCCTTTCAAAAAGTGTTAGAGCTCCAAAACTTATTTCCAGTGTATATTTGTAGCCTAGACATCCTTACTTATCCTTTCCACACTTTCTTCTAGCTTCCCTCTCATTTCTGTGCATTTTTTGGCTTTAGTGACAGGACCGCCTCCCAGGCTTGGGCGGCAGTTCTAGGACCACCTCCCAAGCTTGGGTGGTGGTTCTAGGACCGCTTCCTAGGCTTGGGCGGTGGTCTTAGGACCACCTCTCTACGTAGGGCGGCAGTCCAGAATGCTTTTTCCATAACTCTTCATGCATGTTTTTGACACACGACGCTTCACTTAACTCAACTTTTAGGGTGCGTTTGTGAACCAAATTTCCTAAAAATAGTCTTTTTTGCATGGTATTCCTTCCATCTTCTATTTTTAAATATATTTAATGAGTGGAACTGCCTCTTCATTTCCTTTTTCATGAAGTAACCTTCTATCCTTCATTCCTATATATTCCATTCTTGTATTCAAGCAAAAGTCCTGAGAATGTTTTGTATCTTGCATTGTATTACTGCTACGATCTTTCTAGGAATTACATAGCTAAGCTCTGTTCTCTTGCATTATCTCTCTTCTACCTGAATTTCATCCTGACTTCCATCAATTTTTCATTGCTCAAGCGCCATCCTCCTACTGTTTTTCTTGCATTCCCAAACCCTTGGACTCGCATGAAAACTCAAAGAAATAAAGAGACAAACTGAGGGGACAATTACTACACAACTAGATTTACCTATGTTCTGTGAATTCTAGGTTGGAATTTTTATTTTATTTCCTTCATGCTTGTTATATCATATCAAATAGAGTAGAAATCAATTTCTTTCATTCGCAAGTAATCATTTATTTTCCATGAGGGTTTAAACCTTTCATAGCAATCCCCGGTGATGGATCCTCTTCTTCCCATCCCTGTGGATTTGAAGGAGATAATATCTGTAGGAGGTTGTCTACATATCATAAATCATTTGGAAAATCTCTTGTTTTAAGTTAGTTAAGATTCAACAAACTCAACACAGGTGAATAACCATACCAGGTTATCTCACTTGTTTAGTTTTAATGTAGAAGTAGATTTGATTATTTAGAATAGAAGTAAATTGTTGTTTGTGATTGTAAAATTTCAGTTTTTTTAGTTGTTTAGATTAGTTTCCAATCAGTAGTAGCATAGATTGTTAAATTCAACTTAGTTAATTTGGATACTTCAAACTAGTTTAGCACTCAGATTCAGTTAGGTAAACAAACCAAAGGGAATTTACGCTACCTGTTCATAGCCTCTAAATCTTCCCTTTTTCAATACAGCTACCAGGAGATCACACTACCATATCATTAGTCACCGATCCTCCTATAGTTAGCCACACACATGTTTAACATCGGCTGCTCTGGTACGACCTCGGGGGGTTGAGTGCGGTTGAAGATCACGTGTTCATTTTCATCCGTACAGGTGCCTTAAGGGTTCTATTAGGAATGGGTAATAATTATTCACGTAATCATTATGGGTTAGATGTGGTACGTAGAGAGAGTATCACTATGTGGTCCCAACCTTAGTTGTCCTTGCATTATTTATTTTTATCCCTCTAGGTCTCATGCACATTACACATCTGACACCTTGTTTACATCTCACCATTTGGAAACTTGTTCATCCACTTGTTTGATCCATGACAATTGTTTTTCACCTCACCTTAGACTTAAGTATTTCTAAACGACATAATTTCCCATGGGTGATTTTTTCATCGTTATATTTTTCCCTTCCTGACACAATTATGCATGGGAAATTATGTTTAGTATATATGGTCACCACACTTTGAAATTCATGAAGGAAGGAATCCCATATCATAGGAACTGTCATCTTCTCTACTCTTTTGTGTCAGCTTTGTATTTTCTTGCATAACCCTTGGTTCATCTTGCACTTGGCTTGGATTCGATTGGACACTCTTCTTCTTAGTTGGGTTTGTTGCACTACTTGGTCATATATATAGTGAGTCTAGGATAGGAACGATGTTCTTCTTATCCACCTAATAGATATTATCTCTCAGTGTGCTACTTCTTTAGATAGATAGATTCATCAGTGACCACCATATTTAAGTATAGGTGAGTTTTATAACCCTCTTTGTCATTTTCCATAGATTAGCCCATTTCCATTCCCTAGTTCTTTATGTTAGCTTGGTGCTACATGAACATTGATACTAGTTAGCATAGTACTCTTATTTGAAAAACTCCTTAACTTTCCATTACTTACATTTTAGCCAGATTGTGCATTTTTTTCTTAACCATCATTGATCTATACCTCTCCTCACCCATTTACCGATATCTTAGTAGGGTACTCTCCTCTATCTTGACTGAGGACCTTGGAAACCCTACGTTGACCTAGTGTAGGGATTATTTCCCTCTAGATATGTTACCATAGTGTTCATTGTAGCCCCTTTAAATATTCCCATTGTGTGTTGGTTCATGTGTGTCTCCTATTCGTTTCCTCATATCCTAAAGAAACGAATGATTAATCATGTAAGATATTGAGACACATTTTGGCCCTTCATACAAGTCCCACTTTTCCCTCCTAGGTGTACTTTCAAACTTTATTTGAACCTTGGGATAACTTTTGACGTGAAATTATACCCTAAAAGTGAACCATGCTACCATTGGTTCAAGCTTATCATGCATACATAACTTGCCGTCAAGAAAAAAATAGGAAAAATCTCACCTTTAGCATGCACATGCCCTCAACTCTCCCATCCCCATCTCCGTGGCACACTTTTCCTTCCACCTTGCACATGAGGCATACTTTTTTGGTGCAATTGCACCCAAAAAGTGCACCCAAGTTCAATGGAGCTCCCATTCTCCACTTTACACTTCCTCCATCTTTCAATTTCCCTATGTGCTTACCTCCAATTCAAATTCCACCATATAAGTGCATCCACCTTTGCTCCCACAACACAAAAACTTAAAAAAAAACTAAAAAGTGAAGAGTGGCATCCATTAGATCCCTTTGAAGCTGGTTTGTTCTTCCCAACAATAAGAAACTTCCATTTGATGCCCTAGTTATCTCATTCCTTTTTTCTCCATATCGCAGGACCCTTTTCTCTGTTTGCCACAAAAAGAGAACTAGAAGTTCCATAAGATCTAATAATCATAGAATATGAAAACGACAATAAAAATTTATTGAGGACTATATTTTTAGACAAAATTGACCTTCACACTCTAAAAAATCAAGATTTGCAAGCTATATTTCTCCCAAACCCTATGAAGGAATCATACGAGACTTGGAGAATCCATTACCATCATAATATACCTTATTTTCAATCATAATTCACGATCTCAAGTAAATAAAATTAAAATTTATAAGGAAAAATATTTTCCAGCTCCAAAATCCTTGCAAAACCCCATGCCTTTAAAAATTGTTGATGTGTAATCATAACACCCTTGATTGTTCGCAACTTGTTAGATTGAAACTATCAATTTGATTACATAACATGGAGTTTTTCCCAAAGTTTGGGACTTTTATATCGAGAAATATTTCTGAATGAAGTTCGGTTCCTATTCCTCTATTCTGATACACACCTTAAAATTATAGAGGATCTATCCTAAAATCTACTTTAACTTTCCAAGGAGACAGGGTTAAGAAGACTACAAGAAATTAAACCTAAACTAACAGAGGTGATGCACCAAAAGGAATGTTGAACACCTACTTTGCATGGAGATGGAAACCACGATCAGATTAAGAAGTGTGAAAATACACCACAAATCAGTCTAATGATGAGAATCCACTAACCATTAAATACAAAACATTAAACATGTAATACAACCACCATGCACAGATAACCAATATTGTAATGAGAGATCAGGAGAAAGCAATGAACACAAGAGAGGGTTGAAATCATCCACAGACTTATTTTTATTGCTCCTCAAATTTGATACAGTGCATTACAATGGCCAAGAGGCACAAACTTGCACTACATCTTGAATGGGAGGTTTGAAATCCACAAATTCACTTACAAACAAGAGAAGAAGGGAGGGTGCAAAGAAAAATTATCCAACATTAGAACAATGCCCCTCCTTACAATATATAGGAAGAATGAGAAAAAGGGGGAGAGAATAATTTTATATCTTGCTTCAACCACCCTAAAATACATTAAAATATCTTACAAAAATGATGGGTGCCACTACAAAACCCATGCCTCCTTGTACTTTTCCTTGTCGCAGAAGAAAGGAAGACCATGCCCCATCATTTGGGTAGATGAGAAACATAGAAAACCCTCTAAAATAGGGG
The DNA here is from genome assembly GCA_019776745.2 of Taxus chinensis. Lineage (NCBI taxonomy): Eukaryota > Viridiplantae > Streptophyta > Pinopsida > Cupressales > Taxaceae > Taxus > Taxus chinensis. The sequence continues at coordinate 719,719,330 of CM034154.1, forward strand.
ACTATATTTCTTCATTTTGAATAACTTAGTCTCACTTAAATTAATATAAAAAGTCTTACTTGTGTAGAGGATGCTGAGATATTTCCAAAATTTCCTTTCTTGTACAAATCCGAGCTTCCAGTCAAAAGTTATGGCCATCTGAAGATTGGGGTGCCATACTACATTAACTGTGGGTGGTTGGCTCTATTTCTTCAAACTCAGAAATGCCTCACAACCTTTGAAATCCAAAAATTCAGACTTTCAGGCATCTTGACTTTAGAGGTTGAGTTACTATTCATCTGCTAATTGACTTGAGAGTTACAAAACTCTGAAACCCAAACCTCCAAAACCCCAAAGTCCAAAATTTGGATTTTGGACTTCAGACCTTGTGCCTTTCAGACCTTTGACATTGTTCATCCGCTTGATCCCACCGAGACCTCTGAAACTCCAAACCTCTGAAACTCCGAAGCTCGAAAGTTTGAACTCGAAACCTCTGAAAGTTTGAAAATTCCTGCCATGTTGACCCTGAAACCAAGTTTAACCTCCAAAATCTGAACCCTTTTAGACTTTAGACTTTTGGGATTTTAGGACTTTTGCTTGATTTTTCCATTTTTCTCAGTGAATACTCCAAATCTCTGAAGTTTGAAACCCCGAAGCTCTAAAATCTTAAATTCGAACTTCAGACCCTATTATTCTCAAAATTTCCAGTGTCATTGACCCTGAAAGGGGAGTTTGACCCCGAAAATGTCAAACCATTTTGGACTTCGGCATTTTAGACTTTTAGGATTTTTGGGTCACGTTTTCTTTTTTCCCCCCGCCTAGTCTCCAAAATGTCGAATGGCCAAAGTCTGAAAATTTCGAGCCTAGGCCTCCATTCTTTTTCCAACCTGCTAAGCAAGTTACTTGTCTACACCTAGCTGAAATTCCTTCTAAGCTCAGTCAAGTTGATTTGATCCTTTCTTGCTCGAGCTTTAATCTCCTTTGATGTTCCCTTGGCCAAGTTATCCCTTGTTCATTCTTTTTTCGACCTTACATTTCCATTTTCGAGCCCGCATGCAACCTGATTTCCAGAATCAAAATGGGAGCTCCCATGACTGAATCAACCTCTTCATTTCTTCTGCATGTAAGGTCATGTTTGTTCATTTTTCTTGCCCATACATAGACATCCCTACTCCAACGAGGGTCAATCTCTTACCAAATGGTAAGAAAAACCACCACCACCGCTATCAGATTGCCAAAAAGACCGCACCACATAACAAACTCTCTTTCAAGCAAGGTCAAGTAACGAAAGAGTCACTTCATGATCCTAGGAAGATTAAGATTCCTTTCTTCCAAAACCAAGTCAAAACATAAAATACTTATGAAGACATTCTAGGCACCTAGGGTGTACCCCCATACGACAAAATGTCACAAGGCAACAACGTAGAACCAGCTCAAAAACATGCAATTGAGAATCACGTAACATTTAGCTAAGTAGCCAACATATAATGAGCTCTGAGTCACCAGTCAAAGTAAAATCCAAGAAATATCGACAATAAAGAAAAGTGGCTAAGTATCCGCATTGCAAAGTCTAGAAATTTCTCGTAGAAAAAAAAAAAACTAAAAGAGCCTCAGAGCTTCTCAATCCAATAATAAAATAAGATGTTGGTTCTTGATAAAATAACACAAGTTTATAAATATAAAATATAAAATTCAACATCACAGTCACTCTGCAACCCTTTATGGTTGCTAATAGGGGTAGTATACCTCGAGCTCAGTTCTAAGAACACATACGTAAAGCTAGATCAAAACAACACCAAAACCTACTATCCACTGACTCACACGGGGATAAGTCATCCAAGCGGCATCCAAAACTAACTCGTCCAACCACTGAAGGTAAAAGGGAATCTTTAGATGATTAACAACTCCTAATTGACTCTGATAGGCTCCCAAACATAACCTCTAGCACTAGGCCACAAGAGTCACACCATATAATTTATCATTCCAACAAATCCAATCAGGGGGAGTCTCAGTAGATTTATTACATCATACAACTATAATAAGGGTTAGGACTCCTCAAACAACATCTTTTCAAGGTAGAAACAAGTTCCACTACGCTAGAACTTCACAAAAATATCAATTTAATTTAACATTTTCAGTTACTTGTGTTTTGAAAAAACGCCACTAAGTGAATACAATAATTCAAACAAATTTATTATTTTATTAATTATTAATTTTTTAAATTTTTTAAAACATGGAGGTTCAACTTCGGTTAACTGGTTTTATTTAGCTTTCCATGTTTACTAAAATATGTAATTTTCAAACAAAGTTGTTTTCTAGATTAAAAGTGTGTTAGGTTTAGAGTTCATGTCTCAAATTTTCTAGTGTGCCCAAGGGTCCAAAATTTTGAACCCATGGCTCTGATACCAAGTATAATGCCCACTAAAATAACCACTCGAGACCAAAGAACAACCTAGGTTTAGTTAGAAAAGAAATATGGATTTATTTTTTTTGGTTTAAAAGTGTGGCCACAACAAGGTCTCAAGACCAGTTAGGTTTAAGCAAAAGATATCCTGCTCTAACAATTATCATCACCCTATTACAAAATCACCTAGCAAAGTTAGTTCGAGCAAATTTTAAATCCCCTAGATGATATTTAATAAAAATCTTAGGTTAACACAAGATAAAAGTATTTTAGTTAAGTTTAGAAGGTCAAGGCCAAGACTAAATAAATTCCCATGTTAATTTTCCATTTACCCACTTTGTTATTGACTTACAAGATTCAACTTGATTTTTCTCATTATTAATGCATTCAAAACCTCTTAGAAACATTCCCATTAGATATGAAATTTCTTCTCCTTTCCATTTATATAAAAAAATCCTCTTAACTCCTTGTAATTCTCAAGTTATAGCCCGGCGGGCTTTGGGAGGAAAATTTTCCCGAGGGCGGGCCCACGGGCCCAAGGGAGAATTTTTTCCCAAGCGGGCTTGGGAAAGCCTTTAGCACTTTTCTCCCTTTGGGAAAAAAGTGAATTTTATACCTGCACCTCCGCTGACGCCTAAGGAGGGCTTGTGGCAGCTCCTTATTAGATGTGTGTTAGCAGGCTGGCGAGGGACATTTGGAAAAAATTAACTTTTTCCCAAAAAGGGTTAAGGAACAAAAAAAATCCTGTGCCTCCGCCAACACCTAATGATGCCACGTGTCAGGATCTCATTGGATGTGGGTTGGCGAACCGGCAAGGATATTTTTCCCAAAAAAATTCTAAAGTGTTAAGGCTTAAAAAGATCCGCTCCTCTGCTGACACCTTGTGAAGCGATGTGGCAGCACCTGATTGGCTGCGGGCCAGCGGGCCACGGAGCAAATTAGGAAATTGCAACAATTTTTTTTATTTTTTATTTTTTATTCTTTTTTTATTTTTTAAAAGTTAAGTTAAGGGTTGCGGGGCCGTGGGGAATTTTTTTCCAAAATTTCTTTTTCGAACTTAGATTATTTTTAGACAAAATGAAGGCTTGTGGGTTAGTGGAGCGGTGGGAAATTTCATGACTTTGGAGTTTTTGGAAAAAAGTGCTACAGGAAATATTTAGCTCGTTGGTCCGCTCGAGAATATTTTATTAATTAATTTTGACAGTTAGATTTTTTTTTTTTGAGGCCAAAATGAAGTGAAAACTTCAGAGGGCCATAACTTTCGATTGGGAACTTAGTTTTTGGAAAACAAGGACTTTATAGAAAGGTGTCGACATCCTATTTTCACAAGAATAATAAAAATTTAATTTTGATAAATTTTAAAGGGTCAATTTTGAGAAAACGTTATGCGGGCTTCTTAATGTGAACCGGTATTTTTAACTTTTAAATTTGTTTTCAATTTCAACATTCTTTCTTTCTCAACATGTCAAATGGGCATGGAGGATTACACTTGGAGGAATTTAGGTTGGATTATGAGGGTTAATTTTTTTTATTGATTTGCAATTCCAAATTACCAATTTTTATACAGCAAGATGTCTGCAATTTTGTCTTTGCCCAATTTGAAAGATTCTATAATAATTTCTTAAGTGTTAAGGTCTAATTGAGATTGTTTTGACCATATTAGGTTCAATTTGACATTTCATTTGTCTTCTATAGTTTGCATAGTCGTTCTGTACATTTTCTGATTAATATTTTGCAGTTTTGAAAACATCTAATAGAGATCAAATTTGAAAAGATCTATTTTCCATTTATCATCTTCTAAGTTTTAAAATTCATTCCAAAACCAATTCTAACCTATTAAGTTGATTCAAGCAAATGATTCAAATACCAAATTACAATTTTTATTTCTAAAACATTCATTTCTAAATAACAGAGCATTATGACATTTCTCCATATGTATTCACTTTTTCATCTTTCCAATAAGAATTTCAAAATGCATTCAACAATCAGATTTCAATACCTAATAATGCCAATTTGAGAAAAGATTGTATCAATGTTTCAAATTATTTTCATAGTTTTACAGGGTTGTTCTGTATCTTTTGAAAAAAATTCACAAAGTTTACAGTGAAATAAAAATGAAGTTTATACATTTCAAAAACAGAGATTAATCTATTTCTTTTGCCATACTATAAAGACATTGAATTAATTCCATGCTAGTTTTAAATAGTTATCTTTCCTTTAATCAAATTTTAGCAACAAGAATGTAGCCTCCTTTATTTTTTAAATCATGCATTTCAACAAAACAAAGTGATGTATTTTCTTCATATGTGTTTCTTTCTTTTAAACAGAAATTCCTCAACATATTTCAACACAAATTTTAAATAGTAGTAACTCCATTTGTGGAAAAGAATACAACTTCCATTTATATAGATTAAATACAAATTTACAAGTTACAGCTCCTCTTTTCCTTTCATTCAAATGCACTTTCACATTTCTTTACACAGTACAAATTTCAGTGCATATCTCTTTCTCATTTAAACATAGGATTTCATTTCCAAAATAGAATAACTATCCAATACAAATAATATTACAAGTCATCCACTTGAAGTGGGAAAAAGGTTTACAAAAAGAAGTCTCACAAATGACTGCCAAACTTTTTCCTCTTTCTTAGTTCCAAAACAACAACATGAAGTTCCTCTATTTTCCAGTTTGAGCACAACAAAAGTAGGGGAAAGGAAACATTCTCCACCCAACCAAGACATCCAATGAAAAGGAGAATTCATCCTCTTCATTGGCCCCTGAGCCCCAACCACTTTGCAATAGAAGATATTTTTTCAACACGTTGGCAACAACAGGATTCCACAACACACAAACAATCTTCACATTTAAAACACAGTCCAAAGCAAAACTATAGTTTACAACCATAGAATAAAGACAAAAAACACAACACTCGGGCTTCATCATGCAAGCCAAAGGAGCAAGAAACTATGGGGGATGCTACTTATGCTTCCCAAGGGAAAATGGGTATCACCAACTAAGAAAAAACCACCAAAATATATCATTTCAAAACCCTGACATGCCCTTATGCCTCCCACAGGTTCCCCTTATCCCTCCCATTTCCTTATGCCTCCCTAACCTCTTATGGCACCCAATAACAAGTAAAGAAGAAATGCAAACTATTTCTTTTTGCAATGTGGAACCTAAATCCCAACTCCCTCCACACTTATACCTCCCTATAACACTTATGCCTCCCCACAAGAATCCCCATAGTCTTCTCCTATACCATTCCTAGGCCATCTACCCAACCAACCAACAAATAAAACAACACATTCAAACATTCAACCATTCATATAAGCATAAAAATGAAAGAAGAGCATTTCAAGAGCCAAGCTCTCACCTCTCCATAATGGATTTTTTTCCAAGGTTGCAAAACAACAAGCTTTCCAATGAAGAATAGTCCAAGAGATCAACAATATACAAACATGCAATAATCTCCAATATTCTCCAAAAGCAAGAGCTCAAACAACCAAAAGAAGTCACCCAACATGAAGTATCCAAAAGTGAAGCAAAAAAAAACCCCAAAAACAACCTAAGGAATTCGAATATATAGAAGAGGGAAAAATGAGGATGAGGTGGATCCATGTAGGATGTCATATCACACATCCTTAAATCCAACTCATAAGTCAACTTAAAAATCCAAGGCATAATAAATAAGTGGGTGGATAAAATAACAGTTTACTTACACACTCAAATCAATCGCACACCCCATAAGGAATGAAATTAAAAACATGTAATAAAGTGCAATTAAAACTTACAATTTATCTTCCCAAAAAGCATAAAGAAATTCCAATTATATCTCCCCAACCATAGGTGAGGTTGGTATCTAAATTTAAGAGGTGTGGGGACAATTTTAACTTGTCCCACAAGCCTCTAAAATCAGCCTCCAATGACAAATTTGAATTTCAAAGAAGGTGGGAGTGTTTCACACTCAAATGTTTACTTACACAAGACTTACACATATCTTACAACATTAATACAAGAGCCAACAAATCCAATAATTAATTTCTTACATCCCAATTGATTTATTAATTTTTGAAAATATGTTTTCTCACATTAATTACCATAATTTATTTAAATAAAAAGGGGGACACATCACTTATAAAATACATACTAACTTAAACAAAGGAACCAAATAAAATAAATACATAAAGCCCCCATGGTCACATTTGAAGGTGATCCCCCCATGGGAATCCCTAACAACAATAAAACATACACAAAACAATACATGTTGCCATGGTGACCTTTGTTGAATTCATCTAGAATTTCAATGTGGTTGGTCTCTAATCCCCCGATGTCTGTGGTGATATGTTTTACCTATAAAACACAAATACCTTCTTTGGCCTCATGGCTGCATTAAATCATCCAAAATAAATATACATTAAAATTCCAAAATCATCCATACATATAAATCACAACATCATCAAGGCAAACAATAATATTATTTGCAATCTTGTCAACAACTATATGATCATCAGATTTAATTTAATTTTCTAGGCCTACTCAATGTATCAAAATATCACATGTCACGAACAACATTCATTAATATAACCATGTCCACAACATGTCAATATCCTATATAAATGTCTCTAATAATCCACATGCATAATATATGAATCAAGGTCAATAATAGTCCATGCTAAAATCAAAAGTCACACTAATGTCCATAATATAGTCAGCAGTGTCATAATCAATATCAAAATGTGTCAAAAGGAAGTGGGCACTACATCCCCCTCCCCTTTAACTCGAATTCCTCCTGGAAGTCACAAAGAAAAAGGTAGGAAACAATGCAACAGAAAAAAAAAATCAATAAATAAAAAAATCACTCTTTATTTAATTTTTTTGCTGCAACAAGTGTGGGTCTATAGAACCCAAGCTAGGTCCAATGCATTTCAACAACAAGAAGGGAGATTGTAAGGGAGGATTTCTAAACTTTCTTCGATTGCAAGATTAATAACATTTAATTCTAAGGACTAACTTTACACGATCAACCAAGATACAACACATAACATTATAAATTGAAGAGGTCAAAGGAGTCTCAAGAATATCCACCAAGTAGAGGAATAATAGGGAGAATCTCGTGAGTTTGAGAATGACCACATAGTTTCCCAAGGAATACAACATACTATAGTAAAAAAAATTAAGGCTTCCACTAAGGTTAAATTATTCTTTCATAGTTTGTTGTTTTAGACAAGGCTATCATAATCAACCATGGCCAAAATTTTGTGATGAGAGACATGTCTACTTAAGGTCCCACAATTTGAGATCACACAAGATGAGGTTAATCAACAAGGAAGGACACCTAAATCAGAAAAACACTTGTGCAATAGAGGAAACTATTTATGGAAAGCACTTATATAAATTGAGAGGGTACAGTCAAATTTTCATGGTAATACTAAGCAAATTCATGACCACAAGGTTTCCTATAGTCTGATTTTTATACTTTTTTTTAAGAATCGAACACACCACACCAACCAAATCTAAAGACATCAACAATTTAGTAAAAGATAAAAATATATATATCTCCCCTAGCAACTAACATATCAATACAAGAAGTAACATTCACTATAACACAATGGGATTCATTTATCTTATTTCCTGATCAAGCTCGGAATAATCACAAAGAGAGCACAAGCATAAATCTTAACACCAAAGAGAACTCAAGGTCTCTAGGGAGAAGAACAAGTAACACGGGGTCCAACTACAATCCAAGGGTGCATCATTTCAAAAGTGAGTAACAACTTACAAAAACATCTTGTACTTTCCTTCCCAATGACAAGAGAGGCAACACCAATGTGTCTCAAGAAGAACAAGAAGAAAAGAAGACTTCCCAAAGTTATGTCATATCCTTCACATATGTTTCCTTAAAATTACAATGATCTAGGTTATCATGGAGTAAAACAACACATAAGGAGGATTCTTTCCTTAAAAACAAGAGATACACCCCCAAACCCAAAAGGCTATAACTCAAACTCGTTGAGCTATGAGGCAACAAGGGTATGAAAACCCAAACTCCTACAAGGGAAAAGCACATACGCCTATGAATAAGGGAGTACTTTGTAATTAGAACACATCACTATCAACAAGGTGTTTCACAGTTCTGGGTAGGTAGCTGAACTAAAGTTTCAACTATACATTACACTCAATACACATAATTCTTACCCATTTTAAAAATCAACTTATTAAGTCAAAAATCATAGTTTCACTTGCTAAGCACATTTCTTTCAAATTTTCCTAATTAAAATTTTCCTTTTACTATGATAATACATGTTTTAATTATAAGGAGCACCAATAAGGTGGGCAAGATATCTCGCCATTCTGTACATGCGGAAAAAAAAGTATTCATTTTATTCCTAGGGAAGGCAGAAGGACAAGGTTTCCTTTATATTATTCTACATTGTTCTTTTTTAATTTCTTCTATTAATCTACCAAAGTTAAAGCAAGGACCTTTCCCTTTTCTATGTTCCATTTTATTTGTTAAGTTTTAAGGTCAAATCTCCTCAAGTATGATTTTATAGGAGGAAGAGATGAACCAAAACATCACATTTTTTTTAATCCTATAGGAACAAAAGACATTCAACATAGAAATCACATCATTACTTTTGTGAGGACTAGGAATCTATCAACCAACATGGATCACAACAATATTTCAAGGATTTACCAAATAATTACAAGCATCAATAAATATTCCTTAAGGTTCTGTAAAAGTCTCAGAAGAAGTTACAAGGAAAGACCCATTTAAGAAGTATATTTTTACTTTTATGAATTTAAGAGGTTGAAAATGTTTTTTGTTTAAGCTCAAACATTTTCTCAAATAATAGGACAAGGGAAATTTTTCAAGTCAACATGTTTCACCTAATTCTAGAGAATTTATTTGAATATTGACGAAACAGATAAGGGTAGAGGGCTAGGAGGAATACATGTTAAAATGTTGGTTGTAGGTTGTTACGCGCGTATGACTTCTTGATCCACAACTGATCGTGAGAGCTTCCTTTTGGCTAGGAGGAACTACCTAAAATAGAAAACAAGACCACCAAATAAAAGTTAAACAGTATATGCAGTGGACTGCCTAGCGTATGCTAGATCTAGGAAGTGTGATACTCCCTAGATGACTGTCAATCCACTGTTTAAAACAACTCAATGTTAACAATAAAGGAAATCCTACTGTAGTTAAAATGATTTAGGTATCTCATTCGACTACAATAAGAAAATTTGTTCACAATAGGCTAAGTTATGATTGAATCTTGAAGGTCAAGGTCTCTGTCAGAGTACTGGTACTGGTCAGGGTCTGGATTTGGGTTGTTTTGGGTATTTGGTGGAGGTTTTAAGCTCTAGTTCTTGGTCTGAGGGTAAACACACAGAGACCGACGTCAATGGTTCTGATATGACCGATGTCAGTTTAGGTTAATCGGTGACGGTTGTGGGTAACCGGCATCGGTATGGTCGGGGTACAGGAAACCCAATAAAAACTTGATGTGAGGGTAGATCTAAAGCTAAATAGAAATGGAAAGGGAAATGGCAAGGTCTGTGTAGGTCTTAGGTATACTTAGGGATAATCTAAGAACTAGGTATGGATAGTTCAATGGTGTGGGTGAAGGAATGGTCAAGTTTACATGGAGGTAAATGGTGGGGGAATGGGAATGGGAGTATAAACTAATAACAGAAGTAAAAGAGTCTACTAAAATGACAATGGACAAGTGCTGGTTAACAAAACACTTACTGTTGTATGAGCTTGATGTCTGGTTGGAAATAGCAGATGATCAAATGGAAGGAACTTGGTGTGGTGTTGGCAGCTTCCCCGGATGCTCCCGTGAAGGTAAAATGGTATTGTGATTGCTTCTGATGACTGGCTGTGGATGCTCTGGTGCATGTATGAATGTTGGTTCTTCTTGCATGCAGCTCTGGTTTCATCTCTTTGCTCTCAGAAAATGTGCCAACCTTGAAATAAGGTTGTTTTGGGGATTAAATGGTAACCGACGATGGTTCTGGGTTGACTAGCAGTGGTGTAGGGTAACCGACATCAGTTAGGGAAAGATTTCCTAGGTTTTCTAAAATGGGCAAGATCCCCTTGATTTTCTTGGATCTCGTTGGTTTCCTTCCACGGATTAGAATGGAAATTCCTTTCTAACGGACGTGAATGTGGTTAGAGGGAATGTAGGCTTTGATTTTTAGGGTTTAGGTAGGTCTTAGTTAGTTATGGCAACATACTAAGAAATAGGTCTTGGGGTGAGGTGGCTAGATGAGGTGTATAGGTGAGGGAATGGTGTGGGCATTATCCAATTAGGATATTTAAATAATAAATATTATGAGGACCTGGATTAATTTAATTAAATTAATTAAATAATATTAGAGTGGGGTGAAAGGGGCCATGGTTAGGTGAGTGTGTTCAAGGTGGTTATTTGTCAAGGGACCAAGGGGAGTGTGACCCAATTTTGGTGTCTATATTTTGCCCCTTTTTATTGCATAGCTTGTATTAGTAAGCAACGCTGACAAAAATAAGATGTGGTTGCCCCATGTGTGGGTGAAGGTGATCCCCCTCAAACAAGGAACTAATGAGGTAGAAGGCAGAATCAGTGAGTGGTTTGATAAAAGGTGAATGTGATGAATACGAAGGTGGGAAGTGGGGTAAAAAGAAGTAAAGGTCAAATCAGGTAATCCAGGTAATGGGTCAGGGTCAAAGGTAGTAACAGTTAGACACACACACATACAAACTACAGCACGGTATCAGGTTGAAGAGCAGACAAACTCTACATTGTCTAAGGTCGACAGGTTTATCCAAACAAGGTTGAGGTGATTCTGGTATCCAAGGTATAGGATATGGTCAGGAAACACATCACAGGTCAGGTGTAGGAACGTTTAGGTATGTTCTGGTACACCAAAGGTTAGGTTAGGATAAATGGTCATGGTAAGAGGCAAGGTAAGGTCAGTATGCCAATCAACACAGGTAACAGTGCTGCAAGGTATAGCGAGCACATGAGGTCACAAGTCACTAGCAATGTTCTAGGTCCAAGTAATTAGGTCACAGCACGGGTAGGGCCGAGGTATGGGTAAAATAATGAGTCCCAAAATGAGGATGAGGTGAGGGGGTAAATGATAAGGTCAGGAAGATAAAATGAAGTGTCCAAGTGAGGTGTGGGTGAGGTAAAAAGGATTCAGGTCAGCAAACTAGGGGTAGGGGGTAGGAAAAGGGCTAAGCAGGTATAACTGATGATGGTTTGAAGGAACCGATACTGGTTACGAGGGACCGACCACTGGTAAGCTAGGGCATAGGACTGATGTCGGTCAAGGAAAAACTATCACCGGTCAAGTCAGGTAGGTTATAAAAAGAAAAATTTCCATGTTTTTCAAATCATTTATCTTTTAATGAATTGGGGAAAATGACAAGTGAGAGAGAGAAAAGTGGAAAGCATCTATGCGGAATGGAGAGATGAGTTGGCAAGTGGTGTAGCAGGTGATTGGCAGTGGATAGGCGGGTCCACGAGATCAAATTGATCAATTCGGTTAGGTTGGAGGTGAGATGGTTGATTTGGTGATGGAAGAGGTAGGAGAGGGGTCAGGTGGACCACCGATGCAGCAACCCAACGTGCCACCATGGTGATGACATGCATGATGAGGTAAGAGGTCAATCCTATTCTTTGTTTTGTGTGTTAGATTGAATTAGATTTCGGGTGGCGAAAACAATGGGTTTTGGGGGGGAAATGAATTTTGAATTTTGGGAGGGAAAATCAGGTTAAATATAGGGATGAGTAGAGTGGTGATTGGGTGAAGGAGGTGTGGGGAAGGGTAGGGGGGGATTTGGGTGGGATTGGGTGGGTAGAAGGGAGAGAAAATAAGATTTTAAGAAGGGGGGTTTGGGCGTCACAATTTTCATGGCGACAGTGATCGGCAGTCGGTTGAGGTTTAGCTAACGTCAGTGATAGCGAACCGGTATTGGTTGTAAAACAGGTGACCGATGTCAGTGTATAGGGGGACCGGGGTCGGTTAGAGATAACCGGGGTACCGATCATTATTTGGGGAAAAAGGGGCCAAAAGTGCCCTAGGTTGGGTGGGTGAGGTAGGTAGTGGTTGGTAGGAGATGTTTTATTGGAAAATCATAACATAGGTAAGGGGTAAAAATAGGTAAGGGTGAATGATAGTGAATGAGGGTTAGGGTGGGTAGATAGAAGATGTGATACGAAGGTAATGAGGTCTAGGGAAAGAGAGGTAGGGTGGTAGGTGTAGGTGAGGTGTCGATTGGGATTGTGGTTATGATTAAGGTGAAATTAATGTGATGTTTTGCTGGATGTAGTGAGAGATCAGTTGAGGATGAGAGACAGGGTACCACCCCTGCTCTTAAGAGTTTGAGGTGTAGCGACAGGTCGAGGAGTGGAGGCATGTTGTAGATGTGGGCCATATTGGGGTCTAACGCTATTGGCATGTCAGTCCGGAAGCCAAGCTTGATGGTCGCTCTCATTGATAGATGGGATTTAACAACTAACACATTCCACCTACCGACAAGGGAGATGACAATCACCCTGGAGGATGTGTACAAGATCATGTGGTTACCTATATTGGGGAAAAATGTATATTCAATCTCCTCAGAGGCATCTGAGGAGTTGATGTTGATAGTATTCGGTGAGGGACTGGAAAAGTTGACCTTCCACAATGCCAGATTGAGTTATGGAGAGATGTACCTAGCCCGTCCAGAGGAGACAAGGCTAGTAGTATTATTGATGGAGGTAAATGTACTATTTTACAATATCGGATGCAGAGGGTGGGAGATTCCCATGATCACTGATGGGGGTATTACATGATATGATGATGGACAGGACCTACTTTGCATGGGTGCTCAACATTCCTGGTGTAGCTATATAGAGAGCTATGGGCATATGGGCGACTCCACGTAGGTTCATTCTATGTTGCACGTTTATTCTTCACTGTTGGGCCTATGAGCACATTGTTTGTGTTCATCCGATTGGTATGCCCCAGGAAGATGCATTTGAGCCTAGTTTTGTTTAGGTTGGGGTATAGGCAATGGGTTCCTGTGATGGGAGAGCGTCGAGCAGGTAGGGTTACACATGATGTATCCTATTATAGGTGGTTACTGGAGGGATTGTCTAGCGTGGACATTATTTGGAGACCATATGTGGGCTATCCCTCATACATACAGATGGATGATGAGATGGCCTACATATACTTAGATGGATTGAGGGGCATCATGTAAAGGAGCACGAGATGATCCTAGTAGATAGGATCAGATAGGAGTTTGGGCTATAGCAGGATATACCACCACCTTTCCCATAGTACCTGAGAGATGATGTGGAGAGACCACTGCCACTACCACAGCTGACAGTACCTACAGGGCAAGAGGAGTAGGTGACCAATCGGAGGATAGATGATGTTGGAGTGACTTATAGGTATAGACAGTGGTAGGTGACTCACTTATGAGTAGTACCTCCCAGGCTGGGGCAGCCAGATTTATCCACCAACACCGTGCAGAGAGACACCCTACAAGAGCAGGTGGTGACCCTGACTACACAATTGGGGATGGTACAAGGGCAGTTGGCAGGTTCATAGGCGGATGTGGCTGCATTGCATGCACAGGTGGCCAGTCTACATGCCTAGATGGCCCAAGGTGGAGATGGAGATGGTGATGATGAGCAGGTGGCCACCCTACAGGCGCAGGTTACAGATTTGCAGGGCTAGTTGGCCACTGTACAGGCGCAGATTAAGGCATTATAGGCTCATGTACTTGCATAGAGTGTGAGGCCGATGACACCTACACAAGCACCAGGACAGGGTCCCAGTTCACAGGAAGGGGTGGGACAGGGTCCCACAGGATAGGTATAGGAGCAGAGGCCGATGGAGCCACCATAGATAGTACCCATTTCTAGGTTACGGGATTCCTTAGGTGAGGAAAGCTATTACCAAGATCAGTTGATGGTGGTGGGGATATATTTTTCTATCCTATGGAGAGTACAGGGCACAACAGGCCTCGAGTGAGAGGACCAGATCTCGTACCCACAGTGTGCAGATCATTGGGGGCCATCGAGCCCCGAGACAGGATCGGGGTGAGGTGACCAGTTCATGGAGACCAGCTCTAGGTGATGTACCTATAGGAGCCCGACCACAACCCATGGTGGGTGGGGAGATGTTATCAGGCTGCCAGACAGGAGCTGAGAGGGAGGAGGATACGGGAAAGACCGATATGAAGGATGTCCAGCAGGATGATGCCTGATGTATGTCTCTTCATTTTGATGTATTTATGCATTTTTTATATATACCATCATGCGTTCCGACAAGAGTGAGGATGTATAAGATATTTTGTGTAGTTTTTATCATATACCAGCCCGCATGCCAAAGATGGTGAGGTTGTATATGAGAGTTTTGAGATTTTTTTTATATACACCGGCCTACGTGCCGAAGATATTTGAGAGGTATGTATATGGATACACATGTTTGGATGTTTTTATTTATAGAGATGATAGTGATTTTGGCATGATGTATCTGTGTTGATAGAATTCTATTATTATGCATAGAGGGATTCATGATAGGTGTGTTTGGCATGGTGGAGTCAGGTTATAGGCATGGCTGCGTCAGGTTGTGGTTTAGGTATCGATGGAGTCAAGTCATAGGCATCGATTGAGTCAAGTTTTTGGTTTAGGCATGGATTGAGTTGAAATGGGTTGAGTCTATAATTCATTAATTTTTGCAATTAATGATGATATGGGTCACGTTTGAGATTTTTTTATAGTAACATGCATGATAATGGTAAAGAAATGGTAGACATAATGAATGTATGTTTGATGATGATAAAGGCATAACGTAATCTGTTGTTTGTCTGGTTTAATTTCCAATCATTGATATAAAAAGGAAATTAATTAGGGTAGAATGTGATTTAGGAAAATGAAAAGTGAATTGGTTAGGGTAGAGAGTGGCCGAGCTAACCTCCAATGACCCCATGCCCTCAGAATGTTGCCTACATAGTCCTGACAAAAAGGAACCTCAAGCTGATTTAGTTATCCCATAAGCCAGGGAAAAATTGGAAGGGGTATGAGAATGAGTTGGTAGGTTATAGGCATGATTGAGTCTAGGTCATTTTAGGTATGGGTGAATTGTTGGCACATTAGTATGAGTGATTTGGAGTTGATCATGGTGAAAGAGGAAAATGTATTACCCAAAGATAAGCGTCGAGAATCTAGTCCTGTATAAGGTAAACAATACGTAATGAAGAAGGTTAAAAGATAAGAGGAGGCAAGAAAGCCACCTGATTGGTAAAGATCATAACATATGGGTCATACCTTGGATAGGCTGATGAACGTAAGACCCTAAAAACACTTCATGATTGATTATTCTAAAAGGTGAAAATTAGTCACATGATCACCAAATGTCTCAGTTCTAGTAGGTCCCTTGAGGCGGTAGGAAACGAAAGTGCGAATGGCGAGAGGGTGAAAAGTGGTTAGTTTATATGGTATTTGGTAGCATACGTGTGGGTAAGAAATCCAATATCACAATGGGCAAGTCCATGACGAAAAAGTTTTTTTTTTGACTTATTTTGAGATAGATATGATCGATGTGGGAATTCTATATGGGATGAAGA
The DNA here is from genome assembly GCA_019776745.2 of Taxus chinensis. Lineage (NCBI taxonomy): Eukaryota > Viridiplantae > Streptophyta > Pinopsida > Cupressales > Taxaceae > Taxus > Taxus chinensis. Next base: position 719,735,328 of record CM034154.1, read on the forward strand.
AATTAACTCCTTGAGGTCTTCACAAAGTTGATCGATGTGGGAAGCTTCAGATTCTCTCTCTCTCTCTCTCTCTCTCTTTATTTTGAAAGAAGGCTTTAAATAGTTGTCCTTTGAGGGAGCAGTCTAATTACAACAACAATGTAGAGAGAAAGATGTCCTTTTGACGGAGTCATCTTTTATTAGAAGTTTTACTCAAGGAGTGGGATCTCATGTGAGGGATTTTGAGTCATGGACAAGACTAAGGTGAATAATTTGATTATTTTCAGAAAGCAAGGTGAAACGACCATGGGATCTCATCTAAAAGCAGACAAAAAGTATCCATGAGAATCATGCCATGTGCAGTAACATGGTACACATATTTAAGAGAGGATAAAAGAGTGACGAGTATGCACATGATTCTTGTTTAAATCATTGGGGGTGGCATAATGAAAGGAGGGAAATGAAAAGCACTCAAGGAACGAGCATGAAAAGAGGCAGAAGGTGAGGTAGGACTGAAAGTAAACAATAGAAAGGTCAAATATGCAAGGCATTAAGGGGCTTAGGTTTTGGTTTACCGTCTAGTGAAGATAAATGATAAGCACCTGATCCATAAGCATGAGTCACGATGTATGGTCCTAAGCCAATTAGGAGAAAATTTGCCCCGTTTACTTTTTTCTGCTTTGGTTACATGTTGATTTTCCTTCAGGACAAGATCACTGACTTGGAAGGTTCGTTCATGGACACGTTTGTCATAGGCATGTTTGATACGTTTTTGGTAAACTTGAAGATGGTCAAGAGCATTAAGATGACATTTGTCTAATAACTCAAGTTGTGTTAAACGGTCCTGGCGAAATTCATCATCGTTGAGCATGTCATGGAGAGAAATGTGGATTGAGGGAATTTGGAATTCGTAGAGGCAGAATAGCCTCTGTACCATAGACCAGAGAAAAAGGTGTGGCAGCAGTGGAAGTGCGAATACTAGTGCAGTATGCCCACAGGGTGAAAGGAATGTGTGTATGCCAGTCCTTCCTAGTATTGTTAACCACTTTCATGAGAATTTTGTTTGGGGTTTTATTAGTGGATTTGTCTTGGCCACTGGTTTGTGGGTAATAAGGTGATGAGAAACTCAGTTAAATACCGAAGGCATTGCAAAGTTTCTACAAGGTTTTATTTTTGAATTGTTTTCCGTTATCAGTGATGAGGTGATATGGAACACCAAAGTGACAGATAATGTGATGATTGATGAACTCACATATTTTCTAATCTTTTGTGGAGATGAGAGGTATGGCTTCAACCGACTTGGTGTAATATTCGGTAACGGTAATGATCCATTGATGTCGCTGGGAAGAATGGGGATTGATTTAGCTGACAAGATCCAAACCCCATTGAGAGAAGGGCCAAAGGTCATGGATGACCTATAAGGCATGACTGGGTGTATGATGAAGGTTGGCATGTTGTTGGCATTTTGCACAACGCTTAATGTAGTCGCAACAATCATGGTTAAGGGTCGGCCAGTAATAGCCTAGGTGAAGAATACGCTTAACAACAACAAACGCCACTGAAGTAACCTCCACATATGCCATCATGCACTTCCTTAATGGTATAAGTAATTTAAGAGCTCGTAAGGCACTGTAAGAGAATACCATAAAAGCCATGCTTATAGAGGAGGCCACCTATGATGATGTAATGAGAGACCTTTTTAAAAAAAGTGCGTTGTCCACTGCGAGTGAGGTCGGGAGGCAAGATGGAGAGGGAAATATATTCTAAGTATTGTTTATACCAAAGGTCACTCGGGTCAGGAGCAGTGGTTCCGATGGAGTAAACTTCGTGAGGTAAGTAAGATGGTGATTGGAGTCTTTGTATGGTGACAAAGATTTTAGAATCGGCGAGAAACATGGGTATTTGAAAAGCCAAGCAGTCCATGGTATCTAAAAATTTGTTGGTAGACCTTGGGATGGTGTGAAGGGTGTAACGGTCGAAGGTGGTCAAAAGTATGTCCACATGATGCTTATACTTTTGAAGTATCTCATTACGACATTGGTATATACCATTGACTTGGTTTATGACCAATTCAAAATCACTAAAGATGATGATTAACTTAATATGAGTGCTTCATATTCATCAATATTATTTGTACAATCAAAATTGAGTTTGAAAGACAAAGGCATGGGTTCACCATCAAGCAGAATGAGAATAACACCAGCCCCACCCCCACATCGACACTTGGAACCATCGAAGAAGAGTGTCATTTGGTACGTGGGTTCATCCAAGGAAAGGGTAGCGATAGACTCATTTGGAAAATCAAAGTTAGAGGGTTGATCCCCAGAGATAGGTGCATTGGCTAATTGGTCGGCGATAGCTTGGGCCTTGATGGACTTTTGATGGATGAATTCGAGGTCAAGGTTAGCCAAAAGCATAAGCTAGTGTGTGGCACTTTGATTTTGGTAAGGTTTGACATACATGAAGTGCAAGGGGTCGGTGTTGGTCACAACATAGGTTTTGTGGTTGAGTAGGTAATGGCAGAGAATTGTGGAAATGAAAACTAAGGCCAAGTAGAGTTTTTCATCATGGGTATATCGAGTCTCGTAGTCCAAAAGATTATGGCTTATGTAATAAACCGCCTGCTCCTTGTGTTGTTCATCGTGATGAGCGAGCATGGCCCCCAAGGAGTGATCGGTAGCTGAGATGTATAGGTAGAAGGGTTGATCATCTTTAGGTGGAATGAGTACAGGTGGTTGAAGAAGGTATTGTTTCAAGGCTTCAAAATATTTATGGCAATCATCATCCCATTTAAAGGAAACATCCTTTTTGAGAAGGTGGTGAAATAGTTAACACCGATCGAAAAGTTATGAAATGAAATTATAGATAGACTGCAACTTACCTTGTAAGCTACAAAGTTGCCATAGATTAGTGGGTGGAGGAATTTCGAGAATGGATTTGACCTTAGTAGGGTCAACCTCTATAACACATAAGGAAACGATAAATCCCAGGAGCTTTCCCAAGAGAACTGTGAAGACACACTTCTTGGGCTGGAGGCGAACACAATACTTAATGAGGTAGTCAAAATGGTTTTTTAGGATCGTGAGCTGCTCGGAGCGGTATTTAGACTTATAAAGAAGATCATCTACGTAATCCTCCAATATATGGTGCATGATATCATGGAAGATATATGTTATAGCCCGATGGTATATGACACCAACGTTTTTAAGGTCAAAAGGCATGACTCGATAGCAGAAGGTCCCCCAAGGGGTGATGAATGTGGTTTTGTGCTAATCCTATGGGGCAAGCAAGATTTGGTTATAATACAAGAAGCCATCCATGAGTGATAGCATCTCGTGACCAGCAGTAAGGTCAACTATCATGAACAATGTTCAAACAGTTTTGTTTTCTAGATTAACAGGTTTCTAGTTTTAAGGTTTCAAGTCTCAATTTTCTAGTTTGCCCAATGGTCCAAGATTTTGAACCACCGCTCTGATACCAAGCTGTAATGCCCACTTCAAACTACCACTTGAGACCAAGAAACAAACTAGGATTAGCTTAGAAAAATTATGGAATAATTTTTTTTTGATTAGAGTGTTTGTAAGGAGGGTTACAAGATCACAATTAGCACGAACTAGATAAGGATTAACAAGCAAGACTGACTTGCAATAATTACCTCAAGTAACTAATATCAACAAGGCACAAGGTCAAACAAGAGGTTAAATTCGTCACTTAGGTTAGGAGAGTGAAATCCCACTCATCTCTGTCCTAACAGGATTACAACGTTCAAATTGATTTTTCACACACTTAGAATCATTAAAACTTTCCTAAATCATACCCATTGGATAGGAAATTCTCTCACCTTTCCAACCATATAAGGAATTCCTCCTAACTCCTTATAAATCTCAAGTTATGGCCCAATGGAGTTTTGGGGTGAAATTTTCCCTTGAGAGAGTCCACGGGCTTAGGGAGAAAATTCTTCCCTCCTTGAGCGCAAAAGCAGCAAAACTCCTCCGCGTGCCTGTGGGTCCGAGTGGGAAGACACGTGGCACCTCTTTATTGGTGTAGGGAAAAGTGGAGCAGTGGGGCACTTTAGGTTTTGGATTTATTAGGCCAAAAGACCAAGGGCAGAATTGGACGTGCACCTCTGCCAAGGAGAAACCCATGCCAAGTGTTAGCGCGTGATTGGATGGGGGCTAGCGGGTCACGGGAAAAAATTGGAAATTTTTCCCAAGGTCCAAAAACCAAATTTTATAAAGGAAAAATTGACCTTCATACCTCCGACCTTGCTAAAAAAGGCCACGTGATGTCCTGTGATTGGATACGGGTCTACGGAGTGGCGGAGCGATTTAGGGTTTTTGTGCTAAAAGAGTTTAAAAGTCAAAAAGGCTTGCGTGGGCCCGTGCATCCATTAGGACATGTGTAAACACCTGATTAGCCATGGGGGTGTGGGGCTCGTGGAGGAAAAAGTGAAATTTTTCCAAAAGAGTCAAATGGTTAAGTTTTCAAATTTAATCCGTGTGCCATCCATGCCATGTGTCATCACGTGGTTGGTTGCAGGGACGCGGGGAAAAATGGGAAAATTTTCCCAAGGTCAAATTTTCAAAATGTTAAGTTATAAAAAGGTTCACCCCTCCAAAGTGCCACATGGAAACATATGATTGGATGAGAGTGTTGCAGGGGCTGTGGACTTTTTGGGGAAATTTTTCCAAAGTTCAAATTTTGATTTTAATATAGTTAGATTGATTTTTGGATGGCCATTTTGAAGTAAAACTTCAAATGGCCATAAATTTTGACCAGAAAAGTCAGTTTTGGGCAAAACAAGGACTTTCCAGAAATCTCTCAGAGTCCTACTTTGCACAGCAATCATCAATTTTGGATTATAATGAAGTTTCAAAGGTCAATTTTAAGAAATCGATCTGCAGGGTTTAAAATTCAAAACTGACAATTTTCCAACTTATAAAATTTTGTTCAATTTTTGGTTTTCTTCTTCTCAACATGTCAATTGAGCATGGAGACTTGATCTTGGATTGTTTTAGGAGTTTTTTCAAGGTTCAATTTGTGGATTGAGTTACGATATTATATATTTTACATCTTTTGACAGAAAACGGTTGAGCAAGTTCTAAAATTGATTTTTATGAAGTTCTAAAATGTCTTTCTTAAATGTTGAGGTCAAATTGAGTTCATTAGGACTTATTACATATAAATTATAATGTTTCATATCTTATTACAAGTTATAAATTTTAATTGTACATTTATTTTATAAAATTAATTGAACGATTTATAGATGAAACAGAGATCTTTCACTAATGAGTTTGTAAATTAATTTGCAACTTTCAAATGTGGAAAGCATGTCTAAAATCTATTCTAAGACATTCAATTGATCTATCTTATCATTCAAGAGCAACAAGGAAAAATCTGATATCCCAAATGTTAATTAAATACAAGGAACAAAATGTTGTCTTTTCCTTCCATACACATTTTCTTTTCACACAGAGATATCATTTCAAAACAGTAACTCCAATTTAATACAACATTACATTTTGAGAAAGGAATGTATTTCTTTTATTGATTTCCAACAATACTTAACAGATTATTTCTTCCTTTGAATTTCAATATGTAATTTCCAACTGTATGACATTCTTTTCCAATACAGAGAAATGAATAATAAATCTTTATATTTCCCAATGGGTCTCAATATTTTCTTTCCAATGCAAAGTGTATTCTCATCACAATGGTAATACAATCATCCACTTCAAAGTGGGAAGGGTACATTAATTTTGCTGAAAGGAAGGGACTGTCAAACTGCATTTTCTCCAAGCTCCAAAATACCAGTATGTTGATTTCTTCATCTTTTCATTTGATCACAACAAGGAAGGGGGAAAGGAAATGCTCTCCACCCAACCAAGACATCCAATAGGAAAGGAGAATCCATCCTTCCACATTGGCCCCCGAGCCCCAACCATAATGAAATAGAAAATGAACATCAACACATGGCAACATGGCTTCTATCACAGAAAACAACATTCTTTTCACATGCAGAACACAACAAAAAATACAGTCCAAACAAAGACAGTAGTTCACAACTGCAATAAGAATCATTCACACAATACATAGGCTTGATCAAGCAAGCCATCAAGATCAAGAACTATGGGGAACTCCTTATGGTCTCCCAATTTGGAATTGGGCATCCACCAAAATACATACCACCAATAAACATATCAAACCCATAAACCTTATATCTCCCAACCCCTCCTTATGCCCCCCCCCCCCCCAAGTTTATCCCTTATGCCCCCCCAAGAGTAAGAAATGTAAGAAGTTTCTTTTCCTAGGTGGATGCCAAACCAAAACTCCCTCCATAATAGAAAAAATGCCATTGGCAATCCTTATGCCCCCCATATTAGACCCCATAGTCTTCTCCTACACCTTGCCCTAAGAAATCTACCCAACCAGCCATGAATACATCACATTCACCATTTCATTCATGCAAGAAAAGGGAAAAAACAACATATAAAAAGGACAAGATCCTACCTCTCCATAGTGGAGATTGTTTCCAAAACAATAGTTCCTTCAATGCTGAAATATGCAGTCCAAAACAGCAACACCAAGCATGCAAATCAATTTTTGGAAACTCCCTCCACAAGCAAGGCTCCAAAACAATAAAATTCGACCCAAGGAGGAGGAACAAAGTTTCAACAACCTTCAACAAGAGAAGAATTCAAATTTTTAAAGGAGAGGGAGAGAGAGGATGATGTGTCTTCCAAGTGGGATGCCACATCATTCTTACCCAACCCCAAAGGAGAAAGTCAACTTCACAACTAAACACAATAAATGGAGATGAAAATCAACTTACACACTCAAAATTAACCCATACTTTAACAAGGACTGAATTAAAAACTTGTAAGAAAAGTGCAATAAAAACTTACACATAGTCATTTCAAAATACAATTAAAAAGATTAATTTTGACTCCAAAACCATAGGTATGGTTGGTGGATGATTTTAAGAGGTGTGGGACAAGTTTAACTTGTCCCACAAGCCTCCAAATTTGGCCTCCAAGGTCAAATTTGAATTCTATAAAAGATGGAGTGTTTGACCTTCCAAAATCAACCTTACATACTCTTACATATTTCTTACACATCCTTACAATTTAACTTACACACTCTTCCAACATTATGACTTAAACTCAACAACTTTATTAATTACATTCCATGTCCCAATTAAATTTAAATAAAGTTTACTATGTGACTCTCACATTCTTACAACATAATGATTTATTTATTTAACACATGGTTAAAAAAATACATAGACCCAAATTAATTAACAATTAATGAAAGGGGTAACACATTAAAATTAAAATACATACAACAATAATAAAAAGGGAACACATAAATAACACACATACCCCATGGTCACATATAATGGAAATCCCCCCCCATGGGAATTTCTAACATAACACAACACACAAACACATAACACAGTTGCCATGGTGACCCCGTTGAGTTCATCCAGAATTTCAATATGGTTAGTCTCCAGTCCCCTGACATTGTTGTGATTTTTAACCTGTAAAATGCAAATACCTCCTTCGGCCTCATGGCCATATCAAAACATCCAAAAAGGGTATAAACAACATGTAAATATCAAATCCAAGTCACAACAACATCAAGAATTCTACATCATCATTTAAATTTAATTTGCAACTATATCATCATATAATGAATCTCTATACTAGAGCTACTCATAATATCAAATGTCACAAGACTAAAATCAACATCAATAATATGTCCATGTCAATAGTATATCATCATCCATATATAATAATGTCTCTAATAATCATCATGCATGCTAACTGGATCAAGGTCCATAATAATCCATGATCTAACATATACACATCATAGTAAATCAAAACATAATAATGTCCAAAATGAGATCAACAGTAGTCAGATCAGTATCTAAACAGTGTCAAAGGGAAGTGGGCACTACATCCCCCTCCCGTTAGACTTGAACTTCCTCCTTGAAGTCACTAGAAAAAATGTGGAAACTATTCTCGTAACATAGTAGCATCCTCCCAAGTGGCTACAATCTCATCATATCTGTCCCACTATACCCGTACCTGATCAATCTCTCTACCTCGAAGGCCCAGGGTCCTATGATCTATGATACAGAATGGGATCCACCATCACCTGCCCCTGATCCTACACCTACAATGATGTCTAATCAACACATGAGAAGGATCTGCTATGTACCTCCTGAGGACAGAAACATGAAACACATCATGTACGTGAGACAAGCTGGGTGGCAAAGCTAGACGGTAGGCCAAAGGGTTGATATGCTCCAAGATCTCAAAAGGACCAATGAATAGAGGAGCTAGCTTAGAACCTTTTCCATAGTGGATAGGGCTCTTATGTGGTCTAACACGAAGGAACACCTTCATGCCCACATCAAAATTACGTTCGGTCCTATGTTGATCTGCATACTTTCTTTGGGCTATGTTGTGCCTCCTACAATCTCTACCTGATCAACACTACCTGTTGCTCCATGTCCTAAAAAAGAGCTGGTCTAAGAGATACTCTATCCTCCAACCTGTTCCTAGCTAAGGGGTGTCCTGCACTCCCTACCATACAAAGTCTTGAAAAGGAGCCATGCCTATAGAACTCTGAAAACTATTATTGTAGGCAAACTCCACTAAGTACAAGTACTCCTCCCACTTAGACTGCTGATCCATCACGTACATCCTGAGCATATCCTCTAAAATCTGATTCACTCACTTAGTCTATCCATCTATCTAGGATGATATGTTGTGCTGAAATTAATCCTCGTCCCAAGGACATACTGCATGGTAGTGCAGAAGTGTGAAGTGTACAAAGGATCGCAGTCACAAATGATCTTCTGCAGAATCCTATGTAACCTGACGATCTCATCCAAATATACTTGTGCCACTACTCTAGCTGTATAAGTGGTCTTCACCAGAGAAAATTGAGCCACTTTTGTCAATTTATCAACCATGACCATAATGGCATCGTGGTGATATCTCAACATCGGTAGCCCAACAATGAAATCCATGGAAATGGTGTCCCACTTCCATTCTGGTATGGCATGAGGATAAAGAAGACCTACTGGATGCTGATGCTCAGCCTTAACCCTCTAGCACTCTAAACACCATGACACAAACTGAGCCACATCTTGATGAAGTCCTCTCTAGTGATACAACTATCATAAAGTGGCGTGCATCTTCTTCACCCTGGGATGGGCTGAATAGGGTACATGATGTGCCTCTACCAAGATGTCCTACCTCAAGCCTCCATCTCTGGGAACATATATCTGGCCTCTGTTCCTAAGAAGACCATCTACCTCTAAGGTGAAACCATCAAAATTCCCCTCAAGGGGTCTCTGTGACTCTATCTCTGCTCTAGCTGTAATGTAGAAGCTGTCAAGAGGAAGCTGTTGAAGAATCCTACTCCGCAAATCTATGCTCACTATGGTGGCCATAGCCACATGTCTCCATTCTGCTGAGAGTGTCTGCTACCACATTCTCCTTCCCTTTCACATGCTCTCTATCTCCATGTCGTACTCACAAAGCAACTCCATCCAATGCCGTTGACGAGCGTTTAGATTGGGCTGTGTGAAGAGGTGGTGAAGACTCAAATGATCTGTCTTGAGTGTGAATCTCCATCCAAGAAGAAAATGTCTCCATCTAACCAAAGCATGCATAACTTCTGCAAGCTCAAGATCATGGGTAGGATAATTAAGCTCATGATCCTTGAGTTTGTGAGACTCAAACGCTACAACCCTGCCATCCTGCATCAACACACTTCCAAGCCCTGCTAGAGAAGCATCTGTGCAAACAAAGAACTCACCCTGTGGATCCAGCACTATAAGAATGGGTGCTGTAGTGAGGCATTCCTTCAGTGTCCTGAAGGTCTGCTCACATCTGTCTGTCCAAAAAAACTTCTTCCCTTTCCTCTAAAGGGAAGTGATAGGGTGTGTAATCCGAGAAAAGTCCTGAACAAATCTCTAGTAGTAACCTGCTAAACCCATGAAACTGCACACCTCGGTCATTGTAGTGGGTGCTATCCAATCCATAATGGCTCTAATTTTGGAAGGATTGATTGTGATACCTTCCCTAGAAATGATATGACCCAAATACTGCACCTCTGTCTAGAAGAAAGCACACTTCTCCAAGTTCCCGTAAAGTTGCTGCTCACGAAGACATTGGAGGACCTGTCGAAGGTGCCCCTCGTGCTCCTCTCGTGTATGTGAGTAAATCAAAATGTCATCTAGGAAGATGAGCATGAAGTGATCTAAGAAGGTCCTAAATACCCCATTCATCAAACTCATAAACACTGCAAGGGGCATTCGTCAAACCAAAAGGCACCACTGTGAACTCATAGTGCCCATATCTCATGCAGAAGGTGGTCTTATGAATGTCCACCTCTGAAATCCTCAACTGGTGGTAGCCCAACTTGAGATCAATCTTAGAGAACACCATGGCTCCCTTCATCTGATCAAACAAGTCATCAATATGAGGAAGAGGGTAACAATTCTTGATCTTCACTTTGTTCAACTGGTGGTAATCAATACACAACCTCAATGATCCATCCTTATTCTTCATGAAGATCACCAGTGCACCCCAAGGGGATACACTAGGATGGATAAGGCCCTTCTCCAAAAGGCCTTCAAGCTTACAACTTGAGCTCACAGAGCTCCAGGGTGGTCATCTGATAAGGTGCCCGTGAGATAGGCTCTACTCCCGGGACTAAGTCTATATGGAAATCAATCTCATGTGGGGGTGGCATCCTAGTAGCTCCCCTAGAAATACATCAGAAAACTCTCTCAAGATGGGATGATCATCTAGTGATGGTCCACTAGACCCATCCTCTGACCTGTCACTAACTATAACAGTGTACATCTGACAACCCCGTCGCACACACCGCTTAAGCTGCATAGCAGAAATGGTATGAATAGAAATGGGTCTCCTGACCCCTATAATCACTGACTCAACTCCAAGATCATCTACACAAGATATAGTCTTGTGATAGCAATCCATCCTAGCCCTATGTGCAGATAACCAATCCATGCCTAATATAACTCCATATGAGCCCAAAGGAAGAATACAAAGATCTGAAGTGGTGGTGAAAGGTCCCAAATCCACTACACACTCCTTAACTAAGGAGTCCAAAGAGATCTTAGCTCTAGAAGCCATCTCAACATACCAACTAAGACCCTGCCTAACTACCACTAGCCTGCATCACTCTACTAAGGATGGCGCAATGAAAGAATTAGAAGAACTAGACTCAAACAATATAGAGGTAGGAATACTACCAATGCTACCTGTGGTCTCAATGACTAGGCTTTGGTGCTCTGCCTGGCAGTTCTAAATTGCTACATAAATCCTGTGGCTGTGTCCTATGTCACTAATTATCAGCTCAGAAACCGGTGCCTTACCATTGTTAGGGTTCTGATAGAAATCTCTCCAAAAATGTCTAGCTACTTCACATCCAAAGCAACCACCTAATCCTCTCCAAGGAGTAGCACCTCTAGTAGGATCCCTAGAAGCCTATGGTGTGGATCTTGATGATCCAGCTATGGTCTACTGTGGCCTCTATTGGTGAGCTCCAGTTGACTGAGTTCTAGGTCCACCCTGTGTCCTGATGGGACCCCTAAGAGGAGGCCCCATGCTCCGACCTCTCTATGCATCTACTCTCTGAGGAGGTCTATATGGTGGGCGGGATTGCTGTTGTTGCTATGGCCTAAAGGATGACTGTGCTGAATGCTGGCCACCACAAGGGAGAGGTGCTGAACCTCTCGATCTACCATCCTGCATCTGCTGAATGTGACTCCTGACTTAGTCTCTATCCTGCTAGGTTTTTCCCTGAGTATCATCTACAATATAGGCCTTCTCTACAACCTCTTCTAAAGTTTGTGGGCAGTGGATCTGAACCACACCTCCAATGTCTTTATTAAGGCCCCAAATGAACATGTGGATCTGACATCTGCTCATCCTGCATGTACTCAACGTGCTGAAGTAGATCCAAAAATCTACTCTCATACTCTGCCACAGTAAGGGATGCCTATTGAAGATCGTGGAACTCATCAATCCTCTGCTGTATGAATCTCTGTGACAAGTATCTACTCCTGAATCTCTCCTCAAATAGATCCTCGTTGATTGTCTCTGAATATACATGGAGCTTCTACTCCTCTATCCTCCACCACACTCCTACTCCATCCCTCAATAGATGGATCGCAACACAAGCTTTCATGTTGCTAGAACAAGGACAAAGCTTGAAGCACCCACTCAAGCTCACTAGTCAGGCCTCTGCCTGAAATCCACCTGTATCACTTGAGTAATGTGAGGGCCTAAGATTTAGGATCTCCCTGATGTGATCTTCTGATGTGGTCTGTCAGCCTCTAGGCCTCTCTGTAAGCTCATCCCTAAGCCTAGGGCTCCGAGACCTCTCTCTATGCTCCGAAACTCTGTCACCCTATCTCTAAGGTGGTGAATCAACTCTGACTGACTCTACATGGGAGTTCTCTCCTCTATGCTCCTTGTTGAGTGGAGGAGGTGCATGTCCCTTAATAGAAGTAACTCTGTCATGTCTTCCTAAATTCCCTCCTACTGATCCTCCACGTAGAGTGACATTAATATCCTGAAGGGTCTGTAGAATCTGAGGTAGAATGGCTGCTACACCCTGATGAAGTGGTGGTGGTGAGTTTGGGTCTTTGTGAATGTTTCTCTTGCTCCCTTTGTGCATCCTGCATAGACCAAAGTGAGAGTTAGTTCATTACTGCAAGCCTTCTTTAGTTTTCAAATTTATTATCATGAACAATTGTCAAACAGTTTTGTTTTCTAGATTACCAAGTTTGCCAGTTTTAAGGTTTCAAGTCTCAATTTTCTATTGTACCCAATGGTATAAGATTTTGAACCACTGCTCTGATACCAAGCTGTAATGCCCTCTTCACACTACCACTTAAGACCAAGAAACAAACTAGGATTATCTTAGGAAAATTATGGAATAATTTTTTTTGATTAGAGCGTTTGCAAGGAGGGTTACAAGATCACAGTTAGCACAAACCAGATAAGGATTAAAAAGCAAGACTGACTTGCAATAATTTCCTCAAGCAACTAATATCAGCAAGGTACAAGGTCAAACAAGAGGTTAAATTTGTCACTTAGGTTAGGAGAGTGAAATCCCACTCATCTCTGTCATAATGGGCTTATAGGGTTCAACTTGATTTTTCACACACTTATAGTCGTCAAAACTTTCTAAATCATGCCCATTGGATAGGAAATTTCTCTCACCTTTCTAACCATATAAGGAAGTCCTCCTAACTCGTTATAAATCTCAAGTTATGGCCCGGTGGATTTCTGGGGTGAAATTTTCCCTTGGGAGAGTCCGCGGGCTTAGGGAGAAAATTCTTCCCTCCTTGAGCGCAAAAGCACAAAACTCCTCCGCACGCTCGCGGGTCTAATTGGGAAGATACGTGGTGCCTCCCAATTGGCGTGGGAAAAGCGGAGCAGTGGGGAACTTTAGTTTTTGGAGTTATTAGGCCAAAGTCCCAAGGGCAGAATTGGACACCGCGCCCATGCCAAGGAGAAACTCGTGCCACGTGTCAGTGCGTGATTGGACGGGGGCCGGCGGGTTGTCGACACTAAAATTTTCCTCCATAATTTCTATTTCATTAATGTATGATGTTGTTAAGTATAATTAGTAGTAGCGTCTGATAGAAGATAACGGCGCCGCAGTACGGTGCCGCCAATAATGTGGAGTACGGTAACAGTCAAAGTACAATAGGAATGTTGTAAAAAGTAAATATTTGTCGTAAGTGGTCCGGTAATGTTAAAATGTCAAAGTTTGGGTAATTAGAGAAGTAGGGTCTACGTGATTAGGAATTAGAAATATTATATTGGTAATAAGGACAAGGAGTGAGGTCATAAATATTTTGTGTATTTTATTTGTAAAAAGTCTAAAAATGTGGAACCCATGTAAAATGATAAGGTTTATCTTATCTTAACAGATAAGCCTACATGTACAGATAAGAGTTAAGGTATGGAATATGATTCGTCAGAGTGGATTTCTTATCCTATCTTAGAGATAAGATGGATAAGCCTGGAAGTTCTATAAATAGAGAGGCTCCCCCCCCCCCCCTCATTTAGCATAGAAAGAAGTAGTGAGAAATATTGTAGGAAGTGTGCGAAGGAAGCCATCAGTTAAAGGTGTGTTGAAGAAGCCATCAAGAGGCGTAATTGTAAAGTTTCTCCCATAGTCTTGTTGAAGTACCTCATGGGTGAGATTGTAACAATTTCATGTTAATATTATTATTTCCTTTGATATTCCTGATTTGTCATCATTCTGTCTTATCATAGTCGATGGTATTCTTGTGTTATGTTGTTGTTCTGTTTCCAGATTACATCCACCAAACTAAAGGCTGTGCATTAGTAAATAATCATAGCACGAGGAGTTCCCGGTGAAGAATTATCATAGTGCCGGATTGGTGATGACATTTTGGTTCCGTTGCCGGGACCATTCCTCGTTGGTGGATTTTCTGGAGAGATATTCCCACTTAGTCAAAAATCAATTGGAGGGTAACCTTGTTTTTACTGTGCATAGTAGTTACCATGGTAAAGTCATTTTTACCGTGAATAGTAGTTACCATGTTAAAGTCATTTTTTCCATGAATAGTAGTTACCTTGGTAAAGTCCTTTTTGCTGGGAATAGTAATTACCACAGTAAAGTCACTTTTTACCGTGAATAGTATTTACCGCAGTAACTTCACTTTTTACCGTGAATAGTGTTTACCACAGTAAAATCAATTTTTTACCGCAGTAAGTCAAGTTTTACCATAGTTTACCGTGGTCATTTCTATAGTAATTCCAATTATTTGTGCACATAAGTCTTGTTGATTGTACTTGTGAGTTGGTATTTCACAGTGGTTACTTTTGAAAATGGGAAAGATTCCCGTTTTTTTCAGCTCAATCTAATGAAGATGCTTCTTCTTTCATTCAAGAATTTAAGCGATCTTGTATTTGTAATGGCCTTATAAGAAGGGAACAATGGACTGAATTTTTTCCTACCTTTTTGGATGGATCAGCACTTAGGTGGTTTGAAACACTAGGAGA
The DNA here is from genome assembly GCA_019776745.2 of Taxus chinensis. Classification (NCBI taxonomy): domain Eukaryota; kingdom Viridiplantae; phylum Streptophyta; class Pinopsida; order Cupressales; family Taxaceae; genus Taxus; species Taxus chinensis. The sequence continues at coordinate 719,750,402 of CM034154.1, forward strand.
TAATGTGAAAAATTCATGGGATTTATTAACTGAAAGTTTTCTTGAAGAATTTGGTGAACAACAGAAATATGCAGATCTCATGATCGAGATCACAAAGCTATCCCAAGGAGAGAAGGAGAAGATAAGGGATTATCATGCTCGTGTTCTAGAGCTAAGGAGGAAGCTCGATGCCCAGATCCGGAAGGAAGGACTAGCGGATGGGTTGATGAATGGCGTGGATAATCTCCTCTGTAAGCACTTCATTCTTGGGATGAAGCCAGAGATCAGACAACGAGTGAAGTATGACCGCCCAGCTACCATTGAACAAGCAAAGGAGATTGCAAGAAGGCAAGAAGAAAGCATGGAAGAGGAGCCCAAAGAAATTGTTGCTAAAGTAGAGCCTACACCAGCACCTTTGGTCCAGAATCCACAACCACTCCCGGTGAGCACAAATATTTCTCCTAGTACATCTACTGAGTATGAAGATCTGCTCAAAAAGATGGGTCAGTTAACTATTAATCTTCTTCAAGGAAAGGAATTTAGTTCTCAGGGAGGAGATAGAGGTCCAAAAAGAAATATTTCTGAAGTTGTTTGTTATGGTTGTCATAAAAAGGGTCATTATAAGTATAATTGTCCAGATAGAGCTTCTACATCTGGTAAAGGAGATAATGATAAAGGAAAAGCACCTGTGAATTCTTTTGATGTAGTAGATAAGAGCAGAAATAATGAAGTAGATGTGTTTGTAACAAAAAGAAAGAAAGAAAAAGATAATCAAGATGGAACTGATCCTAAGAAGATGAAAGGAGAAACTAGTAAGAAACATAGGAGAAGAAAGTTGGGTGTGCAGGACTTTCTGATTTCACAGGGGCAAGGACCATACTCCATCTTGGAAGATCTGTCCAAAAGGCCTGCAAATATTACATATGGTCAACTCTTGGCTATGTCTTCTGAGAAGAGGCGGGAGTTGCGAGGTGGACTCAATGCTCGAAGAAGGAAGGAGGTTGAGGTCCCTGTTTTGGAGGCAGAGGCAGATCCCTATGCTCCACAAGCTGAGGTATTATGTAATGGTATTTCAATTCATGATGTCTTAGTTGATGGAGGTGCTGCAGTTAATGTAATGACCGAGTCTGTAATGAATATGTTGGGTTTAAAAATTGATCGCCCTTCAACACTTATGTTAAGGTCATTAAATAAAGGAAAAACTAAACCAGAAGGTGTAGTTTCAAATGTGGCAATATCTGTTATGGGTGTGGTATGTGTGGTAGACTTTCAGGTGATGAAAAATGGTACTGTTGCGTACCCAATGCTGCTGGGAAGACCATGGCTAAGGAGAGTTCATGCAAGAAACTACTGGAATGAAGGTTTCATGACACTTGGACGTGGTAGAGAGAGGGTGAAGATAAATGTGATCCCTCGGCATCATAAGGCAGAACCTGTGGATTCAAGTGATGAAACTGATGATTGGACATCCTCTGATTACTCTAGTACCAGTGAAGTGGACACTGAAGATGAAGAAAGTGAGGTTGATGTTTCAGTCATGGATATCCTTCCAGTCACACCGACTCATGACCCCATAAAATTATCTGAAGAAGAAGTTGATGATCGTCTCCAACAAATAAAGATTGGTGATGCTGTGATGGAGAGTGAGAAGGAATCCTACCTCCAGCTCTTTCGAAGGTACATACACCTATTCACTTTTGATTACAAGGAACTCCGTCAAGTAAGTTGGGTAGAACATTCTATTGAGCTGGTAGATGGTGCTAAGCCCATAAAGCAAATGCCATATAGAATGAATCCTAATTTTTCCAAGACTGTAAAAGAAGAAATAGATAAGTTGCTTGATGCAGGATTCATATTTGCTGTGGAGAATTCAGAATGGGTTTCTCCCATTGTGATCTCAATAAAAAAGAATGGGAAGCTACGCATTTGTGTTGATTACAGGAAGCTCAATAAGGCAACAAAGAAGGATCATTACCCTCTTCCATTTTCAGATCAGATCTTGGACGAAGTAGCTGGCCAGGAGTGCTATAGTTTTGCTGATGGATATAGCGGCTACAACCAAGTTCGTATAGCAGAGAAAGATCAGCTGAAGACCACGTTCACCACTCCTTGGGGAACGTTTGCTTATAGAGTTATGCCTTTTGGGTTGTGTAATGCTCCAGCAACATTCCAGCGTTTGATGAATAGGGTGTTCGAACCCTACATTGGGACCTTCATCAGAGTATTTCTGGATGATTTTTGCATCTATGGGAGCAAGTTGGACCACCTGCACCAAATGGAGACAGCATTTCAAAGGTTAGATGAAGCACAAGCCTCACTAAACCCTACAAAGTGTGTCTTTGGATGTTCTAAAGGCGTTTTGTTAGGGCATGTTGTATCCAGAGATGGTATTGGTACTGATCCTGATAAAGTTTCAAAAATCAAAGATTTACCATTTCCTCTTAATAGAAGTAAGTTGAGATCATTTTTAGGCCATGTGGGTTACTATAGAAGGTTCATCAAGAATTTCTCAAAGATTGCACAGCCACTAACCCAGTTCTTGAAGAAGGATGTTACTTATGAACCAGGAAATAAGGCGCATGAAGCTTTTGGACAACTGAAGGAAGCCCTGGTGTCTTCACCTATTTTGAAGAATCCAGATTGGAGCAAGCCATTCATTGTGTACACTGATGCCTCAGATACAGCACTAGGAAGTACTTTGAGCCAAAAGGATGAAAATGGGAATGATCATCCAATTTACTTTGGGAGCAGACAAATGAGCAGTGCTGAGGTAAATTATACTGTAACTGAAAAAGAGGCTCTGGCTATCATTTTTGCTGTAAAGAAGTTTAGAAATTACTTGCTAGGGCAAAAATTTCTAGTTGTAACAGATCATCAGGCTCTAAAATATATTGTAAATAAGCCTAACCCATCAGGGAGGATAGCAAGATGGATAATTTTGCTACAAGAATTTGAATTTGATATTATAGATAGGCCAGGAAAGAAGCATGTCAATGCAGATGCACTCTCTCGAGCCTATGATGGTTTAGGATCATCTTGTGATGATGATGATTTCCCCGATGCAGCCTTGTTATCCCTTGAGACAATCCCTAGTGAATACATAGATATTTGGAATTATCTGAATGAATTCAAGTTTCCTGATGGTGCCAATGCAAAGACTAAGAGAAAGATTACTCAAGCCAGTCGTCCATATTCTATTCTGCATGGAGTATTATTTCGAATAGGACCTGATGGACAGTACAAGAGGGCAGTTGGACGTGAACAAGGGAAGGAACTGCTAGAAGAATTCCACAATGGTACATGTGGAGGGCACTTCTCTGGACAACTTACAACAAGAAGGATCTTGGATGCAGGTTATCACTGGCCCACTCTTTTTAAAGATTGTTATAATTATTGTAAGACATGTGATATTTGTCAAACACATGGTAACCGTAAGACTTCATCAGCTCCATTATGTCCTATTCTTCCCCTTGGTCCCTTTGAAAAGTGGGGAATAGACATTGTAGGTCCACTTCCAACTACATCACGCCAAAATAAGTATATTGTAGTTGCCACAGATTATTTAACCAAGTGGGTTGAAGCTAGGCCATTGAAAACAGCTTCCATGGATGAAGTGGCAAGGTTCATGTATGAACGCATTGTCACCAGATTTGGTTGCCCATTAGAAATTGTAACAGATCAAGGAAGCCACTTCATTAATGAGCTGGTAGAAGCCCTAGTCAATAAATTTTCTATTAAGCACAGGAAGGCAACAACATACAAGCCAAGCACAAATGGACAGGTGGAACGAACAAATTTTGTGTTGTGTCAAATTCTAGCAAAAGATGCAGCCTTGCAGGTACATAAATGGGATAAAAGGATTCATGCAGCATTGTGGGTATATAGGGTAACATCAAAGTCAGCAACAGGATACTCCCCATTTCAGTTGGCCTATGGCATTGATCCAGTTCTTCCTATTGAGTTTGATATTCCCACTGTGAGAGTTATGAAAAATGAAAGGATGGATGAAAGTGATTCAGTAAAAGAAAGGTTGGTACATCTTCAATTGCTGGAGGAAATGAGAGAAATAGCAAAGGATACAAGCCATAAGAAGAAAATGAAGCAGAAGGAATACTTTGATCAAAAGATCCGGTGGTCTCCATTTCATGTGAATGACTTGGTTCTAGTATATGATTCCAGATACAAAAAAGAAGACAAAGAAAATTTCTTCCAAAATGGATGGGGCCCTACAAAATAGCAGCCGTGCAAGAAAATGGTACGTACCGACTGGAGGAATTGGATGGCACTCCCATTACGAAATGGGTCAACCACGACAAGTTGAAGATTTTCCAAGCACCAGAATAGTCTACTCCGAGGACGGAGTAGAAGCTAGGAAGGGGGAAGATGTCGACACTAAAATTTTCCTCCGTAATTTCTATTTCATTAATGTATGATGTTGTTAAGTATAATTAGTAGTAGCGTCTGATAGAAGATAACGGCGCCGCAGTATGGTGCCGCCAATAATGTGGAGTACGGTAACAGTCAAAGTACAATAGGAATGTTGTAAAAAGTAAATATTTTTCGTAAGTGGTCCGGTAATGTTAAAATGTCAAAGTTTGGGTAATTAGAGAAGTAGGGTCTACATGATTAGGAATTAGAAATATTATATTGGTAATAAGGACAAGGAGTGAGGTCATAAATATTTTGTGTATTTTATTTGTAAAAAGTCTAAAAATGTGGAACCCATGTAAAATGATAAGGTTTATCTTATCTTAACAGATAAGCCTACATGTACAGATAAGAGTTAAGGTATGGAATATGATTCGTTGGAGTGGATTTCTTATCCTATCTTAGAGATAAGATGGATAAGCCTGGAAGTTCTATAAATAGAGAGGCTACCCCCCTCATTTAGCATAGAAAGAAGTAGTGAGAAATATTGTAGGAAGTGTGCGAAGGAAGCCATCAGTTAAAGGTGTGTTGAAGAAGCCATCAAGAGGCGTAATTGTAAAGTTTCTCCCATAGTCTTGTTGAAGTACCTCATGGGTGAGATTGTAACAATTTCATGTTATTATTTCCTTTGATATTCCTGATTTGTCATCATTCTGTCTTATCATAGTCGATGGTATTCTGGTGTTATGTTGTTGTTCTGTTTCCAGATTACATCCACCAAACTAAAGGCTGTGCATTAGTAAATAATCATAGCACGAGGAGTTCCCGGTGAAGAATTATCATAGTGCCGGATTGGTGATGACAGGGTCACGGGGAAAAATTGGAAATTTTTCCCAATGTCCAAAAACCAAATTTTCTAAAGGAAAAATTTCCTTCATACTTCCGACCTCACTCAAAAAGGCCATGTGGTGTCCTGTGATTGGACGTGGGTCTACAGAGCGGCAAATTGATTTAGGATTTTGTGCCAAAAGAGTTTAAAAGTCAAAAAGACTTGTGAGGGCCAACATGTCTGTTAGGACACGTCTCAACACCTGATTAGTTGCAGGGGTGTGGGGCTGTAGAGGAAAAAGTGAAATTTTTCCAAAAGAGTCAAATGGTTAAGTTTTCAGATTTAATCCGTGTGTCATCCATGCCACGTGTCAACACGTGGTTGGTTGTGGGGACATGGGGAAAAATGGGAAAAATTTCCCAAAGTCAAAATTTCAAAATGTTAAGTTATAAAAAGGTCCGCACCTCCAAAGTGCCACGTGGAAACAAATGATTGGCTGAGAGTGTTGCGAGGCCGTGGAATTTTTTGGGGAATTTTTTCCAAAGTTTAAATTTTGATTTTAATATAGTTAGATTGATTTTTGGATGGCCATTTTGAAGTAAAACTTCAAATGACCATAACTTTTGACAGAAAAGCTAGTTTTGGGAAAACAAGGACTTTCCGGAAAGCTCTCGGAGTCCTCTTTGCATAGAAATCATCAATTTTGGATTTTGATGACGTTTAAAAGGTCAATTTTAAGAAATTGATCTGAAGGGTTTAATATTCAAAACGAGCAATTTTCCAACAAATAAAATTTTGTTCAATTTTTGGTTTTCTTCTTCTCAACATGTCAATTGAGCAAGGAGAATTTATCTTGGATAGGTTTAGGAGTGTTTTCAAGGTTCAATTTGTGGATTGAGTTACGATTTATATATTTTACATCTTTTGACAGAAAACAGCTAAGCAAGTTCTAAAATTGATTTTTATGAAGTTTTAAAATGTCTTTCTTAAATGTTGGGGATAAATTGAGTTCATTAGGACTTATTACATCTAAATTATAATGTTTCATATCTTATTACAAGTTATAAATTTGAACTGTACATTTATTTGATAAACTTAATTGACAAATTTATAGATAAAACAGGGATCTCTCACTAACGAGTTTTCAATTTAATTTGCAACTTTCAAATGTGGAAGGAATGTCTAAAATATGTTCTAAGACATTCAATTGATCTATCTTATCATTCAAGAGCAACAAGGAAAAATTTGATATCCCAAATGTTAATTAAATACAAGGAACATAATGTTGTCTTTTCCTTCCATACGCATTTTCTTTTCACACAGAGATGTCATTTCAAAATAGTAACTCCAATTTAATACAAAATTACATTTTGAGAAAGGAATTTATTTATTTTATTGATTTCCAACAATAATTAACAGATTATTTCTTCTTTTGAATTTCAATATGTAATTTCCAATTATATGACATTCTTTTCCAATACAGAGAAATGAATAATAAATCTTTGCATTTCCCAATGGGTCTCAATCTTTTATTTCCAATGCAAAGTGTCTTCCCATTACAACAGTAATACAATCATACACTTCAAAGTAGGAAGGTTACATTAATTTTTCTCAAAGGAAGGGACTGTCAAATTGTATTTTCTCCAAGCTCCCAAATAGCAGCATTTTGATTTCTTCATCTTTTCATTTGATCACAACAGTGAAGGGGGAAAGGCAACACTCTCCAACCAACCAAAACATCCAATAGGAAAGGAGAATCCATCCTTCCCCATTGGCTCCTGAGCCCTAACCATAATGAAATAGAAAATGAACATCAACACATGGCAACAGGGTTTCTATCATAGCAAACAACATTCTTTTCACATGTAGAACACAACAAGAAATATAGTCCAAAAAAAGACATCAGCTCACAACTGCAATAAAAATCATTCACACAATACATAGGCTTGATCAAGCAAGCCATCAAGAGCAAGAACTATGGGGAACTCCTTATGCCTCCCAATTTGGAATTGGGCATCCACCAAAATACATACTGCCAATAAACATATCAAACTCATAAACCTTATATCTCCCAACCCCTCTTTATGCCCCCCCAATTTTATCTCTTATGCCCCCCTAAGAGTAAGAAATGCAAGCAGTTTCTTTTCCTAGGTGGATGCCAAACAAAAAATCCCTCCATAATAGAAAAAGTGCCATTGGCAATCACTTATGCCCCCCCATATTAGACCCCATAGTCTTCTCCTACACCTTTCCCTAAGAAATCTACCCAACCAGCCATGAATACACAACACATTCACCATTTCATTCATGCAAGAAAAGGGGAAAACAACATAAAAAGGGGACAAGATCGTACCTCTCCATAGTGGAGATTGTTTCCAAAACAACAGTTCCTTCAATGCTCAAATATGCAGTCCAAAACAGAAACACCAAGCATGCAAAACAATTTCCAAAAAAACTCCCTTCACAAGCAAGGCTCCAACAACAATAAAATTCGACCCAAGGAGGAGGAACAAAGTTTCAACAACCTTCAACAAGAGAAGAATTTGAATTTTTAAAGGAGAGGGAGAGGAGAGGATGATGTGTCTTCCAAGTGGGATGCCACATCATTCTTACCCAACCCCAAAGGAGAAAGTCAACTTCACAACTAAAAACAATAAATGGAGATGACAATTAACTTACACACTCAAAATTAACCCATACTTTAACAAGGACTGAATCAAAAACTTGTAAGAAAAGTGCAATAAAAACTTACACATAGTCATTTCAAAATACAATTAAAAATATTAATTTTGACTCCAAAACCACATGTATGGTTGGTGGATGATTTTAAGAGGTGTGGGACAAGTTTAACTTGTCCCACAAGCCTCCAAATTTGGCCTCCAAGGTCAAGTTCGAATTCTATAAAAGATGGAATGTTTAACCTTCCAAAATCAGTCGTACATACTCTTACATATTTCTTACACGTCGCTACAATTTAACTTACACACTCTTCCAACATTATGACTTAAACTCAACAACTTTATTAATTACATTCCATGTCCCAATTAAATTTAAATAAAATTTACTATGTGACTCTCACATTCTTACAACATTATGACATGGTTAAAAAAATACATAGACCCAAATTAATTAACAATTAATGAAAGGGGTAACACATTAAAATTAAAATACATACAACAATAATAAAAAGGGAACACATAAATAACACACATACCCCATGGTCACATATAATGGAAATCCCCCCCATGGGAATTCCTAACATAACACAACACACAAACACATAACACAGTTGTCATGGTGACCCCGTTGAGTTCATCCAGAATTTCAATATGGTTAGTCTCCAGTCCCCTGACATTGTTGTGGTTTTTAACCTGCAAAATGCAAATACCTCCTTCAGCCTCATGGCCATATCAGAACATCCAAAAGGGGTATAAATAGCATGTAAATATCAAATCCAAGTCACAACAACATCAAGAATTATAAATCATCATTTAAATTTAATTTGTAACTATATCATCATCCAATGAATCTCTATACTAGAGCTACTCATAATATCAAATGTCACAAGACTAAAATCAACATCAATAATATGTCCATGTTAATAGTATATCATCATCCATATATAATAATGTCTCTAATAATCATCATGCGTGCTAACTGGATCAAGGTCCATAATAATCCATGATCTACAATATACACATCATAGTAAATCAAAACATAATAATGTCTAAAATGAGATCAATAGTAGTCATATCAGTAGCTAAACAGTGTCAAAGGGAGGTGGGAACTACATGGTTTGTGTCTCAGATGGTAATGACCGGTGAATATATGAGTCTTCTGCACCAAGGTAGGTGAGTATAGATTCATCATCCTGACATTGAATGACATTAATAGAAGGTGTATCATCATCAATCATTTCAGGATACAGGAAGGGAAGAGAAGAGAGAGCCTTGCCCTCGCATTGATAAGTCAGAGTCCCCAAGGAAATGGTGTTTATGAAAAAAAATGTTAGGAGGAATGGATTCTAGATGCATTAAATCTATCAATGAAGGTGGTGAAGAAGGTGGAGAAGGGCTGATATCCTTAATGAGTTCAATGCGAGCCTTCTTGGTAGGTGGTTCAGTAAAGTTTATATCACTGTAGTCGTTATGTTTGTAGGTAGTGCATGGAATAACAGTGTGAAGGCCTTTCTCATAAAATCTAAAACCAAAACCCTTCCATGCACATCGGTGCAGGAAGGTGTGGGCAAAACGGCGATTGGTGAGTGACTGGAGATTGACATAAAATGGTTGGGTTTGTGATGGTGGTTTAGGTGTATAAGTGGTAGTATCAAGTCCCCCATAGGTGAGATTGGTGTGAAGGTGGGGAGGACCATAAATGAGACACTCTCTTATGTGGTGATCATAATGAGGGTATTGGTGAAGGCTTCCATACTCTTGTGGAGTAAGGAATGTGTTGACATTATATAGGTGATACTACCCCAAAGTGAGGCGTTGGAAAATTCCTTCTAAGGGATCAGTGGTTGATATGTGGGTAGCTAGAATAGACGATGTTTTAGGGATTGGATCAGAGGTGGAGCTAGCTGATTGGGAAGCTGATAGATCAGCCGTGGAGGTCATGGCAGTGGTAGGAATGGAGGATTTAGGTGTGGTGGAGGTAGAAGTGGTAGGGGTGAGTGGATATGTGGATGAGGAGGAATTAGTTATGGAGGTAGATGCCTTAATAGGTAAAAACAAGTCATTGGGTTGATAAAGCATGTTGTAGGTTTTGAAAGGTGATGGATCAACCAGAATGGTATAGGTGTGTCCTTTATGCTCAAACTTTACACAACAATGCAAAGTGGAATGAACACAACCTATGACATGAATCCAGGGTCTACTAAGCAATAAGTTATATTGAAACTCCCCCTCCAGGACATAAAATAACTTTGGAACAGTACTGGGGCCTATGCAAACATGGAGGATGACAGTGCCAAGTGTAGAGGTGATAGTGTCATTGAATGACTACAACATTACGGGATGTTTATTCATTATATTGTTAGGTATGTGCATTTGGTCGAATTCATGGGAGGATATGATGTTAATTATAGTGCCCCCATTGATCATAACACGTCGTACCCATATATTATCAATATGGATGGAGATGAAAAAAGTTGGATCAGGGTCATCAGTTTGGTGTGGTGCGATCTCTTCATCTGAGAAGCTAAGGGTGGCTACTCGGTGAGTAGGTGGAGGTGTAGAAGAAGGTGGTAATTTGCTAAGAGAGGCTACATGATGAGGTGTGATGATGGAGGCTACGGGTGTAGGATCATTGGGTAAAACCTCAATAGATTGAAGGACCTCCATGAGAGCTTGACGATGGGATTCAGAGGTTTGGATGAGGTCATAAAGGGACATCTTGAGGGAGGATTGGTGTAATTGTTTGAGCATGGCACAATGTGTAACCCCACTATATATAGGATAGGTGTGGCCGTGTATACTAACTTTAGGTGTGGGTGCAGATGGCATGTTGGGTATCAGGTTGGTAAGTGGGTCAGTTGCCTTTTCCTTGCCTTTGTCCTTCTGAGTGTGGGTAACAACGTGGATCATGTTAATTTCAAATTTCAGAGATGGATAGAAAGGTTATGGGGGTGGAGAAGTAGGTGGAGAAGTAGGTTGTGGTGTAGGTGTAGGGAGAATATGCGAGGAGGTGGGTAGAGGTTGGATAGGGTCCTCATCAAGGAGGTCATCGTCATCAAGATTTAATTCAAGAGGACACAACTGGATAAGAACAGTTTTCAACACCTTATAGTTCTCGACATCATGTCCTGACACACGATCGTAGGTGTAAATTTTGGTTTCATCAAACCCTTTTGGTTTGGGTTTGAGTGGGTCATAAGGTTTGAGAGGTGGGAGAGTAATGACAAAAGTTTCAAGGAGGTTGGTTAAAATTTTCGCATAGGATCTCACCAGTGGATCACAATGGGAAGTGAATGTGGGTTTGGGTGCAGGTATGACCGATTATATAGGAGGGGTTTTTGCAAGAGGGGTAATGGGTTGAGCTATGGTTTTAGTTGCTGGTGTGGTCTTAGGTGTTGGTCATGTTTTCTTGGGTAGGGATATGGTAGATGAACTGGCAAGAGAGTGTGTGGTTGGTTTGACTACCTTATTGGAGGGTAGCAAATTTTTGTCTTTAGGTTGCACCTTCTTAGGTAAAGGTGATATGGGCACACAAGATCTAGAGGGAAAAGCGGATGGTGGAAGAGGGCGAGTCACCCATGGGGATAACTGAGGTGCTATGAAGGTAAATGGCATGGGCCGTGCAGGAGGTGTGAGGGAAAGAGATTGAAGTGTCATCGGTAGTGAAGAATTTATCGATGGTATTGAAGGTATGGGTGGTAAAAATGTTGCAGGTGTGGGTGGAAGTCGTGTAGGGCATTTAGGTATGTTTGAGATTTGTGATAGAGGAATGGGCTACTGTGTTTTTAGTTCAGCAGTAGGTGGAGGTTGCTTAACCAGGCTAGAAGGACAAGGTCCTAAGATGGACGGAAGGGGTGAAGGTGGTGAAGGTGTGATCAACAAGGTTGGGGTACAAGATCTAGGGGATTGGTTATTCTTTTTGGGGGCTAGATTAGGTTTGGTGTTAGTTTTGGAGGATGTGGCTAAATCTAATTTGAGGGGTGGATGAGTAAGGTTGGCCGTTGGGATGACCCCTAAGGTAGTCATAGGTTTAGGCAAGGAAGATGATGTAGGTGTGAGTTTTGAGGTAGATGCATGTTGGGTTATGGGTAGGGGTGTGAGTTGAGCCATGAGTGGTACCATGGGGGAATTTGTGATAGTTGTGGTTGTGTGTGGTTTAGTTGGCCAAAATATTTTGTGATAGATAGTTGAAGTGTCAGCGAGTGACATATGCATTTGTGTTGAGACAGGAAGTAGAATACGCCCTTAAAGTAAGGCTCTATCCACATAATACAAGTGATCTTCTAGGCATGAGAATGAAACTACGGTCGATGCGGTTGATGTGGATCCAATGGCGAGTCCCGTAAAATGTTTCTTAGAAATGGGGAATTCGCTAGCTTCAGCCTATGTGGGTAAGAGAGCTGAAAATAAGTCTGTAGGATCTTGGGTGGTTGTTGGAGAATGGTCACCTAGAGGCAATGAAATTTCTACTAGATCTTTGATAGGTGGAGGAGATGACAGGTGATCCTCCGTAGGTGGAGGAGATGAGAAAGCATATTCTGCAGGTTGAAGAGGTATTGTTGGTGATGGTTCTCTAGGTGGAGAAGCCAAAGATGAAGCGGTCTCAATGTTAACAGAAGGTTCCTTCATAGGTGAGGGGGAAGATGAAGGGTGATCCTCTATGGGTGAAGGAACAGGTGAAGTGGGTTCATGTGTAGGTGGGGGAATTTGAGCTAAAAATTCCTCTATGGAAGGAATATGAGGTAATTGGGAGGTAACTTGTGCATCACTAAAAATAGAATGTACCTCGCAGGTATGGCTATTATTATTTTAGGTCTCTCTAGTTTGATTAGGAGAAGGGGCGTGATTAGGAAAGGGTTTCTTGAAGATGTGTAGGTTTTGATTGGCATGTGTGTTAGGATTATCAAGGACTAACTTGCTGCTCTCGAGCATTTCTTAGACAATGTTCTTGAAAGTGATGCAATTGCTGTCACTATGACCTTTTACCTAATGATAATTTCAAAAGTGATGTTCTTTATACCACGTGGGTGTGGGGTGAGTAGGATCAAAACCAGCGTGTGGTTTTATGGGAGGAAGAGTGATGGCCCTAGCTTTAATGAGTTTTTCTAAGACAGAAGAATAAGGCTCCCCGATTGGGGTGTATTTCCATTTTTCTCGTATAAATTGAAAGGTCTAGACAGGAGAAATATTCGACAAGGACTTAGCCTGATTTGATGGATGAGTTGGGCCAGCCTTGAGTACCACCATGTTGGAAGTTCCCTTTTCTTTTGGATAATTATTTTGTGGTTTCAAAGAAGAGGATGTATCATTTGATTTAAATGTTGCATTCTTATTTCGTAGTTGAATTTTCTTCTCTTCAATGGCACGAATTTCTAGTTTTCATGCCATGGTGAATGCCTCATCGAAGGTTCAGAAAGTCTGGACCTGTAGGGTTGGAGAGATATGTCTAGCACAAGCCCGAGTGAAGAGCTCTATGAGCTCGGTTTGTGGTAATTGGAATGTGAGTTCATTGATTAGGCTACACCAATGAGTGATGAAATCTACGATAGACTCATCATCATATTGACACGTAGAGTAAAGGTCAGTCATGGTAACCTTCTTAACGATGTTAATCGAGAAGTGATCTAAGAAGGCTTGGGCTATCTGATTAAATGAGAATATGGAATGTCTAGGTAACCCACTATACCAATCTAATGCGGGCCTGGTTAGAGACATGGGAAAGGTCCTCAAAAGAAAAGCATCATCATGGGTGATCAGGTAATAACTATGTTTGAAATACCGCAAGTGTTGTTGCGAGTCCTCTTTGCTATTGAAGTGGTTAAATTTAGGCATCTCCCAATGCATAGGATATGGATGAATAGAAATGGATGGGTGGATGGGCTCATTACAAATCTCATCATGGGTGAGAGAGTTGTGTGTGCCATAAAGAAATGCCTCTAGCGTCTGCATCTTGTCTATCAATAACTTGATGAGGTCATTAGTAGGTTATGATGGGGGGACACCTCCTGAGGTATAAGGGGGCAGATATTGAACCTGATAGGGAGGTTGAGAATAAGGAACCGTCATAGGAGGCACATACCTAGAATGGGAGATAGAAAAGGCAAGGGGTTGTTGATAGCAGGTAATATGTAGGTGGGATGGTTGTCGTGACTCTAGTAGTGATTGGGGGTAGAGTTTGTGCGATGGAGAGGAAGAGATTCTGGAATGGAGTATGGGTCATCGAAACCATGGGTGGTTGTGTTGTAATAGGTATTTGTGAGACAATGGATGTGGATTGTGTCATGGTTTGGGTGGTGGAAGAAGGTATAGTGGATGTTGCGAGTGTAATAGATGTGGTAGATGCAACGATCATAGCAGGTATAGGTCCTAGGTGTGAAACTACCAGGGATGGAGCAGGTGAGGGTAATGCCATATTATTAGGAGTTGATGCAGCAGTAGGGACAAGGGCAGGAGATATTGACCTAGGCATGCCATATATCAACTGACCAAACGAGTCTCGGGTAGAGGAGTGCGAAAGGTAGAACTATAAGGTTGTTGGGTTCTGATTAAGGAGTCATGTGAACTCCTCATCACCTGTGGCGATGGTGATAGGTTGGGTAGGATCCATGGGTGATAGAATAGAAGGTTGTGAAGGACTAGGTGGGAGTGGTTGATGACTAGCGTGGAATATGAGGGCGTTTTCTTGGCTTTGGGTTAGCACCATGTGAACAAGTGTCGATTTGGTAGGATTGCTTTCTGTATATGACACAGAAATACAACAAAAATAGGAAAATAAGGCAGTAGTAGGCGGATTGGCTCAATAGGTCAGTTGGAAAACAACACAGTCTAGCTAACGTCGGTTAGGGTAAATCGATGTCAGTCAAGGGTAACCGCGATCGGTTACTGTGGAAAAGGAAAATTTTGTCAATCAAGGAAAAAGGCTAATAATCTGCCAAGTAGATAATATACAGATGGATTTTATCAGGATAGAGAAGATGATGAGAGTCACAAAGACTCTGAACAATAGAGAACGTGATGTAGGTGTCCTTTTGGGCAGGTTAACCAAAAGAACAATAAATCGACACCGGTTGGGAAAAACTGATGATGGTCTGGGGGTAACCGATGATAGTCATTGGACTGACACTGGTTACTGTGAAATTGAAACAAATATGAAGAGAAGGTGGTTGTGAGTTAAAATCAGATGTGGAATCAAACCTAGAATTTTGAGAATGATGAAAATGGAGGCCAGGCACACTCAGATGAAGCTGGAATACACCAAATATGATGAGGAGAATGCAAGGAGAAATGAAAAGAATAAGAACATATCCTTTCACCTCAAAACACAAGCCAAGAAGAAACACTAAGAAAAATACAACCCTACAAGTGTTTTTCTTATGTTTGTTTAGCTTATGTTATTTAGTACTGACTGTATGAATAATAGAACATAATTTTTGGTGAGGAAGGCTTCCTAAAAAAAAGGAGATCTAAAAGGTGAGGTTTTATGAGTGTTATGGTGAGGGTGGGCCGTCCTCTGAGATAATGACTTGAAAAAGGAAACAAGCTAGGGAGTACCTGCCAACTAGATTGTTTGATCATGGACAGATGATACTAGGTAGGATATTGTTTAAGAACGTGTGCATTTTCAATTTTGTGATGTTTGGATAAGACTCAGAGAGAGAAAGAGATAGGAAGTGCTTTTTCTATGATTCTTTTGTCAACCATCAGCTGGGCATGACTTCCATCGTATAGGTTGCCCTCAATTAATGTGAACTAATGCAGAAAAAATCAGAATGAAATGAAGTTGATTTTAAACCCAAATCGAAATATTGAATTCGATGACAGAAAGAGATGAAGAGGAGAAGGGATGCTCTTTCACTAATGTGATACTAATGAAAGGTAAGAAATGTTCATTTTAAAGCACCAAAATATGATTGATTTTAGACAATAGAAAAAAAGAAGATTTTAGGGGAGAAATTTTAATGTGAGAACTTTTTAGAAAGGAAACAAACATGCAGCTTTTCACCTAGAAATGAAGAAATGCAAGGAACCCTGAATGGGTCCCATCGGGCATGCCAAAATGTTTCACCTGATTCTAGAGCGTTTCTTTGAATATTGACAAAATAGATAAGGGTAGAGGGCTAGGAGGAATACCTATTAAAATGTTGGTTGTAGGTTGTTGTGTGCGTATGACTTCTTGATCCACAGCTAATCGTGAGAGATTCCTTTTGGCTAGGAGGAATACTTGAAATAGAAAAGAAGACCACCAAATAAAATTTAAATACTACATGCAGTGGACTGCCTAACGTATGCTAGATTCGAGAAGTGTGATACTCCCTAAATGGCTTTCAATCCACTATTTAAAACAACTCAATGTTGATAATAAATGAAATCATATTGTAGTTAAAATGATTTAGGTATCTCATCTGATTACACTAAGCAAATTCATTCACAACAGGCTAAGCTATGATTGAATCTGAAGATCTTGGTCTCTGTCAGAGTACTGATACTGGTCAGGGTCTGATTCTGGGTTGTTTTGGGTATTTGGTGGAGGTTTTAAGCTCAGTTCTTGGTCTAAGTGTAAACACACAGAGACCGACATCGGTTTGATATGACTGATGTCAGTTTAGGTTAACTGGTCACGATTATGGGTAACCAGCATCGGTATGGTTGGGGTACAGGACATCCAATAAAAACTTGGTGTGAGGGTAGATCTAAAGCTAAATAGAAATGGAAAGGGAAATGGCAACGTCTGTGTAGGTATTAGGTATACTCAGGGATCTCTAAGAACCGGGTATGGATAGTTCAACGGTGTGGGTGAAGGAATGGTCAAGTTTGCACAGAGGTAAATGGTGGGGGAATGAGAATGAGAGTAGGAACTAATAACCAAAGTAAAAGAGTCTACTAAAATGACAATGGACAAGTGCTAGTTAACAAAACACTTACCATTGTACGAGCTTTATGTCTAGTTGGAAATGGCGGGTGATCAAATGGAAGGAACTTGGTGTTGTGTTGGTGCTTCCTCGGATTCTCCCGTGAAGGCAAATGGAATTGTGATTGCTTCTGATGCTAGCTTTGAATGCTATGGTGTTTGTATGAATGTTGGTTCTGCTGGCATGTAGCTCTGGTTTTTGTCTCTTTCTCTCCAAAATGTACCAACCATGAAATAAGGTTTTTTGGGGGATTAAATGGTAACCGACGGTGGTTACGGGCTGACTGGCGGTGGTTTAGGGTGATCGGTGTCGGTTAGGGTGGGATTTCCTAGGATTTCTAAAATGGGCAGATCCCCTTGATTTTCTTAGATCTCGTTGGTTTCCTTCCACGGATTAGAATGGAAACTTCCTTTCTAACAGGAAGAAAATATGGTTAGAGGGAATGTAGGCTTTGATTTTTAGGGTTTAGGTAGGTCTTAGTTATATAAGGCAACATAATAAGAATAGCTCTTGGCGTGAGGTGGCTAGATGAGGTGTATAGGTGAGGTGGATGTTGTGGGAATTATCCAATTAAGATATTTAAATAATAAATATTGTGCGGACCTGGATTAATTTAATTAAATTAATATTAGAGTGGGGTGAAAGGGGCCATGGTTAGGTGAGTGTGTTTGAGGTGGTTATTTGTTGAGGGACCAAGTGGAGTGTGACCCAATTTTTGTGTCTACATAACACCCATACTCTCACAAGATACCACCAACAAGGAAACAAAAGGACAAGGAAAATTTTACTCCAAGGACATCATATTTCCATTATAATGTATCAAATGCAATAGGGAAAACCAGCTAATCTACCCAAACATGGACTTTACGACCCAAAATTATAATTTTTTTTAAGAAGAAGCATAATATAAGCACCACCAAGATTAAAATATCAAAATATACCAAACTATCTCTAATAGCAAGGTCTAAAAGACCCAAAAGCATCCATAAGTGTCTCCATGTAACCCAAAGATTAATAGGTCATAGAGTGTTAGTCATAGCAATTTAAAACGTTAAGGCAAGGGTAGGCTTATCTATAGGTCGACGTGAGAAAAATGACCATACTTAATAAAACACATTTCCTGAATGGGCTTAAATCTAATCATAATTACCAAGATACCTATAATCCACAAGTTAATACTTTATAATGAACAAGGAAATCATGATAAACTTAGCATGTCATTGATGAAAGGTCACTAAAAACAACCATCTTTCCACTAATATCTACAGTTAACCAAGATTCAATCCGATCCTAACAAAATTCAACAGCCCATACATAGATACCCCTACTCCGACGAGGGTCAATCTCTTATCAAATGGTAAGAAAAACTGCCACCACCACTATCAAACTGCCAAAAAGACCACACCACACAACAAACTCTCTTTCAAGAAAGGTCAAGTAACGAAAGAGTCACTCCAAGATCCTAGGAACATTAAGATTCCTTTCTTCCAAAACCAAGTCAAAACTTAAAACACCTAAGAAGACATTCCAGACACCTAGGGTGTACCCCCATATGACAAAATGTCACAAGGAAACAACGTAGAACTAGCTCAACAACATGAAAGTGAGAATCACGTAACATTTAGCTAAGTATCCAACAGATAACGATCTCTGAGTCACCAGTCAAAGTAAAATCCAAGAGATATCGGCAATCAAGAAAAGTGGCTAAGTAGCTGCATTGCAAAGTCTGGAAATTTCTTGCAGAAAAAAAAAAAAACTAAAAGAGACTCAAAGATTCTCAATCCAATAATAAAATAAGATGTTGGTCCTTGATAAAATAACACAACTTTACAAATATAAAAATATAGAATTCAACATCATAGACACTCCGCAACCCTTCATGGCCGCTTATAGGGGTACTATACCTCGAGCTCAATTCTAAGAACACATACGTAAAGCTGGATCAAAACGACACCAAAACCTACTATCCACTTACTCACACGGGGATAAGTCATCTCCAAGCCACATCCAAAACTAACTCATCCAACCAATAAAGGTAAAAGGGAAGCTTTAGATGATTAACAAATCCCTAATTGACTCTAATAGGGTCCCGAACATAACCTCTAGCACTAGGCCACAAGAGTCACACCATACAATTTATCATTCCAAAAAATCTAATAAGGGAGAGTCTCAGCAGATTTATTGCATCATACAACTATAATAAGGGTTAGGAATCCTCAAAAAACATCTTTTCAAGGTAAAAACAGTCTTAGTTTCAGGGAGTATCCATTGGGAACTGGATGAAAGCACCACACAAGCTCTAGCGGTTTCCAAATAATCTCTCAAGGTATAAGTTCAAGGAAGAGATATATTACTGCATCATGCTTCTGAATAAACTCATGGGAGAATCATCAACAAAGGAATTTCATCCAAGGATTTTGTAGTTCATTTTCATAGCTATGGAGGCATCCTAGGTAATTGATTAGAGCTAGATCATTAGTGATTATTTTCACTCCCAGTAGGTCAATCTTGAAATAATGAGGAAGTTCACAATGACCTCATATTTGGTCTATGTTTTTGTGGCATTATAGAGGTGGTTTGGGCTTAGCCCAGAAAGGATCATTCCAAATAATGCACCATTATACCAAACATATCCTTACTTCATCTAGATAGAATACAATATGCATTACACGAGGGTAAATGATGTATTTGTCGCATATCTGATTAGGAAAGTGGAATGTGACATCAATTGAAGGTTCTCATATAAGGTTTGTTTATTGATAAGAAAATATGGGAGCTATTTCACATAGCTAGGACCTTCTCATATATTTTCGTTGAAGGATTTAAAGAGGCACCACTAAACATCTAAAGGTACCCAGGTAATAAGTTGGTGTTCATTGATCTCTATAGGAAGTTTTCACATGTTCACATTCGTTGTCGCAAAAGGTAAAGGAAAGGAGTAGCATTCCCAATTTCTCTAGGAATCTATTCTTGCAAGAACATGACACATCCAAGTAATATTGAAGCTTCTCTTGGGTCATTTAACTTTTTCTCTTATTCCTCTAGGAGATCTTCTGAAAATAAGAAATATATAGAAGGATAACACGTCTTTCAACATGTGCCATCAACCTGGCATTGGCATTATATTGGGAGGATTGTTTCGATGAGACAGAGGAAAGGAAGAGGGAATGTTTGAGTCTAACTATGCATCAGATGAAAGACTTTCAGTTGGATTAGGAAACATCTGATTTTAAATATGATGGAAGTGACATCTTCTAACTTGAGTACCTATAAATCATATGGTTTGAACCTTTCCCTCATGTAGATTGGTTCAAGGTGAAACCTACAGGGATCTTGATCTACACTATAATGATTTTATAAAGTTCAAGACAATGCTACTTTAAAAAGGTTCACAAGATAATTTTTTCTCCACCTTCTTTCTCCAAGCATTCTGATAAGACAGAGGGAAAAGTATATGTGAGAGACATGCAGGCTCCAAGGAAAGAATAAAATTCTCAAATTAAACATGTTGTTATGGAACCTTCACCTAAGCCTATGAGAAAGAAGCTATCAATAAAAATACCTAGTGCAATCTATGTCGAGCCTAGGAAGTTTGTGGTTCTCCTTCAAGAATTGAACCCAGGACTCATGAACTATCGACACATTTTTTCCACAGATCTGTCACGCCCCCAGTTTAATCACATGAATAAAGCACTTACAGGTCTTCTCCTTTGCATAGTCAATCCATTGTGGTAGTGTCTCATATGGGCAGCCCAACGATGCAAGCTTCATCTTTTTCATTGGGTCATGTTTTCCCATGGGTTTAATATCTCATAAAAAACCGCCAACGTACCATGGAAAAGGTGAAAACACCGGAAATTGAAATCTCTTATGAGATATGGAAGCCTTTTCCTCATTCAATAAAATCCAAGATGACTTCTTGTCTCATGAATGATGCTTCAGGATCTCAATTCATTGATTTTTCCTGACCAAGGGTGGAGAAAAATGAGGATCACAAATTATGAGATGACACAATATTCCCTTAATGAGCTTAGACCTGAGGGGCAAATTCATAATTTTGAATAGACCATTGTGAGACTCGTTTCTTAGATGAGGGAAAGCAAGGTGATAAAGGAGTAATTATTTCCTTTGTGATAAATTATTTCGCCAGCAACATCCCACCTTGAAATTGACAAAAAATTATCCTTATGTTTTAGATTTGTGCATGATCCTTCCCACAAAAAAATCTTGATTATTACTACATGTTAGATCATTCACATCAACCAAAATCTGTCTTTATTATATGACATAATCAATAATTTTATCTTTATTATAAATATATCATTTATCATGTCAAATTTTTATAGTACATAAGAACATATATAAATTTATATCAGAGAATCACCACAGATCTACTGGTTCGAATATTGCAAAGGTGAATGATGAAAGATGTGAATTGTTCCAAGAAAAAACAATGCAATTATACAAGACTGCAAATTATGAAAATACAAGAGAGAAAATTCCAATAACACAAAAATAACTCCAACTCAATATGATCAAATAGAATAATTCAATAGATGTACATATAGGAGTTGAATGTGTATCCTCCTCCTAGAATCATGGAAATCTCCGCCTAGAATAGTGGTAGCCAACAGCTAGAATGGTGTAGTCAAGTGGTGACTAACACCTAGCATAGTGTAGTCAAGTGGTAACCAACACCTAGAATAGTGTAGTGAAGTGTACACCTAAGAAAACATATCCCATAAGTGTAGGGAAACTCCAAGTGAGGTGGAATATCCCTAGTATGATAATACAAATAAAGTGAGGAAAATAAATCCTACAATAACACCCCCCATAAGCACAACTTAGGTGGGCGGTGAAAAAATAAAGTGGGTCCTGGTAACGAGGTATGATGAGGGATCCATGCACAATACATCTCTCACAAAGGTAGAGAAAAAGGAGAAAACCCAATGGGAAAAAAACTCCCCCCAAAAGAGAGACAAAGAAGAGAAGGTAGGACTAGAAATCCCCACTCGAAGTTACAACTGTTGGCAGCCATCAAATATCCTAAAAAGAAACCTCCTGGAGTGACTATGGCTTAGAAATAGATGTACTGAAGAGTGGATCACCGTGGAAATTGAAGGTAGACATCAAGTGTCTGATGGATCTTCAACCAAGGTGTTGTTCCTATCCAAAGAACTATTCTCCTCATACATGGTATAAGTGCCAACTGTTCCATGAAGGAATGGTGTATCTGATGTAGAAGTGAATAAAGAATGTGGAGGGTCCTATAATTAAGTAGAAGACTACTTGATGTCTGATGATTCTTGGATCAAGATGCTTGCTCCTTGAAAATTCTGAGGTGGACCAGAAGTAATTAGATCAAGAAATAACTCCTCTAAAAAGTAATGTGATAAGGATATAGTGGAGGTGGGTCCCCATCACTACTATAGTCATTTGTGCCAGAAGAGAAGTTCTCATTAGAATTGTGTTCAAGATCAAAAGTGTCATCAAGTACAGGTGAGTCTGGTGAAGAATATGAAGGAGGGACAAAGTCAAAGAAGGAATATATCCGAGTCTAATGATCGACTACACTCACTACAATGATAGTTTCACTATGTAGCTCTTTGACATAGACTAAATCTGGAGTGAACTCAACCCACATGCCTTGACTAAGGTGAGTAATTTGGTAGACTAATAATATATTAGTTGATAGTGAAGGAATACTAGACATTATTGAATTTTCCTCCATTCACTTAAACAAGACCTCTCCCAAAAACTTGTGTAAAACTATTATCACCCAATCGTATAGTAGACATGTAACATAGATCTAATGAAGTGAAATCCACATGTGAAGGATCCGTATGATGTGAAGCACTAGAATAAATAACCAATGTAAGAGGTGGTGGTAAAACTGCAATTAGGGCTCTCCCTTTTTTCTCCTTTATTGATTCTTTCTCTATCTCTTTTCCATTGATATTTGTATTAGAGGATTCATTGGTTGATGAATATTGTTCGGAAGACTTGGGTTAACCTATCTTGTTCTTCTCAAGAAGACTTATGAGGTGGTCAATTTTCTTCTTCAAAAATTATATTTCATCATGTCTTCCTTTACAATAGCCACATTTAATCCTTTCTTTCTTAGAATTATCGCTAGAAGAGTGTTGGTGAGAAAATTTGTCTTGTGGACAAACTGGTGGGTTTCAAGCCAACTCTATGGGAATCTAAGTCCCTCTACTTGAACGGTACAACTTCTGTATGTGCATGCAAAAAATGTGGATTTCAATGGCAACCTTTTGACCAGAGATCCAACAGGGGCACCCCACTGACCCTATGGAAAAGCTAGCAATTTCTCACTAGAGAAGAACTTTTTCTGAGAAGGGGAAAGGGAGTGAGAATGGAGGTAGGAGAAATTAATGTTGTGAGTAGAATATCAGATGCCCACACACATTAATTAAAATTTTCATTTACATGCGTTTATAGTTAGAAGAAAATCAAATCTGCAGGAGAAACTACAAGACCAAATGAAACTCATTAGTCGAAAAGTACCAATTAATTCCTCAGTCAAAAAGGCAAAAATTCCTTCTTTTATTATTGAAGCTTGAGCAGAGTTTGTACATAGCTTGAGAATGGAAGAAATTCGAGGAAGAAGAGAAAATAGAAGAAGAGTGGCGTTTTCCATATTTTCTAGGTATAGAGCACTCTGGTCTTTTGTGAAATTAATCGCCCCCCTAGAATGGCTCTTAGGAGCCATTATATCCTTTTCCAAAATGGTTACAACTTTACAAATCATTCACGCCTCTTCAAATTCCTCTGCCGTGAAGAAAATGCTCATGGCGGGTTAAAAACCAAGTCTTGCAAAACAACCGTTACATTCGATTTGCCAATTTAAATTTAGACCATTTGATTTTCTCCTCTAACTCTAAATTTGGGTTGTCCATATGGCAAGAAGGGATTGGAGCGGTTACGAGGGAACCCTTTCACCTTTTGTGATTTTTTATGATATTTGGCAATTTGGAACAAATTCACCCGTAACCCCACTTTGAATTTTCAACTTAGACACATGACACGTTCTTATTAGAAATGGGATCGCGACCCTTTCCTTAACATTTTAACCTTTTTGGGAAAAAGGCTCAAAACTCAATTTTCTCCACCGGCCCACTACTCTGATTTGACTTTTCAACTCAGCCACGTGGCACGTTTTGATTAGGAACGGGGGCATAACTCTTTTCTAAACATTTTAACCTTTGAATTTTTCCCTAGCGGCTCAAGATTTGACTTTTTCCCTGCGAGCCTGATCGGGGCTGTGGGTTCCTTTTTGATTTTTTGCCTTTTTCACAAAAAGGCTCAAAAGCTCAAATCCCCTTGATAGCCTGCTCGTCCGATTTGACTTTTCAACGGCGAGGTTTGCCTTTGAATTTTTTCCGACCACGTGGCGATCTGGTGCTAATTTGGTAATTGGCCCTTTCTGCCCCTATAATTGTGTCATTCCGACACATGGAGCCATCCATTGAGCCTTCCATACTTAGCTGATTTTACCTTTATTTTGTACCTGGGACACGTGGAAAGCTAGCACTTAATTGAAGACTGTCCCTTAGACCCTACCCTTGGAAATGCATCATTGTGACACATGGAGCCGTCCACTGAGCCTTTCAAGTATGAATGGACTGCTCCAATCAGAGAGACCCACATATCATTTGGGGGTGCTGAGGTAAAATTTGACGAGGAAAGAAACACCCATCATTCCCGACTGTGCAAAAAATACACATAGGAAGAGAACTTCATCATTTTGAGTCCAATTTTTGAATTTTCTTCACGAGCCAGAGGCATGAAGGCAAAACAATGGTTTGAGGACCCAAGCTAGAGAACAAGTGAACAATTTCGATCAAAAATGGAGGTTGCAAAAGGATATTACGTTCACAGACCGGGAAATGGAGGATTTTCGAAAACGAGGAAAACAGAGTTTTAAACAGCTATAGGAAACGACTTTTGTTAATTTCTTGAGCCTCTAACTTGGCTCAAATACCAACAAAGGGCATGAGCTCAAAAAAATTGAATTCGGCTATGAAAACGCAAAGTAGTTTTCAGGAGGCAACAAAGAGGAATTTTCAGAGTTTGATGTAGAGGTGGAAGAATGTTGATCCTTCTCTCTTTCTCGATCCTTGGTACTCTATTTATACTCTTTGTCTAATGAGGCAATTTGTTTTCCTTTCTCAGTAATAAGAGCTTGAGGTTTCGTGGACTTCAAGGTACCCATTTGTATTAATTTATCTTGTTCCTTAGTCAAATTGGAAATAAATTCATCTAATGATGGCATTTTCCAGTTGGCTCCAATGGCTCTCTTGGTGGCATAGAAAGTAGAGAAACAGATAGAGTAGTCAGACCTAGCTTGGAAAGGACTGAAAGAACTAGTTCTTCATCCTTATTTTATGTTCCACATTCTTTTAATTGTAATCATAAGGACTTGAGCTTGGTAAATAAATCCTCCAAGAGCTCATGACCCCTCATAGTGTCAACTTTTCCAAATAAGGTTTCTAATGTTTTCCACACCTCATTGGGAGATTTGGCTGACTCTATGTGAAAGAGGATTTCAGGAGACACTGAAAGACACAAAATACCAAAGGTTTCATCACTCTTATTAAACCACTTAACTTAGTTTTCAACTCCATTAGGCTCAGGTTCTAACCCCGTTGTGATATGGTATAACCATGTTCTCCTTAGTGCAATGGTCATTTTTTAATTTCCATTCATGGTAGTTAGAATGTGTAAGTGGGTTAATTGTACTTATATCCATGACTATAGAAAGATAAGTTGTGGTAGTTGTTGTAGAAAACAAATAAATGTGTGAAAAGAAAAAAGTTCCAAACAAGAGAGGAAACACACTCTACACCCCCTGGAAACTATATCAAAAAGCTCCCCCATGATTTGACACTTTATAACTTAGTGCATTTTACAAAGTAAATAGGTCCAATGCTTTGCGAAATGAAAAATATTTAACTTTTTGCAAAAAAAAATGGCACTCCATATTGAAATACCAATCAAAACATTTATAATAATTATTTCCCGTAAATAATGAATTTGCACTAAGTTTGAAATGCACTTTTTCACTAAAAATATAGTTTTAACAAAAGGAGGAGGGTTTGATGAACCCAAGCTTAAGCACATTCATTGTACACATGCTGCAACCACATAAGATCAAGAAGATCTTCACTGCGGCCCTGAAATTATTGCAAATCTGAGTGTAGCAAACACCACCGCCACGAGACTCAAAAAATAGTGACTAAATCTAGATCTGTAGTGCATGTATGGGTTGTTGGAAACTCGGATGCATGTCTTAAATGCCTCTTGAATAGAAATACACCCTTTGCAATTTTGAACAAGCATGCAAAGCACTACCACATGTGAAAACGCCCTTCACAAGTCTAAAAATGCCTAGATCTAGAGAAATCTTCTAGGGATCCTGCAACAATGATTTAGGACCTACAAAAAATAATCTCCAAAACTGTTTATGCGCTATGCAGGCATGTAAACCTTGGAAGCCTGCAAATAGGCTATATACCCACAAACCAAGAAAAAACATGCACTAAAAAACACCCAAATAATGACCTCAAATGAAATTAAACTTGCAGAATAATAATCCAACAATCTCAATACCAGCTCGACTTTTATACCATATCAAAGAAGCACCGCGGATCTACTAGTTTGAAGATTGCATAGGTGAATGATGCAAGACCTGAATTGTTCCAAGAAAAAACAATGCAAGCATACAAGACTACATATTATGAAAATACAAGAGAGATATTTGTAATAACATAGAATTAACTTTAACTCAATACGATCAAATAGAATAATGTAAGAGATGTACATATAGGAGGTGAATGTGTAACCTCCTCCTAGAATCATGAAAATCACCACCTAGAATAGTGGTAACCAATACCTAGAATAATGTAGTCAAGTGGTAACCAACACCTAGAATAGTGTATTCAAATGAACACCTAAGCAAGCATATCCCAGAAGTGTAGGGAAACTCCAAGTGAGGTGGAATATCTCGAGTCGGATAATATAAATAAAGCGAGGAAAATAAATCATACATTAACAATTTATACTATAGTAATTAACTAACCCAAACATACCATAACATGTAATTATTCTCATGTACCAATTATGAATAATTGATCAATTAAACAAAAATATTTTACCATGATTTTTTTTATAAAGATGTTTACAAACTTCGGAGATAATTGTTTGTTATACAAAAATGTTATAATATATTTATCTATATGCACATAATAGTGTTCTTATTTTTATGGCCAATATATCCCTAACACATTGTCATTAAGTCTTTTTTACATGTTAAACCATAAAATGTAATTTAATTGGATTGATAAAAATTGACTCATATGTATTGTGTTGCAAAGTTCATTTAGTTACAAATTTATGAAATAAAAGAATTCAAAACCATTACCTGGAATATATTATTTTATATAATTAATATATTTAATAATATAATATTTATTAAAGGTAATTACATATAATAATATCAATTTAGAATATAATAATAATAACATGTTTAATTCAAAGACAAACATCAAGAGTATTAAATCACAACATAGACAATTACTATTTTGTATAATAAAATATTTTACTAATATAATGTATTTATGAAAGGCAATCAGATATAATATAACTAAGCATGAACATAGCTATAATGACATATTTAATTCAAATACAATATCTTCAACAGGAATATTAAATCAGTAGTTAAACTTATTATTTTGCATAAATAATTAGTTGATTTAACATTTAAAAAAAAATTAATTTATTGATCCATATTATCTACTTTACGTAAATATTAAAATAATTAATTAAAAACTCGATATAAGCTTGTAAAAATGGACCTATTAACTTAATCTGTAGAAAGACCAATACAACCACTTTTATTTTTAGTAGACTATAGAACACATTGTATTTGAACTTGTGGTCGCTCCGAGGGGAGCAAGATTACGTCGTGGGTTGTAATTCATTTTTTTATGGTGGTATTTATTTTTTGTAATTTTAGTATGCGTCAATTGAATGCTTTATAATATCGATTATTTTATCATGCGCAACACCTATAGTAATTTTTTTTTACTTTTTTGTTTGTTTTGTTTTTTAATAATCTTCCTCAATTAATCAAGTTGTTTCTAAATCAATTATTCTCTGCAAAATTAAAGGAAAGTTTGTATATCCAACGATTAGCAGGGTTTAATATAAATTGGTAATTGAAGAACATGGCACATGTAATGTTGACCCACAACAAATATATGGGAAATTTATCTAAACGTGGCAAACATTTTCTTTGTTTGACAGATAGAAAATGTGTACTTAATTACTTTGCTTGACAGGTAAAGAAATGTAAATGTAGTGACATTGTATGCTGATTGTGCTAAAAAAAGTAGTTTATATATTTTCCAGATATTGTTTTATGGCCCATTAAAATTAATATTCTATTTCAACACAAACACCTAACTAATAACTACTTCAGACAAAGAAATTAAAACTAAAAGAAATAACAATTATATTACATGCCAATACGCAGGAAACAAAAACCCATAGATTACCTCATATAATAAAATGTCCTAAAGTTAGACTCGTGATTATGTGGACCATTTATGACCAATACTACTTCCAAATTTCTACCAAGCTGTGATGGAATGAAGATGTCCAATCCAATTATATTATAAGACTATTTGTAACAATTCCTATACCAAGAGGACATCATTTAATGTAGCCAATTATATCTCTTAAATACCTACCAATATTGTTCCTAAAGGTCCAGCTGAGATGATGATGCATAACAAAAAAATCCTGCTCTTAACAAAACAGTAGTCTAAAAATACATCCAAGACCAACTCTCCTAACATGCTTAATTGAAAATTCTACGATGCGAACTCATTTTTTTCTAAAAAACTATCTATGACCAGCAAATACACTATTTGTGACCAATACCATTTCTGAAGCCCTACCTAGCTGTGAAGCAAAACAATGCATGAATCCAACAACATCAAAAAATTATCTGTAACTTGTGGTGTTCCAATAAGTCATCATTCAATCAATTTTACCTCCTAATAAACACAAGGTGGTATAGAGAAAGTACATCCAAGATAAAATCCCTACAACCTTAAACATTGTCTACTATGCAGAACTCTTTCTAGCACATAAAGTCAAAAGCATATAATATTCAAGTCTAATCCAAACTATTTCATTTAAACAAGCTCTTATCCATAATTTGAAATTCAGAAACAAAAAAAGGGGCATCCCAAGCCATACTCAAATAATCCCATGAATAAGGGTTCCTCCTGCTTATCAACCAAACTCAATTCTGAATTAGCAAAGATGAATTGTGCAAAGAAAATGGCTCATAAAACGGGAGGGAAAGTCCAGCATCAACGCCTATGCATTTCAAGTGGCATCATTCGACCAAAGGGGCATTCATATGCCAAGTGTCCATGACCACCACAGTTGTGACAAATTACAATGTCTGTGTAGCCCCTGCTCATATGTCCTGGCTGGTTACATGACCTGCAAATGATGTCACTGAATCTTGGTGTACCTTTTGGAGGACCTCTTTCATCTAGCATTCCACCCTTTGGACAATGTCCAGCAACATGATGTGAAATTTTACAAACATTACAAATAGGATTGTTAGGATAGTCACAAGCCAGATGGCTAGTTATGCGGCAGTTATTGCATGCCTTCTCATTTGTACAATCTACAGCTATATGCCCTTGTTTATAGTAGTTATTGTATAGCCTCATATCTCCAGGTGGGACAACAAGAGTTGTACAATCTCTAGAAAGAGTTAGATATGGGTGCATTTATCTATAATAGTATCCAATCATCGAGCTTCCCTTGATTACCACCACATGGCTGCCTCACCTCCACCTTCACCTACTTCACTCTTGGCTGACCTGCTTCACCATGCCCTTTACCACTTTCCCTGCCACCTCCCGTCATCCTTCCACGCGTCTTGCAGATGAGAACAAAGAAGCATCACAACCCAGATTTTAGACAGGACACACAACCAAGGAAAATTGAGAAGGGAGGGAAAAATGTTCCAGAGAAGAATGAAGAAAAAAGGTGAGGTAGGGTTTTATTCTACGCAAGTTGTTAACAATGCCACGTTGGGGTTTGAATATATATACACTTTAAATTTGTGGCGCTTTAATGGTCAAATAAAATATCATATAAAGGGGCCCTTTGTCATATTTCACATGTTGTTACATCAGGGATGTTGAATTTGTTTGAAACTTTGGCCTCTTTAACCACATTTCATTATATCTGGTTTTTTCCTGAAAAAACCCAATCAATGGTAGCATCGTGTAGTAGGAGGAACCTGAGATCTCTAAAAATATGTTAAATTGAGGGAAATTGAAATGGATATGGCTCAAGTCATGTAAATGTGCGTAGGGGTTGAAGGATTTGGGAAATAGTTCTAGTAGTTTCTTGGGCTTGTAATTACCCGTTTTAGATAGTCAAATTTGGGTCTATGGGGGCTCATTGAATTGCGTACATGGTTCGAGGCTAATTGAGAGGAACTTGGAGGACGTTTGGCATTGAATTTGAATTTATGGTGGCAGATATTAGTTGGGGGTGAAAGTTATGCATAACTGGAGATTGCAGAGTGTAAGATTGATTTCAGGGCTTGTTTCCGGCGCCCAAAGCAATGAAGTGGGCTTACAAATTACGTATCATTTTTACAAAGGAAGTATATTTACGAGATATGGTTTACTATTTAAAATAAAATTTAGATCCCCAAGTCGACAATGGAAAGCGAGCAACATGAATGGGAAGGAAAGAAACAATCTTACCAGTAGTAGCAGGAAACAACACTAACCACAAAAACAGATAGCAAGATGCAGTAATGTCTAAAAAGGAAACAAGAGGTGGAGAAAATAAAAGAAAATGAAAATACAAACTTGACATGCATAGACACGTACCAAGAGGTGCTAAAGCCTACAACAGGTTCATGCCGGTAGGTGGAAGTGCGTTGCTAGGCAGGGAAAAACTGGTTAAAATGCGACATCGGTGATGAAGCAGGTCAATGACAAACAACTCAAGCTCTAGAGCATTGTCGTGAAGGGTCTACTACAAAACTAAGCTTTCCTTCTCTTCTAATGTTTCTAAGGTGTTTTTGAAAAATACCTCATAATATATTTGTTCATTAACATTCTCTTGAACAATATTTATAAATCGGGGGATGGTTAAAAGAATTTTAAAATTTTGTCGCATGTGGTTGAGCACATGATTAATGCTTCCACATTTTGCATACATGTCTACATGGAACTTGCAACTACATCATCTGACAAAAATCCATTCTTTATTATTCTTTGGTGGATGTCCATACCTTGTTGTAAAGCTCTTATGTCAGCACAAATAGGGAGTATGCTATAAAAAGTGAACTAATCAGGTTAGACACCTGTTGGTTGCATCTAGGGAAACAATGTCAATGCTTCGTGAGGATGCCCATGTGTTATGTAGGCTGCGATCGATCAAATTGAATACTAGATTAAAACCCTTTTCCTAAATTTATAGGACACATACACAATGTAAATACCCCTTTTTCCAGCGTCCACCTCCAGGAAGTATCAGAAAATTGGACACGACAGAGGGAAAAACCAAACAGGTCAAGTTGAAAGAGGTGGAGCACGCGAAGCAGGAGGGTAGTGAATGGAAAGAAACTCAAGTTGCATACCTGCATCATCGAGCTTGAGCGGATGGTAGCCATGTAACAAGTTGAATGTAACTATTGGGTTTGTTTCAAATTTTAGAAATAAACTAATTTTTGATATAGAAAAATCTAATAACTATAGATATCTGTACAAAACTATTGTACAAAGCTAAAATATTATTTGAAGTGCCAAACAACTAACATGTTGTCCCAATTCAATTGTATTTTATCAAGAGGGTTCTTTAATTATATAGAATATCATTAACTGTATTGTTTATTATCCAATATTTGTTGCTAATAACTATTTCTTTTTTTGATATGAGTGTTTTTCAAGAAATAAGGGTATACACGTATAATTATACATTCCCTTGACTCTCTCTGTGAAAGCTACTTCCATAAACCACCTAAAGCCAAAGATGTAAACATATTATGACATAAGCAATGATGGTTAAATCTGAAACATATTATGACAGAAGCAACATATAAACATATTATGAGAGAAGAAACCCTATTTAAATCTTAAAACCAAGAGAGATTTTTAGAGAGAGGGAGGATTATTAGTTAGGAGTCATAATCATGTAAAATTTCTCATGCAAGTATATTACAACTACAAGGCTAAGGTTTGAATAGTGGTGATTGTGATGACCATGGTAGGAGTAGGCAATAATCTGTCTTTGTCAAGTTGGAATTATGTTGCAGAAGGAAATAACAGTTGATGGTATTACAATGACTAGTACCGAATCTTCTATTTACTAACTCTAGTAAAATAGGAATTTAATATGCAAGGTTATGTTGGATAATGCATGATGAATTGGTCAGCAATGCAGAATAGAACCGAATCTTTAATGCCATGTGTTGGAGATATTAAATAGAATAATAAATAAATTTATTTTCTACATATCGTGCAATGCCTGCAGTCTAGGAGACCACATTTATCATTGTTATTTTGTCAAATAGTTGGTGACCCATCATAGTAGGTCAAATCTATGAGGAGCGGCGCACCTATGGTAGGAACAACATGGTCTCACGCAAATAGAATGCGGTGTTTATAATAGACATGAAGATTGTTGAGTAAGGCTTGGTCAAAGCTTGTAAAGTCAATATGTTGGGCCGCTACCTGGAAGAATGGATAAAGAAATACAAAGAGGAGAGGAAGAAAGAAAGGTATAAATTCGGGCCTCTACACCTGGAGGAACGTACATGGTATATACACCTTTTTCATTTCTGTTTCGCAAGAGCTTGTAACAATTCTCAAGGAAATTGGAGATAAACAAACTTGCTCAGTTACCTTATATGAACTATATCGCATAACTGAGATGTACCCTTTAGGTAAGGTTGTGATGCTAGATTTCTTGGTCAATTTTAGTGTACATGGTGAAATCACAAGTCCCTACATGGAAATTTGTTTTTGTTAAAAGAAAAACTGGTGCAGGAATTTATTGAAACATATTGCAGTTTATCATTTTCTGTGTTATTTGCATCACTTTCTTGCTTGCAATTATAGGGGAAGAGTCACACTTTAACTTCCTCCCAATTGCATATCAGAGTAGATCATGGCTTTGTATGTTTTTTTAAAAGTTTACACATGTTAGACACTAAAGTAATTTTTTATTTGAGTTGAAATAGTAGAAACCAATATCAGGGGTCACTATTATGAGACTCTATACAAGTAAATGATGATTGTGTATTCAGACAAGATGTTACTTCATCAATTAGGATCCTCAATAACCTTTACTCTTTATTGTCCAATTTCATAATTACATGTAACCTAACCTAAAAGTTCTTCCACAATCTCTCTAGCTACCAAAGAAACATTATAGCTTGTACCATAGCAAATGAAAAATACATGATATAGATCAAATGTGTGGGACAAGAATACCCCACATACACACAATACAAATAAAAAATACTTTAAAAGATCCAATTTAGTAGGGGAATTTACAAACTTTGTTGCAACGGAGGCAATGAAGAGAACATTACAGTAGTTTGTTGCTTTTAATTTTTTGCTTTCATAGCACCAGATGAACAAAAATCAAACAAATTAGTACGAGTACGAGAAGATTGTATCCAAGGACATGCCCCTTGGAATGAAAATATTTGTTTTTGCCACATGAGGCATCATAGCAATGCGTCAAGAAAAAAAATATGTATGTATTGAGATTGTTAAAAAAAACCAATCACATCTAGATAAGTTATAACTAATATGGCAAATCCAATTGAAGTAAAATATACATTGATGAACTTGATTATCTCCTACTCCACCAAAACAAACATGATACACAAATAATATTGTATAGTAACAACATCAGGTAATACTTTGGAAAAGGTTTTGGAAAGGAAACAAGAAGGCGAAAGAACATAAATTGTGTGAATGAATTGCAAAAGAAAACATCAGAATTAAATTTCCTTATAGTCAAGGACGAGGCTGTTCACATTTCCACCTTAATGTTATTTAATGATTCTCTACTTCTATTCCCTATTTTTTGCATTTAAAACCTCTGTTCTGAGGCTAGTATTTTTTCTGAGCTACTTCTATATCATAGAGATTGTGGCCTCTATCTTCTCTGAGGTGGATTCAGTGGTAATGAGGCAGTTTGTTTCTCTAGTTGTTTGTGGGGTAGGTTTGTTTTTCCAATTGAAATTTAATGTTGTTGTACCTGAGGATCCTGGTACCAATAGGAGATTGCTAAAGTTTATGCCCAAAAAAAGGTGTATTTGTATTTGGGACCAAAGAATAACAGACCATTTCACTATAGGAAATTCTATGGGAACTTTTGATGATTCTAGCAGAAAAGAGGAAGGTTTCAGAAACTACTAGTTCTCCCAGTCTATCCTGAATGTTCCTACAACTGGGACTAAGTCAGTGGAAAAAAAAGGGAAAGAAAAGACCCCAAATCTGTGCAGTGTGTTTGTAATTTGAAAGAAAAATTAAGATATGTTTCACAGCACAAATTGAGTCCATGGCATCTAAAAGTGACTCTTTGGACCAGATGAAAATGAATTTAAAAAGGACAGCATTGGGCCGCATATGTGGAAATTGTTTCCTGATTAAACCAATAGCCGAAATAAGTAGAATAAGTAATCCACACGCTTTGGTCACACAGGCATTAGTGGAAGGTAGTGGCTACTCTTATCTCATCCATTATAAACTTAAGATCTTAAGGATATAAAGTTGGCTTACAAAATGGTTAAGGCTTGAATTTTTTACCTCAATTTCAAAATCTAAACAAATCCCATCAAAGACCTAATAATTTTTTTTGGACCCAAAAGACTATTTTTCTTCAAAAACTTCAAAATTTTTTTGAAATAAACAATGTGTGTCTCACCAAATTTGAAGCGGCATTGGCCAGTAGGTTGCAAAGGGAGATGTTATGATGTGGATGTCCACCATGACTAATCTTCATAATTCTTGTTAAGAAACAAAAAAAAAACTCTTCCCCAACCCTACCTATTTGTCTCGGCGCCAGAAATGTGGGTATTGTATGCCATGGAAGGCGACAGGGTGGTAAGCTGACAGTGGCGCCAGGGGAAAATTTGAAGCAGGTCAAGCTACACACCACCAATCTGCACCACCATCAAGAGAAGAAGACAAATTAGTTTAGTTCAGGCCCTAGGAAAATTGTTCCCACAATCCTAGAGCCAAGAAAGCATCATTTCAAGTTTTGTAGTGCCATTGCTCTATTCTAATTTCTCCTCACCATTGTTGCTACTGCTACCATTGTTATTCATGGTTTTGAGAAAAATATCTTTCCCTTTGTTTTACTGGCAAACCAAGAGAAACCCTTCAAACCAAATGAATTACAGATGTAGATAGAATCAACAGAAAACATATCATCACCCTTTCCTAGAGAAGAGGCACTTTATATAGAGGACATTCATCATATTATTACAAAGGTCAACCGAATTGAGTACTTACATGGTCAAGCCACAGTAAGATGCCAATTACCCCTGGGGAAATAACAAGAGTCATCTGAGGGGTATGCAAGAAATTTTCTATATGTCTCTATTGGACAAGGATTTAAATACGTATATTAGGCAAATAAATCAGCTTGAGACTATCCTCAAATGGGGATTTCTAGTTTTATGAAATTCTATCTACAAGTACATATGTGGTTTTTTTTTTGCCAAGGGAGTGAATCAAAGAAAAAGTTGTGAATACAGATCAGGGTTCATTTTAAGAGGCCTCTTGGAAATCGGAGGTGGAGAATACCTGGCGAATATCCCCGGAACTGGTTTCGCGTGAAGGCAAATTTTTTGGGGGGTTGTATGAAATTTTTTGGCCTGATTGTCAAGTGGCGCGACAGAAGGCTACAAACGCGTGATAGGAGATTTTGCTGTTGCGTGTCAAGAAAATACAGTGACGCACGTCAATAGACCTTAGTGACACGCATCAACAGACCTCAGTGACGCGCGTCAACAAGGTTGTTAACGCGCGTCACTAAGGTCTATTGGCGTGCGTCACTGCATTTTCTTGACGCGCGACAACAAAATATCCTATCGCGTGTCTGCAGCCTCTGACATCTGCTTTCTCATCAAAAATCTTCATGTCTGAGGTCTTTATCACGTGTCAACTCTGCACTTGTCTTGTGTCAACAACCCATTTCCTGTAACGCATCCACTATCTGAATATACTGTCGCGCGTCAACACTGCCCTTGTCGCGCGTCAACACCTCCTCTGTTGCACGTCACCACTACCCATGTTGCGCGTCACCACTGCCCATGTCGCGCGTCATCACTGGACATGTCGCGCGTCACCACTGGACATGTCACGCGTCACCACTACCCATTTCGCGCATCACCACTGCCCATGTCGCGCGTCACCACTACCCATGTCGCGCTTCACCCTGCCCATGTCGCACGTCACCACTTCCTCTGTCACACGTCAACACTTCCTCTGTCGCGCGTTAACACTTCCTCTGTCGCGCGTCAACACTGCCCAAGTCGCACGTCAACACTTCCTCTGTCGCACGTCAGTACAATTGTTGTCACGTGTCAACAATCACAGGCTAACAGTAATCTGAATCTCTAGTGCTTAAGGGTATGCGAGTTAAAATTTCATAGTATTGGTAATTTGTTAAGCTACTTGAGGTATACTACCCGGCAAATCAGCTAGGTTTTTATAGGAGATGTTTTCAAATGAAGGCGAAGCCGACCCCCCAGAAAAAATATACTATATATTTTAGGCGAACAGGACACCGACCCACTCCGAATAATTCACCTTTTCAAATTTTCATAAAATGAAATTTTCGCCATATTACGAATATTCACCGCTAAAATTATCCCTGCGCCGGCTCTCGGGCCAAATTTTTCCTTTGGCATTTTGAAGCCAAAAAATTCAAATTTTTCCAACTCTTTGCCTCTCCGTTTGACCCTCCGTGAAATGTGTCCTCTTTTCATTAGATGCGGGCCCTCGGGTCAAAATTTGACTTCGAGAAATTTTCAAAAATGGAAGAAAAATTTCTAAGTGATCCCTGCCACCCGCCGATCCTCCAACCAATCAAATCATGCCACGTAGGCACATCACTGTAGCAAATGCGGGGCCATGGAGAAAAATTTTCCTTTGTCAATTTTTCAAAAAGTAACAACTTATAACATTTTCCTGACTGCCCTCGGCTAATAGAAACC
Organism: Taxus chinensis; assembly: GCA_019776745.2. Lineage (NCBI taxonomy): Eukaryota > Viridiplantae > Streptophyta > Pinopsida > Cupressales > Taxaceae > Taxus > Taxus chinensis. The sequence goes on from CM034154.1 coordinate 719,787,479, forward strand.
TGCCACATCATTAGAAGGATGCAAGGATGAATTTGACGAGCAAATGACACCCGTATGCCCGTCAAAACGTAAAAAATGTAGGAGATGCCCTAGAAATAAAAAAAATTCACAAGGAGGGTAGATATTTCTGCTTTAAATCAATTGAAGCATGATTTTACATTGTTTACGACCTGGGGAGCATGATTTTAACCACAAATTACTCGGATTCAATCCACTTTGAGTTTTTCATGATTTGGCAAATGGAAAAAATGACACAACCCGTATAAGTGAAAAAATTAGGGCACAAATGGGGGGGGGACTTGGATTTTGTTTCAACTTAGGGAAAAATAACCACATCATGAGCATCTTGAAGGCACTCAAATGGAAAAAATGAGTTATAGATCACCCACTTGAGCAAATAAAACATTTTGACAAAAACTGGATATAGAAAATTAGGGCAAAGTGTGAAAACTCAGAAATTGCACCAACATTGGCTCCTGCTTGGGGATGGGCACTCCCAGTGAGTGCCACAAGATCAAAACGTAGACCAAGTGCCAAAAATCCATTGGGAAAGGAGTTTTAAAATGCAGAGCAGCCCAAAAAACAAGAAATTCATCAAAAATAGGTTGAGAAAACCAAACCAAAAATGGTTACCAAGGACAAAAGGGCAAACCACGAGCCAACAACAACAAAAGACACAATAAAAAAAAAACAATAAAATGTACAACTTGTGGATACCTCACATGGGGACTTAATCCAAGAAATGTTTTAAATGTCTACCATTAACAGGCAGCTCCAGCAAATCCCCATCCAAATCCTTAAGAAAAAATGTATTTTCTCCAATCCTGATATCAATGGTATAAGGTCCCATCCATAGAGAATCAAACTTGCCATGCTTGCCTTTGTCTTCATGCCTACTATCCCACAGCAAAACCAAATCTCCAACACTGAAAGCTCTAGGGGGTGACCTTCTTATCAAACAAATTCTTCAATTTCTCTCTAAATATGACATGCCTTTAGTGAGAAGCTCTTCTCTCTTCATCCAACTCAATGATTTGATTTATCCTTGATCCATATGGGCCATGTTCATGATATTCCAACTATTGGGCAAACTGAAAAGGTGGATAATTGCAAGTGTAATGGCAGCAAATCATGAGTTCCATATACCAATTCAAACAGGCTTTTACCAGTTTCTCTTTTAGGAGTTATTCTATCAGCCCAAACTACAAATTTCAATTGCTCTCCCCCACTTCTTCTTGTTGATTTCCAAGGTCCTTCTAATGATCTTTAGTAAGTTCTTGTTACTTGACTCAGTTTGTCCATTCCCCTTGTGGATTTTTGTTTGAAGAATAAGTCTGATTTATCCCATATTCATTGCACATTGCCATCAAAGGCTTGGCTCTAAAACACATGGCATTATCAGATACAATCTTAACTAGAACTCCAAATCTACGTATGATATGATTCAATAAGAAATCCATTACCACTTGGTGTGTTTCTTTTCTAGATGGAATTGCCTCAATCCATTTTGTAAAATAATCAGTTGCTACAAGGATCCATTTATGACCAGCACTAGAAGGATCTAAAATCTCACCAATGAAATCCATTCCCTGTTGTTTGAAATGAGCTTCAATTGATACAGGATGCAAAGGAAGGGAGCCTGAAGCTTTAAATCTTCCTGAAAAATGTTGGTAACTATCATACTTTCTAACTAGTTGGGTTGCATCTTTAAAAAGAGTAGGCCACAAATAACCAGCGCTTAAAATCTTATGTGATGTCACTCTTCCTAGAAAATTTCCCTCCACAAACTCCCCCATGGAAATCAGACAATAAACTTGGGAGCTTTATCTTCAATTATGCATTTCAAGAGGACACCTCCAGGGTTCTTCCAAGCCAGCCCAAGGTCTGTTATGATATATTTCTGAGAAGCCAGCTTGAGGGCTCTTTTCTGATTTTTATTCAAGTGACTAGGACAACATAGGTGTTTGAGGTAGAAAATCACATCTTTGTACCACTTAGACCTCATCAATCTGTCAAGAAGGTCTGCCCTTTCTTCCTCTAGCTGATTTACTTCTACATTTTGCAAATTTCTCTTAGCCATGAGCTTGGCAAGACCCAAACCTCTTACCAGCTTTTTTGTTTGGATATCTATATCATATTCTTGTAATTTGTTGACCCATCTACATATCTTGCTTGATATCTCCATGTCTGATAAGATGTCTTTAACCATGGTGTGGGGAACATAAGCAACAACTTTTGAACTCAGTATATAGGGCCTAAAAATCTTTGTTGCTTTTACCAATGCAAATGCCTATTTTTCCATGATTGTATACTTCAACTCAACTACTTGTAAAGCCTTGCTAAAGAAGGCAATAGGCCTCTCAGCTCCATTCTCATCCTTTTGTAACAAAACTGAAGCAATAGTGAATTCAGAGGCAAAAGGAAAAGATTTGGAAAGGTCTCTTGTAGTTTGGGGCTGTTAAAACAGGTGCATGCTTAAGTGCATCCTTTATTCCTTCAAAAGCTTGAATGGCAGCCTCCTCCCACTTGATAACTTGATCCTTTCTTAGCATGCTTGTGATTGAAAGAGTTAGCTCAGCAAAATTGGAAACAAACCTTCTAATGAAATTTATTTGGCCAAAGAAAGATTGGATACCTTTCTTGGTTCTTGGAATGGGCACTTTGTTGATTTCTTCCACTCTCTCAGGGTCTATCATAACACCTTCTTTGGACAAAATATGCCCCAACAGCTTGGCCTTTTGCATGCCAAAATTACACTTCTTTGGATTAAGTGAAATGCCATACTCTCTACATCTGATTAGCATCTTCTCTAAGTGTTGTAAATGGTCTGCTCACTACCTTGAAAAAACAATCACGTCATCTTGGTAAACTACAATAAATTCATTGATATAACCAGCAAAGGAAACATTCATTACCCTTTGAAAAGTAGCACTAACATTCATCAATCCAAAAGGCATCCTTACAAAAACATAAGTCTCCCAAGGAGTAGTGAAGGTTGTCTTAAGTCTTTCTGATTCTTTGACAACTACTTGATTGTATCCAGAGAAACCATCCAATGTAGAAAGCATCTGTGACCGTGTTACAAGTTGCAACATATTCTCCATTTTTGGCAAGGGGTAATTGTCCTTCATATATTCTTTATTTAGATTCCTAAAATCCACACAAAGTTTGATGTCTCTATTCTTCTTTCTAACTAGGATACGGTTTTCCACCCAAGATGAGTATCTAGTAGGTTGAATGATGCCACCATATCTCAATTTCTTCAACTCCTCTTACATTTTCATGGAAAGCAGTGGGTTAATAGGCCTTTTTTTTTGTCTAAATGGCTTGGTTTTGGCCTCAAGAGGAATCTCATGTTAAAATAAATATTCTCTATATGCCTTCAGCTCTGAATAAGACCAGATAAGGCAGTCTTGATACTTCTTTAAAAGTTTGGTATAGGACTATTTTTCCTCTTTGCTAAGATGGCTGCCCAACCAAATCTTCGCTTAGTTTATCATTGGTTCCCAAGTTTTTCTCTTCCACATCCTTTGAATTAGACATATTTCTATTTTTGATGCAATCAGCAATGTTAAAATTGGATTCAAGTGTAACAAGACCTTTGGGAATGGTGTTTGCCTTTAATTGTATAATATCCTTGTTAAAAAAAGTGTCTCTACCTTCATTCATGCATACCATTGGTTCCCAATCAATATTATAACCAGTAAATTCACCTTGGCATTGTAAGAATCTCAATACTTGTGCATCATCATCAAAAACCCTGCCAATGTTTCACATTATCTGGGATAGCTGGCCTTGTTAGCACTTCAATGTTATATTCACAAAAATTTGAAACGATACAATTGTCAAATCTAGAGCCAAGTACAACCAACTTATCAGCAAAAACATTAAGACATATATCATGGTAAACAATGTTAAATGAATCGAACATTTCAATCAAGTCCTAAACAGCATGCTTATATTGTTTCATACACTGATTTTTTCTAGCATATAACTTCCTTACTTGTTTGACAACTAGTTCTGAATCTCCTTTAGCAAACAATATCCTTTACTCCATACTTCCATGCAATCCTTAATCCAAACAATAATGCCTCATACCCAGCAATGTTGTTAATACATTCAAAATTGAGCTTGAAGGACAAAGGAAAATCTTCCAAACTAGGAGAAACTACCACTATACTAGCACCATTGCAAAATTTAGAGCAAGCTCCATCAATTAGTAATGTCCATGGATAACCTACCATACAAAGGCACTCTAATTTTTCCATCTTATTATCTTTTCCATCAGCAAAACCAATGAAGTTGTTAACATCTACATCAGTAAACAACACTTCATAAGAAACATTTTTGGGATCTTCAATCAAGTGTAACATCTTCTTTTCACCATAGAGTTTGACAAGGCTGCCCCCAATGGGAATGGTGGTGAAATACATTTCCATTTTAACACTACCACCAACACTCGTAGCCCAATTTTTTGACAAAATCATACCCCATTTAGTAGGGCAATCAATAATTACAACATTAAACTTTAAATTCTTACCCGGATAGGTTGCAAGCTGCACTAGTAAACCCTTCACACATCCAACAACTGGACAATTCCCTTAAATCCATAGTTGTAAACTTCCCATATGTTACTTTCACCTTGATATCTAACTCATTCATGACTTCTAGAGGCATGACATTACATGATGCACTAGAATCAAACATGTAACTTTGAAGCAACCTATATTTTATGAGAAAATTTATGAAGAATAGATCAACATTCAATTAGTAATCAACCAAGGATGTTCCCAAATATAATTTAGGAACCTCTCCAAAATATTCTATTGGTGATGGTGTTTCAAGGTCAGCAATGCTTTAAAGAGGATTCTCAACAACATTTAAATTTCTGCTTGGGGTAATATTTTCTTCTTTCAATCCCAAGTACTCAAATTCTCTCTTCTTATGCTTAGGAATTCTAAGTAATTCAATAATTGGAACACTCACTTTTATTTGGCTCGATACTTGGGAAATATCATATGGAACATAGTTTGGTAAGAAATAGCACTGGAAAGGAAACAAGAAGGTTCATCAGACGGAGAAGTATTCTTGGTAGCCTAGGAATGAAGAGGACTGATATTTCTGCATGGGATAGCAGGGTTCTTGGCAATTGTTTATTTTCCTAGGGTTTTATTTAGGAATGCTTGTGAGCAAGGGTGTCTTTGGTTTGGCTTGAGGACCAGATCCTCTAACAACTTTACTTCTATTATTGTACTCTTTCTCTTGACCAACCACAACATTCATTAACAACTGTCTATCTTCATATGAAGGAATACCACCATCATACTTCTTGATCATTAAATACCTTAGATATTCAAAGTCATTATTAGTAATTTCAAAGGCCTAAACTACATCTACATCATGATCTTGAGGAAGAGAAAGAAATGGTACCCTCTTTATGTAATCCCAAAAGGTTGCAACAATCCTTGCACTTATCAACATATGTTGATGTTGCTACTTGTTGTGAGCCTGAAGAGCTTCCCATCATAAAAATTTCATCATCCATTTCATTCTCATTATCATCACCAATATATTTTTAGTCCATTTCAAATGGAATATGAGGAAGAAAACATCTATCACACCAATCCATAGCAGTAATTTCTTGAGCAACAGCAACTCTTGTATTCAGAGGATTAGGAACCACTCTATTTTCACGTGCTTGGGGTTGTCTACTTACATATCTTTCTAGGCCCTTTACCTCTATCATCTTGTATTTTATCATCCCTAGTATGATTGCTAAATATATCACGGTTTTGAGTTATTTGTCTATCCTTTTGAAATTTTCCCAATTCCTTTCTCCATCCCAGGTTAATTTGTAGGAAAATTCTTTGATAGCCCCTGCCAAATTTTTGACAACATCTTCCAAATCAGCACCCTTGCTAGCTTGAGGCTTCTCAGGGTTTATCAGCTTCACACCATCCCTCTTAAGTGGTTTACCAATAGTCTTTAATATTATTTTCAATTTGAAGTGCCATGGTGAAAGCTTGCCTCAAGTTTGTAGGATTTTTGTCTCTCAAGTAATAGGCTTGCCTTTTTATCAAATGCATCTACATATTTGATCAAGCAAGATTCATCACAAGGCCTCAAAATGACAGGAATCCTTCTCAATGTTTTATTGAATCTTGTATTGAAGTCATGGATACGTCTCATTCAGGTTCTTCTTGATATTTTCAAATTCAGACAAAATAAATCTAGGATCAGTCTTGTCACCATACTGCAATCTAAATGCATTTTTCATCTCAGATCCATGAATCAATAGAGTTATCAGGTAGAGCCTTGTACCAATCCCTAGCATCTTCTTCAAGTGTATGGATAAACAACTTGATATACACATCCTCAAATTCTATCTCAAAATCTTCCATCATATTATCAAACATTTTGAGATGCTGATCACCGGTAATGGCATTGTTACCTTGGAATTTTGGTAACCTATTTCTCACATCTTGTGGGACAGCATTTGGATAACCATCCATTCCTCCAAAATTTATAGGACCAAAGGTGTTAACAACAAATGGAGGTCTAGGCTGAGCCATATTGTTTGGTGGGGGTGATCTTGGAGGTGAAACAAGCTGGTTGGGAGTAGTAATGGGTCTGATTGGAATAGATGAGTGATCTTTAAAATGACAACCCCCCAAAGGCTCTCTCTCTTGATAAACTTTAGCAAACTTAGAAACCACAGGAGTAGATTTAGGAGCAAGTTTTTTAAATACACAAGAAGGTCCCTCACCTGATGGAGAATGAAAATCAGCAAGAAGATTTCCTGAATCAAATCTACTTGAAGAAGAATTATAATCTTCAATAACAAGTTTCTCTCCTTCAAATTCAACTATGGGGATCTCTTTTCTTGCAACCAAATCACCAACCACTTTCCACACTCTTCTTCCTTCTAGTTCTGAGCTTCTTGATTCAGTGAGAAACTTCTTAGAAGAGTCCTTGATGAAGAGGGATCTCCTTCCCTCCAGCTTGAAAGATTTAAACAACAAGTTTCAAATGACAGAAGTGTATAAGACAACTGGTATTTCAAGATCCAAACAGCATGGAGTCACCACTAAGTAATTCCACCTTAGTTGTGCAAGAAAGCACTAAAATATTTTGTCAAATGTATGCTATGACTGAAAAATTTGCAAGGATTTACAAATCAGATCTTCTTCTTCTTGATTCAACCAAAAACAATGCATCCAAATCATATAAATTGTTGGTAAATGAGAAGAGCAGGCTGAGCTTTGAAACTTTTTACCCAAAACATGCAGATCTGAAGTATGAAATGATATCTCAAGAATGTAACAACTCAAATACTTGATCACACAAATGCTCAAACCTTTCAAACACTTCAAAACCACCAAGAAATTCCAAGAAGTCCCTAGAAATGGCGCCACTCGGGTGTTGGTATCCAGTTTTAGTCTCCTTCACAACTTGAACAACATCATGAACTAGCACAAGACACTTCAAGAGTAGATAGATGGTTTGTGTGTCATTTGTAGCCTGGGGATCACACCTATCTACTTGTTTGCATTCAAGATTTGAGGAAGTGGATAGCACCTTCATAAGGGTTTTGATCTAACCCTCACTATTTTAGGTTGTGCCTATCAACCAAGGCAAGAGAACCTATATTGAAGCCCTTGTATGGTTAAGGAGGTAGAGATATCCTTGTGTTTTACATATGATATGAAAGAGGCCTTGTGAAAACATGATCAAGTATCCATTATCCAAACTCAAAGGAGTTGTCACTACTAAATGATGGATATGCTTTCAAAACAAAGCTAGGGCTGCTAAAGACATAATGAAACCCTGATATACTTTGTGCATTTTGGTGGAAGGATTGTATTCTTTTGTTGACACACAATGCAATGCAGGGGTAGTACAGGTAGGATGAGTTAGTTCTGAATGAAATTATATGGGAGAAGTTTAGACAAGACAAGATAAGAAATTACCAATTTCTTTGGGAACCTTTGCAAAAGAATTACAACACCTAAACAATAGAGATGTTTCAATGAGTTTGAAGTGCTCTTTCAACTAGGATGTGTGCACAAATGGAGGCCCAAATCTGCACTATTCCACACAAACTTTGATAACCTGCCACAAAATCTTGAAGAAAAATATCAATGAAGCATCTAGAAACCCTTATTTGATCATGACCTGAGGTACACCCAAAGGTTTACAAACACCCTCAATATTCAAGGAAAGTAAGATGAATTTAAATCTGTTTATCTTTACTCAAATGAATGCTCTTCTAAATGAAAGATTGCAGATGCCTTTAAACCCTCTACAAGAAATGAGGCCATGTATGATCAAAAGAGATCCAAACACAAGATTGCAACATGAGCATAAAACACAAATTGAAAACATACTGAAATACAAGTGTATGCAAGTTTTGCCAAGAGATAAAACCAGTCAATCCATAAATTTGATCAAATACACCAGCAAGGGAATGTTATTAAGACAATCTCAAAGCTTGTTGATGGCTTTACAGCTGAAACCAACTCAACATGATGAACATTTGATAGCAAGAAGGAATTAAAAATGGCTCTCAGGCAGTTTCTCCAAAAGAAATGGATTACTTCTAGTTTTCCTCCTAAAAATTCTTCTTTCTCTCTCCAAAAATCTCAATAGGCCTTACAAAATGCTTCAAAAATTACAACTTATACCCTATGCCAACTTGGATCCTTGCATCCCAAGCAAAGAATATGCTCTAAGGATCAAATTTGTTACAAAACCCTATCCATTTGATGAAAAATGATATTAAACTATGAAACAGCTCGCAAAATGCCAGGGATGCACAAAAACAATAAAATATTACATGGGCTCAGATCCTTATCCATCCCAGGGTCACGTTTTTGGCATTCCAACATGCCAGCATGCATTTGCAATCATTTTCCACCTTTTACCTCATCATTTTTCAACTCTGCAACCTTTCATTTTCACTTTTCATGTTTTTTCACGGGTCAAGGGAAAAATTTCATCAAAAAACACTATAAGCCATCAAATTAGCTCATAAAAATGATGCCATTATTCTTAGAAGGCGAGGGGACTCAAAATCATATAAGGTTCAATGCAATTTTGATGAAGAAATTCGATTTCCAAGTTTCTTGGAGCTTCACCATGGTGCCCAAAAATGAAATTGCATAGCAATCGTTGATTTAAAAATCAACTTTAAATGTTATCCCTCCACGTGTCAAAGATATTCCCTTTTTCCCCTTTGGACTAGGTGGACACGTGTCCAAACATGATTGGGTGGGTCCCCAATCTTAAAAAACACATTTTCAACCTTTTTGAACTTCGGGAAAATTTTGAAAATTTTCCCCGCTTGCCCCCTGGACCCACCATGTGTCCTTAGGTAGGCCCCATCTGAAAAGCCACGGGCAAAAATAATGAAATTTTCTCCTTTTTTGAGAAAAGGAAAATTTCCTCAAAAACCCCCGCGGACCCGAACACTCGCTGCTTCTTCTGCCACGTGGCGGTCTCCTAATTGCTGCGGAGCCGACCTTCCTATTTTTCCTTCATTCCTCCGTGAGCAAAAAATACTCCTGCAGGCCCGTGCTCTCTTTTTTCCTTTTGGAATAGGCCATGTGTCACCCCCTAATTGGCTATGGGGGGACACCTCCAAATTTTCCTGCGGGTCCATTTTTTACTTCGATATTTTTCGCCAAAATTTTGTAAAGTTTTCCACTTTTTCTCCACGCTCCAAACCTTCACCAAATTTTGGACACGTGTCCTCCTCTAATTGGACATGGGCCTTCAGGAAAACAATTTCTTTTGCAACTTTAAGCCCAAAAACAACAAAATTTATCGAAATCCCCGCCGCTCCATTTGACCTTCCTAGACACGTGTCCACTTTTCATTGGAGGCGGGCCCATTTTTCATTTTTTACCTTGCAAACACAAAGGAAAAATTTCATAAAATTTTCCTTCGGCCCACTCTTCCATCTTGCCTCCTGGACACGTGTCTTCCTCCAATTGGTCGCCGGCTCTCAGGCCAAATTTTTCCTTTGGCATTTTGAAGCCAAAAACTTCAAATTTTTCCAACTCTTTGCCTCTTCGTTTGACCTTCCTGGACACGTGTCCTCTTTTCATTGGATGTGGGCCCTCGGGGGCCATCCACCTGATCTCCCCACCACGTGTCCACTTCCCATTTGCGGGCCTTCAGACCAAAAAATTGACTTCGAGAAATTTTCCAAAATGGAAGAAAAATTTCTAAGTGATCCCCGCCACCCACTGATCCTCCAACCAATCAAATCATGCCACATAGGCACATCACTGTAGCAAATGCGGGGCCGCGGAGCAAAATTTTCCTTTGTCAATTTTTCAAAAAGTAACAACTTATAACATTTTCCTGACCACCCCGAGCCAATAGAAACCTGCCACATCATCAAAAGGATGCAAGGATGAATTTGACGGGAAAATGACACCCGTATGCCCATCAAAACATAAAAAATGTAGGAGATGCCCTAGAAATCGAAAAAAATTCACAAGGAGGGCAGATTTCTCGGTTTTAAATCAACTGAAGCATGATTTTACATTGTTTATGACCTGGGGAGCATGATTTTAACCTCAAATTACTCAGATTTGATCCACTTCAAGTTTTTCATGATTTGGAAAATGGAAAAAATGACACAACCTGTATAAGTGAAAAAATTAGGGCACAAATGGGGGGGGAACTTGGATTTTATTTCAACTTAGGGAAAAATAACCACATCATGAGCATCTTGAAGGCACTCAACTAGAAAAAATGAGTTACAGATCACCCACTCGAGCAAATAAAATGTTTTTTGACAAAAAATGGATATAGAAAATTAGGGCAAAGTGTGAAAACTCAGAAATTGCACCAACAAGGAACACAACCATAAACAAAATAGGAAAAAAAAAACCAAAAATGGGTCCCAAAAAGATGAGTTAAATAGGATTAACTCTTACATAGCATGATCTGGACCCCAGAGAGGACAAAAAAGACCTAAAAGCAACAAGACACCATAGTTCACCAGTAGTCCGCATACAGTTCAGAGAACAAAAACCTCTGCAATAAGTAAAAACCACTAGAGGCCCCAGGCCAGCAGCAGCTGTCCTAGAAACTAGTACCACCTACTCCTCCTCTGAGCTACTTATGCGAAGGTTGAATCTCCTCCTTTTCTTTTCCCCTTCGATCCCCTCCACTCTATCAAGCAGAAATTTAACCTGAATCTCCACCTCCTTCATTCTGTATTTTATCTAGACCTGATCTGTGACCATCTTCTTCGAAATGTTGATGATATTCAGAATGGATTCCCTTTGCCCCTCGTTCGTTTCCTCCATGGCTTTTAGGACCCCTTCTAAATACAACATCTTCCTGCTCCATTCTTAAAAAACAATGGGGTCTCCCACACATTCATTCTTCCTCAAAGCACTAGCCTCCCCAACACCACCCTCATTTTTGTCTTTATCTTTCTCATTCCCCCGGAGGATACCCTTACCCGCTTTCATTTTAGTTATACACTCCACAAGAGTAATATCATCTTTCTCAGATTGCTCCTCCAGGGCCATTGTCAACCAAAAGAAGAATCAAGCCCTCATGGAGGGGTAGCTCAACTTTCCCCATTCTGGAAAGCCATCAATGAATTCAAAAGAGAGGTGGCAAGAAAAAAGGGAATACCAACCATAAACTTGTGACGGAACATGTTGAGGAAGGTCATGTGATGGGTATATATTTTTCTATACTTACCCTCTAGCGTAATATATTTCATAACTCTAAGGCAAACATGCTTACAAACCACAGGATTGCACGAATGCGCAATACCATCCGTGAAGAAGTAACATGTCTCCTTGCCAACGAAAAATCGATCAATCTCGAGGTCTCTACGGGTTCTTTCCTTGTAGATATTTAACCCTTCCGTCTTCATATCAGTCACCCTGGCAATATTGGACTCCGAGACCTCAAACTCCACAGTGTGGATAGTAAAAACCCCCTCTTTGCAGGCTTTGTTGAAGTCCTTTAACAAATTTGGGTCGTGACCATGTAATTTAGCAATATAATTGCTAAATCCTCCAACTTTAATCTTGTTCCAGAGATCCTAGTTACTCTCCTCCATGTTCTGACTGGCGAGTACACTCGAATCCTGTCTCCACCCATCTACACGTTGCCAAAGTTTTCGTCCCAAAAAAATATTTCCATAACCAACAAGATGTTTTCCCTATCAAAGGTCGAACAAAAATAATGATTTTTGTAAAAGCTAATATGGTACCTGGAATACTTAACCCCGCTCGTGCTAGCATCATTTATCCTAGCGCCTTCTATCCTTAATGATTTCATCATTAATATTAGGAGGTAATCTCTCTTATTTGCACCAAATTTTATACTCATTACTAATTACTCCCACATTGGCCATCTTTTCCACACATTTATTTCCCTACCTCAATGTATGATTGATAGATATCTTATCAAAATAATTTAGCAATTCCTTGATATCTTGAATGATGTTTTTTAATGACCAATTGATATTACTCCTATTGAGGAGAGCATTTATAACAATTAAGGAGTCACCTTCAATCTGGATGTCCTTAAGGAATTTTTCCTTAGCAACCAAAATACCCCATAGGAGGGCTCTAGTTTCAGCCATGTTATTAGTTTGCTTTCCCAAGGGACCCGCATAGATGAACAACCAATCACCCTCACTATTCCTTAAGATAACCCCTCCCCTAGCTTGACCAGGATTCCCCTTTAAAGCCCCATCAAAATTGATCTTGATTGTATTTCCCATAGGTCTAATCCAGTAAACATTCTTACTAGGACTTTTGATCTTGACCGGACTATAGGAAAACTTATCTAGCACTTCCTGCTCCCATTTCAGGCAAGGATTTTTTGTTTTACCTTTAAACAGTTTGAGATTTTCCTTTATGACAGCTAGGATTTTCCTTTTAGCCACCACAATCAGAGGTTTTTGATCTCTAAAAACACTATCATTCCTTATTTTCCACAGGCCCCATAAGAGATGAGGCAGAGTAATCTTCCAGGCCCAGGCTAGATAAGGGAACCTAAAAGGCTCTCCCATTGAGTACAACAATCCTCCATATTCAAAGGCATAATCCATTGCATGTTGAAAAGTTCCAAAATCAGCGAGAAGACACCTTTAGAGAAAGGGAAATGTAAAAAAAGATGATTCACATTCTCTTCCCCTCTCCGACAAAGAGTGCACCTATTAGGGATCTGCATTCCTCTTTTTATAAGATTTTCAACTGACAAGATTCTATTTTGAACTGCCAGCCAATAAAAAATATTGATCTTAGGGATCAAGTCCTTGATCCATAACTTACCCCAATACTCTTTTTGAAAATATTTCTTGAAGTGTAAGCTATAGGCAGTTTTAACAGAATAGTTTCCAGAGTCGTCCTCTTTCCAAATGATGGAATCCTCCTTAGTTTGGAAGATGGGGATGTGGAATTCCCTGAGTTTCTTATTGATATCTTGAAAAGGTTTGATATCACCATCATAATCAGGAGGAGGGACTATGGTTTCCCATTGGACCTTATCATCATGACTCTAGAAATATCTTATCCATATTTTACCATTCTCCTCATAGAATTGAGCCACCTCCTTCCATATATCCTGATCTGCTAAAGGGGAATCTTCAATCCAACTATCCCACAAAAATTTGGTCATGTTCCCCTTTCCAATCTCCCATAAGGATCCCTTTGAGAGGATATATTTCAATTCCAACAGATAATTCCAGAAGAAGGATCCTCTAGGGAGATTTTCATGAAAGAAGAACGAGTCAATTCTGCCTAAATTCCATAGATATTTCTTTTTTATTATATCAATCCATAGTCCTTCCTCTCTAGCAATTCTCCAGCACACTTTAGCAACCAAATCTTTGTTCACGATAGGTATACTTTTAAAACCCAGACTGCCACACATCTTTGGCCTAGTGACCTTCTCCCAGGCCACCAGAGGGAATTTAAACTTTTCCAAGGCCCCAGCCCAGAGAAATCTCTTCTGAATTTTTTCCAGAGCGCCAATAATTTTGGCTGGGAGTTTAAAGAGAGACATAATGTAAATGGGGACACCTTGAAGAGAACTCATAAGGAGTTGAATCTTTCCAACTTGTGAGAGAAGGAGACCTTTCTAGGAGGAAAGTTTCTTGTTAACTCTTTCCAACAGGGCATTCCAAATAGAGATGTCAGGTCTTTTGTAGATAAGAGGCATTCCTAAGTAAGAGTCTGGAAAACACTTGATTTTGCAAACCCAGAATGCGAGCTAGCCTTAATTGGACTTGTTTATCCACATTAATAAAGTAAACAACACTTTTGAGAAAATTAACCATCTGCCCCGAGACCAACTCATAGTCCTTGAGAACAAGTTTGAAGTTTGTGGCTTCTTGGACAGAGGCCTTTCCCATCAGGAAGTTATCATCAAAAAATTGGTTGAGGTAGATCAGAGGGAGACCATTAGAAATCTTGATTCCCTAAATACTCCTAGAAAGCAAAGCCTGCTTGCAAATTCTACACAAAGATTCAACCATTATAACATAGAGGAAAGGAGATAGGGGGTCACCTTGTCTCAAGCCTCTACCAGCTTTGAAGAAGCCCTCTGGGCTGCCATTAACCAAGACCAAATAACTAGCAGTAGATATGTAGGTCATAATAATTCTAACCAGAGTATTATCAAAGCCCACTTTATTCAGGATGGCACCAAGGAAAGACCAAGTAATCTTGTCATAGGCCTTGTGCATATCTAACTTAAGGAACATAGCCGATCTATCAGAATTAACAATGGAGTGGATGGCTTCCTGAATCACCACAATACTGTCAGTAATCTGCCTACCCAGGACAAAAGCACCTTGATTTTCAAAGATAAAATGGGAGAGAACCAATCTGATTCTTCCAGCTAAGATTTTAGTCAAGATTTTATAACTCGTGTTACAAAGACTGACCAGTCTAAAATATTTGACTTCATTGGCCCCAAAAATTTTCAGAATAAGGACCAAGAAAGTATTATTAAGCTGGCTGAGAAGCTTCCCATTATTGAAGAAATATTGGACCATTTCAATGACTTCTTTCTTAATCAGCTCCCAAAATTTCTGGTAAAAGAAAGCCTGAAAACCATCAGAACCAGGCGACTTTTCAGGTTCCATATCAAAGACCACAAATCTGATTTCCTCCTAAGAAGGGATCCTTAAGAGCTTGTAATTTTCTTCAGGGGAGATGAATTTCTGGAATAGGTTCAGGATATTGTTTTGATTCTGCTCCTCAATCCCCTGACCTTGCTGAAAAATATCCTTGAAATAGTTTATGATGACTTGATTTATTTCCTTACTCTCTAAAAGGATCTCACCATTCTCATTCTTAATTTCATTTATCTTGAGGAGGTTTGTCTGGGAGGTGGTTGAGAAGTGGAAGAAATTGGTATTCCTGTCCCCCTCCCTAAGCCATTTCACCCTCGACTTCTGCTTCCAATAGACTTCTTCCTTAGCCAAGATGTCATGATACTCAACCAAAAGATTTTGTTCCTGCTCCTTTAGAACCGGATTAAGACCATCAAGATCTATAAGTTCCTCAATATTCCTTAAATCTTCAGCCACTCTACTTTTTTCCTGGAAAATATTACCAAAGACCTCTTTGTTCCACTTTTTGAGACAACCTTTGAGATGCTTTAATTTGTAACTGAGTCAGTAACTGGCCACCCCAAAGACCCTGATATTCCACCACTCTTGTATTCTATTGAAGAGGTCAGGGTGGTCTAACCAAATCTTTTCAAATCTGAAGGGTCTAGCTTTCTTGACTGGATTTAAACCTAGATTAAGGAGGATAGGATTATGATCAGAGCCAATTCTAGGGAGAGTCTTCAGAGAGTAAAGTTGATTGATCATACAGAGATGACTTACAACAAACCTATCAAGTTTGATTTGGATAAGCTTATGTCCCAACTCTCTTATTAGCCCAGGTGAACTTAGAACCTTCCAAATCTAAATCCACCAGACCATTATTGTTAAGGAAATCAGCAAGGTCCTCCATACTCTCAGTAAAGGAAGTGATGCCCCCTTTTTTTTCCCCCAGAGAAAGGGGGGTGTTGAAATCTCCTCCAATAATCCAGTCTTTATCTTTGAATAAATTCCTGAAATTAGAGAGATCTTGCCACAATTTTCTTCTCTCACTTACTAGATTAGGAGCATATATGTTGGAGACATACCAGGATTTCTTTGAGGTCAGATTCGTAAAGCACATTGCCACATGCCCTGGAACAACAAGTATAGGAATACCTTGCACAATGTTGGGATCCCAAAGCGTGACTACTCCTCCAGAGGCTCCCAACGAACTGACACCCTTCCCAATGACTATCTTTCCAAATAGACCTTCCCACTTCTTTAACTCTTTCCATACTCATTTTAGTTTCTTGAATCATGAAAATATCCGGTTTATTTTTCAATCTAAGATCCTTCACTATTCTATGTTTGCTGGGGTTATTCAACCCCCTAATGTTCTAGGAGAGAAGAATCATTTAACATTTCTTATTACGAGGGAACAAATTCCCCAGAGTTTTCTGAATACCTGCATCCACTTCCTTTCTTGAACTTGTCTCCCTTACTTCCTTATTACTTTTCCTGCCCTTTTGGCTAGAATCTTTACCAAAGTCAGCTCTTGAGATACTACGAGTGATGGGTTTGGATTTACTCATAGGTGTTTTTGGTGATCCTATCACCTCATAGGTGTCTAGCTACAAAATCTATTAGGATCCCAAACCCATTTGACATTGTTAAATCTTCTTCTTTTCTTTGTCCAAAGGAGCTCTATCCTATAGACAATACTTCATCCAACGATAATCCATCAGCAACTTGCAGAGCAAGTTTGTTTCCTTCCATGTCTTTGCTTTCCCTTGTCCTCAAAATCTTGGATTTCTTCTTCCAACACCTGACAACATAGGCTCATCATCCTTTTCTTTAGTTTCTTTATTGGTACTTATTTGTTATTGAGTACTAGTCCCCACTCCTTCCTCTCTGGTTTTGATAAGTAGATTCAAGGGCTCTACTTCAGGGTTTGTCTAGAGAACCTCTTGTTCCTTGATTTCAACAACCCTTCCATTCTTCCCAATCCTTTTTCATTCCTTCACCTCTTTTCTGGTCGCCATCTTTTGAGGCATGAATTTTACTTCAAACTTCTCATTTTTGAGATCTGGACAAGAGCGTTGTTCATGACCCACCAAATTGCAATTTTTACAAGTAAAGGGGGTAGGATCATAAACAAAATGCTGCACCCAATCACCCTCAGGGGTCATAAGCTTAATATTACTTTCCAAACATGAATCTTGACACATATTCACATAGAATCTGGCATGAGTGAGTCTAGTTTTTACTTTAGTTACTGGATCCAGAGCAATAGGTTTGCCCAAACTTTTCACAATACCAAAAAGGACCTCCAATTCCCAGAATTCTAATGGTAAGCCCGGTAGGTTGACCCATATTGGAAACTCTGTAACAGGATTCCCATAAGGATTGAAAGCCGGCTCCCATTTCTGAACAGTTATATGATATTTTCCAATGAACCATGGTCCTTCTGCCAAAATTTTTGCCACATGATCCTTACTAGGCAAAATAGCTAAGAAGTACCCATTAGCGTAAGCTAAGACCTCAATGGTGCCATTAGCCACCCAAAATCTCTTTGCCCAACCTCTAAAATAATCTATATTTGGTATAGAGCCCATACATTTTGCAAAGAGTGCCCCTTCCATGGAGACTTTTGTTCTAGCCAGAAAAGAGATAGGAATTTTGAGGGATAGATTACCTTTTTCTTTATCTAGTTCTATATTCTCCGAGACAACTAGATCCTGATTATTCCCCCCAAAATTTCTACCCATGTGCTTGGTCTCCCATCCTTTTCCCTATTTCCAATGGGCTCCACGATCACGTGATCCTTCACTAGGTTCTGCTCCCATTCTCCCTGCAGATTTGGCTCCAAACATTCCTGCTCACTTTCAAATTTTGAAAAATCCCGCTCCCGCTCCTGTTCTCGTTCCATCACATAGACTATAGATAGTATTAGGAATCTATTCATTTCAATACTTTTATTAATCATCTGATAGTGCTATAAAGGGGGATAGTAAATATAATGCCCCCTAATTATATGATGTGAAGAAGAATCAAGTAACATTGTCTAAAAGATCATCATTGTCATGGTCAAATCCAAATGGGGATGTGTTAGAGACTTGGTAAGCAATAATATTCAATTGATCATATAAGGATCCATTGTGGTGTAAATTATACATGCCCATTACATACTCTTCATCAGTGAAATGTGGTAATGGAAAACCATGTGCATACCAACGAGTAACATTTTGTGAATAGCCAAGAAATGAATCATTATAAACAAAAACATGGATGAAAGGAATGGGGAATGATATATTGATGTGATTATGATCCAGAGTGCCCCCAATGTAGCCAAGCCAAGAATGCCCAAGTGTGAATGAAGAATTGTGAGAAGTGCGTGCAAAAAATACTAATAGATGGAAAACACGGAGATGTTAAACAAAAATGATACAAACATAGCCATGATAGAGATGAGGCAAATTAGGTGGAGGTAGGAGATCATCGAGTGTGAATTCAAGATGATTAAAGCCATCATGTGTGTAAACTATATCAAAACTAGTTGGTTCGAACATAATGTGTGGCCAATAAGCATTATTAATGAATAAAGTTTATATAAAAAGAGGAAGCACAAATGTAGGGTTCCCATGAGAAGATGAGGAAGATGGAATGAAGTAAGATGTATGGACAAACCCTTGATAGAATACCATAGTAATATTAGTAGTAGGAGGGGGTGAGTATGATGTGAATGGGATGGTGTCTAATGCACAAGAAGTTCCTTTGAATGGAGGCAAGTTGTCTAGATAGTCCACAGGTTGCGGATCAACAACATGATGCATAATAGCGGTAGTGGGAATATGTAACACAATGATTGGATCAAGGTGGTAATATTAAAATGGGTTACAATAAATTACAATTGTATATTCAAATCCCTCATGTAGGAATTTAACACACCGGTGAACTATAGAAGGCACTAGTTGTAATTTCAAATCCCAATTATATATTCAAATCCCTCTCATGTATTCATTATCATCTCTCTAATCTCTTATTGTAATCTGGTCATATGTGCATAGTATTTGTATTGCATTTCATGGTCTATGTTAAACTGTAAAATGAATATCAAACATTCCTTTGGTGCATCACCCCGTCAGCTTAGGTTTATTTCCTTGCATCTCTTTAACCATGTCCCCTTGGAAAGATAGAGTAGATTTAGAATAGATCCTCTGCAATCTATTTGTATGCACCTGAATAGAGGAATATGAACTGGAATCAATCTATAGAGCTCTCTCAACTCGCAAGGTCCCACACCTTGAGAGATTCTCCATGTTGTGCAATCACACTGAGAGTCTCAACCCATCTGGTTACAGACATTCAGGGGTACTGTGATTCTGCACTAACAGTTTTGGCATGCCCGGTGGGACAAAAAGTCTTCATTTTATATTGCAGAAAGATTGATGTGCACTTGTTACAAGTTCTAGCTTTTAAGAAGCTTTGAAACTGCACATCTGGTGACTCAAAAAGGGACAACATCCATTGGTTTTAGTGGTCCAAGCTTACCAAGTTCATGAGAAGAATATAAACATGGTCAAGAACTAGAGAAGAAGGACTATTTTTCTATCTGCACTTGTCCCCAGACAAAAGAAAAAGGGGGGAGAAGAGCCTAGAGATATCCATCTCCACCAAACAGAACCTTGTCAACACCTCCTCCTAGTAGGCTATTCTTTTAATCAAGTAAGGGTTCTCAAATGATCAAGATGGCACAACCAAATCCTTATGTCAATTTCATTGGTAGCATCCCACTTGCTTTTAATGCACAAAATCTAGTCCCGAGTGGCAGCTTTAAAGAGCATCCCATATTTCATTGGGGGAGAACCAAACTTCTCTTGGAGACCATGTTCAAGACATTGCAAATGTTTGTGCAATCCATGAGATCAATAAGATGGAAATTGTAGTCAAGTTGCTAGCCTCTTCACTCAAGGGTAAAGCTTCACAATGGTTCAAGAGTCTAGTCAGTAGGCTCGATTCAAACCTAGGACCATCTGTGCAGAGCTCTTCATGACTAGTTTAGAGAAAAATGAGATAACCTATCCTTGTTGGAGCAACTGACAACAATCAAGAGAGATCCGAATGAGCAGTTGACAGATTTCAACCTTAGATTTCAAAGGACATTTGATAGGATTCCAGTGTCTGTAAAGCCCACAGAGGAAGGTGCCTTCTTATACTTTCTTAAAGCTCTAAATTATGATATTGCTTTAATGGTTCAATCAATGGGAGGCATAGCCTTACCTGTAGCCTATAACATATCTATAAGAGCTGAAAATTTTCTAATTCAGGATGGCAAGCTTTCTCCTAGCCCTCTCAT
This sequence comes from Taxus chinensis, assembly GCA_019776745.2. Classification (NCBI taxonomy): domain Eukaryota; kingdom Viridiplantae; phylum Streptophyta; class Pinopsida; order Cupressales; family Taxaceae; genus Taxus; species Taxus chinensis. The sequence continues at coordinate 719,807,920 of CM034154.1, forward strand.
GCATATATATCCAGAATTAGGAAACCCAAGCACTAGCCAGACACCCACATTGGCTCCTATACCTACTCATAGGAATCAAAGTTTAGATGAAGCCTCCACCCCATCCTCTAGTACCTCAAAAGAGCTTCAAGAAGTTATGAAACAAATTTATAACCTAGGGAATGAGTTAGTAACTATCAAGAGGCAACAAGCTCAGAGTTCTAGGCCATATCAACCTTAATCTCAATACCAGGGATAGACCCACATATCAGCAAAATAGGCCACCAGTTTAGGCTGCAAATCAGAATCAAAACCATGGAAAACCTCAAGCTGCTAGGCCTTTTAGGTCATATGATCCAAACACATCTTCAACGTCAAAGACATTGGTTCTAGCACAAAACAATATGGACCAAGAATATGATTGGTGTTTCCCATGAAATCAGCCTCATAACCAATCAATGTGCTTTAATGGTGCACTAAATCAGGCCTGATGGTGCAAACCATTGGTGTGTCATAAGTATCTAGCCAAGAAGAAAATCAATAGTAAGGAGTTTAGCAAGAGGCATCTCCAAAAAGTTTTTTTACGAATCCCATAGTGGGATATGTGAAGGCCACTTCGGTGGCCATGCAACTACTTGCAAAATACATCAGATGGGCTATTTCTATCCCACTTTGGAACATGACGTAGTAGAGTCTGTGCACAAGTGTCATAAATGCCAAGAGTACTCCCACAAGATTCACATGCCAGCACAAGATCTGCAACCAATCGTTTCCCCCATGGCCCTTTTCCACATGGGGGCCTAGATTTGATAGGGAAATTATCTCCCTCATCAATAGATGGCCATAAATTTATAATCACGGCCACAAAATATTTTACTAAATGGGTAGAGGCCATGCCTCTCACCACCATACTAGGTTCTGTAATCTCTAAGTTCATTCTGAATCAAATCATTTATAGGTACGGTGTCTCGCAAGTCATTATCTCAAACAATGACACATCCTTCAAGAATGATGAGGTCCGTGAGTTATGTAGAAAATTTAAGATAAACCATCACATGACCTCTCTTTATTACCCCCAAGCCAATGGACAGGATGAGGGCAAACAAACAAAACTTTAAATTCCATTCTCCTCAAAACAGTTAAGGAGAACAAATAAGATTGGCATTTAAAATTATACCCGGGCCTTGTGGGTCTATCAAATGTCAATAAGAACGCCAATAGGGGTAACTCCTTTCTTATTGGTATTCGGGGCAGAAGCAGTTCTCCCACTTGAGGTCAAAATATCCAGGTCTCCGCATCTTATTACAAGGGATCTTGGGAGAAGAAGCCTATAGAGAGGTATGCCTCTCTCAACTAGAAATCCTCGATGAAGCTAGTTAACACCGAACAATGGCACAAAGCCTATACTAACTGGATGTGCCGGAAATATAACAAGAAGGTTTACGAATGAGAAATATATGAGGGAGATCTAGTTCTGAGAATGGATAGCCAGATTTGACAAGAAGACTGGCGAAGGAAGAAAATTCCGGCCCAAGTGGTTGGGTCCATATCGAGTCATGAAGGACTACGGAAATGGTGCGTATCTCTTATGTACACTAGAAGGTGAGGAATTCAATGAAACTGTCAATTCCTTACATATCAAATGGTTTCATGCATATGTCATCAGCATCATGATTTGTATAGTATGTTCATCTGCATTACATTAGCCATTTAGTCAGTACATTCTGTTAACTCATTTTTGTAAATTTTGTGGTCAACGAACTTATTCTTAAGAAATTTAGTACAAGATTCTAAAAATATTGGCAAAAAATTCAAATCATCTCTTCAAATAGTTTCAAAATCATCTAATCAATTCAACAGAAAAAATATTGACAAAAACCATACCAAGGCTTGCATACTTGTTCATACTCATTTTCTTCTACTAGGTTAAGTTGTTCTTACCTACGGTCTATTCTGGAAGCTTCTTGGTGTCACATCTATCCCCCTTGCATCTCTTTGAAATAAGGATACACCAAAATCACATATCAGAAATTTCAAGTTAAATTGAATCAAAAGTACTAAACAAATAAAATATTTTATTTTTACACACTTCTTTTCCCTACCAACCTTTGGTGTTGAGCCCATACCTCTTACTAGTGGCATGAGTTTGGGAAAGGAAAGAAGTGCCCTTACCTTCCTATGTCCCGCCTTCAGCGATAATCCCATGCTTCTTACTGGTAGCATAGGGAAAGGTGTAGTGGGGGTCCATTCATACAAATTAATGAATCTTAGTATTTTAAGATCAAGATAGAGTATATTGTGAGATGTGAAATCAAGCATCCAAGTTCCAAAGAGATTAAATCACCAAGACTATATTTTTTCAACCAAGTTGCCATCTATGGGTCTAAGTCTAGATAAATTGGAAAGTAAGTCACACTTTCAATCATGTAGAAAATTTTGAGTGTAGTAGGTATGTGGGGTAAAAATTTGGTTTCTGTCAATACTTTGTGTTTTCCTCATCACTTATCACTCAATAAATTCACAGAATTTGTGCCTTTCCCAACTCTCAGTGTTGAGCCCTTGCATCTTAATAGTTATGTGGAGTTAGGAACAAGGAAAAAATTCATTTCATTATCACTACATATGTATCACATCTTGCCAAAACAAGAAGAAGAAATGAACATTGCTAAAAGGAAGCTAAAAGTTTAGTACCATAGTATGTTTACATTATCATATATTAGCATTACAAAAACAAACAAAAATAAAACATTCTGTTAAGCATTTGTCATCACTTATCATCCACTGCATACATTCTGAAAAGCATATAGAATCAAATATTCTAAAAACATATAGTGTATACATGAGAAATGAACCACAAAACTCTGGATATAAAGAAGATCTGAATCCAAAAAAGAGATGTATATGTGTAAAGGAATCATGTTTTATATAAAATAAAATCATGCACTAGGCATGGAAAAAACACTCAATGAGCCTAAAAAATACAAAAAAAAATCATATAAATATCTGACAAAATCAATACAAAAAGATCAAGTGGCCTCTCAGGCCCTATGGGACCCCTCAGATGGCACACGATCATGCCCACGGCTCTTGCTATGGCTACAATGCTGAGAATGCACTAAATGGTGGGAGTTCTCATGGTGGCGACTGCTGAATGTAGTCTCACTGCGGGAACAACTGTGCCTCATCACTCTCTCAGAAGCCTCATACTTTGCAACCCAAGTACGAAGATCCACCCAGGCCTCTGCCACCTTCCAGAAAGGTGCAAACACATCAGAGTGTCTACCAGCTGCTAAAGGATTTCCTACATCCTCAGTGAGCTGAGCCCAAGTCTTCCCCAAAGAGATCAATAGGGTATCTGTGCACACCTGACGAATCAGATCTCGCCACCCCTATGCACAGTCATTGAAAATAAGAAGTGAAAACAACAAGTTAGAAAATCACCAAAAACAATCCAAAACTAAACAAAATAACAAAAAAAAATATCAACTAAAATTTCTAACTAACAAGGTCGAGAGAAGAGTGCTAACTTACATAGATATCTGGGCATTTAGGTAGGATATCTACGGTTAGCACCTGTTATTGATGCTATTGCTAACTGCGGAGCCTCCCCCAAGCTTGGAATGAAATGATGTCCTACCATGGACTCGTCATCTCCCCTCACTACCCTGAGAAGGAAACTCCTCTGAGACCTAGGTCTCCTTCTCTGCACTCACCTCTACCCTATCCTCCCTTAAGATATCATGAGTTTCATACCACTTAGAATCACTATCATCCTCTTGGGCTACCCCACCAGCCTCACCTCCAACCCCCTCTCCCATCATCTCCTCCTTAGTCTCCCCTCCCGTGAAATCCTGAGAGTCTAAGTCCACATCAATGGGTTCATCCTCCTCCCCACTAAAAGTAGGAGCATCCCTGATCTAATGTAAGGGTGCTCAAGGAGCACCAGCTTCTTATTGGGCATGAACCACTCGTCTAACTACAATAGGTACTCCAGGAGTAAATGTGGTCCAACCTCGATCTCCTCTAGGACCTCCCCAAGCCTCATGAATAGTCTTATACACAGGCCCCACTAGAGGAAGCGTATCAATATAAGGGAGACTGAACTACTGAGGGACTCGATCAAAAGAGTGGATCTCCATTCTCCCTATCCTATCCACCAAATGACCTGTGGTAGAGCAAGAAACCAATGTAGTCACCTCCTATCCCCACAATCCTACCATATCCTGATAAGGAGTAGCCTCCATATCTACAGTATTTAGTGAAGCCACTAGCTAGTGTGGCATCCTAAGCATTGAAGTACCTATCCACCTAGCTTCCCTGACAGCCCCTGAGTCCTCTACTAACAAACCCCTCTAATAATGAATGATATGCTCATACACCCAACTCATACCTAGAGTAGGGTGACTCAAAGACTTCCCTTGTAATTTGACCACCTTATAAAAATCATGGTAAGTGCTCCTAAGAATATCTACTCCCCAAGCATAAATACGACCATGGGCCTTAATCTACGCAATCATGAGAGCCCATCAGTATAACAAAGTGTCTCCTCACTTATCCCTAATCAACCATGAGGCCAAGATACCCATGATGGCCTTACGGAGGGTGGAGATAGGAGAAGTAGCAATATATAGAACCTTCACCCCCTTCTGTGAACTAAAGGAGATAAAAACATCTCCCATATAAGTAGCCCACTGAATCATCTGAGATCTAGATCTTGCTGTCTTAAGAGACAACCACCTCCTAAGAATTAGAACCCCCAGTATACGATAAGTGTCCTCCAAGGTGATAGTCCACTCACCCCTAACACCTAGAAAGTATTCCGGTCTACATCCCATTATGAGAATAAGTCACATAATATGTAACTAGTAGGAGCAATATGAGGAACATGTGAAATCCTCAAAATAATGGCCCTCTGAAGAGTGTCTTGCTCTGTTTGGGTCAGTATGTCTAAAAATTCCAAGAGCTAATCACACTCCCGCTCTCTGTTGCACCAAATTTACTCCTCCTTATGCATCCACCAAGGACAGAGAAAAAGAGAAATTTAGAAACATAATTGATAGATAAGCTCATAAAAACATAGCAAATTACCAAAAAAAACCAAAAAATTTACTTTTATGGCTATTTTTTGCTTTCTGTCCAGAACCGCCGCCCTGTGTAGAGTGGCGTGTTAGGTTGTGGAGCCTATTTTCATGTGAGAAAGTGTTAAAGACTGTACACTAAGAGTAATATACACTTTCCATAGTTGTCTAGCCGGGGTTCGGGGGCACAACCCCCAAATTTTTTTTTGGCCTTAAAACGTGCCCGATATATCGGGAAACCCACTTTTCTCATATGGACAAGATTTTTGACCCATAGGTTTATGGGGTGGTTTTGGACCATGGTTTTAATACCCACAGTTTTGTAAAAATGCTTAAGCAATTGTCTACTTATATGGTTTTATACATATGGTAGGGATTATGTAACATTACAGATGTGTTTTGAATTTAGGTGTGAATTCAATAGAGTTTTTTGAGCATAGCTCCAAACAGATCTAGGTATTGTATTGAGAGAGTGGTGGCTTGTAATAAAATATATGCAATTGATTCTTGGTGGACGTAGCCAAAAGTGGGTGAACCATGTTAAATACTGTCTCTTTGTGTTGTGTTATTTTATTCTGCACTTTTATTTAAGATCTGTAATATTTTCTGCATATTAGTTTCTACTGTTGCAATTTTGTGAGGGATTATTCTACATATTTTATCCCTTATTTCCTAACATGGTAGTTCCGTGATTTCCACCTTCTAAGGGTGGCGGTCCTGTGACCACCACCATCATAGGGCGGTGGTCCCATGACTACCGCTCTATGTAGGGTGGTGGTCATGTGTCGATTCGACGTATGGATCTAATGCCCTAAAACACTTAGAAAATGTAAAAATACACCTGTTAGTGTGAAATCACAACACCCCCAAATGAGTTACGGATATGATTTTCTAAGGTAGAATCATTTGGTGTGATTTTCATAACATTAGATCATTCCCCAAGCTATGGGAATTACAAATGGGAATGATACTCCAGAGAAGATTGGTTCCTCTTCCTAAACTACCTGCCACAAGCTACTCCATTGCAGAAAAACTAAATCTAACCTAATCTAACCATTGTAAGGAACCAAGGAGAGAGAAAGAGGGAAAAAATAGAGCCCACACTAAAGCAATGATACACCAGCAAAGGAAGTGAGATATTTTATTGAGGGAGAAATAAACAAAAAAATGGAGATGAGGGAGGTCAGACAGAAGTGATACGGCCTAGATCTACAAATCATCCATTAAACTTCATGAAACACAACATCCTGCACCTGCAAATGTGAAATACATGCACAAAAAACCAAAACTGAAAGGGAGAGGCACGAAGAAACAACAAAAAGATGCAAGGGATTAAAGAACACCATAAAAACACATTTTCTATTACTCTAGAAGGTGCACAGACCATTACATTTCTAGAATAGAGGTAAAAATACATTTTCCAGGCGTGGGAGAAGGTTCGCTGCTCAAAAATGGTGTCGAGAAAAAAATTTGACAGAGTTTCTCTATGCCCAGAATGTCTCTCCTTCTCAAACAAGAAGTGTTACAATATATATAAAAAGAAAAGAGAGAGAAGAGGGAAAAGTGGAATCCTGTTTTAACCACCCTGGGATATGCATCGAATCCCACTTTGAAAGTTCAACCACCGAATATCAATACCTTCTACAAATCTACCCACAATATGTTGCTTTTGATTCCCAGCGGATCGAATCGAATCGGATCTGGTAGTTGAAGAGATTGGATTTTGCGTTAATGTCCTAGAAGACTCTTCTTCATTTTTCACCTACTAGGTCCACGCGGTAGCTTGACACTTGTTCAGGCTTCCCTTTTGATATGGGACACGTGGAAACCAGATTAGAGAAAAAATTGGTTTTGCGGGTCCGTAACTTACCTTTTCCCCCTTTTTGTGAAATGTAAAACTCAGAAAACTCCCATGGACTGGAAGCTACACTTGGACACATGGCACTCTTTGGTTAGCTGAGGAGATGTGCTTCCATCTTTTCCTCTGTGCCCTTTTTGATAAAAGGAAAAATTTCACCTTTTCCTCCGACTCCCTATTTTGGCTTTGACTCAGGTTCAAATGCTGACCTCTCCCCCCCTTTTTTTATTTTAGAGCCTACTCGAGTCTGTTAAATAGATTTAAGACATGGATTCACACAACAGAGACATTTCTTCTCTTTCTTCTCACACAGGGTAATGGCCGATCCAATATTTTTCCCGGGGGGTGAAATATGGATAATAATTTGGAGACTCACGGGGAAATGTACCTGCTATATGAAGAGACCAGTGGCCTTGAAGCATTCATTGGGCATGGAGTCTACCTGGTAAAAATGAAATTGATCTGAAATTTTGAAGATCTGATCCCTGAGCCACTTGGAAACCCACTAAACTTGGAGTTGAACTTCACCAAAAGCCAACTTAAATGGACTGTGCAAGAGCAATACAACAACACCAAAAACTATGTACAAACTAAAAAGCATACATGCTCCAAATGGAACATGCAGAGTGTGCAAAATCACTTCTTCTACTAAAAAACAACCTACCTATACTACTCTAACCAAGAGCAAAGGGAGCTCAAACAAAGCCTGTAACTGGCAAGGAGAAATAGCTTCCCTTCCTAAAAAATTGCAGCCATACAACTGATTTGGCACTAAACATGGCTTGTTGGATGAGTGAAAAACTAAATACAAGATGATCTTCCACCCAAATCACCAAAGTATCAGCTGGAGACAAATCAAATACCTCTTTTAGTTTCTCTGCATTTGGATTGAAGAGGTATGACAGCTGATCCTTGGTGCTTTGTAGCTCATCCTCATGCCCTGAAATGGACATGACTGGTTTTGGTTTCTCCTTTGGCTCCAGTGAAGCCCAGTACCTGATTGGGCATGGTCTGATCCTTTAGATGTGCCCACTTCTCTAAAATTCAACTCCAAAAATGGAGTCTTCTTATGGAATTTCTTGAGTGGATGGTGTGAGAGAGATGATGACATCCTCCTGCCTTTTCTCTTCCTCATCCTTTGAAGAACATGGAAGATCAAGATCTTCTAACCTTGGTTCTAGAGGGCCATTATGGAATCCAGGTTATTACACTTGGATGTTCTCCTTCATGGCAGCAGGTTCGTGTGCTTGGAAGGTTGAAGATGGAGGAAAAAATGATGTTATCTCCTCAGGCCCCTCTTCATTAAAGCAATCTTCCAAGTCTGACAGGAAAACTGCCTCCTCGTTTTCCTATTGCATGTGCTCTACCTCCTCCATGGTGCCTTCCTAATATGCAACTTGATCACCATGGCTCCCTTCACTCTCAAACACAAAGTTTGAAAGATCAAACTCTTCTTCAACATCAAAGCTTGAAGGGGATGAAGTGGGAGGAAGAAATGAAGGTTCTTTTGTAGCCTGCTCCACATGTGGGGCCTCTGAAACTATATGGTCCTCCTCCTCTGCCACAAATTCAAACTCATCCACCACTAGCTCTTTGAATTTGACCTCCTCTATTGGCTTGACCATCAAGGGGATCTTTGTAGACCCAAATCTAGCAGCCCAACTCATCAGATTGTTGGTTATTTATTTTCTATTGGAATCCTCTTCTTACTGTCCTTGACTAGATTCTTGAGTATCTTCCCAACATGGCCTTGGGAAAGCAAGCAGAGTGGTAGGTTGGGGTTCAACCAACTTTGCAATTATTTGTGGTGGGGAGAGAGGTGGAACTTCTTGTTTGTTTGGAGGGGATGACTGTTTGGAAGGGAAAAGAGGATAAAAACTGAAATGGGATGGAAGACTAGAGGATGGAGAAATGGATTTCACACTTGGGGTAGCATACAATGGGAAGCTTGGAAATTGAAGCTCAAATTGAGATGGTGTTGCTTGAGGAGTGGAGAGAAAATTACCAGATAATGGTGTAGGATTTACCCTTTGACAAGGCTTCCTGACACCAAATTCATAGGCCTCGAGCTCCTCAGTCCATTGTGCAAGCTGGGGTAACATTTAAACCATGAAGTCTAGCTTCTCCTGAGGGTTGTAATGTCTTGGAAAAGGTCCTTCCCATGGACAAGGTGCCCTGCAATCAATCTCAAATGCCTTCATTCATGCTATGGCCCTAGACTGCACCATGTCAACCTCCATATTTTGAATTTTCTCTAATAAACCAACATTCTCCACATAACTGTCACCATTGTATGCGCCCCTTTATTCTTGATAAGCTCCATGGCCAAATTGACTTTGAATTTACTCAAATGGGTAAGCATAGTGGTCCTTGATTCAATCATAATGCTGATTTGGAGGCGTTGGGAAATGCATTGGAGGTGGATTGCATTGTTGTAAGTGTGAGTTCCATGAAGGGAATGAAGTCATGATTGCACAACCTCATGGAATGGGAGAAAATGAAAGAGATGGAAGAAGAAAATGGATGAAATGAGTGGAAAAGGTCTGAAACTCAGAGAATGGGTTTTTGACCAAATGGAGTCACCAGATGTTCTTTGAATGTGCCTCTAAAGGCTGAAATCTTCACCAAGAGCACATCGAACCTGATGAAGTGAAGTGGTAAGGTGGTTCAGACCTATCCTGCCGGGCATGCCAAAATTGTTAGTGTGAAATCACAACACCCCCATTTGAGTTATGGATATGCTTTTCTAAGGTAGGGTCATTTGGTGTGATTTACATAACATTGGATCATTCCCCAAGCTGTGGGACTTGCAAATGGTAATTATCCTCTAGAGAAGACTGGTTCCTCTTCCTAAACTACTTTCCATGAGCTACTCTAGTGCAAGAAAACTAAATCTAACCTAATCTAACCATTCCAAGGAACCAAGGAGAGAGAAAGAGGGAAAAAATAGAGCCTACACTAAAGCGGTAATACACCAACAAAGGAAGTGAGATATTCTATTGAGGGAGAAAGAAACAGAAAAAATGGAGATGAGGGAGATCAGAAAGAAGTGACACAACCTAGATCTGCAAATCATCCATTAAACTCCATGAAACACAACATCCTACACTTGCAAATGTGAAATACATCCACAGAAAACCAAGACTGAAAGGGAGAGGCAAAAAGAAACAACAAAATGATGCAAGGGGTTAAAGAACACCACAAAAACATGTTTTTTTATTTCTCTAGAAGGTGCATAGACCATTACATTTCTGTAATAGAGGCAAAAATACATTTTCCAGGCATGGGAGAGGTTTGTTACTCAAAAATGGCATCAAGAAAATTTTTTGACAGAGTTTCTCTATGCCCATAATGTCTCTCCTTCTCAAACGAGAAGTGTTACTTTATATATAGAATGAAAAGAGAGAGAAGAGGGAAAATTTGAATCCTATTTCAACCACCCCGGGATATGCATCGAATCCTGCTTCAAAATTTCAACCACTTAATATCAATTCCTTCTTCAAATCCACCCACAATATGTTACTTCTGGTTCCTAGTGGATCAAATCGAATCAGATCTGGTAGTTGAAGAGATTGGATTCTACGTTTATGGCCTTCAAGACTCTTCTTCATTTTTCACCTACTAAGGCCACACGACAACTTGACAATCATTTGTTCTTCCCTTTTGATATGGGACATGTGGCAGCCATATTAGATCAAAAATTGTGTTTGCGGGTCCGTAATTTTACCTTTCCCCCTTTTCACGAAACACAAAACTCAGAAAACTCCCACGGCCCAGAAGCTACGCTTGGACACGTGGCACTCTTTGGTTGGCTGAGGAGATGCACTTCCATCTTTTCCTTTGTGCCCTTTTTGAAAAAAGGAAAATTTTCAACTTTTCCTCCAACTCCCCATTTTGGCTTTGAATCAGGCTCAAACACTGACCTTTCCCCCCCTTTTTTATTTTAGAGACTACTTGAGTCTGTCAAATAGATTTAAGACACTGATTCACATGACAAAGCCGTTTCTTCTCTTTCTTCTGGCACAGGGTCGTGGACGATCCAATATTTTCCCTGGGGGTGAAATATGGATAAGAACACCATTTTGAGCAAAATAAAATCCCACCCTATGCGCACCCCCCTAGAGACTCATTTAACACTAAGATTTTCAAAAATAACCCCCCAAGACAAATATTTCAACATTGCTATATTTTAGGTTTAAAAACAATAAATTGAGAAAAACTAACCTAAGACTTCACGGGTCGATCTCCTGCTCTCGGAGGCATAATCATGATCTCAAATGAACGTTTTGACTGCACTCTTGTCGAAAATGGTTACTGTGGGCCTCAGAGCTAAAAAATTACCAAATCGATATGCACAAATGAATAGGAAAATGAGCTTGTTATATATATATATATATATATATATATATATATATAATATTCTAACCTTGTTTTGAATGTTCTTTCACATAGTTGGAGTTCCAAATGAGGTAAGTTCTTATCCCCGCGCAAATGGTAAGTCCACATTTCATTTTAATTTAGTATTTATTTTTCTATTTCTTTTATCTATCTACACTTGAGTCCTCTTTTCGTTTTACAGATAACAGGAGTTTGGATGGTGACATTGTGACACACGGGCGTGTCAAGTATAGATTCTAACTCCCAATTTCAGCTATGACATACTCGGATCCTACTTTTTATGCCCCATTCATGGCTAAAACACTTCTCTGAGGTGGAAATATGTACGCACCCAAAATTTTATGTGCTACATTATCAGAAAGAGGTTATGGAAACCCTAATGATGATTCAGATCTCTTCAAAAGGTGTTCAGAATCTAGAGAGCACGCTTTAAGTGTATATATTTGCATCATAAAATGCCTTACTTGTCCTCTGCATGCTTTTTTTTAGCTTTTATCCTCTTTTCCTTGCATTTCAGTCTTTAGTGTCAGGACCACTGCCTAGGACAAGGCGACGGTCCTGAAACCGCTGCCCTGCTCTAGGCGGCGGTCCTGTCCGCATTTTCCAAAACTTTCTAATGCACTCGTCAATGTGAAAAATCAAGTTGCACTTGTAATTCTCAACCACTCTTGCTTTCATTAAAGTTTTAACCACCTTGTAAATAATAATTTATTTATTTTAATAGGTATTAGAGTTCAATTTGATCTTACCTTCTAGTAAATAAAAATGCTATAAATACCAAGCTTGTTTACAAGAAAATGGCCCCTCTCTCTATAATTTATCGTTTAGTGTGTTTGAAAGCTCCTCAACAAGTCTTAACAGGTATAGATTTTGTATAAGTTCTCAACCTCTCAGTTCAAGGCTCCTTTCCTTCTTTCTTATTTAGAGATCACTTGATCTCTCTAATTTAATCTTATTCCATTATTGTTCTCAAAACAAATAGCTTAGCATAAAATAGTTTCAGTTCTAGATTAAAGTCAATTTGATAATTTTGATTCTTCTTAGAGTTATAGGTCATTGTTTCGATCACAGGAAGTATAGATCCTAGAGTTTTCGATGTATTTGTGTTGTATCCCTGCAACAATCCTGCTACGAATTGCATAGCCAAGCTCTGTTCTCTTGCACTATCCCTCTCTTACTTGCATTCCGTTCAGTTTACATCCAAGTTGCCACTATTTGAATATCTTCTCCTACTGCCGCTGTCACATTCCCACTTTTCTGGATTCATGAGAACACATAGGAAGTAAGAGATCACATTGAGGGGACAATCTACAATACAACTAGATTTTCCTCTGTTCTATAAACTCTAGGTTTGAATTGTCAAAGTTTTAGTTACAATATATCAAATAGAGTAGTGAATCATTTCATTTCAGTTAAGATCACTTTCAACATTACCAGGGAAGTTTTGGGGAATGATAGCTTCTGAGAATATATGATTTGTTCCTCACTTTTGAGGTAAGATTGAATGTCTTTCAATTAAATTAGTTAGTTGTTTATATTCAAGATCAATTCACAAGTGCACAGAAAAATAGCTACATCTGGCTACCTTGTTTGTTATAGTTCTGTTATTAGATTAATTTCTCGTTATCTAAATTTATTAGATTAGTTCCTCTTTAATTTCATTCAAATTCATGTCTTTGAAAATATAAAAAGAAAAGGCATAGTGTAGATTTATTTTCACAATTAGTTTACTTCATTCAGTTAAGTTTGGTTATTTATTGCATGACAATTATGGGACCTAGAAAGCCTAGGGATTACATATTCAAACCAGTAATACCTCAGCTGAATCTCTTCACAACGTTAACAAATATAGATCAAGGTCTTAGAATTTATGTCTTCCAAATAACAAACCCACAAAAAATCGGTGAGCAAGTGAGAGAATTAAACATCGAAGATGACAAAGCATATGAATTCTGGTTAAATCAACCCAACTATAGATTACCTTGATAGGATATCCACATGACCATACAAGAACCTGAAAGAAAGAAAACATTTGGTTGTGATCCATTAGTTCTACAGCCAGACGCAGGAGACCTTCTTATTGTTATAGACATAGGCTTACGCATACAAGTTGCTAGAACACCCGTAAGGTACTCCGAGAAGATCGTACAACTCCTGGTATTAAACATAGAAGCTGAAAAATATTATGACTAATAGATATTCAGAAGAAGAGATTGATTCTTCACATGACCATAAAAGGTCCACAACAACCACAAATTTTACGGTTGTGATCCCTAGGTCCCACAACCCAACAGGCCTACTAATCAATTATACATTGACACCAATTTGTGTACACTCATATTTAGGTCCTCACCACTTCCGCCAGACATTATCACACAATCTTCCATGTTGAATGTAGCATTTGATCATGATAAGATTTTTTGGACTAGACCGAAGAATCACCCATAAAGTCTGACAGATTCATTATAGCTGACACCATCATTTTCATGACCTTGTCTTGAAATCTACATGAGGTGCTTGCAAGTCATTTTATACGCGTCCAAAAACCAATAAGTAGGATCTTAGCAGAGCTCAACATTTATTAGAGCCTCTGAGTGGCTATTATATCTGAACAATCAATTACACCTGATCCATAGGGATCCAAAATAACACTACATCATCAAAATTAGTCAACACAAAGAAAGAAAAACAATAAAACAGAGGTTCTATCTTTTAAGTAACAGGACCGCCACCCTGTGCAGGGTGGCAGTTAAAGAACTTCTACCCAGCTAGGGCGGCAGTCCTAGGACTACTGGTCTACATAGGGTAGCAATCCTTGCCATTACAGACAAAAAACAAAATTCAAAATGAACAACCTCTGAATTTGAAAGAATGTTCATTTCTCTTCTCCTTCATGACCTTTCCCATACTCTAATGCATGGGAGGACATGAGAAAGGCTATAAATACATGATTGTAGAAGTGTAGACAGATCAAAGATGAGAGAAAGTGAGCAAGAAGTCTTAGTGCTAGAAATTGTATTTTTTCAAAGAAAGGAGTTTTGAGATAGAGTAAGCAAGTAATTGAAAGGAAGTTTTGAGATATTATCTACTTCCATTTCCTACTTATTGTAAATTATGTACTTGTTGATTTGAATTGGCCAATAGAAGTGGGAAGAAAGAACAATTTCCCTTCCCGACTAGTTTTTCCTCCATTAGAGGTTTTCTAGGATAAAATTATTGGTGTTATGAGCTTATATTCTTTCCTTTACTACAATTATTGATTATAAGCACAACAATAATTCATTCAAAAGATATCTCTGTTATTTTCTAATAGAAAGTAAACATCAGTGATTAATTGTGATTTTTATGAATAATTCCAAATTTGAAGAGTTTACAGATCATTTTGGTATCAGAGCTAACAAGTATCCAGGGCTATGGTATTCATTCTTGAATTGTACGATAGTGACAAGATCTAAAGGTGAAGAAGCTTTACCTTGTGATCCAGAGATTTCTACAAAGAATTGGAAACAAAGAAATTGGGGAGAAATGCAGGAAGAGGACTTGGTTCGTAGAATCAAGATTTTGGAGACCATGATGGATAGGATGTTTAGAAGGCAAGAGGAACTTACAGATTTGCAAAAGATAGCATTTGTCAAACAAGAATCCATGGAATTGATGGTTTGAGGATTAGCTGAGAAATTTGGTATAGGGAAGAGCCACCATGAGGAAGCTTATGGAGAAGAGCATGAAGAAGAGACTTTGAACACAAGAGAAAAGGTAAAATTTGAGAATACTCCTTTTAAAGTTGAAATGAAAGTTGAGATTAAAAGATTTGAAGGACAAGTAGATGCAGAGTTTCTTGCTAAATGGTTGAAATAATTATAAGTCTATTTTAGCATCCATAATGTCACTAAGGCACAAATGATCACCTTTACACATCTCAAAATGGAGGGGACATACTCTAGTTTGGTGGGGAAACTCATCTACCTACTTATGAAAAGAAGAAGCGCCCTATTGTGAAGTCTTGGCAAGAATTTAAGGAGCTACTTAGAGCTAACTTCTATCTTATTGGCCATAAAACTGACCAAATGATTAAATCGTAGTATTTTAGACAAGGCAATGGTCAAAGTATGTAGGACTATACTACGGAGTTTTGGAGGCAAGCCATGTTGCTAAACATGGATTTGGAGGATGAGGATATTCTGACCAAGTACTTGGGAGGACTTCACACTCACCTTCAAAGAAAAGTCATCTCCATAAAGCCCAATGATCTCAATGAAGCATGTGTATAGGCATACTACATAGATGATGAGAAAAAGCAAGGAGAAGCAAAACCGAGCATAAAGCAATCGACAAATCAGCAGAAATAGGATTATGGGCAAACAAGTAACAAGGGTAAGTGGAAAGGGAAAGGTTAACAAGCTACAACTACTTTAAATACTTGTAAAGATCCCAAGAATTTTTGTAAGAATTGTGATATCAATGGTCATACTGACACTACATGTTGGAAGTTGCATCCAGAGTTACATTCGAAAACACTTAGTTGAACTTACACAAAGAGTCCATGGAAGAATGGCACAGGAGAAAAAGCGTGAAGGTATAGGAAGGTGTCACGCACGGAGGTGTAGAGTAAGACTCTCAAGGACTTAGCTGATTTTGGAGATCAGGTCTATTCTTAGAGATTGAGCGTGTGGAGTACACAAAGTGATGCTGATATTTGCATGCCACTCTTCATGGAGATTTTGGAAGGACATGTCAACTCACTCTTGCATGACATAAGTTAAGAATAGATCCATCACTTCAGTTAACTATCAACAATCTATAGATAACATACTTGCATGTATGGCTATAATTGTAAAAAAGGTGCGTGGCTGTTATTAGCATGCGACCTATTTCTGGTAGAGTTAAGTGGTGAAGGGTTAGTTCCCCACCCTATATATATATGTAATGAATTACTTAGAGAATAGAGAGACATACATAGAGATACGGATGGAACCACATGTTTGGAGGAATGGAAAAACATGAGTACATGCGACTGGGTAATTGTAACAGATCCATGCGCGCATGCCTGGTATTGTATGAAGTTACTGTATTGTTGGTTCAATGAATAGATAAAGGAAATTGGCCGAACAAAGTGTGTGATGTGTTTTATCAATGCATGTTATTACTTTCATGATGATTTACCTTTAGTGCTTATAGATCTGGTTGGATATAAATGGTGAATGGATGGATTAGTTCCTAAAATATATGTTTACTATTTTATCATACCACCATTCTGCTACTGCAACTATTAAGAGGGACCTGGTACCTTTGCACGCTTCGGGTGAGCGCTCAGCCTAGGCTGAGTGATGTGCCAGCGTGACTAGGTGTTAACTAACAATTCTAGGCTGCATCATTGGTTCCATTTTTGGGACCTCTTTTTCAGTTGTTTCAGAATGGTTCGTACGATGAAGACATATCGGCTAACCTTGGCAAGTGTTGAAGAATGGATTCATGATCTGGAGGAAGAATACACACGGAGGTTTGACACTGGATCTGGATTTAGCACACGTACTTGGGTAGAGCAGAATCTATATGACAAGTTTATACGAAAGCTTCTTTGTTATCTTTCCAGTAGAATTGTATGAATGGTTGACTGCGTATGCATCTAAGTGGAATTGGAGGTATCGCACGCTTGTTTGGACACAGGAGGAATTTCAAACACTATATGATGCTGACCTAAGTTGGACTCATGCGGTAGATACCTAGTTTCATGGTGTCCTAAACAGCTATATCTTGGAGTATTCAATTTTGACTTATTCGTGCCTGGAGGTAGCAGAGTTCTAGTTTCTATGGTATCCTAGAGGGACATATTTGCAAGGTATTCCATTGGCAATCAAAATACTAATGGTAACATTGAACTTGGAAGCTAAACCCATGGAAGGCTAAAGAATCTCCACGTGCGGGGGCAGGAATAGGATTGGTGAAAGATGGCAGACCTAGCGGTAGCATGGTAGAGGGAAGAAAGGCAGCTGAAGTATGATGAGGTACGTGAGAGGGAATTATGCAAGAGGCAAGAAATTACAGAACAGATGGTGTTGTGGAGAGAGATGGCTCGTGAAGGATTTGAGGCTCATGGGGAGGAAGAAGAGCAAGAGCATCAGGAACTCCCCCATCTAGGGAAGCATGACAGATAACCCTCTTTGGCCTCACATGAAAGTGTGCCAGTAGATATGACCTGGGCCATGGGCGTGCATCTAAGCCAACCTGTTGACCTAGCCCTTGCGCTTGGTTTTCCAGTATCTAGTACAACAGGTAAAAGTAGTTTTAATTCAGGAAGTAAAAGCACATAAATAGGTCAGACAACAAGTACACCAATGGCAACATAGATAGCTTCGTTATTCTTTGGGGGTGTGTTATGAGGCTCATCATCTACACAGAATATGAGTGCGTTGAGTGTGGGCATCACCTCTAGAGCTGGGACCACTTCCCAGACTATAGGGGTCTAGTATAGTACCACTGTTGGGGCACAGGGGAGTGCATCCATGGGCCCTATTCCAAATTTTGGAGGAGGATCAGGTGGTATGGGTAGTTCTAGTTCTGGTGGTTTGGGTGGTATTGGAGGAAGAGGAAACCAAGGAGGTTCTGGGTCGGGTGGTCAAGGCCCATAACAACCCCAGAACATTTATATGGAGATGTCCCTTCATCTCCTAGAATATAGAGGTATCGAGGATGCTGCTGAACATGTTCATATGTGTGAAATATTGTGGCGCGTAAAAGGTATTACGGCCCCTGAATGCAAGGAAAGTCAATTTGCTACTACATTGCAGGTGCGCGTGCACAAGCTGGTATAGGAAGTTTGACCCCAATCAAACTTGTATTGACTATGCAGCATTGAAAGATGCTTTCTTAAAAGAGTTCCACATCCCAGAGTTTGAGCAGAAGAGTATAAGCGCACTCAAGGATATAAAGCAAGGCACTACTGAAAGTGTACATGAGTATGATGCACGATTTAAAACACTTCTATCCAAACTCTCTTATGACATTCATGTAAGTCAGCATGCACAATGGTTTGTCAGGGGACTGATTACCCCATTTCGAAGAGCACTGTCGCATAAGACTTATACCGATCCACGTGAAGCATTGGAAGCTGCTTTATGTGCTGAAGCAGTTGGGAGTATTGACACTAGAGTTAGTCCATTTTTGGAAGCTCAGATAGCGGCTATGGCAAAATAGTTAGAGAAATTATCGGTAAACTCAGCTCATGAAATGCGCTCAGGGATCTGGTGTATAGATTGTGAAGTGGAAGGGCACACTAAGGATAGTTTCCCTCACAGAACTATATGTTCGTTGTTATTAGACTGTGAGATTTTCCATTTGAACCATGATGCTAGTCACTACCCCCCCTCCTACAACGCGTGATCAGGAAGAATGTATCCTCCTTTTATAAAATTTGTAGGTCCACGACCCATGATACTGAGGACTGTAGATTGATTGGCTAGATCCATGATGCCATTGATATTGGGGTCAGACAGGCGAGTGTGGCTGATAATTATAAAGGGAAGAATGAGCATCAGGATAGGGATTATAATAAAACCTACTATGATAGGAATGATGAAGGTTTGAAGGGGCTCGTGAAAGGGGATGAGGATATAGAGGTAGATATGGAGGACGAGGCTGAGGTGGAGGAAGGAGTGAATTCCCTCAAGGAACTTGTTATACATGTGGCTCACCTGACCATTATAGGTGCGAATGCCCAAAAAATATTTCTTGTTCATTTTGTGGAAAGGGGCATAGTTATGAAGAGTGCCCGAACTTGTATGAGCATCTCAGTAAGCAACACAAGTAAGAAAACAAGGGCAAGGGGATGGTTAGAATCCAGTGCACGATAGAGAATCAGTGGATGCCAAAGTTAACACCAGAACCTGAGGCAGTAACAGTCAAGATAACCACATGAGTTGAGGCGGCACGTGTAAGAGAGGTGTTGCAACAGAAGCCTAACAATCACTAGGGAGGAAGTTTTGCATGCTAGATATCTAGATCCAGCTCATCAGAAAGAAGTCTATCAAGACACAATGGAGGTCCTTAGGAGCCTTCAAGGTGAGATACAAGGTTTAAAAGAGTAGTCTCAGAAATTAGAGCACAAGGATACAGAACAATCCCCGTTAGATATTGATGACATCAGAGAGGTATGTAGAATGTTGCGCCAGGAGAATATTATTCCTTTATTAGGAGATTGGTTGAAAGGGAATACTCCGCGCTCAAGAACTGAGACTAGGAGACAAATACTTCATGTGAATCTTCCTCTTGATAGCATTGACTATGACAAGGAGATCACTTTGAATGTTGTTGTGGATGGTGGCTGTTGAGCAATATTCTGATTGACACAGGTGCGGAAGTAAATGTACTTACATTGGATGCGTGGAAACAAATGGGGAGACCCCCATTGCAGCCATCATCTAATGTATTTTTCATGGCAAACAGAACAAAAGCTACTCCCATAAGAGTTTTGAAGGATGCATCTATCACTATACAAGGGGCCAAGTTCACAGGAGACTTTGAAGTGCTAGCACTTGCGGAAGTAGATAGTTTCCCAGCTTTACTTGGGCGCCCTTGGTGTTATGCGAACAATGCTGATTTGAGGTTTAACAAAGGGTATATTAGCTTCGAGAACAAGGAGGAAAGGGTCATAATACCATTGACAGATGGGAAATCCATGCCATATGTGGAACCTTTAAGTGAAGAGGACTTGAACAGAATCTATGTATGCGCTATTCGGGACCCAGAGGTCAATGATCCATCTAAGGAAGGAATCCTTCATTGGGAAGACTCTCAGTCAATCAGCGATACTACTAGTATTGCTTGCGATAATTGGGCTCATGGCACTTATGAACTAGTGGGGTGTGAAGTTAAGCACACGGTTACTGACAAGATGGGTTTTCACTCTGTTCGATGTATAGGTCATGCAATACCCCACTATACTGGATCTGAAGATTTGGTTGGGTTCTTACAGGCCATAGAAACAAATTGGGCTGAAAAACTTAAATGATGCACTATGTTGTCATATACTTTGGGCGGGATGGCCACGCGCTGGTGGGTCATCCACAGGGATAATCTCTTAGAATGGGAAACGATTGGGACACCTTATCAACCAGGTTTTCAAGAAGTAATGCACCTACAACCATAAGCCCTTATCATGGTGATCAACCTACTCAACATCATATCCAGCAGTGTGAGAGACTCTAGACAGTAGGCCAGGAAGCATTACCACCTTCACTTTGGGTGCATCAGTTTTATTCTACTCTAAAAGGTTACGCATGTGTGCTTGGTATATCTATGTTGAATTACATCGTAACACTGGCAACTGGAAAACTTTGACTGCAGGGATGATCCAAATGTTTGACTTCTTTTCATCTACACCACTAGTGAACACAACTTTAAGCTTTATCCAGTGCTTAACTATGGGTGACAGAGGGAAAGCGGAAGAACTTGTTCAAGAATTATTTGGTGAGACAGAGACATGGGTGTGCTTTGTGGATGAAGAAGATGATATCATATTACTTGAGCGTGCTTCTTTGGAAAAAATATGAGGGGAAGATGGTATACGTAATTGATGAGGAGGAAGTTGAGCACTTGGACGTGGATCATTCACATGGAACACGTGAAGTGTTATCTAGTGCAGATGTAGATGCGCGCATATCACGAACCTATGAAGACAACAAAGGTCAATATAGGCATAGAAGCTGAACCTAAGGAGGTGATAATTGGGGATTACTGGTCAGAATCAAAGGTAGCAAAGATCATAGAGTTACTTCGTGATTATGAGGACTTATTCCCAAGAGGATACCATGAACTTAAAGGCGTGCATATATCACTCAGAGACATGAAGATAAAGCTCAAGGAAGGTGTGTGCCCTGTTAGGAAGTGACCATATCAGATGAATCCCAATTTACATGAGAAAGTAAAGGAGGAGATTGACAAGATGCTGAAATCCATGGGATCATTCGACCACTGGATGAATCAGAATGGGTCAGTCCTATGGTGATAAGCATAAAAAAGGATGGTAGGATTCAAATTTGTGTTGATTATAGGGAGTTGAATGTAGCATGTGTTACATATCCCTTTCCTACGCCATTCATAGAGGAAATATTAGAAGGGGTGGCTGGGCGGGAAATATATTCATTTATAGATGGGTTTTCAAGGTATCATCAGGTTAGGATTGCCCCAGAAGATCAAGAGAAGACCACCTTCACTACTGAATGGGGAAGCTTTGCTTATACTGTGATGCCCTTTGGATTGAAGAATGCACCTGTTGTATTTTCAAGGATAGTGGTACAAGCCTTCAAGATTTTATTCATAACTTTTTACAGGTCTATCTTGATGATTGGACCGTTTATGGGCTGATTAAGGATCATTATGACAATCTACGCTTAATGTTTGAAAGATGTTGACAGTTGAGTATCTCATTAAATATCAAGAAGTGCATCTTTGCTACTCCCTTTGGCACACTTTTAGGACATATCATCTGCAAGGAAGGGTTGTTGGTTGATCCAGCTAAAGTTGCAGTCATCATTGGCTTGAAAGCGCTGGCCAGTCAGCGTGAGGTGCGCAGATTTTTGGGTCATATAGGGTATTACCGGAAGTTTATAAAAGGGTATGAAAAATTTATCACACCCTTGGAAGAGTTTCTCCAGGGAAAATGTCCATTCTACTGGGGGAGTCATAGTAGCGTGCGTTTGAGATATTGAAGCAAAAACTTACTACCGCGCCTATCTTGCATTTTCCTTCATGGGATAAACCTTTTCATGTTCATGTGGACGCTTCTAACATAGCCATTGGTGTTATCTTAGCTCAACCAGGTGAAGGTATCGTTGATCATCCCATTTTCTTTGCTAGTAGGAAGTTGACCCCTGCAGAACATAATTATACCACTACAGAGCGCGAGGCCTTGTCCATGATCTATGCCTTGCACAAATTTCATCAGTATTTGTTGGCTACACAATTTGTGTTTTATACAGATCACATGACATTAAAATATTTGGTGAACAAGCCCATTTTATAGGGGCGCATATGCCGGTGGGTACTCTTATTTCAAGAGTTTGACTTTACAGTTGTGGTAAAACCAGGAAAAAGCAATTCTGGACCAGATCACTTGTCTAGAATTCAATCAGGGGAAGAGGTACAAACAATAGAAGAGACCATGCCTGATGCATAACTGTATAGGTTACAACGTGTGCCATCAGAATTAGAGGACATTGCTATCTTTTTGAGAATTGGTATGGCACCTGAAGGCATGAAAGCTTTAGAGAAGAAGTAACTTGCTATTTGCGCGCACCATTCATGTTAATTAGTGGTGATTTGTACAAGCTAGGTAGAGATGAGGTGTTACACCGTTGTGTCTTGGAGCATGAACGAAAGGACATAATGGAAGAAGCACATGGTGGTATTGCAGGTGGCCATTATGTAGGTGATGCAACAGCACGTGCAAGATCCTACTTGTTGGGTTGTGGTGGGAAACATTGTACAAGGATTGTAAAGAGTATTGTAAGACATGTGACCATTGTCAACGTCTCAGTCAACCAGGACAATGGGATGAGATGCCCCTACGACCAATAATGAGTGTAGAACCCTTTGAGAAATGGGCAATTGAATTTTTCGGGCCTATCTCCCCAGCTGCGCATAGGACTAGATCATGCTATATCATCACTTGTACAGATTATCTTACCTGATGGGTAGAAGCAGCACCTATAAAGGACTGTACAACAGCTACAACAGCATGGTTCTTATGGGAGAATGTCCTTACAAGGTATGGTTGTCCTTTAAGTTTAACAAGTGATAGGGGCACACATTTTTTAAATGAGACAATACGAATTCTTTTAGATGAGTTTATGGTTGCCCACCATAAAACTACACCCTATCACCCTCAGGAAAATGGGACTGCTGAGGCTTTTAACAAGATCTTGAGCCACACATTGACCAAGATTTGTGATGTTGGGAGGAAAGATTGGGATGATAAAGTATCTGCTGTTCTTTGGGCTTATAGAACAACATACAAAAGATTTAACAAAGCCACACCTTTTCAATTGGTGTTTGGCACGGAAGTTGTTCTGCCTCTAGAATTTATGTTACCTTCCTTGCACATTGCATGCATTGGAGGTCTAGCTGATGAGAAGGCCTTGGAAGAATGGATTGTGAAGATGGTTCAGCTAGATGAGCGCTGCGCCATTACACGCTGGAGTCAGAAACAGGAGAAATTGCGACAAAAGGCATGGCATGATTGGCACATCAGGGATAAGAAACTTGCGGTGGGAAAAATGGTACTTCTATATGACTCCAAGTTTTTGTGCCATCTAGGAAAGCTCAAGGTGCATTGGTTGGGGCCATATGTTATCACTCATATACTTGAGTCAGGTGCTTGCAGTTGGAAACAATTGATGGCACATGGTTGCCCAGTTACTTTAACAGGAGTAGGTTGAAGCCCTACTATAAATAAGTCTTCTTGGTGTTTGTAATAAGGTAGTATTGCCAGATACATTAGGTTTCCCTTTATGCATTTCCTTAATGTATTTCTTTCATCGTCACTATGCTTTGTCAATTTTAGCTCTTGTTTGTGTAATAAGTGCACTTGCGCACATGAAACTAACTACAATATGAAGCATGTTGATGCATAGAGGACTGCACATCCTTTTCATGTGGGGTGGATTGTTGGTGACTCTCAGGGATATGCTATGAAGATGTCATGCTGTGGGTGTTGAAAGAGGGTTGCTAAGGGTAACTGACAAAAGATTGCTTCTCAAGATAAGAAAGGATGAATATGGATAAGGGAAAGTATAACATGAGGTAAGCGGCGGCCATGGTAATTACCAGGAGATCATGCAGTAACGAGGTACTCGGGCGTGAAGGTGCGTGCTGAAGAGAAGTCAATGAACAAAGGGTAAAGAGGCGCGCTAGAAGGTTATAGCTTTGGCGAAAAAATATACCACGCGGAAATGATAAAAATGGGTCATAAATGAGGAGAACTTGGTAGGTGGAGGATTAATTAATGCAGAAAAAAGTAGAAATCTATATAAGGACAGGATGTGATTTCATTTTTACCCTTACGACTACGAGAATTAAATAGAGATCTGATACACGAAGAGCATAAAGCTAACTAATTCAAGGTATGAAACAAGTGAACCAGGTGCAGAGAAGAGATTTGTTTATTAGAAGGGCTTGGATCCCCTAGAAAAAGGGTTTGACGAAGTAGAGTAATACAAAAGAGTTAGGGTGCACAAGTTTGTGATTACAAATTAGGGCACGGAAGAACCAAGTTAGGGTTCGAAGCAAATTATGTAAAACACACAACAACTGACCTACAAAACAAAACCCTGAAAGAGAATGGTGGCAAAGAAGAAAGTAGCACTGATAAAATAAAAGAAGAAAGTGGTGGTGGAAGAAGAGGAGGAGATGGCCCTGGAGAGAAATTTCTCTGAAATGTAGTACCCTGAAGAAGTTATTGTGGGACAGGAATGGAATACCCACATAAGACAGAGCAAGATAAGTGAATACAATCACAGAACCTAGTGAAAACCAGAAGAAGTTAGACGACCTGCTCACCTCTCGAATGAAAAGATGCACTGAAGACGGCATGCTGATATATGATGATGCCAGGGAAAATCTACTCAAGGGAAATGGTGTCTACCAACTTTATGAGCTTCCATACTTTGGAAAGTATGCACCCTTGTACAGATGGCTGATGAGTTGAGTCCATGAGGACTTCTTCTACTTCGCAGGATGAAGGGTAAGACTAACACCCATCCTCATTGCCACAGTTACTGGATTATGGGAAACGAGCGAAGACATTAAGACCGACTTAGCTGACAAAAGTGCCATTTTGGAGACACAGAAGGTGTTGGGCTATCAGAAAGGACCGCGTGGGATGGACATTGACAAGTTGAAAAATTGTCCAGTAGTATAGGCAACAACACATCTAACCACAAAGTTGAATGACCAAGAACATTGGTCACAAGTTAATTCTATGTGGTTGCATGTGGCCAAGCGCATGTCAGAGGGAACCACTTATAACATCATTAGATTCATTGCAGATTGCAGATAGTCGAGGAAGCACGTGAAGGGAGTAAGATAAGTTTTGGCTTGTATCTTACTGAGTTTAGTCTTCATGGAGATCGAGGTACCAGATGGCCCAAAAGAGAACATATGGGAATACCCCATGAATCATAAGTCTCCAGCTGAGTGATTCAACAAATATCTTTGCAAAGGGTCGATGACGGAGGAGGTTAAGGAGAACGCTGAGATCTGGTATGATAGGCTCCGTACGGTGTTTGGGGAAGAATGGTGCATACCCAAGGATTTTCCCTCGGTCCTTGGGAAAATAGGTATAATTTGTAGTCTACCAACATTTTTGTATTGCATGCTTCCTAATGGTAGATGGGTCATGGAGCCCCTGGTGCAAACTGCCATATGCATTTCCCGCACAGTACTTCCAAGTTGTAGTTCATCGGTTCACCAACACACATAGGTTGGTATTTAATGCAGACAAGGTGGACTGTGAGTATCACACCCTAAGAAAGACTTATGGATATCTAGGGAGGAATGCATACAACAAGAATAACATCTCGGAAATCTTAAGCATTAAGCCCACAATGGCCATTGTGAATATCCGTGCTAATATACCTCCAACTAAAGCCTAAAATGGAGAATAACAAGTACGTGGAGAATGAATTCACACTTCCAGGGTCACTGAAGGGAAAGCATACTATGGAGAACATTCCGGCACCTAGGCCTCCTATGCCCAAGCAAGATGATGAGGAAGAGGATGAAGAACCTGAAGATAGTGGCAGCCTGGAGTGAAGGAGGAAGTAGCCATCTGGCCAGGAGGGGGAGTGCGCGACAACTCCCCAGGGAGAAGGAGCTATGAGGGAGGAGTAGGGCACACAAAGATTTAAGAAGGTGTTTAAGCACACAAGGGCGTAAGGAGGAACCCCGTCAGTGAAGGATCCAGAGGAGAAGAAACAGAGAAAACTCAGGCTGAGTGAGGAAATAGAGGAATCTAAGGAGAAGGCACCTTCATCTCAAATTGGAGAAGAGCCTCAACATGAGGAGGAGAAGATGGAAGAAGAAGAAGGGGGTCAATCAAAGGCTACACAGGACAAGGGTGGGGATACATCTGGTATTCCCAACCTTGATGTAGCCATTCCAAGAGGACCTTGATCCCTTCGAACAAGGGAGGATGCCAAGGCACATGCCATGGGGTATGCAGAAGACCCAAAGCTGATCATTTACACTCGGTTATAGAGTACCATCGAGTAGAAGGATTTATTTGGATGGGCACTCATGGATAAGGACAAGGTGACTCTACGCACAAGGAAGAAGCTCTCATGGTCTATGCACACACACATGGATGAGCCTAAATTTGATGTCAGTGAAGAATCATGCGCATAAAGGTGGTTGAAGAAGGACACCTGAAAATGCACCACATGACAATCAAACCAACAATGATGTTAGATGAGTAGGTGAGCAATGCTCTAGTGAAAGTATCCTCGAAGTAGCAAGAAGAAACATAGATAAATCTGCTACCATCAAGGCACTGACAGAGAGATTAAAAGCCAAGGATGTGGAGATAGAAAGCCTAGTCAAGGAAAAGGACTTAATCAAAAGAAAATATGACACTTTTGTTAGTATGGCAGAGGAAATTGGGGATGATGTTCTAAAGGTACGCCCAAATCTGGAATCCTAGGTACTAAAAGAATTTCCTTCTGTGATGCACTATGTGAAAACAATGATAACATTAGTGTTGGAGGATGAAAAGGCATGCCCATATCCTCACAGCCCAAGGACTCTAGGGAAAAGACAAAAAAGGCATGCAGGCTATAGTAGCTAGGAAGATTGCTACTTATGGAGGTCTACTGCAAGCCACCCATGACGAACTGAAGAAGGCCGATCATGTGCTAACCATATGCACAGCCCCAAATGCGCTGATTGCAGTGAAAACCTTGGAGGAAGAAAATGAGGTCCACAAGGCAATGAAGGATGCTTCCCTAGGCCACGTCGAATGCTTAGTCCTGGTAAAGAAAAAGTGCGAGGCACTAGCTACGATGTAGGAACCACATAAGGAGAGGTTGGAGGAGCTAAGAAAGCTCATTGCTTAGAAGATGGATGTACTGGAAGGGCTGTAAATCTCTACATCAAGCGTAATGCATGTAATATAAAATGAGCAAGGGAAAATCTCCATGGAAGAGTTACAGTCCATCATTGCAGATGTGCCTGAAACAACAAGAGAAACGCTAACAACGTGGGAGAACCTGGAGGCAGATATCAAAGAAGAATATCCAAAATTACTGCTTCATGATGAGACGGAGGGGCCTGAGGCCTAAACAATTTTGTTAGCTGTGTATATCTTCTTCAAAATTCTTATTCAAGATTCTTATTCAAAATTCTTTATTCAACTATTCTTTATTTATCCATTCTATGTATAAGTTTTGAGCATCACCATTGTCAGGGTGATAATGAGATTAGTGTGGGGTAATGTTGATAAAAGAAAACACTTAGTTGAACTTACACATAGAGTCCACACGAAAGAATGACATAGGAGAAAAAGTGTGAAGGTATAGGAAGGTGTCACGTGTGAAGGTGTAGAGTAAGACTCTCAAGGACTTATCTGATTTTAGAGATCAGGTCTATTCTTAGAGATTGGCATGTGGAGTACACAAAGTGATGTCGAGATTTACGCGCCACTCTTCCTGGAGATTTTGGAATGACATGTCAACTCACTCTTGTATGGGCATAAGTTAAGAATAGATCCATCACTTTAGTTAACTATCAGAAATCTATAGATAGCATACTTGCATGTATGGCTATAATTGTAAAAAGGTGCATGGTTGTTATTAGCATGTGACCTATTTCTGGTAGAGTTAACTGGTGAAGGGTTAGTTCCCCACCCTATATATATGTAATGAATTAATTAGAGAATAGAGAGACATACATAGAGATACGGATGGAACCATAAGTTTGGAGGAATGGAAAAAACATGAGTACATGTGACTTGGTAATTGTAATAGATCCATGCGCGCATGCCTGGTATTGTATGAAGCTACTGTATTGTTGGTTCAATGATTAGATAAAGGAAATTGGCTGAACAAAGTGTGTGATGTGTTTTATCAATACATGTTATTACTTTCATGATGATTTACCTTTAGCGCTTATAGATCTGGTTGGATATAAATGGTGAATGGATGGATTAGTTCCTAAAATATATGTTTACTATTTTATCATACAACCATTCTACTACTGCAACTATTAAGAGGGACCTAGTACCTTTGCGTGCTTTAGTTGAGCACTCAGCCTAGGCTGAGTGATGTGCCAGCGTGACTAGGAGTTAACTAACAATTCTAGGCTGCATCTGTTAGGGATGATATATTTATGAGAAGGGAAAACCGATATAGATGGGTCAAGGATGGGATCAGCTATAACATCTGGGCACACCAGCGTAAGACATGTGTTACTATGGTAAGTGCTAACCAAGAAAAATGACTTATTCAGGAAAATCATAATCAATTTTTTTTACTTTTTTTAAAGGATAAACAAGATGGGGTAGAAGTTTTAGAGATTTATAACCAAGGTCAAATTTTCCCTCTTTAGTGTGTACGCATCCTTTTAGACATGGAGAGGTATATAAGGTCAAAATGAAAGCTCAAGCCACTACGATATGGACCCTTTACCATATTGGAGTAGGTTAGGGAAAATGCTTTTTTACTTGATTTGCCATTATTTTTGAGGATGGACTCTGTAGTAAACTGTGAGAACTTGTACCTATATGAGCCATCCATGTTAGATGAAGATGAAGAACTACAGTTTCTACCTTCCATTGAGGATTGTGTCTTAGACTCATGAGGTGAATTGGAGGAGGATGTAGTGATGCAGCAGAAGGTCAGAGAGACTAGGAGAGGCCCCCAGGAGTCTTGGTAGATTGGACTGAATGGGAAGACACCAAGGTAGGCTCGGTGGTACTCGAAGGAGCAAGTGAAGGAATTATTTCCTCATCTAATCCCCCATTAAGCTTTTGTGGGACCAAAATCCTCCTAAGCAGGGGAGGTTTGATCCATAGGGATCCAAAATAACTCTACTTCATCAAAATCAGTCAGCACAAAGAAAGAAAAACAATAAACTGCGATGATTTACCCCTCCCCCCGGAGGGGTATATTTAGCCATTTTAATCTTGTTTGATGCCCCTCGGGGCATGTTTTGATTGTCGTGTAACCCATTTTCTTCTCGTTAGGGCATGTTTTTACTACCCGACGACTGTTTCTCCATCCTAGGGCATTTTTCTTCCTTTTTGGAAAATCTTCCATATTATAAATTCTTCTGACCAATCAAAGAATCAAAATAATTACAAAAAAAAAAATCAAAATCAAAATTTTCAAAAAATTATAAAATTAATCAAAAAACCCTAAAAATTGTAAAAAATAAAAAAATCACAAAATTTAGTAAAATGCTAGTACATAGCTGAAATTTGTGTCTCATCCATGGTATTCTTATCATATCTATCTAACATTTTCATTTTTTTTTTCACAATGACTCACAGATCATCTGGATCTACCTCCCATCAACAAAGCTAGACTTGCTCTGTCTTAACATCTATACTACTCCTGGCAAATAGAAAAATTTCTTGGTACTGTTTCATTGTGCACAGACTTCTTTATCACTTGGACACTCATGTCCTTCATCAAACTCCCTCTACATATGTATACATTTCTTGGGGCATCACTTTATAGCCCTTATCATGTCCTCCTGTGCACAAACAGAATGGGAAAGGTGACGAAGGAGAAGAGAAACAATACATCCTTGTGTAACTTTCTTAAATGTTGTTTATTTGATTAAAAATTTGTGTGTACTTGTTTCCATGGTTAGGTTAGTTTGGTTGGTTCTTGTATTGCATTACATCGGCTTTATGTTTCATGGGGTTAGTGCTTTAGCAATGGACATTGTTCGTGTTATGGATTTTTGTGTCAATTTACACCCTTGCCATATGCTTACATTTTTAATAAGTGACCAATGATGAAGATTTCTTAACAATATGAGAACCTCTGTTTTATTGTTTACTATCTGCATTGGATCATTGATAGTTCACTGACCTTCTTTATTTTCTCCTCTATCCAATCTCATTCACATCCCCTTTCTTTTCTTCACACTATTCTTTCTTTTGCCATCTTTTCGATTATCCATCAAGTTCCTCCATCACCCCATCAACACTCGAGTGGGGCAGTATGTATGAGCCTACTAATTCCCTTTCTTCTACCCCTTCAGTAAAATTTAGTTGTTTATGATTGGTCTACTTTCCTTTAAAGTGACATTACTCATGCCAAGACTCAAAGAGGGGCATCTTGTAGACACTCTGTAATTTTTTCTACAGCAACTTTATCTATCCTAAAATTTCACCTAACTGAGTCCCAATACCCGCTAATTGACTACATTGTGTTGGTTAATTACCCTAGTCTAACCTCTATCTAAACCCTTAACATGGATGGCTCATACACCCTTCCAAATGGCTTCTACAATCCAGTTATCCTGTTAGATTACATCCTCATAAATGATGGAAAATCAAGTTAGAAAGCATTTTCCCCGACCTTTTCTAAAAAGGAGACTTAGCTTTCCATATCGTAGTGGCTTGATATTCCGTGTTTGACCTTGTAGTCTCTCCTTACTTAAGTAAAGCCAAAATTTATCAACAACATGAAGCTTATGTTCCCTACTATGCTGATCATGCCTAGCTTTGTACTTGGCTTGAAATTTCTCTAGTTGTTCTTTGACTTTGAGATGGATTTTCTGGATCCTCCTCAATGAATTTGTTAGCCCTAGTCACCTATGTGTCTCGTGTCTCCTTTTCATCCTGCTGTCCAACTGCCATGTCCAGCGGATTTGTAGGTAGATATCCCAAGCACGCTTCAAATGGTGACTTCATAGTGGATATGTGTACTACCTAGTTATAAGAAAAGCTAAATGTAGGCTAAGGACTCATCCCAAGTCCTTGGGTATTTGCTGTTATACCCTATGATCAATTGTACCAAAGTCCTGTTCACCACCTCTGTTTGTCCATCTGTCTGTGGATGGAAACTTGTGCTCCTTTGTAACTTAGCATCCATCTTGTCCCACAAAGTAGTCCAAAACTTCCCCAAGAACATGGAATCCCTATCAAAGATAATAAAATTTGGCAAACCAAAATGCACCCATACATTAGCAAAGAAAAGATCTTCCACCTCATGTGCTCTTACTGTCTTTTTACATGACATAAGAATACACATTTTACTGAATCTATCAACAACAACATATAGATAGTCATGGCCATGTTTAGACATAGGTAATCCTCCTACAAAATCCATAGAAATGTCCTCCCACGGACAAGTAGGTACTGGTAACGGCATATACAAACCTTCCTTCCTAGTTTTAGGCTTACTAATACAACAAATTTTACATCCACGAATAAATTTTAATACTTCTTCTTACATGTTGGGCCAATATACATACCTTTGCAAGTGGGCTAGGGTCTTACGAACACCGAAATGTCCCACTACTTTTGAGGTATGTGCTTCCCTCATCAATAGAAGTCTTTCTTCTTTAGGCACACAAAGTTTCCCCCATCGGTAGAGTAGCCCGTCCTTAAGATAACAATCTTCAATCCCCGTCTTTTCAGCCCCTTGGGACTGCAACTTCTAAAATGTTACCCAAAAGTCTTTGTCTTGGTCATATGCCTCTCCGTAAGCTTCCTTCGTGAAGGGCTCGATCTAAGAGATAGTGGCCAAACAGGAGTAATTATCCTATGTGGGTGGCCTAGACAACATGTTTGCCACCAAAATTTTACTACCCTTCTTGTATTTGATCACTAGGTGGAACTACTGAAGAAATCCCATCCATTTGTAATTCCTTGTCTGCTATAATTTAGACTATGCTTGCAAATACTGGAGAGGTTTGTGGTCAGTGTGCACAATAGTTTCTTTACCCAACAAATAATGTTTCCATTTTTTAATTTCTTGAACTAGTGCATACATTTCTTTATCATATACTGAATATCCTTTAATTTCTGAAGTGAAGGTTTTAGAATGATAACATATGGGTTTACCTCCTTGGAGAAACACTATGCCCATAACGTAATCATTGGCATCTGTCTCTACTTTAAAAGGCTACTGCAAAATAGGAAGAGCAAGTACTGGAGCATGAATAATCTTGTATTTCAATAAATCAAAGGATTTTTCTTTTTCCTTACCCCAGTTAGAACCCTTACTCTTTGCGGCCACTATGTGTATAGGTGCTACAATCGCGGAGAAGCTCATAATGAACTTCCGCATGTATTGTACTACTCCCACAAAAATCCTAGCCTCTATGGCTCCTCTTGGTGTTGGCCAATTAGTGATGGCTTCCACTTCTTTGGATCCACTCGTAGCTCTCTTCCTCCAACCACGTGCCCAAGATAGACAAGTGAATTTTTAGAAAATTCACATTTCTTCATATTACAAAGCAGTTGTTTCTCCTTGAGAACTTGCAAGACTTGTTGAAAATGAGTTAGATGTTCTTCCCATGTGGCACTAAAAATCAAGATATCATCTAGATATATAATGACACATGAATCTATGAAATCCCGTGATACATCATTCATCAATCTCATAAATGTAGCGGGTGCATTGCATAATACAAAAGGAAGTACTAACCATTCATAAAAACCCTATTTTATTTTGAAGGTAGCCTTCCATATATCCTCCTCCTTCATCCTGACTTGGTGATAACCTGACTTGAGATCCAACTTCATGAAATATTTGGCATGCTGAAGCTGGTCTAGGAGATCATCTATGTGGGGAAGTGGATATATGTTCTTTATGGTGATCTTGGTCAAATCACAGTAGTCGATGCATATTCTCCAAGAAACATCCTTCTTTGGCACCATCACAATAGGTGAACCACACGGTGAGGTGATCAGACATATCACCCCTTGGTCTTTCCTGGAGTTATTTTTTTACTTCAGTACTCTCAAGAAATTATTTCCTACACAATCTAATGTTTGATAGAGGTGACTCTGGCAATAGTTGAATCTCATGCTCTACTTCTTGTTTTGGTGGTAACCCACTAGGATCCTGAAATACTTCATGAAAATATTGAATAATACTATCTAAATCTTGTTTTACTTGGGTTAGAAATATCTAAAACTTCTACCCCATCTTGTTTATCCTTTTAAAAAAGGTAAAAAAAACTGATTATGATTTTCCAGGATAATTCGTTTTGCTTGGTTAGCACTTACCATAGTAACCCGTGTCTTACGCTAGTGTTCCCGAATGTTGTAGCTGATCCCATCCTTGACTCATCTATATCAGTTTTTCCTTGTCATAAATATAGCATCCTTAACATATAAGTAAGGACTCCTGAATACAACATCAAAAGCATTAAGTGGAATAACGCCAGCTTCAAAAACATCTATATATTGGGAATTTATCCCAGACTTGACCTTACATCTTCTTGTTACCTGAATTTCAACACCCTTCTTCACCCAACCCAAATGATAAGGGTGTGGATGCTCATAAGTCCCATGACCAAGCTTCTTTACAACTGTCTTAGAAATCAAGTTAGATTGAGAGCCGGTATCAACCAAAGCATTTACCTTAGTTCTCTTGATCTGGATTTTGATATGGAATAATCTACTCATCTCCTCTTCGCTGTCCATGTTGGTGGCTTGTCATCCAAGCCTTTCATCTACATCAAATTCATCTTTGATTTCCACCTCCTCTTCTGCCTTTACAGCTGTCATGGACTTTTTGGAGTCCTTGGTTCGGTTCTTCGGATGTAACTCCAGATGTAACTTCCAACATGTATCATCAGTATGATCATTGATATCACAATTCTTACAAAAATTCTTGGGATCTTTACAAGTATTTAAAGTAGTGGTAGCTTGTTTACCTTCCCCTTTCCACTTATCCTTGTTACTTGTTTTCCCATAATCTTGTTTTTGCTAATTTTTTGACTGCTTTACCTTCGGCTCTGCTTCTCCTTGCTTTTTCTCATCATCTATGTAGTATGCTTGCACACATGCTTCATTAAAATCATTGGGCTTTGTGGAGATGAATTTTCTTCAAAGGTGAGTGTGAAGTCCTCCCAAGTACTTGGTCAAAATATCCTCATCCTCCAAATCCATAACATAGATATCTTGTGAATGAATTATTGTTGTGCTTATAATCAATAGTTGTAGTAAAGGAAAGAATATAAGCTCATAACACCAATAATTTTATCCTAGAAAACCTCCAATGGAGGAAAAACTAGTCGGGAAGGGCAATTGTTCTTTCTTCCCACTTCTATTGGCCAATTCAAATCAACAAGTACATAATTTACAATAAGTAGGAAATGGAAGTAGATAATATCTCAACACTTCCTTTCAATTACTTGCTTACTCTATCTCAAAACTCCTTTCTTCGATAAAATACAATTTCTAGCACTAAGACTTCTTGCTCACTTTCTCTCATCTTTGATCCCTCTACACTTCTACAATCATGTATTTATAGCCTTTCTCATGTCCTCCCGTGCATTGGAGAATGGGAAAGGTCATGAAGGAGAAGAGAGATGGACATCCTTTACAATTCAAAGGCTGTTCATTTCAAAAAACAATTGTCTGTAATGGCCAGGATTTCCACCCTATGTAAATTGGTAGTCCTGGGACTGCCACCTTGGCTGGGTGGAAGTTTTATAACCACCACCCTGCACAAGGCAGCGGTCCTGTTACTTAAAAGACAGAACCTCCATTTTACTATTTTTCTTTCTTTGTGTTGACTGATTTTGATGAAGTAGAGTTATTTTGGATCCCTATGGATCACATAACTACATTGGGTGTGAGAGGTAGTTCAGTGCTCAGTTGTAAGTTCACTTGTTTGACAACCGAGGAAAATCTGACCCCTCATTTGCATTATTTTATTTTCAAGATTTGATGTTCATTTGAGGGTTTTGTAGGTCATTTCTTCATTACAGGCTACATGCATCATCAATGAATTTGATACGACATACAAGTGATAGGTAGCGTAAGAAAAAAATACCTCACGACCCTCCAAAGCTGGTTTTCTGAGGTTCTGAGCACTCACTGATGCCCATAGCAGATCTGTAATGCCCACAGGTTCCTCTTACCCATTCATGGTGCCCAAGTCTAGGAAAATATTGTGGTTACATAATTTTATGGGTTTCAATGTGAAAGTTTCCCCTCTCTATTCATTAGTTCGTCACTTCAGCACATTCCATATTTATTTGCAAAACAACCAAGTTCTCCTAGCTCCTCTTTGAAATTACGGTTTCATAATTTGTAGCTTATTTTTCTTGGATCAATTTCTTTATTTTTTATTAGATTAGGAAAAAAAATAGGGATCGGCTCTTAGGGAACAGAACAAAAGAGAGGAATGTTGGTATCCACTTTTAGTCTCCTTCACAACTTGAACAACATCATGAACTAGCTCAAGACACTTCAAGAGTAGATAGATGGTTTGTGTGTCATTTATAGCTGGGGATTACACCTATCTGCTTGTTTGCATTTAAGATTTAAGGAAGTGGATAACACCTTCATAAGGGTTTTGATCTAACCCTCACTATTTCAGGTTGTGCCTATCAACCAAGGCAAGAGAACCTATATTGCAGCCCTTGTATGGTTAAGGAGGTAGAGATATCCTTGTGTTTTGCATGTGATATGAAAGAGGCCTTGTGAAAACATGATCAAGTATCCATTATCCAAACTCAAAGGAGTTATCACTACTAAATGATGGATATGCTTTCAAAACAAAGCTAGGGCTGCTAAAGACATAATGAAACCCTGATATACTTTGTGCATTTTGGTGGAAGGAATGTATTCTTTTGTTGAAACACAATGCAATGCAGGGGTAGTACAGGTAGGATGAGTTAGTCTAAATGAAATTCTGTGGGAGAAGTTTAGACAATACAAGATAATAAATTACTAACTTCTTTGGGAACCTTTACAAAATAATTACAACACCTAAACAACAGAGATGTTTCAATGAGTTTGAAGTGCTCTTTCAACCAAGATGTGTACAAAAATGGTGGCCCAAATCTACACTATTCCACACAAACTTTGATAACCTGCCACAACATCTTGAAAAAAAATATCAATGAAGCATCTAGAAACCCTCATTTGATCATGACCTGAGGTACACCCAAAGGTTTACAAACACGCTCAATATTCAAGGAAAGTAAGATGAATTTAAATCTGTTTATCTTTACTCAAATGAATGCTCTTCTAAATGAAGGATTACAGATGCCTTCAAACCCTCTACAAGAAATGAGGCCATGTATGATCAAAAGAGATCCCAAACACAAGATTGCAACATGAGCATAAAACACAAATTGAAAACATACTGAAATACAAGTGTATGCAAGTTTTGCCAAGAGATAAAACCAGTCAATCCATAAATTTGATCAAATACACTAGCAAGGGAATGTTATTAAGACAATCTCAAAGCTTGTTGATGGCTTTACAGCTGAAACCAACTCAACATGATGAACATTTGATACAAGAAGGAATTAAAAATGGCTCTCAGGCAGTTTCTCCAAAAGAAATGGATTACTTCCAGTTTTCCTCCTAAAAATTCTTCTTTCTCTCTCCAAAAATCTCAACAGGCCTTACAAAATGCTTAAAAATTACAACTTATACCCTATGCCAACTTGGATCCTTGCATCCCAAGCAAAGAATATGCTCCAAGGATCAAACTTGTTACAAAACCCTATCCATTTGATGAAAAATGATATTAAATTGTGAAACAGCTTGCAGAATGCCAGGGATGCACAAAAACAATAAAATATTACATGGGCTTAGATCCTTATCCATCCCAGGGTCATGTTTTTGGCATTCAGACATGCCAACATGCATTTGCAATCATTTTCCACCTTTTATTTCATCATTTTTCACCTATATAACCTTTCATTTTAACTTTTCATGTTTTTTTCATGGGTCAAGGGAAAAATTTCATCAAAAAAATCATAATCCATCAAATTAGCTCATAAAAATAATGGCATTGTTCTCAGAAGGCCAAGGGGACTCAAAATCATATAAGGTTCGATTAATTTCGATGAAGAAATTCAATTTCCAAGTTTCTTGGAGTCCCCATGGCGCCCAAAAATGAAATTGCATAGCAATCGTTGATTTAAAAATCAACTTTAAATGTTAGCCCTCCATGTGTCAAAGATATTCCCCTTTTTCCCCTTTGGACTAGGTGGACATGTGTCCAAACATGATTGGGCAGGTCCCCATCTTAAAAAACACATTTTCAACCCTTTTGAACTTCGGGAAAATTTTGAAAATTTTCTCACTTGCCCCCTGGACCCGCCATGTGTCCTTAGGTAGGCCCCACTGAAAGCTGCGGGCCAAAATAATGAAATTTTCTCCTTTTTCGAGAAAAGGAAATTTCCTCAAAAACCCTTGCGGACCCGAACACCCGCTGCTTCTTCTGCCACGTGGCGGTCTCCTATTAGCTGCGGAGCCGACCTTCCTATTTTTCCTTCATTCCTCCGCAAGCACAAAATCCTCCTGCTGGCCTGTGATCCCCTTTTTTTCCTTTTGGAATAGGCCATGTGTTTCCCCCTAATTGGCTGCAGGGGGACACCTCCAAATCTTTCGCGGGTCCATTTTTTACTTTGAGATTTTTTGCCAAAATTTTGTAAAGTTTTCCACTTTTTCTCCGCGCTCCAAACCTTCACCAAATTTTGGACACGGGCCTTCGGGAAAAATTTATCTTTTGTAACTTTAAGCCCAAAAACAACAATTTTTTTTGAAATCCCTGCTGCTCCATTTGACCTTCCTGGACACGTGTCCACTTTTCATTGGGGGCGGGCCCATTTTTCATTTTTTACCTTGCAAACACAAAGGCAAAATTTCATAATATTTTCCTTCGGCCCATTCTTCCATCTTGCGTCCTAGACACGTGTCTTCCTCCAATTGGTCACCGGCTCAGGGTTCATTTTAAGAGGCCTCTTGGAAATTGGAGGTGGAGAATACCTGGCGAATATCCCCGGAACGGGTTTCGCGGGAAGGCGAATTTTTTGGGGGTTGTATGAAAAATTTTCGCCTGATTGTCAAGTGGCACGACAGAAGGCTGACAGGAGATTTTGCTGTCGCGCGTCAAGAAAATGCAGTGACTCGCGTCAATAGACCTTAGTGACGCGCATCAACAAGGTTGTTAACGTGCGTCACTAAGGTCTATTGACACGCGTCACTGCATTTTCTTGACGCGCGACAACAAAATCTCCTGTCACGCGTCTGTAGCCTCTAACATCTGCTTTCTCATCAAAAATCTTCGTGTTTGAGGTCTTTGTCACGTGTCAACTCTGCACTTGTCTCGCGTCAACAACCCATTTCCTGTCGCGCATCCACTGTCTGAATATACTGTTGTGCATCAACACTGCCCTTGTCGCGCGTTAACACCTCCTCTGTCACGCGTCACCACTGCCCATGTCACGTGTCACCACTGCACATGTCACGCGTCACCACTGGACATGTCACGCGTCACCACTGGACATGTCGTGCGTCACCACTGCCCATGTCACGTGTCACCACTGCCCATGTCGCATGTCACCACTTCCTCTGTCGCGCGTCAACACTTCCTCTGTCGCGCGTTAACACTGCCTCTGTCGCGCGTCAACACTTCCTCTGTCGCACGTCAGTACAGTTGTTGTCGCGCGGTCAACAATCACAGGCTAACAGTAATCTGAATCTCTGGTGCTTAAGGGTATGCGAGTTAAAATTTCATAGTATTGGTAATTTGTTAAGCTACTTGAGGTATACTACCCGGAAAATCAGCTAGGTTTTTATAGGAGATGTTTTCAAATGAAGGCGAAGCTGACCCCCCAGAAAAAATATACTATATATTTTAGGCGAACAGGACACCGACCCACTCCGAATAATTCGTCTTTTCAAATTTTCATAAAATGAAATTTTCGCCATATTACGAATATTCGCCGCTAAAATTATCCCTGATATTACAGATCCAGAATCTCGACATTGTGTATTCAATGGAACTGTGGAGACAGATGTCACAGTCTTAAGTCAAGAAGTCTTCAGATGTAAGCACCCTCAAAAATCATATAGAACTGAGCTTGTTGGCACCAAAATATCTCTCAAGTGGCATGGTGGGTTGATTCCTTCAGTGGCTTACTATGAACTGCCCAAGGATCAGCAAACAAAAAATGATCTCAGACATCGTGAAGTGCTCTGTTCATGCATCATGGTGTTCAATGTGGCCAAATTCCTCAAGGAATGGGTGATGTATCATTCGCAAACCACAAATGGGCAGATATGTCCATGCCTGGAAGAAATGCATGTAGTGGAGGGAAAATGACGCCAGATCTGCATTTCAGGAAAAGCACCACTAATGAGACAACATGACAAGCGACCATGAGGTGACAAGCAGCTGAAACAGAAGGAAGTTGCTGAAGCATGAGGAAGCAACTGAAATAGGAGGAGGATGACAAGCAGGATAAGGAGGAAGCAGCTTAAGCTCCAAAGCGTCGTTGTGAAGGGTCTACTAAGCACAGAATAACTAGTGGTTTCTCCTAGGGGAGAAATATTACGTCTTGGGTTGCAATTTGTTGTTTTTATTATTTCTTTTTCGGTGGTGGGTTTTTTTTGTGTAATTTTAGTGTTAGTAGGATGTTTTGTAATAGCGGGTATTTTATTGCGTGTAGCGCCTGTAGTAATTTTTTTTTTTTTTTTTTTTGTTTGTTTGGTTTTTTAATAATGGGTTGGTAATTGAAGAATAGGGCACATGTAATGTTGGTGTGCAACAAGACTAAATTATTCTGACACCAATGTAAGTATTAAAATTGCCTATAAATAGGAATGGATGTGTATCAATTTGACATTGCGGGGAACTAAATCTATGTCGGAATAACCGAAATTTGTAAGAAACATAATCTATTTCTATTTTTTTCAATTTTAGTGCACTATTTTACATTTGATTCCAGAAAGTTACCATAAATATTACCACCATTAGTTGAGGTTAGGATGCACAGAGAATCCCTTCGCCTAATCGATTATGATTAATAGGATTGAGTGTCTGCATATTGGTGGCCATGATATT
The DNA here is from genome assembly GCA_019776745.2 of Taxus chinensis. NCBI lineage: Eukaryota > Viridiplantae > Streptophyta > Pinopsida > Cupressales > Taxaceae > Taxus > Taxus chinensis. The sequence goes on from CM034154.1 coordinate 719,848,287, forward strand.
GTTGGTTTTCCTCTTATGGATGGTTGAAACATTTGGTCTGCATTCAAACCAAAAGAGAAGGTGAATGAGTAGGATCAAATCTGGTAGGACTATAGAGCAACTTTTTCCATGTCCTTTGTGCACTTAGGAAATGCCTCACTCAAAGTCATGTCTCAGTGTGGTTGTAAGCATTAGAAATTGATTTAGAAGGAGAAGACATGGCTTAACTGTTTGACAAGAATTAATTTGTTTCATGCACAATTTGGTCCCTTGAGAAACAACCAATGGATTTCCTAACACATAAACACTCAAAAAGTAGGAAAACAAGGCACTAAAGCTTGAGATTTTCCTAGAAGAGCATTTTGTTGCTTTGTGTTGCTATTATAATTGCTATTGGAACATGAAAAGGGGATGATGAGAACAATAATTCAATTTAAAACAAGAAAATGGATGCAATAAGGATCACAAGGACAGAAGGCACAAAGTACAAAAAAATGTGCTGGTAAGATTTCATGACGAAAGGAATAAGGATATTTTAAAACCCATGGTAGAAGAAAACAATTATACCCTGGCAGAACATATTTCTTACATTATACCCTGCTCCTAGTTAAAGAATTAACTACATATTTTTCGTATCATAGTGGCAATGTGTGGAACGCGTCGTGACAAAGAGAGTGCTCCCATTTGGGTTTTTAATACTAAAAAAGTTTGTTGCATAAGATTATCATCTGTGATGAGAAAAAACTTAAACTTCAGATAGAATTATATGATCGAAACAAACAAATTCAGAGGCAAAACATTGATGCAATAGCTCAAAGGCCAAATATTAAACCAATCCAATGCGTTTAAATTTTTATTTATGAATTATCCATGCATATATTCTTTCAGAAAACAAGTTAATCACCAATACCAGCCTAATTAAGCTTTCTAAAGTGGGAAGCAAACACCAATGAACCAGGAACCAACTGTCAAATTTTTTTAGGAATGGAAACAATTTTACGAGCATAGCACAGTTGGGGATTTTTTCAGATTCGAAAAAATAGAAATTAAAGTCTCATAGGCTCCTGTTTGAGGGTGGATGTATAATTCATAGTTCACGAGTAAATTTTGGCAAATCTAGTATCTACATATATATATATACATGTATCTATATATTTGTTTGTGTACATACACGATACATATAAAATGATGGTTAATTGCTTTTACAAATGAAATTCTAATTTGTGAATCCAATTTTTGGGTCAATCGAAAAAAATATAGTATGAAATAATTTTTCCTAAAACAGTCTATTTTGGTAATTCCAAGTGGAGGAGATTTTCCATGTTTGGGTACCACTTCCATACCAAACCAAACCCCCACAAGATAGCACCCAAAGTAACAAATGTATGTCATACATGCTAATATAGATCTTAAAAAGCTCCCCATTAGAAGATAAACAGTAGTAAACTTAACGAAGAAAAGAAAGAGAAACCTCCTCCTTTGGGCTCATTCCAAATGAATTGCAATGGATCTTTGAGACGCTTAAGGTGTTGGGTTAATCAAGGATTGCACTGAATTTCAAATAAGTGTGGCATCAATGAAGCTATGGGATGGTTCAAACAACAAACTGAGGCACAAGCTCTAGTGTCGGGCATTCCAATCACTTTGTAATGTGGTACACGGATCCTTTTTATCAAGGGGGACTCTAGGGTAATCATCTCAGCCATTGAAAACCAACAACAAAACTAGCATGAAGCCCAACAACATTGCTTCAGGGAGGCAAATAGCATGGCAGATTGTCTTTGCAATTTCAGGCATTGACCAAGAAATATTATTGAGAGTGAACAATATAGTTGAATTCTGGAATGGTCTAGTTTTGGAGGTAGTTTCCCTATTTATGATTTCCACACCATGGGCTAAATATTTGGCATGATTTAATCTCTCAAACAACCACCGTATTCTCTAGAACATGGGGTGGACATGTGCCTTGCTAGTAATTTAAGTGTGGATAAGGTAGCTTTGGAGTGTTGTTTATGTCTGCTTCCTGCCCACTCTCTATGCTATTTGGTGAATTACATCCACCCTCCTTCCTGTAATCTCTGATTTTTCCTTTGTTATTCGATGGAAGAACTTTTTTATCTATATCACTCCAAGAAGGAAATGGCGTTCCAAACTCCAAGTTTGGAGGAACAACTGAAAATAAGTTTCATTATCCAAAAATGGTAAGTTATGTAGGTGAGAAAATAATTCCTAGGTACCAACTATACAGGTGAGAAAGATTTTAACGGGAGGCAGCAAGCAAAAAGTGGTGTTATAAAGTATTTGCTTCATTGCAAATTCCATTTTCTTCATCTTTCTAATTTTTTATTATTAATAGAAGCTTTTCAATTTTTAAAGAAATCCACGTTCTTTTCACTTTACTCTCATACAGAGTGGACTCTGGAGGGAAACCTCAACTAATTCCTTACCAAGTAACCTTACCAATGAAGCAACCTGGTTAGATGCCTTGTTTAACACCATAGAAACTGTATTTTCTCTACAATACAACCAAAGTACCCACTTTCTTGCAATATGCTTTGCCCCAATGTTGTGTTATAATTTCAACCAAATTCATTTATGTTTACTTTGTTCGATGTATAGTATAAAAATGTCCACTTTTCCTCTAATCGGAAGCAGGAACAACAGTCTCTCTTGTCTTTCAAGTCTTCCCTTATTACTACTAATCCCAACCATTCACTAATCTGGGACAATCTCGCCAATCTGTCCTTTCTTCAGACAATTGAATATAATATATGGACAAATACCCAGTCAACTTGGCTATCTTACTAATTTAGTCCATCTTGATTTGAGTGTAAATCATTTGAACAACACGATTCCATCATTGAGAAGGCTTGAAATTCTAGAATGTTTATTTCTTCAAAATAACCAATTTGTTGGGACTATCCCTAATGAATTGGGCTAGCTAAAACATCTCCATGTGTTGAAGATTAGCCATAACAAGATTTCTAGAAGAATTCCTCAATCCATTGCCAACTTACAAAGGTTGAAAAGGCTTTTTCTTCATCACAACCATCTATCAGATATGATATTGTTCGGTTTAGGCTACTGCAAAGAATTACAACTTTTGGACTTGTCTCACAATTCTCTGATTGGAAGCATACCACAAAAAGTTGTGAATCTCTCTCATATAATATTTTATCTGAATCCATCATTCAATTATTGAGAGTATTTTATGCCTCAAGAGATTGGTAACCTTGTGAGGGCTCAAGCAATAGACATCTCCCACAACAGGCTGAATGGCGTGATTCCAGAGACCCTAGGAAACTATACGATGTTGCAATATTTGAACTTATCAAGAAATGCCTTAGAAGGCTCGGTTTCATATTCACTTGGAAATTTACAAAATATGATATATATATATGGATCTTTCTTCCAACTTCTTCTCAGGTACAGTACCAATGTCTTTCAAAATATTGAAATTCCTTCATTTCTTAAATTTGTCATTCAATTGTCTAGCAGCAGATAAGGATGGAGGAAGATCTTTTACAAATGGTACTACAGTTATATCCCTAATAGGAAATGATGGTGTGTTGGGGTTAGATGTTTCCCCTCTTTTCCTACATGTATAAGGAAAGAGGGAGATAAGGATTTTGAATGAGCAGAGTTTGCATCTATATCTCAAGAATTTATTTAAACTTCCACATATACGATATGAAGATATTGTTAAAGCAGCAAATGGATTTGACGAAGCAGACCTTTTGGGAAAGGGTAACCCATATCAAGACCTTGTCAGTGTAGTAGATGTGTTCAGTCACGCCAAGTTTTTAGAAAAGGGTAACCCATATCAAGACATTGTCACTGCAATAGATATGTTCAACCACGTCAACTTATTGGGAAAGGGTAGCTCAGGATCAATTTATAAAGGACTAATGAGTGATGGCAGGCATGTTGCTATGAAGGTTTTCAATTTAAAGAAAAAGGATACCCATAAAACTTTAATAGCAGAGCTTGAAATATTGATCAAATTTAGACATCAAAACCTATTTAAAATTATATTCTTTTGTTACACGATACACCGACAACTTCAAAGCTTTAATATTTGTATCTATGTGTAATAGAAGCTTATAAAAGAATTTACATCTGAAAAATCATCCCAGTTGTGAATTGGGACTGAGAGAATGGTTAAACAAATCTTTAGATTTAGTCCATATCATCAAATACCTACACCATGACTATCATGTGGAGATCATGTATTGCGATATAAAATCAAGCAATGTGCTTTTAGACCAAGACATGACAGCTCATTAGTCAGATTTTGGGATAGCCAGAATAACAGGGTTTTACACACTTACTTTTAAAGATTTGAAAGGTACCGTGAGCTATATCGCCCTAGGTATGGATTCAAACATCAATACCAAGTATTTTCTTCCTTTTGTTTAAATATCAATAATGATTGCAATAATTGATGTAATTAACTATAAATGTGGACTGAGTGGAAGAATTTCTACTAAAACAGATGTTTACAGTTATGGCATTTTGTTGTTGAAAATGGTCACTGGTAAGATCCCCACCAATGACATGTTTGAAGGGGATCTGACCTTGCATAACTGGGTGAATTCATCATTTCTGAATCAAGTTCTTGAAGTGGTTGACCAGAGGTTTCTCATTGATACAACAGGCAATGAAATCCAAATTGTGGTATTATTGTTATGCATTAGTTTGCAGTGTTCAACACATATGGCTAAAGCACACCCCACCATGAAGTAGGTGTCAAAAATGTTGGAGATCATCAAGGATGAATGGGAGACAGGTACAAATTACTCCACAAAATTTAAACGGAGTTTATCTGATTTGTTAGGGGAGATGTACCACTAAATGAGCACCCTATATTTTTGGTACCTCTAGAAGTAAATCATAGTGAGAAATCAAGCTCGCTATTAGGGGTACTCCAATAAGCATTAAGATCCTAGTGAATGTTTATAGTACCTTGAGCCCTTCTCGTGCCATGGTGAACTCGAGGGGTGCACCAAATAACATCAGTGAGATGGGTTCCCCCATGGACATAAATGTCTATAATTTCATTCAGCTTGGAAAGTTTTCTTTTGTCATTCCCACAAATTACACTACTCCTCTCCCTAGTCCAACTCAAGAAAGCTAAATATTTGAAAGTAAAGGAGAACAAGGACCACATACATGGAAAATTACAATTGGAACAATAATGGGGGGTTTATATCTATTTCATTCCTTTTTCTATTCGCTCTTTGGGGCAGAAAGGAATTCGATAAGGCCAAGATTGATAAAATGGAAATGTAGAGCCATGCAAACAATGAGGAGACACTTTAACAAGGATTTGGAGGCAATATAACCCCAATAGAAAGGAAAAAGAACAAGTTGCTTCAGGTACATACCCAATTTCTCTTACTTTACCCCAAAAATTTCTCCTTATTTAATGTTTATTAATTTCTCAATACCCATTTCAATTCTTTGGTTTGGGTAGATGAGCCCTAGAGAATCTCTGCATCCCAATGAAAATGTTCAATTTTATAATACAAGTACTCGAATTCAGGAGAAAGTGTGGATCCCTTAAGATTTTGGTGGATGTCATTCAAGTGATAGAATATCAGAGGCTAGGATGTAAACTTTGTGGAGATACCTAATTTGAAAAATCAACAACTTTGGGAAATTGGTGGTGTGGAGGCTACAAAATAATTGCCCTTAGCTATAAAACCATGGGATGCTGAGCACAATCCTACAAGCATTTTAAAAGTTGTTGATAAATGTTCTTCATGAGTATTGCCAATATTACTTTCTCCATATTGCTCTGTAGAGATGGATAGAGATAGCTTTGGAGCAGCTGCAATTGATAGATCTAAATTCTCATATATATTTGGAAAAATATCTTGCTGCTGTTCTAGAGAATTATCTTTGACAGAGAATCTTGTAGCCTAAGTAAAGACAAGAAATAAAAATTATTAGGAAGTAAACAAAAGGTAGAAGAAGCTTGTTTGTGATATGGGATGAAAGAGATTTATACATTTTGAGTATAAGGGCACATATCGAAGAGGCTGGAGTGATGTTTTCTTTTTTGGAGACTGCTCTGTCTAAGAAAATATTTCTAAGCATGGCTGACAACTTGTGTAGGGGTTCTGGTTATAACAAAACTTGTGGATATCCCTCTCCAGTCACCCTTCCCAAGTTTTCCCAGTCCAACCAAAAATAGTTTGTGCTCTTCTTCACTCCATGACATCTCTGTTATATGCATAATTAGTACATAATATTAAATGTGTATGCATTTTTAAAGTTTACATAATAAAAATTTATATGCTATATAAACATGAGCTAGTTAAACTTGGTTGAGTGGGTTGTTTCAGAATTCTATAAAAATATTATCACCTCATCTACAATCCGAGTTAAATCATTTTGTGAAAATAGAATGGATTCAACAAGTGTATGTAGAGGATGAAGAGATCCAAATGTTTGTGACCAACCATCACCAATCACAAAGCATTTTTAGATCCTTCTCGCATTTGGAGTTACTAAAGGTAAAGGAAGCTACCTTTCTTTTTATTTATAAATAATGTAAGATTTTTTATTTTAAAATATAGTATTCAAAAGTTTTCAATTTTTTTTATAAAACCTCACAAGTTGGAAAAACTAAATTAGCTATAACCCAATAGCTCTAATGTTTTAAAAATTGGAACTGGACTTGGAACCAATCGAGGGTTAGACCAGATGGAAACTGGAACCATAACGGTTCAAACTTTATGAACCGGTTTACTAAAAGACACATAAAATTTTATATTTTTAATGAAAACAATATATTTGAAAGATTACAAACCATGATTGCAACAATTACACACAAAATATGCAAATTTTGCTCATGTATATACTATATAACATGTAAGAATGGTGTTTATAGAAAAATTAGGGTTTAGGTCAGTTAAAAAGATGGACTTTTAATTAAAAATTTTTTTTTTTGCAAAATTAGCACTGTATTATAGTGCTTTTTCTGGCTTGGCCAGTTCAAAGAAGAATAGGATCGGTTGGACCAGTTTGGTACTAAGTCAATCGGTTCCTTACGAAAAATGGTCGGTTCAGTACCAAACCAGTCCACCGGTCCAGATTGTATACCAATTTGAAAAAAAACACATTGAACCAGTCGAACCGGCCATTTCCGGTTCCGGTTCGACCGGTTTTTAAAACACTGAATAGCTCCATACAAAACCTACTCAGTACGAAGTATTATGCCACCATCTACACATTCCTTATTACTCCTAACCTATGTTAGAAGAATGAGAAACAAAAAAAATGACAGCAACAAATAGTAATAAGAAACAGGATTGAAAGAGGTTGCCAACATGAAACAAGATTTCTTTATGTACACATCAAATAAAATCATAAAATCAAAAATGTTTAAATTTTTAATAATTAAATTTTAACAAACAGTTTCTTGGGAGTTTTGGAATGTATTCATGTGTAACTACACTCACCCATCATGCTTCTTACTACAAGAACACTAACCATTCGTATCAACACATGCTAGAAATCACACAGCATACTGGGCCAAATGAAATTGAAACAAATTCTATTAAGCATATAGGCCAAATGAAACCCAAAAAAATTCCATTTGTAAAATAGGCCAAACGTAATACAAATTGATTCTATGTGGAACCAAGAGGTGGTTAGTGACTGAAGCAAACATTCTTTCCTTCTTTAATACTGTGTGATGTTATCCAATGATTAATAGGTTTGAACAATTTAACTTTTATTCAATGTATTTATCTGTGTAAAGATTAATTATGTGAAAACACGAAGAAAGACACAAACATGCATAACATTAAAGAGCACACCTTAGCTTCATTCTCCATCTGGGCAGTCTTATCCTCCATCTCTGAAGCTCCATTCTCAGAAGTAGTCACTGTTGATGACTGTTCAGAAGAATTTTTGGTCTCCTGCATATTAATGTCAACATTTTCACCAACTTCAGGTACACCATTGCTTTGACCATCATTTGTCTCCATCACAACAGTCCATTTTTCTTCTTTAACATTCTCTTTAGTAGTTGTAACAGGGACTTCCACTTCCTCTTCTTCAATCATATGCAGAAATAGAAGAATGATGTTACATTTATTGATAAAAGTCTTCCCGCCTATTGAGTCAATAATTACAAATACAAATATCATAAAGAAAAATTGGCATTAAGTATAGAAACTCACAGTTGAAGATGCAACAGAAACTACTCCATGCTTATCCAATTTCACTTTTACTTTAATCTTGGCCCTTTCACCATTTGGAGTCTGGAAAGGACCAATCTGCAAAAGACAGGAGTAGAATTTCTAAATACATGTTTCCTTGAATCTTCAAATTTTTGACTTCTCAATAATCTTAACATACAAATGCTCAAAGAACCAGGAAACCTTCAGCCACAAATAATATTTAATAGTGTTACACGAGACATTATACATATTTAAATATCTACAACCCTAAACCTGAAAATTGTTACAACCTTTGTACTTGGCACTATGTTGCCCTTTGGAAACACAATTGAGTATTGTAATTGGTCTGCAGCTCTATCTTCCATCTCAGGAGAAGATCCTTTCCAGGACAATGTAATGGAGAAAGGGAAACGTTCTTGTATCTAAAAGTACAACCACAATAAAAAATGGACATTCCAATTAGAATGCAATAACATTGTTTCAGATTGTTCCTAAAATGACGCTACAGACATGAGAAAATATTCTTCCAGTGAAGATGAACTGGATGCTTTACAATTCTTGCTAAACAAACAGAATTTGCATTTAGAGTAAGCTGTAAGCTGTAAATGCTTTGAACAAGCGGGAAAAACTTTTTAGTCTACTAAATCAGAGTTCCCTTTTGATTCAATATCATTGAGATGGTAGCATTATGTAGCTCAATAAGACTTTTGTTGATATTATGACATCTGAGAATTGTCCACTGATACAACATTGCTACGGGAAAACAGGCAAGCTCGGTATATGACTAAAATCAAGGACATGCTCTAGAAAGACCAAGGTATCCAATCGCATGAATAAGAAAACTACATCTATCCAACCATAATTCACTCAAGGAAGACACAAATCACCTTAAGGATGTAGACAAAAGGTATCTGGGCATTACCATATGCATATAATTTCCTGTATTAAATTTAACAAAGTTGGCAATTTAGAATTGAGGGCCACTCCACTCACACTACATTGCAAACAAAAAATTCAGAGATCAGGATAAGATTAAAAGCAAGTATATTCTCTAGAGAAACAAGGGTAGCCACTCAAATGATTGAGTGTGAATTTCACAAAGGAAGAATCATTTTCTAGGAAACAAAGCCAAAATAAGATAGAAGGGAATTAGTTCTTACCTTGAAATCACGCACTCTGAATGTTGGACTAAGAATAACACATTGTAAAGCACACCCTCGAGTAACGCACTTGCTAGCATTCATGGTCATCATCAGTTCCTTGCCAAAAAACTATGTTAATATTTTCATTATTGAAGGGACTCGCAAACCATAACCCACAACCTCAACAGCGTGGATCTTATCTACTAGTAAGCTCCACTTCCAATAAAGCACTCAAATATGGCATTCCATGAGATGACATCAGGTTGAGGCATTTCTTTGAAAATTCTGAAAGCCTCATTATGACCACCATTTTGTGGATATCCTACTATCATTGAATTTCATTAGACCACATTTTTTTGAGGTATTTTTCAAATAGTTTATGTGCCCTATGTATGCTTCCACATTGTGCATACATGTCTATGAAGGCATTCATAGCTATTACATCTCATAAAAATCCACTTTCGATTATGCTCTGATGGATGCCCACACCCTGGTATAAAGCTCCTGTGTTGGCACATGCTGGGAGGATGATGGAAAAGGTTTTGGAGCTCATTTTTACACCTGCCAATTACATTTTCTTAAATTCCTCCAAGGCCTTCTCAAAGAACCCATTTTGTGCATATCTTGCAACCATGACACTCCACAAGATGACATCTAGTTGAGGCATTTCTTTGAAAATCCTTAAAGCATCATCAATAACACCATTTTGTGCATATCCTACAATCATCGCATTCCATGAAATCACTTTTTTTTTGAGGAATTTTGTCAAATATTTCACGTGCCTTTTGTATTCTTCCACATTTTGCATACATGTCTAGTAGGGAATTTGCAACTATGACATCTGACAAAAATCCCCTTTGCATTATGCTCTTATGGATGTGCACACCCTATCCCAAAGCTCTTATTTTGGCAAAATCTAGGAGTATGGTGGCGATAAGATTAGCAAGTGTTTGGTTCTTTCATGTAGTCAAAAAAATTTCGAGCATCCACCAAACTACCACCCTTAACATACATGTTGATAAGGTTATTTTGAAAAAATGTGCGGGTAGCAAATGCAAAATCCATGTGAGTGATGAAAGAATGGATTTTTTTTCCATATACAAGGGAATTTAGGTCTACAATAATTAAAGATGGCTGATTACAAAAACTTACTTTTACTGGGAGTTCCATTACAAAAAAACCCTGCACCATACAGATGAGGAGAGTTATAGTAATGTATAGAGCCAGTGATGATTGCAGGGGCAGGGGCGTGTCTTACCCTAGGCAACTTAGGCACGCACAAAAAGGAGGGCAGCACATTTTCAAAAAACTTTTCTAGGTCGGCGACTCGCACTAGGCAGTCGGCTAAAAAATTTTACCAAAAAAAATTGCTATTAAACGCGAATCTCAATCGCTATTTACAAATTACAAACTACAGTTTCAAATTCAACTTTCATTTTCACGAATCTCATTGTCTGATGTCTCAATTTGTAAACAGTTTCAAATTATAGACTATTAATTTGTAAACAGCGATTAATATAAAAACTCTGACTCAATGACAGTCTCCTGCGTGGCGGCGTGGTCCCCTTAGCCCAATTCGTGTTTTGTTGTCCTACAGGCTGCTGCGCATCGAGTCCAGCGACCTATCACCTACAGGCTACATGCCACATTGCCAATGAGAACTAGGGGAAAGGACCCCATCTCCGAGCAGGGCCCTTTGACCGAGACTATTTTGGCAAAAATAAATATTACTGTCTATACACAGTTCACCAAATACTCAAACAAAAAATTACATAAAACTGTACATGATTTCCTTTTTCTTTGGCAATTTTAAGATGTGCAAATGTTCTAATTTTTAAACATAAATACATGTCATTCCTTACAACTTGAGGGTCACATTTAAAGTTTAGAAACTCCCACATGAATATAATAATATCATCTCCATTACTATTCTGACCCCATTTACATTGCTGATGGGTTTCAACATGTACAAATATTATTATTTTATGCACAATTATACATCCATTCCTTATCAATACACATGTCCTTGAGCAAACATTGTTCATCTATATTTATCCAACCTCCAGTGCCTTTTCTACAATTAATAGGGGTACCTGCAAACATAAAAAAAATCATTAAGACTCACCATTTACAAGAAAAAGTCACCATTTATTATAGATTTTTAGCAGATTTCAAAAATCAACATTCAATAAAACAACTGTAATTCGAATTTTTTAAAATAAAAATGATACATTTCCCTCTCAAATTCCCAATTCCCACCAAAATCTCTCACATCCACTTTAATATCTATCCATTGATCAAGAAGAGTTTTAAATCCAATGGCTCAAATTTCATTATTTCTCAATCAATCCGTGCCAACCCCTCTCAGCGAATAGAAAACAATGCCAGATTACCAAAAGATAAATTCAAAGCAATGAAATCTATAAATTGAGATGAGTCGTATGCATTTGTTACTTTCTTGCTGCCCTTTTTCATGTTCAATTTTCTTGCTACACAGATACAGACTCACTCTTTTCCACCATCATTTTTCTTGCTGCACAAATACAATTGCACAGATACAGGTCAGCATCTCTACCATCATCAATTTTCTTGCTGCACAAATACAACTGCAGAGATAGAGAAGAACATTTTTCCAGCATCAAATTTCTTGTTGCACAGATACAACTGCACAGCTATAGAAGAACAGAGAACTTCCAGGACTGATTTTCTTGCTCCACAAATACAAAATAGTAAAATATTTCAGAAATTTCCAGGTGCAATAGTTGTTCACCTTTTGTATTAAGCACTATTTTTAAAAATTGTCTCTTATTTTCTCCAAACATTTTTAGATCTCACATTTAACCATTAAATTTGTTATGAACATTAGGAAGTTTGAATATGTAGATAGTTTACAAACATCATTAAATTTGCAAGAATGAACAACTTCATTATTGCAAATTCATGTTGTTTATACTATATCTACAAATTAAAACTCACTCGTGTGCATAATTAATTTAATGTTCACTTGTGTTTCTCTTTGCCATAAATAGATAAAATCCAGAAATAGCGATCTCTTTGATTTTCTGAAATAGCCATATTGCTTTTCCAATATTCAAAATAAAAATTTATTTATTTTCTGAACTAGCCACATCTTTTTTCGCAGCCTCTAAAATTCTACATATAGTATTAGATGTAAACATTCATACGGTGTTAAATTTACCTCTAAAATTCTACATATAGTATTGAGGCAGAATTTTTTGGCATGCCTAAAGATTTAAATCAGCCACATACAATCAATGAAGAAGATGATCATGTTAGTTCAACAACTCATGTGAGCCAAACACAAGAAGCCACAGATGTTGATGATAGCTTGTCTTTGCCAACACAGCTCAGCCCACCTCAATGGGTTAAAGAAGGGGCCATAAATCTCAACATGCAAATTGATTTCAACAATGAGGAAGTTTCTCTTTCAATGTCATCCCCTCCCCTGCCTCTTCCAAGTGAGGTGGTACACTATTATGCTGATAATTTGGAGTGGGAGGCACGTGATACATCCCAATTAGATGCCCCAAATTTATCCACACAACATATGGATAAAGGTAACTTCGAAGTTGCTGATTTCATAGCCACACAAGACACTGAAGAGGTGGTTTGCACCCAAAATGACAACCAATCAGTAAGTAAATTCTTAAAGCTACCAATTGAGAGGGTTCACAACAACCCTGTGCGGCTAAGTGATGGAGCAATTAGAATTGGTAGGCAATCCCAAATACTTACCTCTGATGAATACTTGCATTTACTTCAAGATCAAGAAGCAAGAAAAAGAGAAATTGAAGATTTGAAGGCAAAGAGAAGGGAGCAGGCAGAAGAAAGGAAAGCCCACATGTTGGTAGAAAAAAGAAAAGAAGGGGCAACTTAAAATGGAAAGAGAATTGAAAAGGCAGAAAAAAGAAGAAGATAAGTTGCAGCGAAAAAATGAGGAGTTGAAAAGGGAACAAGCCAAACTATCAAAAGAACATGATAAAAGGATGAAGGAATGGCAACAAGCACAGAAGGAGCCTGATCGACAAAATAGACGTTTGAGTAGTCCCTCTAATCCCCTTCCTGATTAGCATCACATTTTGTTGGACATGTATAACACATTCATGCCTGCTTTTTCTTCCATTATCAATAACCAATCCAGTTGCCCATCTTCTCCTTCAAACAAAGAGACATTTTCAGGAAAATTAGAGCAAGCAATGTTTGGTCAAATTGGCCAACTTTCAAGAACTTTGACAGATGTTCCAGGTAAGCCTGCTACTATGCTACCTCATGTTTTCCAATCTATGAATGCTAGCACATCAGACAGTCATGAGGAAGAGCAGCCTCAAGCATTTCCAGGATTTTGGTCCAGCGGTTGAGTTTGGCTTTATAAATTTTGTCCAATATTACAAAGAAATAGAAAAAAATCTACCCATTTAGTAAGTTTTGGCTGATTTTGTCGAATATGTATATATGATTTTGATAAATGTTAGACCGACTTTAATCCTTTGGAAGTTGGATTTAATGTAAATTTTTGTAAGTCTATCGAAATGAATATAAAATAATATATTATTTCTTGTGTGTGAAGTCAGGACTATCCATATATGTATTTTTTATGTTGTCTCCCATTTTATGGGTCCTTGCCAACATTTGCAAACATAATTAACGCATGCAAATAAAATATACCATATAAAACTGGAATACAACTCAATCATCTCACAGACAAACAATTGTAGACAAAAGATTTTGGATTAAGATAAACAGATCATTGCCTTAGTAAGGTCACAGATGACCTTCCCTGTCCAATAAAATTGTGGTCTTCTCATTGGCGCTACCTCCCCATGAGGATATGCATGATGACATATCAGTAAATGTTGTCTTGCAATAGGAACCCTGTAAATGAACAACTGTCTGAGACACTGTTTTTGAAAACACAGAAAATAAAGTGGTAATTATCTTTGACGACTGCACACATAAAGTTCGTTCTTCAAGGAGTGAGGGAGAGACCTGAAAGGTGAACAAGAAACATAATCCAATCCAGCCTCTGCAAAGAAAGCCACAGACGAAGGTTCCCCTCCATGCTCTCCACATATTCCTACCTGTAAATCCATGCAAATATTCATCAAGAACCTGATATTCCACAGGAATAATTATTTCAATTCAATCGTTTCAAATTACATATATAGCTGTCTGCATTAAGTGTTGGTTTGAATACAATATTCTAGGGATAAATTCCTTTGTTGACAATATATTAGTAGAAAATAATGGAAAGAAAAGGACTGGAACGTTCAATAGTTTAAAACATGATAAAAAGGCAAATAATATTTCACCTCGAAGGGGTCATTCTGAATAATCCCATGAGATAAATAAGATGGCAGGAACTATTGTTCAGCATATTAATACCCCTATGACTTGGCATAATCTAACTCACAATACGGGGTTTTGCAGGCTCAGAATGTACAAAACCTCCTCAAAACTGAGTCTGAACAAATTTACAGGCTCAAGTTATTTCCCTCAATCTGCCCAAAGTTTCTCACTTACAGGATATTTAGCCAAATCGGCTCAAATTATAGCACTAAATACGCAAAGTTTTACAGGCTCGGGATTTTTCGCTCAATCAGCTCAGAGTACTATAACCGCAAGCTTTTCACAGGCTCAAGTTTTCCCTCTATCTCCTCAAATTTTACTTCTAATGACGAAATTTTCTCACAAGTTCAGGTTTTTTCTCCTCAATCTCCTCCGATTTAAGTACTAAAACCGCAAATTGTTTCACAGGCTCGGTTTTCCCCCCTCAATGCCCTCACATTTCACTTCTAAAGATGCACTTTTTCACAGACTCGGGCCGTTTTCCTCAATCTCGTCAAAATTTACTACTAAAAATGCAAAATTTTCACAGGCTCGTTTGGGAGGATGAGCACCACCGGACGCGCTTGATCTTCCTCCTCCGCTCGCCCTTCTCAGCTGGGGCGTCGCTGTTATTTTCCCTGCTCCAGTTGCTTAGAAATCACGATTTCATGAACAGTAACTTCGGCTTGAATGCGCAGTGAATGGGGAATACTTGCACAGTTAATGGGAGGGCGATGGAAAATTAAGGGGAGTCAGTGGAGATATTAATCGCCTATCACACATTAATACCAAGCACTGTAAATTCATTGCCAGATCAAACGCGCGGCTTCCCAATACGTTACGTGTTGTCAGGGGAATAAAATAGTCGCGGTGATGGGTCTGATATTTATATTGGGTCGAATTTAATAGCATGCATGGAATTCTATTTCCACGTGTCATTTGGATTGTGAAC
The DNA here is from genome assembly GCA_019776745.2 of Taxus chinensis. NCBI lineage: Eukaryota > Viridiplantae > Streptophyta > Pinopsida > Cupressales > Taxaceae > Taxus > Taxus chinensis. Next base: position 719,863,901 of record CM034154.1, read on the forward strand.
AGGTTTCAAAGATACATTTTAAGATTCATAAAACGTTGACGAATCCAACGTGCTGATTTGGAGTCCTAGTTGTCAATCTACATGGCTGTATAACAGGGGCAACTTATGGTGCTCGGAGATGGGGTCCTTTCCCCTACTGAGTTCTACCCTCGGGCTTCATTGCCTCAAGTCAAAGACTCAAACGAAACCTCGATCCCAGAGCCCACGGGCCACTCCCAGGCTGTATGAGTATCTCCCACGGGCCACTGCAGTGTCCACAGACTACAGTCCCACGGGCCACTGGCACTCAACACAGTCCACTGTGTGACTGTTGACTGTTCCACATTCATGTTATGATGTTTACAGTTTCTTCCACTGCCGACTGCCGTTGGATTCTTGTAACTTGGAAATCATTCTGAATTCACCCACAATCCACTCAATAGACTAATAGTTGTTCCCTGGCACCTGCGCTGCTGTACTGTGCAGTGTGACTCAGGGGAAGGGGCGGGGAGGAAGGTTCCAGAAAGGAGAGGCACGACAAGTGGTCAGTACAGCAGGAACAACAAAACAAGACAACCACAACTGGAATGCATATGCACAGGGGTCGCAGAAACCGCCACAGGTGGGTAAAGCTGCATACGGGGACAGTTCATGGGCTTTTTCAACAAATCCATTTTGTGCATATCCTGCAATCATGGCACTCCTTGAGATCACATCTCTTCAAGGCATTCTATCAAACAGTTCACGTGCATTTTCAACAAATTCATATTCTGCATATCCTACAATCATGGCATTCCATGAGCCCACATTTCTTTGAGGCATTTTATCAAACAGTTCACGTGCCTTGTCTATGCTTCCACATTTTGCATACATGTCTACCAGGCAGTTGCAACTATATCAGTTATTACATGTCTATCCATTATGTTTTGATGGCTGTAAATGCACATTTTGCTTACTACACACAACCCCTCTGAAGATTACATATCTTCAATTATTGCAGGCCTGTATTTTCACCAGCATGGTTTCACAAGGAAAGACAGTCAGTACTCTTTCATTGCTCACAGGTGATTAAATGGCATTTGCTACACACAGCTTTTCATAAAAAACATATTTGAATGTATGTCAAGTGCAGAGTTTTGATAGATGCCCGTAAAGAATTTGACCAAGTGAAAGAACGTGACAGTTTCTCATGGAATACAATTATTGCAGCATACAGAAGACATGATTATCCTCACAAGGCAGTCACACTGTTTCACCATATGCAACAAACAGGTCTTCAACCCGATCAGTTTACATTTGCCAACATACTTCCAGCCTCATAGCTGCAAGACAGGTCGACAGGAAAGAGGAAAAACCAAGGGAAGAAGAAAACAGACCAGGGACAACAAAGGTGAATATAAATAGGTTTGGAGGTGCAACCCAAGGACAGGTGCCGAAACGTGGAGGGGGAGGACAACTGGCAATGAAGGATGACAAAGACCTCAAGCAGGAGACTGTAGTTGTAAAAGATCAAGTCCATAGTAGTCACGCCTCCGGTGTAATAATGGCGGAAGGATAATATGGAGTCTTGCTGCATTCTGTCAAGTACACAGAAATCAACATACCTACACCATTTTTTCTTCATTTCAATGTAGTCAAAATGGTTACCTACCTAATGGATTTCAAAGTTGGTGAAGCCCAGCCTGCAAAATAGAATAATGTACATGACATAACTATTAACAATAGTCTGGTCTACACATGGAAAATCCCAGATTTGTTAAGAGAGTGGTTAGCCGCAAATAGCAAGTAATATGATGTTAACATAGCTTTATAATGATGAAGTATTATTGACATAATATGAATTGTCAATTTGATTGGACTGGTAGACAAACATGTTTAAATCATATGTATCATTAAATGACTAAACCATAAAAATATTAAACAAAAAAGTAAAAAAAAAAATAATACAAATTTTAAAAAGTCACCTTAAATATTGAAAATAACTTTACTCTATATTTAAATAATATCTTTCATTTTAGTATATTAATAACAAAATCTAAGTTTAGTATTCTTTATATACTTCCTACAATTATCTATAGAAATGATTTCTTAAAAATTAAATTTACCTTTCAATTTTATAATAAATAATAATGGCGGAAGGATAATATGGAGTATTGTTGCATTCTATCAAGTACACATAAATCAACATACCTACACCATTTTTTCTTCATTTCAATGTAGTCAAAATGGTTAGCTACCTACTACACTTTTTAATGGATTTCAATGCAAGTGAAGCGCGGCCTGCAAAATAGAATAATGTACATGACATAACTATTAACAATAGTCTGGTCTACACATGGAAAATCTCAAATTTGTTAGAAGAGTGGTTGGCAACAAATATCAATGTAATATGATGTTAACATAGCTCTCTAATGACAAAGTACTATTGAAATAATATGAATTGCCAATTTGATTGGACTAGTAGACAAATATGTTTAAATCATATGTATCATTCTTTATTTTCTGGTCATTTAATGTTATGTTTTTGCCCCCATTCATGTGTTGATTTTCCATAGTAAATTTGACATAAATCGTAATGTTTTGATTATATGTAGATTTTAGAACTCTTTTTCCTCTCAATAGATTTTTTCAAACCTAATATAGTGGTTAGTGAGATTGAGACTATTTGTCACATGTTAGTAAGATTTTTTTTTTAAAATAATAAGATTGTTAATTAATATAGGTTTTAATTTTTTTAGTTTTAAGATTTCTAGATTCATGATTTTAGTTTTTGAATTTTATTTGTCTTATTACTTATTAAAGTTGTAAGGAAACTATATACTTTTAAACTTGTCAACTTTCATGTATCCTTATACCTTTTGGGGAACTACTAGTAGATATTTATATTTTAAAATATTGTGGGTGGTATTAAGGCAAAGGTGTGCATTTTCAAAAAAGATTTTTTATGTATTAAATTTGGGACATAATGATGGGAGTTCAATCATCGCCCATCGAGTTGCAGTTCTAATTTTCATTCTCTACCAATAATCTAATTGACCAATTTTTTAGTTAGTTAAAATTATGTTTTGCATTAAAATTTACACTATCGATGGTGAGATTTCAACATGAATTGAGTTACTCTTAATTCACTTAATTGTATAATTATATCTCAAAATACCATTTCTTTAATAAATTGTAAGTAACAACTATATCAAAAAATAAACAGAAAAGCAAGCCGTATGCCATCATTAGCCTCTTTAATCATTAACGTTCCTTTGGGTTAGAGAAATTGAACTTGTGGGGAAGTTTTGGAATGGGGGAACTGTTATCTTTTTGCTTGTAGTGCCCAATTTACCTGATGCGGTGTTTCTTTTCCTTTGTTGGCGGCAAGGTTAGATATTAAGGGAACCTTGGGTACATGGGATCAGTTGCCACGATTCGTACAGTGCGCGATAGAACTGATTGACATTATCCTCTCCCTGTCTCTTCATTTTCTATGTTGGTTGATTGGCGAATGCAAGGAATGTTAGAACGTTCCGCCGATGTTAATGGATTCCAATTTAACCACCCGCCAATTCCCCTCACCATCATTCAACCAATTGGTGAAGTAACTAAACACAATATATTTTCCATTAGTGCTCCCAAAACCTGATTCATCCAATCAAACAATGCATGTGGCCAGAACAGTAATGCGAGGAAGGCTAGGAACATGTGATTTACTCCGCAAGTGTAAGAAATATTTTATATACCCGATCCAATCTGTTTTGCAGGAACTGTGGAGGGCGGGGAACTTAGGGAACAAAGGAATTGCTCCCTCATTTCCACAAAAGGCCGATTTGCATTGTTTTACCCAATTTAACCCCGCTTCTTGTAAAAATAGCTAAGTGTTGTACTGATGATCTTAGCAATATGGAGAGAAAGGCCCCAAAATTTGAGACTTTCCCTCAAAACATGATTCTTTCCCCAAAATTGATTAACTCCCTTCTCATTTCCATGTTTTGACCAACTCACACTACTTAAGTCAAAAATGAATTGGTAAGTGAGTTGTCAATATAGCCTTGGGGGGTTATTTTAATGGAAAACACAGTAGAAGTCCCAATATTTTCTAATAATACAAATGGATCAAGATAAGAATAAATTTAGTGATGTAAACATACAAATGTCACCCCATCTTTTGAGTGTAAAATTGATAATGATTTAAACTCAATTAAGTGCATATCTAGTGAATTGCATTGTAATTGGCACTTTTAGTCTAATACAAGAATTATAAAAAGGAATTTTTACAATAGAATTGTACACATAAACAAAAAATCCTAGAAACAAGAAACTTATACTATTCGATAACTAATTAGTTTCAATGTTAGCATCATTATAAACATTAATAGTATCACACACATAAATGTGTGTCGCATGGTTGCATAAACAAAGGAAAATTATCCTAGAACATAAAGGACACCTGAGTGTTGTACATACATATAGAAGGAAAAAGGTTGCACACATAAGAAAAGTAAATAAGAAATCAAATGTGTGATCATATAAATTAGACAATAGCCAACAAGCACATGGAACAAGATAAAACAATCTTGCATAGTTCATATGAGTTAGTCACAAAAATATTGATGAATAACATATATCACATTATATAATATGTGCATAATCAGGATTTGAAAGAGCGGTGTGTAATGAAATGATAGTACCTAATAAAATAGATGATTCCTTTATATAATCAATGCCACGAGGAAAAGGGGAGATCCAACACCTATAATAATGGACAAACCTATATATTCTACATCATGCTCATATACTTAGTCAAATGCATGACTGTAAATAATATACAATATATTACAATCAAACCATGTGAAAAATATTATATGAAAATTCAAAACTAGTAGATCAAACCATTTTTAGGTGCTAATTTTTATTTTGATAATATTTCAACGTTTTTTGGATTTTTAGAATGTTTGAATACTTTTAGATTTCTAGAAAAGTGTATTAACTATATTTCATGTTTAAATAATTATTGTAAAAGATTTACATACCTATGATTTGTTCAAGAGGGTGAAGAGAAACATTTGTGAGTGTAGGAACAGAGGAGTATGATCTATCACTTTAATCCAAAAAGGTGGTAGATTCTTAGGAAATTCATTGCTTATAGGAGGATACCCATAAAGGGGCTTATAGAGGTTGGGAATTTTAGATCTAGCATGGTTCGGCTCAATAGTCATGGTTGTAGAAAGATTTTCTCTTGTATAATAAAGAATTGGTAAAGTATCCTAGTAAAGGATACCCTTGACTATAAAAAATCAATTGTAATAAATATGGTTTACACATTGATATAGAATACACTTAATGTACGTAAGCTTATGAATACAAGAATATTATAGAATCATTTTACATGTCCCCAAGATTATCATTAAGAAAGAAAGATATATTCATGGTAGTGGATCCCATTGTAAGAGGGAGAAAATCAATCTAGTGGATTGATTTGGGTATTGTGCATTGGATTACATATATTTTTTACTATAGACCAAAAAGGTAAGAAATAAGACAGTGGACGTGTTGTTCCTAGAAATTATTTCAACCAATATATTATGGGTAGGTGTTTTATTGCCAAAATCATGAATATAAATATCATAAGAAATAATATCATACTCAAGTATGTCATTATCATAATATGTGATTTAATAGTCCTAGGATGTGAAGAAGAAGAAATTGTACCAATGATGATCATATGTATCCAAAGGAGGTTGTAAATTATATACATGATACACCTCTGAGCTACTCTCATATTCATAATTGAGATGATTAGAAATTTGTTCATTGAATAGTAAAGCTTATGATTTTCATTAACATAAGGCTTAGTTTTTTCAAGAGTAGAATCAAGTTCAATAGTATTGGTATCAATAAGATATTTTTGTTAGGTAAAACATAGTTTACCTAGATTAGTTTAGCATAGGTAACTATATTATTATTGTTGTAAGTTGTTGTGGTATGGTTATAAACCATATTTTGATTGTATTTGGGAATAGTATTCTCATATCATGTTTTTGTCATTATTTGAGTTGTTTTATTGTTATATGGTTATGTATTGTTTAAAACCACATATTTGTAATTTTTTGTACGTGGGTTTGTTTATTGTTGCATAGTTGCAACATCCCGTTTGTCTGCATATGGTTATGTAATATATATATATATATATGTTTATTGTTGCATAGTTGCAACATCCCGTTTGTTTGCATATGGCTATGTAATATATATATATATATATATATATATATATATATATATATATATATATATATATTGCAGCCATTTCTATTGTACTATATTTTATTGAACATTAATAATATTTACGAGGATTTTGTCCCTCTTCTAGATTTGGTGTTAGATTAGGATAGGAGATCCTGTGAGTAGAGAATGTGTGCAGAGAGAGTGCATAAGAGATAGAGAAGCTTAGAGAAGCATTTGCAACATTTGGAGAGCCTCTGCAGCCTCCTACAACTTCCCAGCCCCATCTCTGCATCCACACAACCTCTCATTCATTCTCTAGGTGTTTGGAAAGCATTTTTTACACTGGTGCCCCTGCACTACGAAAAAATTGCTTCCTAGAGCCATTCTAGTTTTGAAAAAAAAATCAGATTCAGAAATTTTAAAAAAAAAACTCATTAAGGGGTTCTCCATCAAGTGTCCTTAGAGCCTTGCCCACCAAGATGACTCATTGCATGGTTACCATCGAGTTGGGGACAAAGCTCCTGACCGAGCTACTTTTTATGTTAACGAGTTGAATATTTTAAAACTGAGTTGAGTCGATACATTTGGAGTCGGGTTACATAGCCAAGATGTGTATACACATCAACGAGTTTTTCATTGAAATGAGCCTGCACTGATCAAGTCCACATTGCATTTGATCATGTTATTGGGTCGAGTCTCATCCAAACAACCGAGCACCATCCTAAAATCTGATTCAAACACCTTCCTCGACAAGCCAACATTTCTTCGCAAACTTTGAAGGTAGCATTGTAGGGCATGTTATAGTGTTGGTCGGTGAGCTCTAGCCATCCACGGTCGATTTAAATCCTTACTTCGAGCTAGAACATCGTTTTCACTATTCCGCTTTCCACACAAAAATAAACGAATGACGAATGACAAGTTAGGATCATTGACTAGAATGTGTTGTATATTTTGTATATTGTATACCCAGGAGTACTGTACACCTCTTCCACGAGTGTTAGTAGGAATTTGGGGTGAATTTTTTTTGAAAAAAATTTGGAATCCCTATTTTTCCGGTAGTATAGATATGTTATTTTTATCTATACATATATATGGGTGGTGTCATAATCCATGAATTATGGGGAACCGTTATGGGTGTTTATTAGCCCATGGTTTTGGTACCCATTGTATTGTAAAACCACTTTGATGGTTTCTTATTGTTTTGCTTACAAATAGTTGGAGATGCAGTAGGGTAAAGCAGAACTTGGAAGTACATTATTGTATTGTAAACGGTTAAGTTAATGCAATAAGAGAGAGAAGTTACTATGCTGGGTTTTTTCCCGAAAGGGTTTCCCAGGTTAAATCTTGTGTTTTGTCATTTGTTTTCTTTGATTATCTTGAATATTCTGTTTAGTATAGCTTCTTGTTTATTAGTTTATCAGATTGATTCTCTTCATTTGGTATCAGAGCTAGGTTTTAGATTTTATGTGAAGAGTTAGGGTTTCTAAAACCTGTGATAAATTTTTTTGAGTGGGAGCTTATGGGTGAATTTTTTAAGTAGAAGAAAATGACGGGAAGCACAAGGATCGAAATCAAAAAATTTAATGGCCAACATTTTGAGTTATGGAAGCTCAAGATGGAAGATCTTCTTGTGGATAGAGATCAGTGGATTGTTGTGTCTGGAGTCATGCCTATGGGTATGAAGGTAGAGGACTGGGAAAAGATCGATAGGAAGGCAAGGAGTTCAATCAGATTGTGTCTGTCAGATTCAGTTTTTCTGAATGTGTCAAATGAGAAATTTGCTCAGGTGTTATGGGAGAAGTTGGGGACTTTGTATCAGACAAAGTCTCTGGTGAACAAATTGTTTCTCCGAAAGAAGCTATATTCATTGAGAATGAATGACAGAGACTCTGTTGCAGAACATCTGAACGTCTTTAATATTGTGGTAAGTCAGTTGATTTTTGTTGATATTAAAATGGAAGAAGAGGATAAGTGTATTACTCTTTTGTGTTCTTTACCTGAGTCTTGGGATAATCTAGTTATGGCTATTACTAGTACTATGACAAAATTATTAGTTGAGGATGTAGTTGTGGCCTTACTATCAGAAGAAATGAGGTGGAAATCCATTGAGGATTATCAATCCAAGGATGCCTTATATGTAAGAGGTCGATACCCAAGAGAAAAACAAGAAGAGGTAAGGACAGTCAAAGTCCAGAAGTAAATCAAAGACTACAGAAAAAGATAAGAGGAAATGTTGGAACTGTGGTAAAACGGGGCATTTCAAGAAAGATTGTAGATCTAAGAAGGTAGAAAAGGGTAAGTCCTCTGATGATGGTGGATCTTCAGATACAAAACCCTCTAATGAAGACTTGGGAGATTTGTTTTTGGTGGCTTCCAGCTTGCATGCATGTGACAGTGCATGGTTGATTGACTCGAGGTGCCTCCTTTCATATGACACCACACAAGGAGTGGTTCTGTGAATATGAAAAGTGTAATGGAGGTGATGTATATCTGGGAGACAACTCAACCTGCAAGATCATTGGTCATGGGAGAATCAAGATGAGGTTTAAATATGGAAGGATTAAAACCCTCCCAGGTGTTCTGCACATTCTAGGTTTGACCAGAAACCTAATATCTATAAGTAAGATGAATGATGTAGGTGTTCAGGTAGCATTTAGTAAAGACAGTTGCAAGATGGTTTGGGGTGCAATGGTATTGGCAAGAGGCATCCGTAATGGAACATTGTTTAAGCTTGAGGCAAGCGTTATTATTGATGAGTGCAATAGCTCTGTGGTTCTAGAGGAGAAGAAAGCTTCAGATCCAACTCCTACATCTGTTACAATGAAGACGATGTTATGGCATCAAAGGATGGGACACATCAGAGAGAAAGGACTTCGTACTTTAAAAGTAAAAGGTATGGTTGAAGGAATTTTTGAGTGTCCTTTAGATTTTGATTTTTGTGAGCATTGTGTGTTTGGAAAGCAAACTAGAGTAAATTTTCCTACGAATGCTACAAGATCAGAAGGAATTCTACATTTGATACATAGTGATGTTTTTGGACCTGTAAAAGTTCCATCATTAGGAAAATCCATGTTCTATGTTAGTTTCATAGATGATTTCTCAAGAAATACCTGGGTATATTTTATTTGGAATAAGTCTGAGGTTTTCAATAAATTCAAAGAGTTTAAGGCTCTTGTGGAAAATCAGACAGAAAGGAAGATAAAGGTTTTGAGAAGTGACAATGGCGGGGAATATTGCTCTAATGCCTTTGAGAAATTCTGTAAAGAGTGTGGAATAGAAAGGTAGAAGACAACTCCATATACGCCACAACAAGAATGGAGTTGCAGAAAGGATGAACAGAACATTGATGGATAAGTGTAGAAGTATGCTCAGTGGTGCCAGTTTGGATAGAAAATTTTGGGCAGAAGCAGTGGCAACTACATGCTATTTGGTTAATAGATCACCGACATCTGCACTTGAAGGGAAAACTCCACATGAAGCATGGACTGGTAAGAAACCCTCTGTTAGACATTTACGTGTATTTGGTTGTATTGCTTATATGTATATTCTGAAAGAGAAAAGAACCAAGTTAGATAATAAATCTGCTAAGTGCATATTTATTGGATACTCTAATGGTGTAAAAGGATACAAGCTTTGGAATCTAGAATCACAGAAGGTTGTTTTTAGCCGTAATGTAATTTTTAGAGAGCTTAAGGAAATTCCAGAGCAAGAAGCAAAACCAGAGGAAGATCATGTTAAAATTGAGGAAGATGAATCTATGTTCTGAATTTGATGTGACTACAAAAGATGAACCACAAAGAGAGTTGCAAGGGGAAGATTTAGATGAAGAAGATGAGGAACCAGAAGATGTTGAACCAGAAAATCCTATCTTAAGAAGATCAGATCGGCTGAGAAGGGCACCTGAGAGGTATAGTCCTCCTGATTTCCATTCTACTTTTGTTTTGTCAGTTTTATCTGTTACTGATGATGAACCCAAGACTGTGAAGGAGGCTTTTGGATCTAATGAAAGCAAGTTTTGGAAAAAGGCTATGGAGGAAGAAATGGAGTCCTTATATAAGAATAATACATGGGACTTGGTGAAATTACCTCCTGGAAGAAAACAGGTTGGATGTAAATGGGTGTTTAAGAAGAAGTATAATGCAGATGGGAAAATAGAAAAGTATAAAGCTCGCCTTGTGGAAAAGGGTTTCTCTCAAGTGGAGGGACTCAATTTTGGTGAGATATTTTCTCATGTTGCTAAGTTACATTCTATTAGATTTCTTTTAGCTATTGTTGTTGCTTTCGATATGGAAATAGAGTAGATGGATGTTAAGACAACATTTTTGCATGGTGAGCTTGAGGAGGAAATCTACATGATGCAGCCATAAAGCTTTAAGATCAAAGGAAAGGAAGATTTGGTGTGTAGGCTGAAAAATTCATTATATGGCTTGAAGCAATCACCAAGAATGTGGAACCAAAAATTTGACAGGTATGTGTTGAGACTTGGGCTTGAAAGAAGTAAAGCTGACCCCTGTGTTTATTTTAAACATGAAGGTGAATATTATGTTATCATTGTATTGTATGTTGATGACATGTTGTTAATTGGTAACAGTAAGAAATTGGTCAGTCATGTTAAATCTCAACTCTCATCTCATTTTGATATGAAGGATCTCGGTGCTGCAAAATTTATTTTGGGCATGGAAATAAAAAGAGATCGTGTAAATAGGAAACTAGTGTTAAATCAAAGAAAGTATCTTGAGGTGATATTGCAAAGGTTTCAAATGCATGAAAGTAAACCTATTAGTATTCCTTTTCCTGTTGGTCAAAAGTTGTCTTCTGAACAATGTCCTAAAACTGAAGAAGAAATAGAGGACATGTCTCAGGTACCATATGCTAGTGCAGTTGGTAGTTTGATGTATGCAATGGTTTGTACTAGACCTGATATTGCACATGTAGTGGGAGTAGTGAGAAGATTCATGTCAAATCCTGGAAAGGAACATTGGACTGCGGTAAAGAGAATCTTTAGGTACCTACGTGGGACATCTAATTATGTAATTTATTATCAGGGAAAACCTGATGAAAGTAAAACATTAGATCTACATGGTTTTGTGGATTCTGACTGGGGTGGAGACTTGGATATGTGTAGGTCTACCAGTGGTTATGTGTTCAACTTGTTTGGTGGAGCGGTAATTTGGATGAGTAAATGTCAAGCAAGTGTTGCGATATCCACCACAGAGGCTGAGTACATGGTAGCTACTCATGCAAGTAAAGAAGTGGTTTGGCTTTGGTGACTGATCTCCACTGTTGGGTTCACTCAAAATGTTGTAAGGATCGATTGTGACAGTCAAAGTGCAATTTTTCTAGCAAATAACCCTGAGTATCATTCAAGAATGAAACACATTGATGTTCAATACCATTTTGTAAGAGAAATGGTGGAGGAGAAGAAGATACTACTAAGTAAGGTGGACACAAAGGATAATGTTGTTGACTCTTTAACTAAGGTTGTGAGTGCTGAAATTTTCTTGGTGTAGAAAATTGATGGGCTTGAATGCCCTGAGCTGCTGACTATATGGCAGTGTAGCCCCCTTTTGCAAAGTATACAACAAGTGGGAGAATGTTAGAATGTGTTGTATATTTTGTATACTGTATACCCAGGAGTACTGTACACCTCTTCCCGAGCGTTAGTAGAGAATTTTTTTTGGAATCCCTATTTTTCCGGGAGTATAGATATGTTATTTTTATCTATATGTATATATGGGTGGTGTCATAATCCATGAATTATGGGGAACCGTTATGGGTGTTTATTAGCCCATGGTTTTGGTACCCATTGTATTGTAAAACCACTTTGATGGTTTCTTACTGTTTTTGCTTACAAATAGTTGGAGATGCAGTAGGGTAAAGTAGAACTTGGAAGTACATTATTGTATTGTAAATGGTTAAGTTAATGCAATAAGAGAGAGAAGTTACTGTGTTGGGTTTTTTCCTGAAAGGGTTTCCCAGGTTAAATCTTGTGTTTTGTCATTTGTTTTCTTTGATTATCTTGAATATTATGTTCAATATAGCTTCTTGTTTATTATTTTATAGAAACTGGCATACATTTGTAAACAAAATCAGTGAAATTTTGGTTCTTTAAAACTCATGATATCTTTGGATATCTTTTGCAGCGTTAGGTATATAGAGTGCCTCTTGCAAGCAATTACGGGTAAAGCCATCATGAATACTACTACACTTAACTCCTAATATAGCTGCAATGACGTCATCTAGGCATCGTCCCTATAAATTGACGAGGACTAATAAGGGCATAATACACACACTTTGAGCCATCTCATTGGTCTGTGAATAATTACACGACATAAATCAAGACATTGAAATTATCTGAGAATATAGCAAAGTGACACGCACGTATGAAGATATTTCTTTGAGTTGGTGTCAATAATCGCACAGATCCCTTTCATTATTGTTTTGGTACCACGTATCAAATTCTTTCATGTACGTTAACCCCTCTTTCACATACCGTTGGGTATATCGAAAGGTCGAGCTTCTTCCACGTACCAACGGGTATATCAGAAGGGCACATATATAGAAAGGTTTAGGATATCATACTAACGGTATATAGATTGAGAGACCTTATACCTAGAGTGATAAGAGCCTTACCCTTTGTTAGTAAATTCAGAAAATGGGCACCAATGACCCTAATTTATTTCTTCCAAACTCACAGCTCCTAAGAGGAGATAATTATGTTTCATGGAAGACTAAGATCAAAACACAACTTGAGTTTGAAGAAATATGGCTTGTTTTGAATGGTTATGTAGCCTGATCACCAGATGATGCATCCCAACAGAGATAATTTGACAAAGCCAACCAAAAGGAAAAAGTTATAATCTTGTTTGCAATATTTGATGACATGCAAACACACATTCGAGATTCCAAAATAGTAAAAGAATCATGGGATAAATTGAGCACCGTGTATGAGGCCAAAAACAAGAACACAATACTGAATTTGTAGAGTTAGTTATACACACTGAAATTTAAAAAAAAAATAAAGTATAAGCTTTTTTGTTAAGAGTTGTAGAATTGAGGGCTTCACATCTAGCCCTGGGAGAGGAGGTCAATAATATAGCTCTCGTTCTCATTATTCTGAGACCACTCCCTCCTTCATAACACATTTTTTTTACCACACTAAACTTATCAAATCAGACAGTTGCTTTTGACAAGTTATTGAACCTACTTCAATAAGAAGAAGTAATGTATAACAAAGATGATGAATAGGAGTAGGAACTTTATTCTCTTTAGAAATGAAAAGGAAAACTAAAGTCTCATTCTTCTCAAAATTCTCATAAACAACATCAACACGGGGACAAGAAAAAGAAGAAATGTCCTATCTGCAAAAAAGGACATGATATGAAAGCTTGTTCGTACAGTACAAGAAAGCTTCATCAAGTAATTATGGACCTCAGAATCATCAATCTCATAAGGGACATTTAGACTTCAATCAAGGGCAAAAGAAGGGGAACTGGCGAAGAAAACCCCATCAACAAGAAACTATATCTAACAAGAAAATCATTCAGAAAATGAGGACTTCTTATACACTACTCGTTCCAGTGAACCATCCACATCATCTAGTGTTGTTTGGTATGTCGATTCGGGAGCCACTCGACACATGACTGGGAAAAGAGACTAGTTTACTACCATTAGGGACACACCTTCGAAAAACCATGTTTTGTTAGGTGATGATTCTTCTTACACAGTATAGGGTATTGGAAACATTTATCTACCTCTTGGTTCATGAAATTGTTGATTATCAAATATGTTATATGTCCCTTGGTTAACAAAGAACATGCTATTAGTAAGTCATCTTTTAGATCATAATCTGAAGATTGACTTTGATAGTCATTCCGGCAAGAAAGTGTGTTTGATTTGAGACAAATCAAAAGGCTCGAAAATTATTGCAAAAGCCTTTAATGTGGGACGTATGTTCTAGATTGACTTTTTCCACAGGGATGATCAAGCACTTATGGATATGAATTCTTCCTCAGCATAGTTATGGCATCGAAGACTCAATCACATCAGTTTTAAATCTCTCAAAACACTTCACTGGTACAGAATGGTGAGAGGCTTGACATCTCTCTAGAAGGATACAAATAAGTGTCCTCACTACCTAGTATGTAAACAACACAGAGATTCTTTCAAGAAGATTACTTATCGATATTTAGGTAAGCTTGATCTGTTTCATATCAATCTTTGCGGTCCGATGCAACCTAGTCATTCTACATTTCAGTACTTCATGCTTTGTGTTGATCAGTTTTTGTCTTCGTAAGAAAAGTGAAGCTTTTGAAAACTCTAAAGTGGTTGTAGAGAATGATATTTTTCGTCACATTAGATCTTTCTGCTCAAATAAAGGGGTGATTCACCAGTAATGAGTTCAAATCCTACCTTCAAGCTCACAAGATTCATCGAAAAATGCCTCCTCCACACACACCACAATAGAATGGTATTATTAAGAGAAGAAATCGTACTATCATGGAGATGGTACATTATATGATCGATGATTCTAGACTAGCGATGAAATTTTGGGCAAAAACAACAAAGAAAACATTATATTTATTGAACATAGTACCCATAGTTACTCTTGATGGAGTATCACCACATGAAGCATGGTCGAAGCAGAATCCATCTGTTGCACATCTCAGAGTATTTGGGTGCAAAGCTAGCATGCACATACCCAAGAAGAATAAAAATAAGTTGGATATGAAGTCACGGAAACTCATCTTCATTTGCTATAGTGAAGAGGCTATTGGGTACATAATGATGGATCCAAAGACCAGAAAAGTATACACCAACAAATATGTTGAGTACTTTGAGAAGAAGGAAGCTGAGACTCCTCCTCCAGACTCACCTGATATAGATATTTCATCTGTTGTGAAAAAAAGAGTTGATATTCTCGTTGATGATGACAGTGATGATGGTGATGATGAGACAAGATCATGACCCATGGGAGTAGTACATCATATGCCCAAGTGGTATACTAACATGGTATGAGATGAAAAATTGGATGCTCCACTGAATACATCCACAACTAGACCACAAACTTGCAGTAAAGTACGAGAAGTAAAATTTTCTTTGATGAGTAGAGTTTTTTAATTTTTTTAGTTGTCTACTTCCCAGGAAGCCCTATAGTTGAAAGCTTGGAAAGATGCCATGGATGCTGAGTATTAGTCACTAATGAAAAATAACACTGGACATCTTGTCGATCTTCCACCAAGGAAGAAACCCATTGGTTTCAAATGGATATATTCAAAACAAAGTACAAAGTAGATGGGACCATAGAAAAGTATAAAGCGAGACTGGTAGCAAAGGGGTATGCACAAAAGGAAGGCATAGAATATGAGGAGACATTTTCTCCCACTTCTAAAATCAAAATGATCAAGATGATCTTTTCTCTCTACTCAGTATGGTTGGAAATTCCATCAGATGGACGTGAAAAGTTCCTTTCTAAATGGATATCTACAGGAAGAAGTATATATGACTCAACCTTAGGGTTATGGTGTACTTGGAGAAGAAATAAAGGTATTTCGACTCATAAAATATTTCTATGGATTTAAGCAAGTACCCAGGGCTTCGTACATCAAAATTGATGAGCATCTTGTTCAACATGGATTCATCAGAAATCCATATGATCCAAATTTCTACCTAAAAACGAAAGGGGGGATATTGTGATTTTTTTTATCTATGTCAATGATCTAGTCATCACTGGTAGTTCATTAAAGATGATCGATGCAACAAAGAAAGATCTTAATCGATCATTTGACATGATAGATTTCGGGCTCATGCACTACTGTCTCAGATTAGAAGTATGGTAGAAGGAAAATCACATATATTTTTCTCAGTTTAAGTATACCAAGAAAACTCTCAAGAAATTCAGGATGATGGTTTGCACACCTATTGCTATACCCATGGAGACAAGACTATAGTTATCTCATTCAGATCCATCTCTTGTGGTAAATGCAAATCTTTATCGATAGTTGATTGAGAGTCTCATTTGCCTAACATATACTAGACCAAATATCATCTGTGCGGTATATATCTATCACAGTTCATACAAGAACCCATAGTTTTTCATTGGAAAGCATCCAGGACGATCTTGAGATATCTCAAGGGTAAAATGGATCTTAGTCTAGAGTACAAGAAGAACGATAACTTCTTCTTGACTGGATATTCGGATTTGGATCATGCAGGTAACATTGATGATAGAAAATTCACTTCTAGATCTTTGTATTATTTTTGGGATACAGATCGATATCATGGGGAAGAAAGAAACAAAGCTTTGTTTCTCACTCTTCTACGGATGCTGAATATCGTGCTCCAGGTGGAGTTGCCTGTGAAGCGATATGTCTATGTCGCATATTGGAAGGACTTGGAATACTACAGGAAAAACCTACCACCATGTATGTATATAATAAAGGTGTTCTTAAAATTTTTTGCAATCCAGATTTTCACGAGAGAAAAAAGCACATCGAGGTACATGTTCATTTCATACGCGAGCATGTCTTGAAAAACAACATACAGCTTTAGTTTTTCCCAACATCGGAACAACAAGAAGATATCTTCACAAAGTCATTAGCACATGACAAGTTTGAATTTTTTAGAGAGTTCCTCTCCTCATCCCTTGAGGCAATGAAAAATCAAGGCGGGGGATGTTAGGTAAAACATAGTTTACCTAGGTTAATTTAGCATAGGTAATTATATTATTACTATTGTAAGTTGTTAGGATATGGTTATAAACCATATTTTGATTGTATTTGGGAATAGTATTCCCATATCATGTTTTTGTCATTATTTGAGTTGTTTTATTATTATATGGTTATGTAGTGTTAAAACCATATATCTATAATTTTGTGTACACGGGTGTGTTTAATTTTACACACTTGCAACATCATGTTTGTCTACATATGGTTGTGCAATATCTATAAATATTTCATCCATTTCTATTGTACTATATTTTATTGAACATCGATAATATTTGTGATGCTTCCGTCACTCTTCTAGCATTTTATAACACATTGACACTTGAAGAATTTGTTATTAGTTCCCAATACATCTATGGTAGTCACAATAAGAATTATAATTGAAAGATAAGGCTTACATATTTTTTGTATCAATGTCCACAAGGGAAGGAGATATATAAGGCTACACTGAAGAAACTTTTATTACATCACATATGGCCAGGATGAAAAATGTGTGAATTTTCTTGTAAAAAAGGTTGTAGTTATAACTTTCTTGGTTGAGATATAACACTACCCACTTCTTTATCTTTAGATTCATTATCATTATGTTTTTCTTTTGTAATTATTTTTTCCTTACAACTTGGATGTATATACATTGGGTTGGGTGGAAACATACTTAATTTTGTTCAATTCTAAGAGTTGACCTCTCTTGTTATCAAACTATGAATATCTCATTAAATCATTGTCTTGAAGTATGTTTCTCATTTTATAGTTTGATAACAAGAGAGGATACCTTGAGTAGAATATTTTATAAGATCATTGTCTTGAAGTATGTTTCTCATTTTTGTATTCATTATTTTTTAATGCAAGACATAAAAACTTTTTGATACATCAAGGACTTGCTATATATTATCCACTTGAGCATAAGAGTCCTTATCATCAATTTTAATGGAGAATTGTATGATAACTTTACTGTCCAAATATAGTAAAATACCTCATGGATTGAATGGGTAGAACATAAAAACATTGAAAATCATAATTATTAAGAAATATATTGAAAATTTAAGTAAGAATTTTTAAAGAGTATGCATATTATTAACAAGCTGCATGAAAAGAGAAAAGGTGTTGCTCAAGATCCCCTCTATCATCATAGAAAAAATTAATCTTGGGACACACAAACCATAGGGGAAAGGGATAATATGCCGCTTTAGGTAAAATCATATTATGAAGTAACTTATTAGAGCCCATTATTGGAAGGCCTAAACACGCATCTCTCCAATTGCAACACCTTATTTTGAAAATCATGTAAGATATTCTCAACAAAATATATAGTGCATGAAGAGTGCAAGACTCCATGGGTGTGAACAATAGATGTAGGGACAATATTAGAAGTGGGGATAAATATTGTAACATTTTAAAGTTGGATATTTGATGCCACAATAGATATAAGGATATTAGATGTTGTAATAATAGATGAATTAATATTGGATTTAAGTATATCAAATATTAAAAAATTAGAGCAAAACATCAATTCATTATCATCCTCGGCTATATAGAGTAGTGAATTGACATGTGGAGGATTAACATTTAGAAATTAAATAAATTTTAACTAATAAATATCCTAAAAGCGAGTTCAAGAGGATAATTATAATCATCATGGGAAGCTTATCCTTGGGAAGATTAGGTAGAAGAGACCATAATAGTATTGGATAAGATAAATGATAAATACATAGTGAAAAAAGATATATCAAAAGATGAAATGAGTCTCTAAGGTTTTGTAATCTAAGCTGTGATTTATAATAGGGTAACCTAGGCCAAATAGGTCTAGGATTCAATCATTAAGATGGTTCATCAAATGATAACTGAGAAAAAAAGTAAGTTGGTTAGAGGATGGATGAGGTGATATCATTATTAATTGTTTGGTTTTAAAATTAAAGTGAGTAATAGAACATATATTCAAATTATCAATTAAACATTAACTTTCATATCATAATATACATATATAGCAATTTGTAAGATATATTAATTACAACATTTACAAAATAGAGTGATACATAATAGGATGAGTGTAATTATCTATTTGGATTATCAATAATCCGATATATTCCAAGTGTGACAGATAGAAAAATTAGCAATAAGTTCCTTCCATATCCTTTTTTGAATTTGTATTGGGATGAAATTGTTAAATTTTGACATGACCATTTGGTATTTTTTTCCTTACCTAACATTTTTTTCTAGGTTAATAATAGATATCTACAAAAACATTACCTTTGTGAGTGAATGACGTTAGGTTTTATAAATGTGTGATACCTTCTATAATCAACTCATCATGGGTGAAACCCTTACAAAATGTGAGTTTTTGGGTTGAACTGAAATATGTACACCACTTACATTAGAATGAATCTGAAGAGGGTTGAAATTGCAATTAGTTCTCCACCTAGAGATATAATAATATATCAATATAACTATATTTGATAGCCAAATCACGTAATAATGCTTTGTAACACCTTAACCTGTATGTTCTTGACTTAGATTTGAGAGCCTTTGGCTTGGGAAGCTTGACTCTTGAACCTAGGTTGGAGTACTTTACACCTATCTTTGAGATACACCTAATGTTTTCTACTACTTTAGGGAAATTTAAAAAAAAAAATTATATGCATTTTTAGTTATAGTTTCTAGAAGAGCACTTGAAAATTCTATATGAGCAAATGAATGCATTTTACTTCCTTATATAAGGTTCCATAGCTATTTTTTCACGTTAAGGAAAAGCCATAGGGAAAATATTGACCCAAAAAAGATGATTAATTAAATGACCATTTGGTGTCTATGAAAAAAAACCATTACTCTGAAGTTATACCATTTGAGGATTTGGCTCCATTTGGATGGTTTAGTCCAGGAGGTAGGTGCAATGTTGTAATGGTTTGACTAATGGACTACTTGTGACCGATGTAAGATTTTATATGAGTGATTGGGAAATGTAATGAGGATATAAAATTTTGCAATAGGACTAGGATATAGAAATCATGCTCAAAATATGTGCATGAGTCATGATGTAGGGATTAAGACAATAATACCATTATCAAGTGATAAATTCTAAAATTTACGTGTCTACATATAATGACCCTTTTGTGTGGGGTACAATTCACCCTACTAATTCTTCTTGACATGTTAAGATGATACAATTTCATATTCCTAGCATTTGGGATACAAATAAGGTTACTAAATTTTTAATGTATAACATGATCAACCTTATATGGATCATGCAGATGCAAATGATAACAAAGCTTGTTTTAGAAAAGTTTCTTATACTAGAAATAACAATGTTTCTTTTAGTAATTTTAAATTTTTTTATTTCAAAATCATATACATGTTTTAGTTCACATAATTGTTTTGGTAGAAAATAATATTGATGTACCTAGTCGTTGTGATCACTTTTTAGATTTTTGTGTCCAAAATGAAGACTGAGATATAGTTCATGTGATAGTTACATAAGTCTTAGAAATATCCATAGTTCATGTGAAACTCATCCAAAATCCACCTCACTATGTGATACATCTCATCAATCTTTCAATAAAAGTAAGAAATGTTAGGAAAATTAGTACTCACATATGAATATGATAGTTAGAATATTTCCTAATATTAAGTTGTTAGGTATTATAATTTAGTGAGTTGCTAATATAACTCGCCTAAATTTTTTAACATGCAAGAGTCTCTAGGAGATTTGAGTTTTTTTGGGGACATTGTGAGTCCATGAATCTTTTTATTTTTAGGAGTGGCATTCTTCTATATGTGTAATCCCCTAAGTGCAATAACATGATGGTAAATATTATTTATGAATTGAAATAGTGTATAAACTCTTACGATTTATATCATTTGGTATCAGAGTGGTCAATTTTATGACTGGGAGAATAATGTTTTTGATTTGTTCACTTTCCATTCTCTACCATCTGACTTCTCGATGTATTGTCTGTATGTATTACGAACCAGTGAAGATCCAACAAGTCAGAATGAAAACCTTCAATGTGAGGGTGTCTAGATGTTCCCTGGTCGACATATTTGATAATAATTTCGACGCAGAATAATGCCATGGTAAACTAAAACCTGCTCCCTGGTATTCAACATTTTCGGAGTGTCCTTATTAAATATCTCCACACAAGCATTATAAATCAGGAAATTCGTGCTTCAATATCTGTTTGCATCACTTCAAACCAGACCGTGTCACGCATTCTAGAAAAGTTGTGTTGTTTCTTTAGTCCCAATAAGGCTGCTTTGTTGAACAATTAAAAAACAAAAGACGTCCATGATCATGTCTCACTTGTTACACAGTCCGTTTGGTGCATGTTAGCTTTGCTAAAAATTTCAATTGCCAATATGTGAAGGGATGGAGGGTCTAGGTAGGAACTACTTAAGTAAAAAAATATTGTTCTATGGCGGTATTCATAATGTTTGTGTGGCAATATTTAATAAAGGGGTAAATTATAGAAGTGGCATTTATAATGCTTGTGTGGAGATATTTAATAAAGAGGGGGTAAATTATAGAATTGACAACATTTGTAACATAGGAGAATCTTTTATATAGTGTTGTAAAATCATATATGGGTTTATAGTTCTTTGTCACTTAAATTAATTTTTCCTTATATTGTAATTGATGTATTTTCAGGTTACCTAACATTTTAATTTTAGTATGTTAAAATTATGGGGTATATTTTCTGTCTAAAATCAATATGCAACTAAACTTAAAGATCATTTTTACTAAGTAAGCAATATTTAATTGGAGGATATATGGTGGAGACCATTCAATGACTTCTCATCAGTGACTAGCAATGGGGCCACCTAGTAGATTTGGTGGCATGTGCTTTTCAATTTACATTCCTCCATATTTTTTATTTTTCAGATTACTTATGTTGTTCATGTGTTCTAAATAAACCTCAATTGCTAACATTTGGAGAAAGAAACATATTCAACGAATCTCACTCTTGGGGCAAGAGAAGATTTCGAGGTAGCTCAATATCAATTGTTGTCCAGCTATCGAGAGAGCTCTAGGCAAGCCAGCTAGGAATATGTAAGATTTAGAATGTGGGAGTTCGGGGGGAAAGAGGTCTGAGAACAATCCCAATGGAATTTTGTTTTCCACTGCATCTTTCTGAGGGTAAGGAAACTTGATATAGCGTACTTAGTACAAGCAGTGCTTTCAAAGAGAAACATTTAAATGACATCTTTCCCTTCTCCCATGTTCACTCTAGGAGGATTTTTAGGAAAAGTAGTACTCACACGGGAATATGGTAGTTAGAATACTTCCTAATATTAAGTTGTGAGATCTATTATAGTTTGTATTTGGGGAGTTACTAATATAACTCACGTAGAGTTTTTAGCCTGTGAGAGATCCTAGATATTGTGTTAATTGTGGGATATTGTGAGTAAGTGAATCTCCTTATTGGAGTGACTTTCCTATATATTTGTAATCTCCTGAATGCAATGATGTGATGGTGAACATTATCATTTATGAGCTGAAATAGTGTATAAGCTCTCCTAATGTATATCATATATAGTTGCAATTCATCATGTCAATTGTAATAAAATCAAACCATAAGGTCAAAAATTTATGCTTATTCTCTATGTGATTTAATAATTGGATTGAAAACAATAGTATTCGTAACCAACCAATATTGCAAAAATTTAATGATTTTAGTTTTTCAACTATATTGTGTATTGATCCCAAATTTACCTTATTCATTGGACAATGGAATGACTCTAATCATTTTTCTCATTTACAATTCCTACAATCATATGCACAATATGCTCAGATTTTTCTTAGAACATTTACATCTAGTCTCATAAGACTAACCTTACTTTGGTTTCAAGTTTTTCTTAGTGAATCCATTCATAAATTTTCTATGTTGCAAAACCATGTTATCATTCTTTTTTAATTGAATGAAACTACCAAAGATGATTTTGTTAATTTATTTTGGAGACAATAAGACAATAAAAAATGAATCGGTCCAAGATCATGTATAACATTTCAAAGACTTAATATAATATCCATCATTTATCCATGGTATTAGAGAACAACACATGTTTTGTACGGGTATATTGATTATTTTTCCTACTTCAATGGTTAATCAAACGAATTAATGCATTGCTCGATTAGTAGATAGAGTAACATAATATGAAGAGGATAAATCATATGACCATTCTATGTAAGATGAAACCCTTGTTTATGAATCCTTTAAGGATTTTGTCATATTCATGTTCTCATGTGTAAGGAACCCATACCTATGACACTTCATGTAATGTTTCTACATCAATAAGTGTAACTCATCCAACTTACAATAAATTAAAAAAAAAAAAATGCCACACATTTAGGGGTCCCCAAGTCAATAATAATATTATCATACAATGAAAAAAGTATAGTCCTAACACTATCTTATGAATAGTATTCAAAAATAGGCTCATCACATTTCTCTCTACTTGATATAAGCCACAACATCATTTTATATGTAATAAAAGATGATGTTTTTTTGAATTCCATATCATTGATGGATATAACACATATAAGTGTATTTAGTTTCATGATTACATCAACTCTATAACTTGTGAGCATTTTATACAGAAGGAAAAAAATCAAACAAAGATAACGAGTAACCTTATGAATATAATAAATTTCATAATCTTCCTAAGAAACATGAATATTTCAAAGCAAAAGTTACCTTAAAATAATAACCATTCATGAGTTTTTTTTTTTTGTTTTTTTTAAAAATGTTAGTCATACACAAAAAAAAAATCATCTATTGGCCACCAAAATCCTAAAAGAGTATTTTGGGTAAGGAATTTTTTTATAATAATACATTTAGAGAGGATCTCATTTAAAAACTCGGGTATATCACTTAGAAGTTAAATTAGTATTGCATCATGATGAATTCATAGGATATCTCGATCTTTGGGTTGCAATAGGATTAAAAGTTATGGCCACATCATTTTATGTTAGGTTTACTAAAAATAAATTTAATACCATCTTGGGAAAAATTGGTTAACCTGAATGGAAGAAAATGTGGATAGAAAAAAAGAATATGTTAATTTTAGATGTGATGAAAACATACTATAGATTGGATGATATCAATCATAGGATAGTAATATTTCACTAACTAATGAGGAAAAGTACATCGTACTTACATAAGAGAAAAGTTTAAGCGTCCAAAGCTGGTAAGGAGTGTTTTGTTTCTATTGCATCATAAAATGTGTAATTTTCCACACTTAGTGAGGATAAATTATAATCCATTTATCATACCAACAAGTAATCATACCAAAATTTCAAGATTAACATATAATACCAAGTGAAGCAATAACAACACAAGTTACTCATGAATAAAATCAAGACAATATTCAATGTGGTCGTTTGTGTGAATATTTACCAATATATTGAAGTGTATCTTAGTGGGACTCAAAATATATAGACCAATATCAAATAGTGGAAAATTAAAAAATATTCCAAGGAAAATTCAAGCTTAGATGACATATATGATGATCTAGAAATTGAAGATGTCATTGGATGATTAATTAACTAAAAATATACTTTAGGATGAAAAAGCAAAAATTCAAGTGGTCCATAGAGATATCTCACATCTAATCGATGAATACTCAAATTCACTTATACATCAATCCTTTTATTCACATATCATCTTTCTATATTGCCACTAATGGCCTATTCTCTTGGCACAATTATTGATCATTCAACATTCTCGCCTAATTTGTGACTAAAATTTTACATGATGATGTATAACATTTTCAGAGGTCTATTTGTATTTTTGAGAGAAAAAATTTAACCAAATATAATACTCCATATATTATATATTTTTATCTTACTCCCCAAAGCCACTAATATTGATTCTAGATGGAAATTTTCCAATTTCATTCATTTATAGTGAAAATATTACAATTTTACAAAAATGCAAAACCAAGACCTACATGTGATTTGTTTATTCATTGTATGTACTTGAACCTGATGATAATTTATATTTATCACTATAAATCCTACCATTTCATACTTACAATTTATAATACAAATAAATTGGTTATAAATACCTTAAACCATGGACATAAAAAACTTTATGGATTTTACATCCTAGCACCCTGGCGAAACTTGCCATCTTGAGGGAATTTATATGTTGAATGAAATATTGCACATTATTTTTAATGAAGTCTTATATTTATAATATTTTGGCTTCCAAAATCCTTCTACCTCATTGCATACCTACCACACCAGGGGAAATACCCACACTAGGAGAATCTAACTGAATAACCTTATATCAAGCATAACCTTTTACATGAGTCCATTTCATGTGCAATGGTAGTCTTACTTATCATACACTATATCTTTTATGGTATATTATATATTTTTATTTGTTTAACGATCACATTTTAATATCTAGATGTTCATTTTACCATGCTCCATGATTACTTTCAAATATTATTTACCATTAGTATATTCTTTTTTTAAATTGTTGTGCTAATTGACTACTATTAGAAGTGTGATCTTGTTTTCATTATCCAATATTCTTGATTATACTCTTGATTTCTTAGTTATATCCATGCTTCTTCTTTATGGTTCAAACTTTTAAATGTTATACTATTTGACTACTCTAGAGATTTATATATTTTTCATTTTCTTTTCATTTTCAATCTTGTATGACTTTATTTCTCTAGGAAATTATATGTTGTATACTTTTTTTGGATATCATATAAGATTTTCCTTCTCTATGAACTTATGTGTTGTATTCGTGAAATACTTTGTCATTTTGCAAATTATTTTTTTCCACCAATGATCACAGGGCTAAGCCCCTCAATCTTGTGTATGGGGAGGCTATCACTATTGAACGTAAACTACCTAAATCGGTTAGGTGGCCAATAGGTCACGGATCACATAGGAATACTCCACTTGACCTGTGGAAAATTACTTATATGGAGTACATGGGAGGAATTTTTAGTGAGTGAAGGTGGGGAGTTGGGGAAATAATGAGGTGAGAGGGTTAATTTTGTGAGTAGGTTTATATAATTCACAGACAATAACTAAAGTAGTTCCACATTCAATTAGAAGAACACAAAAATGTACAAACAATGAGTAATACTAAAAAATTATAGACACATAATTCTATTAGATTCATTTATCAAAGGTGACATAAAGTTCTTTCTTGGTTTTTCAAGATTACCATGCTTACAAAATTGGAAATTCAAGAGAGAGTAGAGGAACATAAGCAAATAAATATAAGAATTGTAATTTTTATTTGCTTTATGTAGTAATGGTACAAATCTTAACAACATATAATCAATCTAGAAATTATTAACCATTTGGAATGGATAAGCCATACCAATTTATAGAATTAAAAAATTTCCTTTCATCTCCCTCCATATGAATTTTCACCTTTCCTCATAACTTGTGACCTTTCATATTCCTAGGAAATAAAAATGAGTCTTTTTTTATTGATGAAAAATGACTCTTAAAACATTAAATTGAAGGTCACTTAAGTGAATAAGACAAAATACGTAAACAGTGAATTCTTAATAAAGAATTGGAATATGGAGAGAGAATAAGGGAGAGAGAGGGCTAGAAGGGTTAACCAATTTGATGAAGATGAAGCTTCTGCTGATGGAGAACTTGCTGATTTGAAGCATGTTGATCACAATATCCTCCTTTTGCAAGATGTATAAACACTCCAAACTATTGAATGAGTATTTACGAACACTTTTGTGAGACATTCCAATGCAATCTTTATGATGATTATGAGCACCAATCATGATGGTTATTTCATAATCTCACAATGATGATGAGGATCACTTTCTTGATCTTTAGGATTTCACAACTAACCCTGAGGTTTCACAAGATGACAACTCCATGATGGTAATTTTTTTTTTATGATTATTCTTATCTTACTGAAATCAGGCTTCGATCATGTGGGTGAAAGGATTACCCTGAATGAACTTATTGTCATGTGGCCACCCATTGGAATGAAATGAGGTGATGGAAATGTCCTTCCTTCTTGAGGCATGATCACACCGCAAGGTTTTAGGTGAGTGTTTAAGAACACTACCAAGTGGATGATAAAAAATGAAATGGATATGGTTTACCATTCTTGTAAATATGATTCTACAAATGATGATCATCACCTTATTACCTTTCCCTATCTCCAGAATCCTCTTTGAATGGAATCATATCATACACTTCATGTTCATAGGTTTCTCATAGAAATAGGGTGACTTCTTGACCCTTCACACCTGATGGTCCTGGATGTCTTGGTAGCTCTTGTTATTGAATAAGGTTTTAATCACAATGATGGAGTCAAGATATGGAGGATCATCAACTCATTCCTTGATTACACTTTTCAATTATGAGCATGATGACATCTCCACTACTCACTTTCCTTGACCATGAGTGGAAACATCATTATGGTATTTGAACACCCTCTTTCCTCAATTGATCTCTTCATGGAGATGGTTTTCCTCTTCCTAATATAAATTTTTATCCTTGAATGGTTCTTGAAAGAATGAATGAGAATGAGTTCCATGTTATTGTCCCCACGCTGCACTAAAACACTACAAATTCCACCTCCTTTGACTTACAAGATGTGAGCTCATTATCAAGGTGTAGATCAAGTGTTTAGAAACACTTCTTGAGGTATGCATTGCTTTTAAGATGACTTCCATCCTCACTCATAGGTGATACTTTATCAACATGCTCATGATGATCATCCTCTTGGTGACTTGAACTTGAATTAAGATGTTGATTGTTTCAAATCATTACAAACCTCACGATGTTATTGATTTTCCCCAGACTTGCTTTGATGTGAATGAATGTTTCTCACATACTTTGAATGGATGAATTCAAACAAAGTGAATTATCTCTACCATGGAAAATGCTTTAGTCACAAGTTAGATCATCTAGCTCCTTTTTCAAACTCTATCGTGTAGAAACCACTTCAAAATGATACTTTAGGAGAGTGCATGGAGTGTTTTCAGACCTTTTTCAGACCACAAGATTCATTCCTATATTTTACATTATGGAAAAAATAATTTATATAATTAAAATGTGAGTTTACATAACTTTTTGAGTTCAATTCTAGGACTTACTATTTTTAGTAGGTTCTATCTAGGATTGCTATTTTTAGAAATTTAACACTGTTTTCACTTCCTAATGTTTCTTACCTATTCGGGGGACCGTGGATGATAATAATTCACCTTATTTTGAAAATTTACTATTTTTATACATGATTTACTATGAACACATTCTATTTTTAGTAAGTTCACTACAAGTGTTGGCTTGTAATGAAAACAATCTTGAAATTTTGGATTTTATTTCAAGTTTCCCTGCTCCAATTTTTGGATGATTTATTCATCTAGATGATTGAGAAAATGATTTTTTCATCAAAGGGGGAATAATATTGATAAAAAATCATTCCTCTGTATCTTGAAAAATTAACAACCCCATCGTGAAATAAAATTTCTTGGATGAAACTATATTTTTTGAGGATCATTCACTCCAAGTTTTAGAGATTTTCACTAGTTGGATCTCAGAGAAAGTGAAAAATTATTCGAGGGGAAAATTATGAAAAGAAATATATTCCTAAATATCCATAAAAATCATATACTTCATTATGCAAGAGATGGTTCCGATGAAACTAGATTTTTTTAGGATTGTTTTCTCCAATTTTCAAGTGATTTCACTCACCGGATCTTTGGGAAATGAAGAAGGATATTTTTTTCCTTTTTATACTATGGTATGGCATCCATTATTGGAGGTGGAAGGTTTTAAAGCATCAATTTCACCACAATAACCATCTGTGTGGAATAAACTAGCTAAAACAAAGTTTTAATACACTTTTGTATCTCCCTGCTAACCATGGTTCAAATCTGGATGAAAATGGGTTTTTGTGCAGTTAAGAGTTGGTGCAAGTGGTGAAATGGGGACACAAAGGACATAATGGAAACTAAATTTCACCTTGGATAAAGGTTTTTACATGTTTCATGGTGGATATTTGGCTAATTATGGATATCATACATCCTCCCTCACTCTCACACACCTAGACTCAACTCAACCCAGGTTAACTTAACTGGATGTGGAGGGTTTTAGAGCTAAAAAGGGAATGCGGAACATTTTATCATCCCACTTGTCCCTTAGAAAGAGGGTATAATGGGGAAACAAAAATTTTCCCATGGTGAGGGAGTGAGGGAACAATTTTTTGTCCCTCTTGCACCTGGGTGCAAACAGGACACACGAGACACTTGGGACACCAAGTGCTCTAAAGTGCTCCTATGAGAGGAGGATGAGGGAGAAATTTTGTGTCACTCATGTACCACTTGTCCCTAATGGTAAAATAGGTACAAAAGGAGGTCAAAAGTGTGCATGGTTTATAAAAATAAATCATGTTTTTGCATCTAATGACCAAAAATAGCCTTAAAACTTTATTCTTTCACCCCAAAGGCTTATGATGATGTTTTAGGGTAAAATATTATATTATTTGGAATCCAAAACACATCATAAAATCAATGGAACTAGTTTCATATTTTTATTCTTTATGAATCTAAAAAATTAGAGCCCTTTTTGTTTGAGACAACTAGAGATAGCTGCACTATTTAGAATTCTTCATGAAACCTTCAATCCTTGGAGAAAAATGGATGTTACAAAATTGTAGATAATTATAATACATTTATAATTACTAATTTTTTGTCTCCTAACTCTTTACAGGGATCCAAAAATCATATGAAGAAGTTAAGGTTTACCATTATATTGTTTGTTCCCTACACCTAGAAAACCCGTTGTTGAGAAGAATGTCCCTAAATGATATATCCTTTCCTAAATATTCTTAAATTTATCCCAACACTTTCAAGATTCCATAAAAATAAATTTAGATGATTAATATATTTTCTGAATTCTCCCAGAGGATGTATACATGCTCTGAAGTGGCCAAAATAAGCCTTTATAGGCTTCCAACAAGACTATTCTTTCACCGCACTTCACTAAATAAAATCATGAACCTTGTTACACTCATTTTCACACTTATAAATGTTTACCGGATGCATTGGGATAATCCTCAAGGCTAGGTTTATGATGTCGTAGGAGGTAGGTTGGTCAGGCAGGGGATTTAAGAGGATCAAAAGGCAATATTTTTCATAGTGGCTTGGTTATCATGTTTTGAATTTTGCATTTTTGGGCTAGTTATTTTACATGACAACAAATAAGTCTAACTCAGGTAAATTGAACCATAAGGGGAAATAGAGAAATATATATGTTTTTGGGTAGAATATTAGTGTTTTAGTCCATTGGGAAATAGATTCATTTCACTGAACAACAAAAAAAGATACAAAAACGAAGAACACGACCAACACACAACATGGAAATGAAACACAAAACAGGAAGGGAAACACACAACAAAAATGGAAACAAGATGAAACATCCTAAATCACCTATGTTACATGTGGGTCACAAACCACTTACATTGAAGCACTAATTCAAATTGAATGTTCACCCATATACAAGTATAGTTGAATTCCTTTCTTTTATAAACCTGTTGACAATCTCATTGAAATATGATCCTTTTCTTATTTTATTGAGAAATCTTACGTGATTGTTATTATAATTAATGACGTGCTTAGTCATTTCATTTCCTTTCTTACTTTGAAACCTTTTTTTCCATATTTTCATTGACTCCTAATTCCATTCCAATTATTTATTTTCCTTCACTACTGTGAAGATGAGTCTTGATCATACTCAGTTTGTTGTTTTCATACTAAGGCCTATGACATTTTATAGGAATTTTTTATTCATATTTCATCTACTTCATGGCCACTATTTTCATTAGTTGATTCTTGGTAGATGTTTCAAGAGCTTTGACACTATCAAAAGCTTCTTGATGTTCCATGTTTCTGAACTGATCTAAGCAATCTTCTTTCACACACTTTGAATGTTTCTTGAATTCTTGTTTTGTATAGTATGGGATGTATATTACTTTATTATCTTGTAAATATAATGAGCACAAGGTTGGGCATGAAACATGGAAATACTCTTCTCCATATTGTTCATTTTGACCTTCAAAATCCATCTTCATGGTGAAAGAACCTTTTCCTTGAGTGGAGTTGACCTTGAAAGATGTAAGCATGTTCTTATCCATATATTCCTTATTGAGAAGGTTTTCATTTTCAACAAAATAAATATTGGGATCAAGTACCATTCTATCTATCCACTCTTCATTGAGAAGGTATCCATCTTCATGAAAGGGGAAAGAGCATAAAATTGGGGCTGAAATTTTTAGATTTTCGTTTTCCCAATCTTGACCACCAAGAACTAGGGAGTTCATTTGTGTGATGAAGTAATCCTCTTCTTGAGTAGATTAAACTTCAAGAGGTCTAAACACATTTTCATTCATGCATTTATTTTTTGAAGAGTCTCCCAATCCCAATGGGAAAGAGAAAGCCTCGTATTTGCAATCATACTTATTGAACACATATTCATGATGAAATTTGAGAACATGATTAGAAAATTTAGACTCACTTGTCATAATTTTACATTCATGACCCACATTTCTCATCACCTTGGGATTGCTTTATTACAAGTCAAGACCTTAATGACCATCATCACCACTCAGTAGAGAAACTACATTCATGCTCTCATCTAGTGAGAAGTAAAGGCTTTCAAATTATAATTCCATCAAGTCACCATGATGCTCTCCAACTGGATTTGTGACACTTATATACTCTTATATCAACATGGGAAGGTCAAATCTTATTATGAAGCTATGAAAAAGTTATTAAAACTTTAATATTGAAATATTATATCCAACCTTTGGTCATTTGGCCTTTAAATGGTTTATTTCATTTTACTGATGGGAATAATTTTTTTCATCTTACCATCGAGTGGAATGGTGAAATTTGATAGATTCATCTGTATATATCTACCCACATCCCTATAGAAGTTTCAGCTCAAAAACATACCATATGAGACATGCATGTCTTCTATGAGTATCTTCATCATCATCTTCTTGTTAGGAAAACCTGTGAATGCTACTTGAGCATCTCTTACTTGGCCAATGAGAGTTACTTCTTTCATTTCCATGGAATAACAATGGCCAATAGCAGGAGAGAGGAGAGAGAGAGAAAGGTATTTATAAAACTTTTTAGGCATGACATTTTCAGAAGCGCCAAAGTCAATAATGTAATTATTCAGTTTATATCTATTCACCAACAAGGATAGATATAATTGTTCTATCTTCCAAGAGGTGGAGGTTGAGGAAGCAATACAGTTATGAGAAGGAGTGGTATGAGGAATGGGAGGTATTTCTCTGGAAATGGAATTTTTGAAACATGAACTTGAACTACTCTCTCTGATGAACTAGACAAGTCTATCAAAATTATTGGGATGATTCTTCAAGTACTTAGACTCAGAAATTTGAATTTTTATTTCTTGCAATGGTAAATGATGTTAAAATGTGGAGAAGTGGTAAGAATTTCGGGGACTATGGAAGCCTTGAAAAAACTAGGATTTTAATTTTTAGGATCAACATCAATAGATATTGATTTTCCAAGTTGATTTTAATGAGACTTATCCAAAGATACAAAAGGATTATTGATTGAGGTAGTATTGGGATTCTTCTTGGATGATCCCATGGAAGCGAACAAAAATGATCCTCATTTAATTTTTGTTTTTCATAGATTTTCCATTTAAGGATCCAAATTCTTAGCTTGGGAAGTAGAAGAAGAGGCTTCTTTTTCCATTTGTGATCAAGTGAATACTACACAAGAGTAGATATTATTAAGTTCTTCAAACTATTCATCTAGTGAGTATTCAAAATAGCCAATCCTAGCACATTCTTCTTCTTCTTCTTCTTCCTTTTCAACTTATGATTCAATCATTTCTTCATTTTCATATTCACTTGTCCCACATATTACATTGACTGGTGCAGCTTCCAAGGCAAGACTTTGAGGTGTTCCTGTAATATGATTCCTGTTACGGTTTTTGTATGATGCATGTTGAGCAACTTCTTCAACATTGTCAAGTCACTGGCCAACTCCTTGTCATAAGGACCTCGACCCACGAACTTACATATGAAATATTGGTTTGTAAGTGTGATCATTTCTTATTTGATCTCACTATGGTTGAAGGTGAATATCAACTCTTCCTCACCCACTTGAATTCAGCGTGATTTCGTCCAAAGACCTTCATTCTTCGTACTATTGGCATGGACCTTGAGCTTTGCCAAATTTTAAGCTTTGTCTAACTATGTATTTCCCACTGAAAGCAACACCTGCATGAATGAAGCTATAGGGGAGAAGGATAACAATTGCAAGACAAATCAGAGGGGTTGTGGTGCCAAGCTATGGTGTCATGTGCCCTATTGCAAGGCCTTTAACCATGTACAATTGTTATCCGAACCCTAAATATTTCACCCATCTACATGGAAAAATACCCAAATTTCCATTGCATAAATATGTATCTTCCCGACATCTAATTTTTGAATTGTAGTTTTATGTTAGATTTTATTAAAATAAATTCCCCAACACATAAACTCAAAATATTAAAAAATCCCTAGTCACAATCCTTGTTTTCCTTCGCAGAAACATAAATCATTACCTTAAATCCGAAGACACTCCAGTGGTTAAGCTCTCCATGTCCGAGGTAGCTAACTCTATTTCTGTCCTCAAAGATTCTGCTCTTATTTGTAGATTTAATGGATTTTGGCCTCAGACAGAAGCTCTCCATAAATGGATTCACTCCACTTGGTCGAGTGTTTGTGAGATTCAACTTTGTGCGAAAGGGTTTTTTATCGTCTAGTTCTCTTCTCTTACTGATTATCAATGAGTGCTTACCAATGGCCCATGGTTTTGGGGTAGGGCTGGCCTTTTTCTCACTCTGTGGTTTGAGGATTTTGATCCTTCTACTATGGTAGTCTCCAAAATGTTGATTTGGGTTCGTCTCCCTAATCTTCCTCTCCCTTTTTGGCATCATGTTGTTTGTGAAGCTATCAGTAACTCTATTGGTTGTTTAATTAAGACGAATGATGAACGGTCCAAACAAGGGTTATTCACATACACTCGTATTTGCATTGAGGTGGACCTCAGCAAGGGTCTTCCTGATAAGTTGGAGTTACTTCATGATGGTTTTAGATGGATTCACATTCTTGATTATGAGAATATAGCCTTCCGATGTAGATTATGTCACCAAACTGGTCACCTGCAAGAGGCTTGCATGCTCAATAACACTCAAAAAAAGAAAAAAGTGACTACTTCGCGACCTAAAGGTTGGCAACCATTTACATCGTAGGGTATTGAAGAGAACCCTCTCCCTGGAAGTTTAGAGTCCTTGAGTGAGGAGATTCCCCCTTTTGTCGGTTGTGATAAAAGAGCTCATGTGATTGATTCTTCTGAGTCTGACCCAGAGCAAGATCATCCTCGCCTTGATTCTCCGCTAGCCTTACCTTCCCAACCCGAGAATTGGATTGTGGTCACGAGGTCCAAGGAGAAGAAAGGGTGGTATGTGCCTACTGCTACTCGAAGAAAGGGTGGTATGTTACTCGATCTGAGATGGCTTCGGCGGCTCCAGTTTATTTTGGCTCCTTGGCTCCTTCTGTTACGGCTTTTGCCTCACAATTTGTCTTTGGCTCTGGGTCCATGGCTCCTTCTAGGCCCGAACTTGTTTAATGTTTATGGGCGTTTGT
The DNA here is from genome assembly GCA_019776745.2 of Taxus chinensis. Lineage (NCBI taxonomy): Eukaryota > Viridiplantae > Streptophyta > Pinopsida > Cupressales > Taxaceae > Taxus > Taxus chinensis. The sequence goes on from CM034154.1 coordinate 719,898,489, forward strand.
TTTCTGTTGTTTTCGTGGCGTTCTCTGTTGCCCTCGTAGCATTTTGTGGAACCGTGAGTCGTCACAGGGACCTTACTATAGTAACTTCTTTTTTTATTAATATAAAGAGCGGTTCGAATAGTAAAATATTAAAAAATAAAATCTTGAGTAATTTTCAAAGTGCACTTCTAGGACGGGGTTAAACCCTTTGGGATTAATTGGTAGGCAAATATGACAGGTATTAAATTTCGAGGAGTAGGAGAACTTTCTTGCGAACTTTCTTGCGATGACTATATTGCTTCGAGAAAGTTTTAGAATAGCCTTTGGCCTGGTCCGCTGTAAAATATATAAACAAACAATAAAAATGGATTACTACGGCGATTACTTCTAGACTCCGTGACTTTTATTCGGTGGCAAATTAGCAATGGGTTTGCGAGCTCTCCGTATTTTGTTGTTCATAATATAAACTACCTACTCCATTGACGTTACCGTTTTTTAATATTTAGAAAGCTGCTGAGGTACCTAGTTATCTTCCAATTATAAAATTTTATTCGGCGGGAATGGAATCGTCTGGTAAGACGTCAGTTGGATTTATTCGTCGACTAGACTCAAATTTCATCGAAGAAAAGCTTTCAACATTTTTGCAGAATTCGTCGCCATCAACGTAATAAAATCCTCAAGTCAACATAATAAGTCAGGATCATGTGCAGAAAAAGTAGACTTGAAAACGCCCTTTCTTCCTCGACTGCTTATAAAACCCTCCTTCCTCGCCTCCATTTATCACACGCACTTTCTACTCTTTTTGTTTGTCATGTGGAGTCACTCTATTCTAAGCCTCTGAAAGAAGTTAAGTTTTACGTCTAGAATCCCACTACAAGATTCAAGAATCAGTTTTTTTCTTTATCCTTTCTTCCCCTGTTTTTATTTTGCTAGAAGATGGATGCTTTCCATCTGAACAGCAGCAGTGCAGTTTCAAAACTCCAGCAAGTCATGGAGTGCCAATATTCCTCTGCTACTCTTTTCTTTACGCTGATAGCCATAGTTGTTGCAGTCATTCTCCTCGTCCGTCGCCCAAAGTTGTATCAATCCCCTCACAAACTTCCTCCTGGAAATTTGGGACTCCCTTTAATTGGGGAGACATTCCAATTCCTGGCCGCACTTCGCTCGGACAAACCCCAGCGATTTTTCGAGGAGAGGGCTTCGAAATTCGGTGATATCTTCATGACTTCACTTACAGGCCATCCCACCATAGTAGTCTGCGGCGCCAAGGGAAACCGCTTACTTCTCTCCAACGAGAATAAGCTGGTGGTAGTATCGTGGCCCAACTCTTTCCTGAAACTCATGGGGCAGGACTCTATTTTAGCCAAAACGGGAGAAGACCATAGGATCCTCCGCGCCGCTCTCGACTCTCTGGTAGCCCCTGCAGCAATACAGGGCTACATATCTAAAATAAGTTCAGAGATAGAAGAGCATATAAATGAGAAATGGAAGGGAAAAGATGAAGTGAAAGTGCTTCCCTTGGTGATAGAAGTAGTGTTCTCCCTTGCAACCACCCTGTTTTTCGATATAACTGACGAGCACGAAAGGGGAGAGCTTTACGAGCTTCTGGAAACCATTATGTTGGGAAGTTTGTCCATTCCACTGAATCTTCCGGGGACTCAATTCAACAGAGCTGTTAAGGCACGGGCTAAGCTGGATAAAAACCTTCTTTCTTTGGTAGAGAAGAAAAAAAGCGATTTGAAGACAAAAAATGGGGCGTCTGAAAAAAAGGATTTCATCACGGCATTGCTGACGTTGAGAGACGAAAGAGGGAAGGGTCTTACGGACAAGGAGATCGTGGACAACCTTGCTGGTTTGATTCATGCATCGCATGACACCACAATTTCGCCACTGATTCTCATGTTCAAACTCTTGTCTTCCAATCCTGAATGCTATGAAAAGATGGCCCAAGGTATGTGCACCTCTATGTTATTTCTTTCTTTCTGTATATTTGTGTTTTTCTTAGTCCTCGTAATAACACTGGTTTGTTTTGTAACTCAATATATTACAGTAACAAAAATAGATTTGTCAAGCGATATATTATAAAAACTTTGTAATTTTTTAACTCTCTCTCATATATGTTATGTTGGCTAAGACTTCCTGGGATATATATAACAGAGCAAATGGAGATATTTTCCAATAAAAAGGAAGGAGATGACATGACTTTGCAAGATGTGAGAGAGATGAAATATACATGGCAAGTTGTCCAGGAAACACTAAGAATGTTTCCTCCATCATTTGGAACATTTCGCAAGGCCATCACTGATATTGATTATGATGGTTATACGATTCCAAAAGGAAGCAGAGTACTATCTATAAACCTATTAAACTTTTATCAATTCATTTTGATTTAATTAATGCTTATCGTATTTTACAAAATCAAATAGACTTCAATAATGTTTGTATGGTATTGGCAGCTTTTATGGACGGCTTATACTACACATCATAGAGAAGAGTATTTCAGTGAACCAGAAAAATTCAAACCTTCAAGATTTAATGCGCCTATGGCTGCCTACACATTTGTGCCATTTGGGGGAGGTGTGCGGAAATGTCCAGGGTGGGAATTTTCAAAGACAGAAATATTATTATTTATGCACCATTTTGTTAAAGCTTTCAGTGGCTTCAAAGCAATTGATCCAAATGAAAAAATATCAGCAGATCCAGTCCCTCCTCTTCCTATCAATGGGTGTCCCATCAGACTTTTTCCAAGATATTAAACGAGTCGAACCAGCTAGATAATATGGGAGATATTTATAAGTTAGTTTAACATAAACTCACCCAAAAATTGATATGTTTACAATCAGAAAGAGAAGCACAAGTTATGTGTATATGCACAAAGTTACTTGGAATAACTTTGGTATTTTTATAGCTTTGAAATTATTTAGTCTTTTGAATAGACATTATATGTTGAACCTACTTATGTAAGCGTGTTAAATTATGTAATAAAGTATGTTGTTACAATCTTGATTCTGGTTGAAATTTATTTGCATAATTTATTATAAGATATTAGAATTTATGTTCACAATATTTTCACAAATTTATTATAGATACATGATATTGCACTTTAAATCTATTTTGAAGATTACATTCACAATTTTTGTATAGAAATATTAAATTGTAAAATAATCATGGTATTAACTAAAGCCTTGAAAATTTTGGAAATTGCTACAACTTGAAAAATTATAACATTTACTCATTTTCAAAACATTATAGCATAGTCACAACTTTAACAATAATGAAATTACCTCAAATAATAATTTTGATAATGTTAGAGACCCATAATTCAAACAATTATGATATTGTAATATAGTGAACATTTTGATTTTGATGTCAGGGGATAGAGGACACCTACCAATTGTTTGAAAACATGATTAGCTACAACATATTTGAAAAAATTACCACAGATAAAATCACTGTTGAACAACATAAATTTGTCTGTATTATGTTTTGTTCTCTCTTTAGGACAACTCTTTGCATCTAGGTTTATACGAAAATTCAAGTGATTAAGCATAAAAAAAAATGGAGCAAAAACTAGGGATGCCAATGGACCATCAAATGTTTCTATAAGAGATAAGTTCTAGAGGATCTTAACCCTCTATCATAATACAATATTGGAAAATACTTCATCCACATTGTGGTGTCATCATTATGTGGAGGTGCCTTGGGTTTAAGTATGCCCTCCTCAATTAAAATTGGGCCATTTAAAGAGGTAGGGAGAAAACCGTAGTTCCCACCCCTAATTCTCATAAACCTTCCATAGCATATATTGTAGAGGATGTAAAAGAGATACTAATAATGGAGTTTCATGGGGGAATAATGGACCATGACTAAGCATGCTTAGAGAAAGAGGTGGTTAACTGTCAGGTAGCTTGTGTAGTTTTTAGCAAAACGTCATTTGGAACATTAATGGTTAATATTTTGGAACATTTCACAAGGCCATCACTAACATTGAATATCTCTACATCAACACAAGCTCTATATCACTTGGTAGACCATCATGGGAAAAATATGATATTTATCTTTTCTCAAAAGGTTTTTTCATTTTTCTATTTGGGGATCGAAAAGACTCAAATATCCCTTGTGGATGGAGCTAGTTTTGGGGTAGTGTGGGACTATTCATCACTCCATGGTTTCCAGAACTTGAACCTAGTTACCTAACTCTCTCATTTACCAAAATTAGTGTCTGTGTTCGGCTACCCAACCTACCTTTGCATATATATCATGTATCTAATGTGATACAAAATTCCTTGGGCACCTTCATCAAATCTGATGTAGATATATTTTTAGGTGGTATGTGTAGTTTTTCTCACATTAATGTGGAGATTGATCTCAATAAGGGGCTAACATATAAAATGATTCTCAAATGGAGAATATATCAACACGTTAAGATGTTGGATTATGAAAAAACAACATTTCACTATTGTCTGTGCAAACTCCTAAGTCACGTATAAACTAGGTCACAACCTTGAGTATATCCACCTAGTGAAAAGGGGGAAAAAAATAACCCTAAATGACGAAGTTACAAAGAGATTGAATAAGAATACGTAAAATTGTCTATTCATGGAGAAAGCCAACATCTCAGTGAACCAGAAAAGTAAAAACCTGTCAATCCTACCTATCAAGATGATGAATATGTGCCTGCAACTATAGAAGGAGGTGAGGTGATGATTACCTCTTTGAGGAATGGGAAAAACAATCTCCCTTAAGGAGGAATCAAGAGAGGTCATGAATTAAAGAACTTGAACTCAGATAAGGAGTTGGTAGCTCACTTAAAGCCTAACAACCTGATTTCAAACACACCTTCAAAACATATTTCATATTTACAACTTGTCACAATGGAGCCACATCAAGGGGAGTGGTAGGAGGTTACAAATACAAGAGGTAAAAAGGGAAAGATTGAGGTAAACATGGGGATTTTCCCCATTAATGTTCATGTATTTTAACTAATGTTTTGTGGAATCAAGTTGTTGTTCTAGCTAGTTAATTCTACAAGGTCTTTTGGGATTGACCTAATTTCATGGTTTATCTTAGACTTTATTTGTCTATCCTTCAAATTTTCTACAAAGTTTTGGGAGCCTTTTAAAACCTTAAACCATTTACCTAATAAAAAAAAAAATATTAAACATTAGACTATTAATTTCATGAGATTTATATTAATCTATGTGATTTTTGTAAATTGTAAACATTGTTGTTATGGGTTTACAATACTAAACAATAACAATGGCCTAATAGTTTTATGCTTATTACTTATTAAAATATTAAAAAAACCAATATTTTTAGTTTAATAATAATTATTTAGGAAATATGTTTTAATTGTTTAACATGTTTGAAAAATAAGTATTTACATTTTGGAATTTTATTACAAATTTAAAAATTTAAAGTTAGAATATTATAAATTAGTAAATATATAGATTGTTAACTATTAATATATAAAATCATTTTGAAGATATTACTAAAAATATCATTTCAACGATGGTTTAACTTGTATTTTATTATTTCCAAACATTGAAACAATAAATATTCAAATTTTAAATTTTAATTTAAGCATTAATAAAAATTATATTTTATTGAGAAATGTAAATATATGCACTTAAATAAATTTTAAATTAGAATAAAGTGTTTGTTAATTAGTTAATAAACACCCATATCTATTGACCAAGTGCTACATAGAATTTCTTATAATAAATAGTTGTACTACATCAAGTTAATAGACTTACTAATGTTAGTACCTATCCCCAATTCACGACCATTTTTAACTGTTGATCCTAATTTATTATATTTAACATAATAATATACTAGCAATCTCATGTGTACAATGCAATGTGAATGCTGAATGGTATTTGTTATTCGATTTAGAAAGACAATTATTACTTTTGTAGTTGTTGTTGATAAGGAGTGTGATTGACAATATTGATTTTCTATAAAAATCTAAAACAAATGTTGCAAATGCAAGAGAGACATGTAAGTTTGCTAATAGTCACTCTCAAGAATGTTGTGAATGTGAAGTGTTGTTATCAAAATAAATTGAAAGAATGACTAAGTGCTTTAACATATTATCTCTCCATGAAACTAAAATGAGACAGAATATGCAATTATATATAAACAAATCTGAAATGGTTATGGTACATTCTAAATTTCTTTATTACCTCAACGAGTTTGAGAGCATCATTATTAGAGCTATTTTGTGCATATCTTACAATCATAGCATTCCATGAGACCACATTTCTTTGAGGCATTTTGCAAACAAAAAATGATATATGTTATTTGTGTTATAGGGATAGTTTTTTCGGGGGCCAAAAAGTGGACAAAAATCCATGAAAAAAGTAAAAATGCGTACATGTTCTATTATAACGTGATCACATTTTAAATTGTCAGGTTTGGGATTTACCAAGGCATAATGTGTACACATTATAATGCATACACATTATGCCTACTATAAAGAAAAAAAAGAGGCCCAAGCCTCTATCATTTTATCTCCCTCAAACGCAAGTTTCAGAGCTTAACCGTGCCCTCACATTTTTTCATTCAGTTGGATCTCAAGCTCAAAGGATTGTTTCTGGATCACCAGGAAGATCTGAATCGATGATGGCACCACGGAGAAGAGGTAAGCACAATTCTTTTCTCAAAATTACATTGAAATATGATAATTATAGATTAAAATTTGAATTGAATACATATTTTTTATTGTTACAGTTAGAGGTCAAGGGAATCAACCACAACCAAACCCTGCTATTCCTATTCATCCCTCCCGACACTCCCACAATTGCTCAACATCCCCTCAGGTAGTCAAGAATATTTAGCAGCCCACATAGTTGAAAACAAAATTGAAATTGAGGATTTAATCAAAAAAATGAGGGATTCACAATCTACAAACCCCCACCGCGCCTCTCTTGCAAACACATTGGAGATGCATTACTTGTTCAAATTGACGTGGAAATGGGGAAAATTGATCATTGGACAACTTACAGAGAGGGTTGTAGGGTTTATTATTCCAACAAATTGTCATATGTGGATGTAAAGAAAAAATAAATTTCAAAAGACCTCATATGTGCCTTATTCACGGACCCCCACACTAATTTTCCTGTTCCGTTGTCATGTAAACGGTTTCCCATCCATTGGTGCAATAATAATTTGATTAAAAATAATTTTTGGGACCGATGGTGGATGGTGTTTGATTTTCCACCTTGTAATAACAACGAGGTGCCACTATACTTTTTGAGGAAACTCTATTGCGAGTTTATCCTCAACGAGATCCCAAATTATTTTGATTTCCGAGATTTCCAGGGCCGAGGAAAAGGATCTACACAGGATCGACCAGGTGCACAATGTGCACCTATTCAGCAGGGTAGATTCCCCTGCACAGAAGCCCCCTCACCCTGAGATTTTCCCTCAAGCAGTGAAGGAGATAGTAGAGATTGATACACTCCACGTGCTTCAGGGGCTATCTGCGACCCTTGTTCGACATACGAGGGAGATTTCTTTGAGCCAGATGCTCGTGGAGGTACACAGAGTATTCCCTCAGGGAGTACTAGCATGAGGCCACATCTTTGCTCATCATGTGGTAGCATATGTTTGGGGCCCGAGGAGGATGATACTTTCATGCGTACTGATTTTGGTGCACCTGGTGCTAGGGGTGCACATGATAATGTCACTATGTCAGATGTCCTTTTGAGTGAGACATTTGGATTACATTCATCGGCGTCACCTTCGCAGGTAAATTTGTTATGTTTTGTTATGTGTGTTACAAAAAGTTTGGAGTACTTGATTTACTTATATATGTTAAATTTTTGAAATAATTGTATTTGTACATGTATATGCATTGATATTACAGTGCGCGGGAGGCACATCTTCATCCCGACCACAGGCGGTGAGCACCATGCATACACATACATTCACAGAGGTAATTTAGAATGTTAATTATGTAAAATTTTCACATACATGTGTATATATATATGTGTGTGTGTGTGTATATATATATGTGTGTATTTGTGTGTGTATATATTAGTTTTGAAGTCAAATATATGTATGTTCTTGTATGTCCATCTAACTCACGTGATATACATGTTTGATAAAGATGTTGACTTCACTAGACACCCCACCATCTCTGCGACAAGTAGATAAAGGTGTTGCCGCTGCGATTTCATCTGCGCAGCAACTCACTGAGGTATTCAAACAACACGTAAATTTTGTTAAATTTCTCATGTAATTCATATTATGTTAAATTACATGTTAGTAATGTATTTCATTGTAGAATTATTAAATTATGTTAATAATGTCCTTCATTGTGTATATGCAGGAGTTACCTGCGATAGGTAGCAGCCCTATTCATTTGATTCACAGGCGTGGCGGGGTAAAAACAATAGTTCTATATTGATAAAATTAGTTAAAATATTGTCATTATGTACATACATGTACTTAGTTCTATTTTCACTAATTCTGATGTTAGATTTTCTGATCTTATGTGTATGTAGGGAACTTCAACCCCCTCCATTTTGACTTCGAGGGCACGGACTCCTCCATCTCGTCGTCTTCGTACCCCGTTCATACTGCAGGAGCTCCCGATGACTCATCTGAGTGTGAGATGCAAATTCGGCGTGATCGACAACTTGCGGTAAGTTTGTGTATTTATGTAAATACTTTCATTCTAGCATGGTCTTAAATACATGTTGAAAACATATATAAATTAAGTTTTGACAAAAAAACATTGTTTGCATTTACAGGCTCATCTATAAGTGAGTATTCAGTGGAAGAGGACTCAAAGCATGGGCTCGGATGATCCAAAGTCATCTCATGGATCTCCATCTTCGTCTAAGGGAGGGCCTTCTTCGAGCAAGGCCAAGAGAGGGATAGATTTTGATGAGTAGGAAATATATATGTCTTACATGACATTGTTTTTGTATGCCTATGTGCATGGCATTGTATGTACGCCTATATGGCATTTGAACTTGATGGTATATGACCTATTTGGGAATTTTTGTATTTATTATGCACATTAAAATACTATTTGGAACTTGATAATTTTGTATGAGACCTTACATTTCTGAGATTATTTTCGCATGAAACTAATATGATGTGCACTTGACAATATTTAAGACATTATGGATTATTTTTTCATTTATTGGTGATGTACATGTACTAGCATTTTCAATGTATAATATGCATCAAACTTTGGAAATCAATATTTATATAATGTATGTATATAAAGAGTTACCTAATCTGAGTAATTATTCATTCAATTTATCAATGTGTATATGTGTATTTACCTTACTTGTGCTTCTTCTTGCTCATGGTCTCTTTGTACTGGTTCCTATCTTATCATGCACTTACTACATTCTTCTATGCTTCTTAGTCTTCTCCCCTATTAAAACACCTGAGAGTCATCACAATTTGATGCCTTTCATCTGTTGATATTTTGAGAATGTCTCTCCATATACATTACTCCAATGCTTGAGAATGTCTCTAGATGCAATGACATTCTGATTCAGACACTCAATGATTCTTGATTGTCTAATCCTATCCAATTCATGTGTTATTACCTTTAAATCTGTAGGCATTTCAAGTTATTTGGAAATCACATCACACCCTTCACTAGGCTTGATGACTACCCCTATCCTTTTGAAGGTGCTTTTGAAAGCATCCATGGGTTTATCATAGCATAAATTATCAATGAATGGAAGGTCACTAAGCCATAGGCCAGCTGAACTCCCATCCAGAACTAAACAAGAAAGATTTACTAGGTGATTGATAACTCCCGTGTGTTCTTAGACATACCCCTATCAAATTCATTCTTAAGCCAATCTAGTCATTCAGGGCTCTTAAGGGACTACGCCTGGACGAGGTAGCCTGAAAGAACGGGAGCATAGGGAACCAAAAAAAGACTCCACTAGCATTCACCTGGCCACCCTGATGTGTTGGCGTAGTTGGTTTGGTCCCACGAGCTTCCGTTTGCAAACTATAGCGTCTGACAGCCCTACACTGACTCAGACTCCAGTATTTCACGCCTTTACAAACAATAGGACAGTGAGAGAACCGAATGGAGATGGATAAAACCATGAGAGGATTTCGTAGAGGGCCCCAACATGGAGGTCTCAGATCTGACGAGATGTCTCTAGGTGCCACGGAGTCTGAGAAATCACCCGTCAAAGATATGGTGTGTTTGGGCCTCAGGGCTCTTAAGGGACTACGCCCGGATGAGGTAGCCCAAAAGCATGGGGAGCATAGGGAACCAAAAAAAGCCTCCACTAGCATTCACCTGGCCACCCTTGATGTGTTGGCGTAGTTGGTTTGGTCCCACAAGCTACCATTTGCAAAATACAACATCTAGCAGCCTTACACTGACTCAGACTACACTATTTCACGCATTTGCAAACAATAGGACAGTGAGAGAACCGAATGGAGATGGATAAAACTGTGATAGGATTTCATGTAGAGGGCCCTGACATGGAGGTCTTGGATCTGACGAGACATCTCTAGGTGCCACGGAGTCTGAGAAATCACCTGTCGAAGATATGGCATTGTTTTGGCCTCAGGGCTCTTAAGGGACTACGCCCGGATGAGGTAGCCCTGAAAGCACGGGGAGCATAGGGAACCAAAAAAAGACTCCAATAGCATTCACCTGGCCACCCCGACATGTTGGTGTAGTTGGTTTGGTCCCATGAGCTTCCATTTGCAAACTACAACGTCTGGGAGCCCTACACTGACTCAGACTGCAAGTATTTCACGCCTTTGCAAACAATAGGACAGCGAGAGAACCGAATGGAGATGGATAAAAATGTGAGAGGATTTCATAGAGGGCCCCAACATGGAGGTCTTGGATCTAATGAGATGTCTCTAGGTGCCACGGAGTCTGAGAAATCACCCGTCGAAGATATGGCATGTTTGGGCCTCAGGGCTCTTAAGGGACTACGCCCGGACGAGGTAGCCCGAAAGCACGGGGAGCATAGGGAACCAAAAAAAATCCTCCACTAGCATTCACCTAGCCACCTTGACGTGTTGGCATAGTTGGTTTGGTCCCACGAGCTTCCGTTTTGCAAACTACAGTGCGTCTGACAGCCCTACACTAACTCAGACTGCACTATTTCACATGTTTGCAAACAATAGGACAGTGAGAGAACCAAATGGATATGGATAAAACTATGATAGGATTTTGTAGAGGGCCCCAACATGGATAGGTCTCGGATCTGACGAGACATCTCTAGGTGCCACGGAGTCTGAGAAATCACCCGTCGAAGATATGGCGTGTTTGGGCCTCAGGGCTCTTAAGGGACTATGCCCGGACGAGGTAGCCCGAAAGCACGGGGAGTGTAGGGAACCAAAAAAAATCCTCCACTAGTGTTCACCTGGCCACCCCGACATTGTTGGCATAGTTGGTTTGGTCCCACGAAGCTTCCGTTTGCAAACTATAGCGTCTGACAGCCCTACACTGACTCAGACTCCAGTATTTCGTGCCTTTGCAAACAATAGGACAACGAGAGAACCGAATGGAGATGGAGAAAAATTGAGAGATTTTGTAGAGGGCCCCAACATGGAGGTCTTAGATCTAACGAGATGTCTCTAGGTGCCACGGAGTCTGAGAAATCACATGTCGAAGATATAACGTGTTTTGGTCTCAGGGCTCTTAAGAGACTACGCCCTAAACGAGGTAGCCCGAAAGCACGAGGAGAGCATAGGGAACCAAAAAAAATCCTCCACTAGCATTCACCTAGGCCACCTGATGTGTTGGCATATTTTTTGGTCCCATGAAGCTTCCGTTTGTAAACTATTCTGACAAACTGACTCAGATCTAGTATTTCGCGCCTTTGCAAACAATAGGACATTCGAGAGAACCGAATGGAGATGGATGTCCTATTTTGTAGAGGGCCCTGACATGGAGGTCTCATATCTGACGAGAATATTTAGGTGCCACTGAGTCTGAGAAATCACCTGTCGAAGATATGGCATGTTTGGGCCTCAGGGCTCTTAAGGGACTACGCCTGAACGAGGTAGCCCGAAAGCATGGGGTAGTTAGGGAACCAAAAAAAATCCTCCACTAGCATTCACCTAGATGTGTTGATCCTAGACGGTTTGGTCCCACAAGCTATTGTTTGCAAAATACAACATCTAACAGCCTTACACTGACTCAGACTACACTATTTGGAGCATTTGTAAACAATAGGACAATGAGAGAACCGAATGGAGATGGATAAAACCGTGAGAGGATTTCGTAGAGGGCTTCAACATGGAGGTCTTGGATCTGACAAGACGTATCTCTAGGTGCCACAGAGTAGAGAAATCACCCGTCGAAGATATAGCATGTTTCGGCCTCAGGGCTCTTAAGGGACTACGCCCGGACGAGGTAGCCCGAAAGCAAGGGTGGAGGAAACCACCAATGTTCAATGATTTTTCCACAGGATGCAACTATGTAGACTATGAACTTAGTTTTTTTGGGGAGACCACCAATGTTCCAACTGTTCATTTTGAAAGAATGAATATCTTCAATCAAACAGAGAATGAAGAGCCTGAATTTTTTTGGACATTACAAAAGGTTGTTTGTGCCCAAAAAGAAGCCGAAGGCCATATAAATTTTTAGTCTTCAACTTTAGATGACAATGAACATCGTGAAGAAAAACAATTAGGTGAAGATGTCACTATGATTCAATGAAAGTTTGAAGCTCTTTAGTACTAACATGGAAAAATTATCAGGGCCCTACGAAAGCCTCTCACGGTTTTATCCATATCCATCTAGTTCTCTCGTTGTCCTATTGTTTGCAAACACGTGAAATAGTGCAGTCTGAGTCAGTGTAAGGCTGTCAGACTATATTTTGCAAATGGTAGCTCGTGGGACCAAACAGTCTGGGCCAACACGTCATGGATTTCTTGGTGAACGCTAGTGGAGTCTTCGTTTTGGTTCCCTATGCTCCCCATGCTTTTGGGCTACCTCGTCTGGGCGTAGTCCCTTAAGAGCCCTGAGGCCCAAACACGCCATATCTTCGACGGGTGATTTCTCAGACTCTCGTGGCACCTAGAGATGTCTCATCAGATCTCAAGACCTCCATGTCAGGGCCCTCTACAAAATCCTATCATGGTTTTATCCATCTCCATTTGGTTCTCTTGCTGTCCTATTATTTGCAAAGGCATGAAATAGTGTCAGTCTTAATCATTGTAGGGATCCTAGACACTGTAGTTTGCAAATGGTAAGCTCGTGGGACCAAACCAACTATGCCAACACATCAAGGTGGCTAGGTGAATGCTATTGGAGGCTTTGTTTTGGTTCCCTACACTCCCATGCTTTCAGGCTACCTGTCCGGCATAGTCCCTTTAACAGTCCCTGACGCCCAAACATGCCATATCTTTGACGGGTGATTTCTCAGACTCCGTGACACCTAGAGACATCTCGTCAGATCCAATACCTCCATGTCAGGGCCCTCTACAAAATCCTATAATGGTTTTATCCATCTCCATTCAGTTCTCTCATTGTCCTATTGTTTGCAAAGGCATGAAATAGTGCAGTCTGAGTCAGTGTAAGGCTGACTAGATGTTGTATTTTGCAAATGGTAGCTCGTGGGACCGAACCAACTACGCCAACATGTCGGGGTGGCAGGTGAATGCTAGTGGAGGATTTCATTTTGGTTCCCTATGCTCCCCGTGCTTTCGGGCTACCTCGTCCGGGCGTAGTCCCTTAAGAGCCCTGAGGCCCAAACATGCCATATCTTCAACGAGTGATTTCTCAGACTCCGTGGCACCTAGAGACGTCTCATCAGATCTGAGACCTCCACGTTGGGGCCCTCTACGAAATCCTCTTCATGGTTTTCTCCATCTCCATTCAGACTGAGTCAGTGTAAGGTTGTCCATTGCCAATCACCTGAATAATATAGGTGGTTCATACAATATAGGTGGTGAAATGAGAATTTTAATAAGATATTTTTACAATATAGGTGGTGAAATGAGAATTTCTATGTTTGTTGTTCCTTTCTAATATTTAATTTCTCTTAGCTTCACTTGGCTTCGAGAATAATAAATTCTCTACTGACAGTGCCAACCACGTGAAGGTGGAAGCTTTTTTGGCACCACTAACCTACATAAACATGTTAGTAAGCAATTAAATAGAATTTTAAATCATACAAAATTTAAACAAAATCATTTAAGTAAATATTCAAATTAAATTCATGAAGAACATACCTTTGCAAATTCAATCCAATGAACCACAAGGATCAACTCTATTCTTGACAGTAGCAAGAATTGCTTCATGATCTGATTCACCGAACCTTCCACAGATTCTTGTTTGATGGCCGACCTCGATATTTGATCAATTTAATATTTGTTGCAAGGACCAAATGTGAATAGTGAAGTATCTTCCGATGTACTTCATAGTCTTCAAACAACCAAATGTTTGATTTTTTGATAGGATATCGTCGAAGCCAAGTTCCAGTGACTACCACTGACCCAGTGGGATACTCAAGGTCTTCACCATCAATGACTGTGGAAGTCAATTTTTTCCCCTCTACACAACGAGACAAGAAGTAGTATGTTCCCTCTTTGTTAAATTCCATCACAATAACTGCAAAAATGTGCCCTATGTATCACAAAGTAAAACTATTCAGTCAATTTAAAAATACATTAAGAGTTGACCATTTAATAATTTATAAATCTAAAACATGGCATGTACATATATGTATGTACCTTGTTGCACTAAATCAGAGACTTGGTCAAAGTCAGGTGATGTTGTCATTTGATCTGAAGACCCTGCAAGTTGTAATGCTCGTGGAACTTGATGTGTGTCGAGTGGAATTAGAGGTCTACAAGTCCATTCATCCACCCACTACTGTGACTCACATTCATTCCATACAAAATCAATGCATGATATACAAAAACATGTCATGCACCTAGTATAAATAGTCCAAGCATTTGCATCTGAACTACGGAATGAGTGCATATCACTTGATCCTGTAACTATCATACAATCTTCAAAGTTTTCTCTAGATGTTTTTCCTCTATCAACCAAAAATATCTACGAACTGTTGATCTCTCTTGAGATTCATGGCCCATATTCTTGACACACCAATCAACAATATTTTTTGCATCTGTAAATTTAGCACCATCCTTGAACTTTAACTCTTCTCTTGCAAGTGCTCTTTTCACACATGCTCCTGCACCATCATGCTCTCCTTTTCCATGCCCTCATGCCTCAGTAAAAACTCTAGATATGTTGTACATTTGTTTCTTTGTGCATCCTACTTAGCCAATAAAACATCTGTGCATTCTTGAATTGTGATGTGTAGTTGTCTGACCAAATGTAATGTTGATCGAAACTAATGTTCCTCTCATTCAAGTTTGCATAAAACACCTAGAAACACCCTTGTACATATTATGTAGAATGTGTCCGATCATCACTGATGTAGAAATGATACTCTCTTAATATTTTTCGATCTTTCTCAGTGCTTTCAGGAGAGTGCATGAATGTTATATGCACGAAAATAGAAACTTGCACTGAGTTATAATATTGAGACTGAACCTCCATTTGTGGTTACAATGTGTAATTCTCTGTGAATTCAACTACTGAAACAATAGTACCAAGTGGGAATGTGTCCTTGCTTAACTTGAATTGTTCATCCAACCATCGAGCTCTATGTGTGTGCCTTGCATACTCATAAAAAATTTCCTCTCTGAATTTGACCATATATTCTGATACAGGTAATTATTTTCTAACAAGCTCACACCTCTTAGATTATTTTCCATCTTTTAATTGATATGCCACCGATTTATATTTAGTGAAATCAACCAATTATTTTCCTATTGAATATGTACTCTCCTCATGGATACAACTTTTCAGATTTGGCAAGCCACCACATACATTGCACATTCCATCCAAACATGCTTTGTTATAAAAAAAAATTATCTTGTTGATTTTTCACAAAATATTGTTCGGAATAAATTCCCTTGAAGATTTTTGTGGGACATTTATTCCACACTCCTACAACATGATGTCAGTATGCAAAACACGACGTATTTGACAAAAAAACATCATAATGCATTGAAAAATTCAACATGATACCTGCAACAATAAGTGGTACGTGAGTGATTGATTTTCACATAAAAGGGTTTGCTCATTTCAAATAATCTTTGGCTAATGTTAATTTGTGGATTTTCATTCTTAAACTTAGAGAACAATTTTGTTTTTGAGTCATATCTAAGAAATGTTTTACACACGATTCACGATTACGAGAACCTATTCTTCTTTTTACTGTATCTCTTCTATTCGGTGACACCCTTGTGTTCTCATTCCAAAATTTTACAATTAATTCTTTTAGAATATCAGATGTATTCTTGTCTTTTCATGGAATTCTGCTAGAGAAAGCCCAATAGTCAGTGTTATTGACTAACTCAAGATGTTTACGTCTCTCTATTGCTTTCATTAGTGTTTTTCTATTTAGCTTCAAAACACTGCTTGTTTTTCTAATCAAGCATTTATTAATCTGTTTTATCACTTACTATACAATTAGTAAGTGCACGCGTGTAGCATTACTATCTTTGGTGCGTCTTTTGCCACCTACAGTTTGGTATGCTTTATGTATGTTTTCAACAATTGACGCATTTTGATCAACAACATTAGATGTTCTTAACCCCAGGGTCTTCATTATAGGTCTCATCTTAATTAATTTCATCAATGAAACAAATAATTGACATCTTTGTGTCTCATTTAAATTCTCAAAGTAATTATCCCAAATTCCACTAGCTTTTCTTCTCGCATTTCTTTCAGACATTTTGTTAGGCATTGGTTTTATAATGTTTTCATCAATTTCAATTAAGTGAATTGGTTTTCTTCACAAAATGGAAGGAGGTGTTCTTAGAGGTGAAGATTTGTTTACAAGGTTACTTTCTTCATTCAGTGTTTTCATACAAATTTTGGGGTTAACATTTGGATTCTCAGGTAAGGGTTTCAACAATTGGATTCATATCAATTTCTTCATCCATACCAACATTATCATTCAATTCAATATCATTATTCATTACAAAATCATTCATTGCAAAATCATTATTCTCTACATTTTCATTATGTATTTCATCCCCATTTTCTAATACATTAGCTACATTTGATATAGCGGATGTACCTTACCCTGCTCAAAGTTTTTGCATTCTCTTCAATTTCTTTATTCTCTTCTCTTCCAATTGCTCTCTGTTGTCTTGTTCTTGACTTTCCTCTTGTCCTTAGCTCGATGTTTTATCGCCCATGATTATAAAAAATCAACTAGTGGGTAGGGTGAAAAAATGAACTACTAAAAAATCGTTGCAAGAATGTAGAGAAAATTGCAGACAAAACAAAATGTTTGCAGAATTCCCGTGAAAGAGATGAAAGGGATGTTGGGGGGGCCACAATATATAAACAAAGAAAACGCATTTTGTACGTACGCATTTTGTATTTTATCTTTTTCCAAGCCATGCCTCAAGGCTTGGGATCCGGTTTGGATCCCCAAGCCTGAGGCATGGACCTAGTACAAACACAACAAACAATGTCTTTTTGCAAGAAAATGTAAAAATGCCACTTCCTCTATGATAAATCAAAATAAAACAATCGATCCATTTTTAAAAAAATTATACCACGATGTAGAGCAAGAGTTTCTTCTTTCTAAAAATATATTTTTTCAAATTTTCTTACTAATATAAGGTTTCCATATTATTTATTTTCTAACTATGCCTTTTTATAGCTATTTTTTGAAGTGTAAATATGTTTATCTTTCATGGCGTATCTTTTTTTTGGGTGATCGAAATTTAAAAAAAATTATACTAGCCCAAACTAGGCATAATTCTATACATATTCAAAAAAAAAAAAAAAAAATTTCGATATTTTTTGAGGTAGTTTGGGGGAGGGGGGGAGGGGCACGGTCGGAGCTCCGTTATTTTTCAAAACATAAAATTTTTGTACTAGAAAAATCATAAATAAAAAAATATTCGCTAAAAAAACTAAAAAAAATGGAGCCCAAACTAGATGCTCCTAGCTATCTTTTCTACCAAAGGGTTTTCAAAAATACTAAATGGTGCTCAAAAAATGGTGGGGGGCACGAAAAGTCACTCTATTATGTTTTTTTAACAAAAACAGGAGCATATGTTGGTATTTTAGTTGTTTGACCCACTTAAACTTATCCGTTTTCAATAAAATTTAGTATCTTAGAAACTAGACTCAAAATTCTACGATTCATATTTCTACAACATCTTCCAATTTTGAGTTGTAACTATTTCGAAAAACTCGTACAAGTTGAAGTTTTTTTTTTCAGAAAAATGTGTCCACTTAAGACCCCCTTTTGGCCCCCCAACTTGGTGCACTTACCCGTATTTTAAAATTCTTGGTATGTGTGTGTAGATGAAGACATTAAAAATGTGTTGTTGTTGGTTAACATAAAGAAATAGGGAACAATGAAAAGGAAAAATTAAACATGTATGTTGAAAAGTGTAATTTTGTAATTTCAGATATATAGACCAACCACTTCATTTAAAGGTTTCATCTCATCATTTCAAAGTTGTTACAAATTCGTACATATACATTTAAAAATCTCATATCATGAGAGGTATCATTTTTCAGACTATTTAATTTGAGCTTAACATGAGTAGAATTATATCATGAATGGTAGCCTTTTGAGGGTAATTTTATTTCCAGTAAACATGAGTACATTTGATACCCCTTTAATGGAAATGGCATCTAGGATAAAAGAAGTGTTGAGTAAAGTATTAGTGGAGGTGTTATCAAAGTAGAGTGTAGTATTTACGAAGGGTTGAGTGATAGTAGTCTTGCTTCCTCCTTTCTTCTTTCTCCAAGTGTTGCTACATTTGCCATTTTTGAGTACAAATTTTCAAAGGTACAAATTAATATAGAGGTAATTTTACAATATTTTCACACCCACAAGCCCAAATCTCATTAATCAAGCTTCCAAGGCTTTACATCTTCCTTATTTTTGTTAAATTGACATATCAAATGTATAAACATTGCCTAAAATTTTCTATGATTAAGACATAATAGAACACATATGGCCTAATAGAATACTTTTCTATGATAAGAATATTATAGAAATATATATATATATATATATATAGAGAGAGAGAGAGAGAGAGAGAGAGAGAGAGAGAGAGGTCTAGAAGAGCTGAGAATCAAGATCAGTTACTCAATGTTTTTTGGCATAGGAAAATTCATTATATAGGACTACAAAAGCTATGCACAAGATATAACTAAGTGATATTTATGTATGTGTGCATGTGTATATATATCACCGTTTTCTTATTTGAGTAGGTAATTATCCTCTTTAGTATTTACCCAATTTTCTTCTCACACAACTGCCTCCTCAACATTTCAATGTTCATGCAAGACAAACTCAATCTTAAAGATCAATAGCCATATCAAATTTCTCAAATTACTCTATTGCATTGAAATACATAAAACAACCCATACTGCATGTCAGAAGTAAATCATTTATATAACACACAAACAACCCATACATTGCAGGTCAAAAGCAAACTATTGGTATAACACACAAACAATACACACTACAGGTCAAAAGAAACTCATTGATATAACTCATAAAAAACCAAGCACGTAGGTCAAAAATAAATCATTGATATAATACATAAAAAACCAATCATGTAGGTCAAAAGTAACTTAGTTGATATAATAAATAAACAACACATAATGCCAGCCAAAATAAACTCATTAATACTATACATTAACAACCCATAATGTAGGTCAAAACTAACTCGTTCTCCCAAAATTTCTCATAGCACTTGGTAGTAATTGAGGTTGTTTCCAAGTTCAAATTCCCCAACATCCTACCCACAACATGTACAAATGACAGGATGGGAAAACCACCTCCAAGTATAGTCCATACAGAGACAATGCAAGGATAATCCAAATGTCTTCAAATTAAGACTCATCACTCAAGACAGACTGAAATATTCTAAATTTTCATTTCTAAGAAGAAAGCAACTTTAGGATGAACATAACCAAAGCTCCAAGGAAAGTAAAAGATGGATGACTAAATCATCACAAAACTAAAGCAAGGAAGAAATAATAGCGGTCCAACCTAGAACGTTTAGATTGTGGAATATTGTATGATTTGTGGAAACTAATTTTGGGCTTCCACAATCCATCATTAATAGACATGGCTTCTGGAAATGGCTTTTGATTTGAATTTAAACCATTGTCACCTCGGATCAACACCAAAAAACATCTCACCACTTGAGCAAAGTCCCTATTAGACGACGTCCCCAATAACTTGGGCAATAAAATCTATATCAATGGTGTTGACCTGTTGAAGCCTTTAAGTAGTTAACATAGGGTTTAAAGAAATTAAACTTACCTTGATTCAGAAGACAATTGTAGATAGGAAGAACTTGCACAAACGACCCCAACTTCTGCTGCTTAAACAACAATTCCGTCAAGTACCGCGTACTGCTACAGATCTAAGGGTCGCGTGTTCGATCCACTAAATTGTTAGAAAACAATCTTGAGAACAATATTCCTGCAAAATATATATGCATATGCAGCATTCACCATGCAATTGTTAAAAACGGAAAAAGATAAAAATATCTTTTAAAAAATTAAAAAAATAAAAACATCAAAACCTTCACATTAAAAGTAAAGTCAAAGAAACATGCAAAATCAGAAAAGCAAAATTGTTAGAAAAGCAAAAAGCAAAATTGTTAAAAATAGAAAAAGCAAAAGTTAATGCATGCAAAATCTATAAAATAAAATTTAAAAATAAAAGCAAAATTGTTAGAAAAGCAAAAAATAAAATAGCTAAAAATAGCAAAACCGTCATTTAGGCCGTCAAATCTGACATAGTCCCATGAATGTCCACAAAGCCCTTTCCCATAGGTGTAACGCCTTCGGTGCAATTATAATTTTATTTTTGCCGAGCTATCCATCATCATCCCACCCTCCAATTACAATATTTCAAACAATTTTTATTTGCATAGATCTTACAAATTTTTTTAACATAAAACATATTTTAAATGGATTTTGGACACACAACTCGGGGAAGGAGAACGTGCCAGGAACCACAAAAAGAAGTTAAGTGGAAATATTTTGATATTCCTTATCTATTTTTCAAGACTTAGTATTTCATGAATAAATTCTTAACGAAATTATTTTCTATATATATTCAACAAAATTGTTATGGTAAATTTTAAGACCTTGATTTATGGGATTGAAAACATGTTTTTATTTTAATTTAAAATCTTATTGTCAACAAAAATAATTTCATATCTTTATTTTAAATATTAAAGTTAAATGCAATTATTTTCAATTGAAATTATATATGTAAATTAAATGCAAACATTTCAAATCTATATACATATAAAGTGATTTTATTTTTATCAATTATAAATAGACACAAATTTTATTTTATTTATATACAAAATAAATAAAAGAAGAAACTAATAGGTTACCCTATTTTATTCCAATAATTATATATGTTATCCATTTTGAATTGATTTATATTTAAATGAATAATCTATATTTAGAAAATTAAATGATCAAGTTTTTAAAACCTACTTCATCATTGACAAAATTATTGGCTAAGTGACTATCTCCAACAACACAAAAAGAAATGATTACAAACCAATCATTCAAAGATTAAGGAAATATTTAATATTTTATAATTAAGTTTAATGTCATTGGAACAATTAATTTTAAGATTAATTGTGTAAATTTTTTGATTGACACATTTCAAATCATGATTTATGACTCATCCTCATGAATAAGATTATTGATAGAGATATAGAGACCTAGCTTCCTTTAAATAATTTTAAAACTGCAGTATGACTTGTCAAGAAGTGGTCATAGGTCACCTTCAAAAATATTTTGACTATAATTTTTGTTAAATAGCAAAAACATTTATATATTATAAGTTGATAGGCTATTTGGGAAATGACATCTCTATAGTAATTATTGGCTAAGTAACTATCTCCAACCACACAAATAGAAATGATTACAAACCAATCATTCAAAGATTAAGGAAATATTTAATGTTTTATAATTAGGTTTAATGTCATTGGAACAATGAATTTTAAGATTAATTGTGTAAATTTTTTGATTGACACATTTCAAATCATGATCTATGACTCATCCTCATGAATAAGATTATCGATAGATAAATAGAGACATTGGATTCCTGTAAATAATTTTAAAAATGCAGTATGACTTATCAAGAAGTGGTCATGGGGCACCTTCAAAAATATTTTGAATATAATTTGTGTTATATTGCACGCGCGCACACACACACACACACATATATATATACATAAATACATATATGTATATATATATATATATATATATATATATATATATATATATATATATATAATATATATATATATATATATATATATATGTATATGTATGTATATATATATATATATATATGTATATGTATGTATATATATATATATATATGTATCTGTATGTATATATATATATATATATATGTATATGTATGTATATATATACATATATATATATATGTATGTATATATACATATATATATATGTATATATGTATGTATATATATACATATATATATATGTATATATATGTATGTATATATATACATATATGTATGTATATATATATATACATATATATACATATATATATATATATATATATATATATGTATGTATGTATGTATGTATGTATGTATGTATGTATATATGTATGCATACATACATACATACATATATATATATATATATGCAATATAACACAAATTATATTCAAAATAGTTGATAGGCTATTTGAGAAAAGAGATCTCTATAGTAATAGTTGAAAACAATTGCACCCTCCACCTATTGTATGTCATGTCGAGTATAGTAGTAGAGGACTGCATCCTCCCATGCTATGTCAACATATGAACTTCATAACAGGGGATTCAAATGATTTATTATGGGCATGTAGTGTTAGGATGCTTATTATTTTCATGACCCTTTCACATGATCCGTGCATTGTTTGACTAAACGTTTGAAAAACATAGTTTTTGGTACCTATTTGATGAAATTAGTGGAAACAAATGGTGGATTAATGGACTATATTGGTTGCAGGCTATGCAAAAAATAACAAAAACTAGTCGGTAATGCATACCCTACAACCACTTCAGTTCCTACACATGCTTTGATTCATGGCATTTATAAACCAGTTCAACAATCCCATCATTACTCCCTGACAATCCATGTTCAATGGCCATGATTATGAAATATTGAATCATAGGATGAGTGTATTGATGCCCCACTTTTTCATTGGTTGGGAGGGGGTTTCAATGCACACACTTGTTCATGTGTTGAATAATATCCATTACTTTTTCAGAAGGCACATGTATTATGGGATCTAATGACTTCTTAAAACAAACAAGTCTTATGGGATACTTGAGCATACATGTACCTGACATGCGTGCCTATATGCACTATTGCAGCCTTCACCCCCATCCAGCATCCACTTAGTCTGCGTCAAAGTGTAGATTTGGCGTAGATTCCAACCTGCATATTTTTTCTTGATATACACATTCGTTTGGAACTTTTGTCTTATAAAATCCTATGGTTATAGAAAACTCATTTCTTGCATAAATATTGTTTTCCTACAACTAATAAATGAGAAGGTATTTGGAATGCAACTCTTTCCCTAATCTAAAGCTACAACAAAATCATTTCCAATACTAACTACCTTCAATTACACACATCAATCCTTATTTAGCATTTAACTAATAAAAATTATACATTTCTAAATTCTACGATTCTCTATGCTTTTTTTAATAAAATAATTACATGTTCCATCAATATACATAATACATTAAAAGAATACATTCGCATGCACATTTTTCTAACTAAACATAAGATTCAACTTCCTTTTATTAAATTTCAACAGGGATTACATAGTTTTACATAGATAACTTATTCGAGACTACTGAGAGGAAATATTATACACCCAGTGTATATTCACATTTCCCTAGCGCAAAACCATCCAAAGTTGTACGTTGTATCCACGGTTTGGACACCTCTGTGGCCCTTCTCTCTTTCCCAATGCCTATATGTAATCTGGTCAACTTTGGAATTACTCCACCAGTTAAATTTTGGATACAATTACACAATCTTTCTCAAACTCCCTTGTAATTGTTTTCTCTCTAATCATAATCATGTTCTCTTTTCACTTCCATGTCTTTTTATAATATTTCATGGGTAGTTATGCACCAACACAATGGTTCCACACTTTTTCACTTTAATTAACCCTCTTTAATCAAATACTCGGGTTGTTCACTACCATTTTTTATTTTTCAATAGTTTATCATAACACCTTTGTTGTAAAGAATCTCAACTCAAACTTTTATTACTTAAATAAAAATCAAGCCTTTAATGATTAAAGCTTTGGGGATTTAGTCACATAAAATTTCTCCCCCCTTGAATCAGCTATTCTCTTTAGTAGTTCCAAGTTTATTCTTAAAATCACGCAGAAAAGCACAAGTTATTAGTTAAATAATTTAGGATACCAATCTTTTAGAAAATCTTCTCTTTCCCATGTAGTACTTTCAACATCACAACAAGTCCACTTTACTTTTATCTCTTTAATTTCTCTATTTCTAAGATTTTTAGCCCTTATTTCCCAAATTAATTCAGGTTCAATTTTAAATTCACATCTAGGTTCAATAACTAGGTTTTTTCAATCTATAACATGGTTGGCATCATGTACATATTTATTTAACAAACTTACATGAAACACATTATGTATTCGAGATAGCTTATGAGATAAAACAAATCTATAAACAAGAGTTCCTATTCTTTCCAAAATTTGTGAGGAGCTAATTTAGCATATTTACCTAATTTTAAAGAACATTTTTAGGTTTTGTTAGGAAATAAGGGATAAAATATGTGGAACATTCCCTCACAGAATCACAACAGTAGAAACTAATACGCAGTGAATATTGTAGATCTGAAATAAAAGTGCAGAATAAAAAATAACACAACACAAAGAGATAGTATTTAACGTGGTTCACCAAATTTGGGCTACGTACACCAAGAATTACTTGCTCATATTTTATTACAAGCCACAACTCTCTCAATACAAAACCCAGATATGTTTGGAGTATGCTCAACAAACACTACAGAATTCACACCCGAATTCATACACATCTGTAATGTTACATAATCTCTACCATATGCACAAAACCACATAAGTAGACAACTACTTAAGTAGTTTTACAAAACCGTGGGTATCAAAACCATGGGCCAAAACTGTCCCATAAACCTATGGGTCAAATAATTCTGCCCATATGAGAAAAAACACATTTCTCGGTATATCGGGCATGTTCTACTTTGAGGCCAATTTTTTTTTTGAGACAACTATGGAAATTATATAGTACTCTTAGTGTAAATTCTTCAACACTTTCACCCATGAAAACAAGCTCCACAACCTAATAATCTCCCACTTGGAGACTAGTTTTCCTCTAAGCAAGCTTCTCATCCCTTCACTAGTTTCCATAAAGACCAACCAAAGTTGAACACAACTTCATTTTTTCCCTTGTGACCATCTTAGTCATCATGTCTGCAGGATTCTGACTGGTATGAATCTTCTCCAGCTTCAAATTCTCTGCCTCTAAAGTTGTTATGATGAAATGGTACCTTAACTGTAAATGCTTCATCCTAGAGTGGAAAGCAGAGTTCTTAGCTAGGTGTATAGCACTTTGACTATCACTATGCATTTTTCCTTCCTCTTACTTATGCCCCAAATCCTCAAGAAATTGTTGTAACCAAATTATTTCTTTGCTTTCCTCTGTGGTAGCAACATACTCAGCCTTTGTGGTTGACAAATCCACCAACTTCTGTAGTGGTGAAATCCAGCTTACTGTTTTCCCATCGACAGTATAAACATATACTGTCGTGCTCCTCCTGATGTCTACATCTCTAACCATATCTGAATCTACATAACCACACAAAGTGGTGTCTAATCCATTGTAGCACAAAACTATCCCCATTATCCCTCTCAAATACCAAAGGAACCACTTTATTACCTACCAGTGATCTCTACTTGGATCACTCATAAATATACTCACCACTCCCACTACATGGGCAATATCAGGCCTGGTGCACACCATGACATAGATCAAACTTCCAACCGCTGATGAGTAAAGTACCTTGGACATGTGGTTTCTCTCCTGCTTTGTCTCGGGACACTACTCCTTTGATAACTTGAAATGGCATGCCAAAGGAGTCCCAACTGGTTTAACATCCTACATATTAAACTTCTCTAAGAACATCTTAATGTACTCTTCCTGAGATAAAGTCATCTTCCATTCCTTCCTATCCCGATATATCCTCATACCAAATATTTATTTGGTAGCCCCTAAATTATTCATAACAGAGGATTCACTTAGCGACTTTTTGAGTACTTTTATTTCCTGCATGTTTTTACTTGCAACCAACATATCATCCACATACAGACACAATATAATATAACTTCCATCCTCAAATTTCTTTGTATACATGCAATGGTCAGAATGACATATAATATAACCTTGCTCCATCATGAAGCTATCAAATTTCTTATACCATTGACATGGAGCTTGTTTCAAGCCATACAAGCTCTTCTTCAGTTTGCACACCATCTCCCCTTTACCTTTGACCTCATAGCCCTTTGGTTGCTGCATGTATAGTTCCTCCTCCAAATCACCATGGAGAAATGCAGTCTTTACATCAATATTTTCTAAGTGCAAGTCTTCTGCTGCAACTATTCCTAGAACAGTTCTAATTGAAGTCATTTTTACTATATGAGAAAAAATCTCATCAAAATCTATACCTTTTTTCTATACAAACCCCTTGACCACCAACTGGGCCTTGTATCTTTTCTTGCCTCCTTCTTCCTCTTTGACTCTGAACACCCACTTGTTCTGTAATGCTCTTTTGCCTTTGGGTAGCTTCACCAAATCCCATGTCTAGTTCTCTATGAGAGTCTGATGCTCCTCATCCATGGCTTTCTCCCACTTCTTCCTGGCATATACCTGTATTGCTTCATCAAAGCTCTCTGGCTCTCCATTATCAGTGAGTAATAAATAATAAAGAGAAGGATAAAAAAATTTATGTTCTCTTCTTACCCTAGAAGACCTCCTCAATATAGGAGTTTGGGGTTCTTGTTGAGGAGTTTCCTAAACTGATTCATGTGTCACTTTCCCATCTGGAAGATCCTCTACCATTGCATATTCTTTCTTGGATTCTTCCCTATTTTCCTGCAACTATTGCTTATACATGAATTTCTCATTAAGGATGACATCCCTAGATAGAATGATTTTCTTGTCCTTAATACTCCAACATTTATATCCAAATTCATCACCACCATAACTAATGAAAGTACATTTTTCTGATTTAGCCTCTACCTTGGTCATATCATCCTTGTTTATATGGACAAACACCTCACATCCAAAGACTCTAAGAAATGAATAATCAAATTTCTTATCATACCAAGCCTCCTCAGGTATGCCTCCATCTAAGGCACCTGAGGGTCCTCTATTTATCAAGTACATAGTTGTGCTCACCGCTTCTGCCCAAAAAGAAAGAGGAAGTCATATATGTAACCTCATGCTCCTAGCACATTCCATTATTGTTTTTTTCATCCTTTCTAACATCCCACTCTATTGTCTCCATGCCCTTATGGCTCATATGACCGATCCTATAGTGCCACAATGTTGTATCTACTTCTGAAGCCATGAGATTACAAACATTAGTGCTATAAGTGGTTAAATACAAGGTTCCAACCTTCTTACCTCTTGCCACCACAAGAGAACCCTTGGTAACATTCCAAGAGTTTGTTGTAAATATCATAGTACAACCATCACTTCCCAACTAGCCTGTCAATATCAGATTTCATTTTAAAGTAGGCACATGTCCGACATCCTTCAATAGCCATGTATTCCCATTTTTAATCTTAAACCGAATAAATCATTTTCCAACTATACTACAAGGCTCATCATCACCAAGAAAAACATGCCCAAAATCCCCTTGAACATAATCAACAAAATAATTCCTATGTGGAGTAGCATGGAAAGAAGCCCCCAAATCTAAAACCCAAGATTCAACATATTATGCAAAGAAAGAATCAAAGCATCCTAACATAAATTACTCGTTGCCACATTTTCTTCCTTGTTTTCTTCATGTTGTTTCTTCTTGTTTCGAAGCTCCCAACATTCCTTCTTTACATGCCTAGACTTTCCACAATGCTAGCATATTATCTTGCTTTTGGATTTTGACCTTTCCCGATCTTTCGATTTTCCACGACTTCCTCTATTCTTATGTCTCCCTCTAGTTTCCACTGTCAAAGTATTACCTGAAGTAGAAGATTCCCCAAAACTTTTTCTTCACATTTCCTCGCTTAGAATCACCCCTACAACATCCTCAAACTTAAACTTTGAGTTATCTGGAACTAAGTTTCTTACTACCATTACCAGGTATTCCAACTCTCACGTAAAGAGTGCACAATTAATAAAGCCCTAACTTCTTCATCAAATTTTATTGTAACCAAAGCTAGCATATTTACAACCGTATTAAAATCATTTAAATGATATACTATTAAACCATTCTCAGACATCTTCATATTTAATAATTTTTTCATTAAAAATATCTTATTAGAGGCAGAGGGTTTTTCATACAACTTCCCTGATGCATCCATCAGTTCTTTTGTAGTCTTTTCCTTTGAAACATTAAATAATACTGAAGATGCAAGACACATCCAGATTGTCCCAAGTGCCTTCCTATCAAGAAAATTTCATTCCGCGTCTGTCATGCTCGAGGTTTTGTTCACCTTCTCAGATAGCAGAATCTAAAGATCCTTCTAATAAAGGTAATCTTCCATCTGCATCTTCCAAAGACTGAAACTTTTCCCGTTGAATTTATCAACCCTTGATCTTCCATCATCTACCATAGCTCCCACTCAAAAGATAAAACTTTCCCTATGATTCAACACTTCAACAAACCAAACCAGGCTCTGATACCAATTCTTAGGAAATAAGGGATAAAATATGCAGAATAATCCCTCACAGAATCGCAATAGTAGAAACTAATATGTAGAAAATATTAGAGATCTGAAATAAAAGTGCAGAATAAAAATAACACAACACAAAGAGACAATATTAATTTGGCTCACCCAATTTGTTCTACATCCACCAAGAATCACTTGCTCATATTTTATTACAAGTCATTTCTCTCTCAATACAATACCTAGATCTGTCTGGAGCTATGCTCAAGAAACTCTACATAATTCACACCTGAATTCATACACATCTGTAATGTTACATAATCTCTACCATATGCACAAAACCACATAAGTAGACAAATTCTTAAGTAGTTTTAGAAAACGTTGGGTATTAAAACCATGGGCCAAAACCATCCCATAAACCTATGGGTCAAAAAATCTCACCCATATGAGAAAAAACACATTTCTCGGTATATCGGGCATGTTTTGTTTCGATGCCAAAAACAAAATCAGGGGTTGCACTCCTGAACCTCAGCTACCAGGAGCTACCACCCCCGGCCCGGCCCTGAACCCCGGTGAGACAACTGTGGAAAGTGTATAGTACTCTTAGTGTATAGTCTTCAAAACTTTCACACATGAAAATAGGCTCCACAACCTAACAGGTTTAACTCTAAGAAACACTTGATCACCTATTTCAAATTCTCTAACAAATATTTTTGAATCATCCCAATGTTTATACCTATTTTGGGAAACTTTCATGTTTTGTTTTTCTTTATTTATAATATCTTCCATTTCTTTTAAGTTATCTTTTACATACTAAGATCTACTTTTAGGGTTTAACCAAGAAATTGGAGTAGTACAGTTTCTACCATAAACAACTTCAAAAGGGGTCATTTTGGTTGTAGTATGATAACCTTTATTGTAAGAAAAATCAATTAGGTGTAAATATTATTCCCAATTTCTAGGTTTTTCTCTTGTATAAATTATAAGAATGTCCAAAATTCTATTTATCCTTTCAGTTTTTCCATCTGACTCTGGATGACAAGCAGTACTAAAAATCAAACTAGTACTCAATTCATCAAACAAATATCTCCAGAAAGAAGAATTAAATCTAATATCTCTATCAGTCACTAAATTTTAGGAAGACCATGCAAATGAAAATTTTCCTTAGTAAATGAATGAGCTTTTTTTTGGATAAGGTAATAAGGATTTGGTTTTGAGGGGACCAAAAAACCCCGTACAATAAAAGAAGACAAGATGAACAGCCAGAATGAAACCAAAGAGAAATAAAAGAGACCATAAACCACATGCAACTGAAAGATAGACAATCATAGCTCAAAAGGGATATAAGAGAGGCAAAGGGAACCCCACCCAAACACCAAGGATAGGAAAGGAAAAAAGAGAGAAGGAGCAAACCAAGAAACAAGCTAAACACACTTGACCCACCTCGAGTGCCACCCAAACTCCGTAATGACACAACCTAACCTAGGATGAAAGGTGGATTACCCTTGAAGAATACGCCTATGATATCTTAAGTTCATATTCAATGGAGCCATGGGGGAATTTCCTTTCGTTTTTCTGTGTATAATCATCCAACCCTCACTCATATTAGGGATATAGTTTTCATCTGAATGAATTGGGAGAAATACCTCCAAACTCTCAACTTGTCCAACATTTGAATCCTTCAAGATGTCATTATTCTTAACCAAAGAAGGCTGAGAAGAAACCGAATTATTAGACCCAACAACATGAGGAGGAGGAGAAATTTGAGTTTCCTCTTTTTCTGGTTCATCATCTTCTGAGGAAACCTCAGAGTCATCACCCATATCCAAACTAGGCTAAGAATCCTTCCACCAGGAGTTCCCATTCAAATTATGTTTCACACTCTTACGTTTTAAATAAATATGCCCCAAACCGAAGCATTTCCTACATCTAAATGAAAACCCTTCATAATCCAAAGGTTGGGACCAAATTCGATCCAAAACCTTTAGTTCCATTGAAGTTGAAAGATCTACCAAAATATGAGCAAATGTAGTATGTGTATATAGTTTTGTTTTTGTGTTAATGTCCAGGCATTTCCCCAATACATTTTCAATTAAAATCAAGTTCTTCTCCCCCTAAAATTGCAGTAGGAGATGAGGCAACAAAAACCCAAACATGTCTAACAAGGAAGATTTTAGTGATAGGGTTGAAGGATGGAAACCATGGTTTCATAATCAGGAAGTGGTTCTGGATTTCCCAAATTATAGAAAATATTTTATCATGATCTTCAATAAGATTAAAAACCACAATAAAAAATCCTCTGGAGCAGGGGAAAATATCAACTCTACCTTCCATTAAGGGCATCATTATGAAGAAATCCAAGAGTGTAACTGAGGAAGACCCAACCAAAATCCATTAAATCTACAAATTACACTCTTTCTGGTAAATTTCTCCTCAACTTCAAGAACTTGAGCCTCGAAGGTAATCAACGGTAAGTTGGAGGATTCCTGGAGGGGTTTGATTTGTGTGGGGCGAGCAATAGAGACATAAGATCACTTCTTAGGGGAAACCACACCCTTCTCGCAACCCTTCAATGAATCGCTAAAAATGCCCTCAGAAGCAGGAAAATAGATGACACTAGTCTTGCCATAGGGAGGCAGAGATAGAGATTCCATGAATCCATCAGTTTGCATAGGGGAAGAACCCAAATACTTATCTACGCCACATTCAGCACCGGTAGAAAAACATGAAATAACACTAGAGGGGGAGAGGAGTCCAGATCCGCAGCTCTTCAAGAGTGCGGTCGAACTAGGGAAGAGCTCGCCTCCATCAATGCCACCAAGGGAACACAAGGGAGAAGATGAAGCAGGGATATAAGCCTATACTAGGCCATCTCTAGATCCAATCGCACCACCACCAGATCCAAATGCATCACCACCCTTAGGGTTTAAGAAAAAAATTCCATTAGGGTTCGAAACAGAGCATTCAGCTGGAGCCGAAGCCATTCTTGTACAAAAACACTAGCTTCTTAAATAATTTGTTTTGTTGTTCCTCCCCAACATTAATGAAGAATATATAAATGGATGAGCTATATCAAAAGTAGAGGTTTTGATTTTGGTTGGTAGAGAATGTGCCATTTTAGTTAATATATCAACCACCACAAGGATAACATCATGACCATTCTTGGTTTTAGGTAATCCTATAATAAAATCCATACTGACTCCCATTTCTAATCAAGAATAGATAAAGGTTGTAATTTACTAGGTTTACTACATTGTTCAATTTTAATTTTTTGACAAGTCATACACTATTGTACATACTTTCTAATATCTTGTTTCATTCTAGGTCAAAAATAATTATTTTTAACTGAAAAGTATGTTTGAACTGAAATCCAAGATGACCAACTATAGGAATATCATGAGAATCTCTTAAAAAAAATTGTTTTAAGTTAGAAAGGTTAGGAATGCAAAATATACCTTTATAGTGAAATAACTCATTTGCACCAAGTAAATAAGAATTAGGTTTATCCTTTAATTGCATATTTTATGTTCCATTTTTCAAACCAGAATACAATTCATCAAATTAACTATCATTAGGAAATGCATCTTTTATCTCTGATTCAAATTGACTTCTTTCTAAAGAAAAACCATTTGCACACATTCTTTTTCTACTTAAAACGTCAACAACTAAATTTTCCTTACTAGGTACATATTGTATTTCAAAATCATATTGACTTAGTAACTCTACCCATCTTATTTGTCTCATATTTAATAAGGGTTGAGTAAAAATATATAGGAAACCTCTATGATCATTTTCTCAAAACAAATTTGTGACCTAACAAATAATGTCTCCAAAATTTTAAAGCATGAATAATCCCTAACAATTCCAAATCATAAGTAGGATAGTTCATTTCAGCAGGAAAAAAAATTCAAGATCCAAAACACACAACTCTATTATCTTGCATCAATACACATCCAATACCAGAACCACAAGCATTGGTAGAAACACTTAAAGGTTTAGAAAAATCAGATGTAGATAACACATGTGCACTTGTTAATGCTTCTTTCAATTTAATATAAGCAACTTCACATTCCTCAGACCAATTATATGTGTTACTTTTCCTTGTTAAATCTGTGAGTGGAGTGGATATTTTAGAATAATTCTTAATAAACCTTCGATAGAATCCATATAATCCAAGAAAACTTCTAATTTCTTATACATCTTTAGGCGTATCCCAATTTTGTATTGCTCTTACTTTAGAAGGATCTTTCGCAATTCCTTTTTCAGAGATAACATGTCCTAGATATAAGACTTCATTTTTAAAAATTCACATTTACTTAACTTACCATATGACTGATGTTTTCTTAAAGTTTCAAGT
This sequence comes from Taxus chinensis, assembly GCA_019776745.2. NCBI lineage: Eukaryota > Viridiplantae > Streptophyta > Pinopsida > Cupressales > Taxaceae > Taxus > Taxus chinensis. Next base: position 719,931,834 of record CM034154.1, read on the forward strand.
ACTAATCTAACATGTTTCTCATGTTTTTTTCCATTTTTGGAATAGATCAAAATATCATCTAAAAATATAATCACAAACACATCTAAGAAAGGTCTAAAAACATCATGCATCAATGTCATAAATATGGTTGGGGCATTTGTTAATCTTAATGGCATAACAAAAAATTCATAATGTCCATATCTAGTTCTAAAGACATTTTTTTCAATGTCAGCATCATTTATTCTTATTTGATGATATCTAGAACGTCAATTTTTTTTAGAAAAATATTTAGCACTATTCAATTGATCTAATAAATCATCAATTCTAGGTAATGGATATTTATTCTTAATAGTTAGTTTATTCAAATATCTATAATCAACACACAATCTCATAGTCCCATATTTCTTCTTAACAAACAACATTTGGTGCACCCTAGGGAGAAACACTAGATATAATTTTTCATTATTTTAATAATTTATCCAATTGTAATTTTAGCTCAGCTAATTCAGGTCTAAATTTCCTATAAGGTTCTTTTGACACCGGTCCAGCTCCATAAATGCAGTTAATAACATGTTCTACGGATCTCCTAGGTGGTAACTCTTCAACATCAGAAGGAAATACATCCATAAATTCTTGGACTACCGGGGTGAACATCTATATCTATTTATATTTTATCATTTTGTTGAGTAATCACAACATAACAAACTTTACATTTTTATTCAAGACTTATTTTAATTTTGTAGTCATTTTTATACCCTTAGACCAATAGTCTAATCCTATGTACATTGGCCTATCACCCAGCGGGCCTTGGGCGCTCACCCGAGGCATGCATGGGTGTTCGAGTCTCTCCTTTATGTCAGTCTTGTGAGAATACAACATATTATAATAGATATTCAAATGTAAATGAATAGAAAAGAACCATACATCATTCTAAGAGTGCCTAGGATATGAGTTGTCATCTTAGTGTATCCAGAAAATAGAAATAACAAGCAACATATATGGAAATGGTTCATACAGAAAGGAAATGCATAAGTATTATACTTCATGGACATATATATGAGTTTATAATAGAGCCTTATATTCATGTTAACATGATTTAAGTAATCCACATTACATTTCTTGAGGTCTTACAGACCTTTATATCACCATGCAGAGCCAAGTCATACATCAGAACTAGGTTACCTTATGCCTTATCACATTACAAAGAAAAATGTACAGACCCATCCCTATAAATGTGTCATCATTCCTATATTTCCTAATCCCTAACCCATGGATTCCTCCATTAGGATTTCATCTCTTTTCTTTTCTTCTCTTTTAATCCACCCATTGTATATTTTCTTCTATCTGGTGCTTCTATTTATAACCTCGGCTCCCACAACCACACCCTTCTGAAAGTTATAGATTGGTTCCAAGTGTCGAAGTGGTCCTCCATTGGAGAATGCCTTCTCATATCTGAGCTCTCCACTCCTTGCAATGATGTCTTTCTGGATCATTCCATCACATGCCTAGAATATTCCTTTTTTGGCCACCACAGTTGTCAGGCTAGCACCTTATCCATTCTATGCGCAAGGGTCATGCTTTTCTCATGTGTTTCTTGGAACATCCGAATATGGCTAAGTCCCAGAAACCTTCATTTTCCTTGTGTGTGCACATTAGGGTTTTGCTAAACCTACTACTAAAACCCTTCCCTGTGTGCCTTCAACCCTTGCATGCCCTTCTTCAACTAGGCCCCGCGTGCACCCACACACCTTCTTATACTTAAGCCAAATAATTTTGGGGTCCAACATCACCCCATACTATGCTATGTTCTCCATCCTCGGAAACACTTTCTTCAATAAATAAATAAAGAATGGGATCCTAAAAAAGTTGGAATGGAAGAATGGAATGAAGAAATGGGGAAAATAATGAAATAATGGGGGGGATCATGATTACTGTTAAAGGAGGAGAGGGAAATCCTTCCTCAAATTCTGCTTCCAACTTATCCCAAGCATCAACCTCATTTTGTGCTTGTTGACAGAGGTCCCCTACTAGGGCACTTACCTCCTCAAAACTTAGCCATTATCCCTTAGCATTCATTTTCTCCATGATCCCCTCCAATTTTTTTCCCAAATCCTCAAGCATGTCCATCCTCTCGAGTGATTTGGGGGTACAATTCCTTTCAGCTGGTTCTTGATTGAGCCCCGCAGGGTCTCGATTGCTTTGATTTATTCTCCACTTAGGCTAGGATTTTATCTCGCTCAACCCTGTTCCCCTTATTATTTTCTTGGAACTCCTTGAGTTCAATCTCATGGGTGGAAACCAAGATACTTGTCACTTTATCCCTATCCGTTTAATTATCATAGGCAACCTCAGTAACTTACGCGTTGACTTTTACATTGGCGAGGATCTTGTTGTATTGAGCAACAATTTCTACAACCTTCATCTTATCCTCTTTTTCTTGGTGCACCAATGCCTCTTCTTGTGGATTCTAAGGCAAGTGGCTGCCTCTCCATAGTGAGTATGTGGGTCAAGTCCTCTAGGCACTGTAAGGTTGATCCATATTTTTGTGTGGGTGGTGTTAAGTCTGGATGCTTCAAGATAATGGCATCTGTGATCATCTCTATCTTCTTATATACCTTGCGCACCCTTGCCTTCTCATCTTTTAACTCATGCCTTAACTAAGTGCTGAGTAACCCCTCCTAATTTAGGTCCTTGCTTTTCTTAAGGATCTCCTCCTCCTTTTTCTCCAGCTCTGCCTCTAGGAACTTCACCCTGTCATTTCTTCCAAAGAGTCTAGATTCAACCTCAACTTAAACTTTGTTGAGTGCATTGCATATTTTCTCATATGATAATTGTTGAGCATTTACCAAGGGGTTTATTCCTTTTGTTTTTGGCACCTTCATCAATACTCCTTGGCTTATTTCAAATTCGGGCTCATCAATGTGGGACTCAAATTCCCATGATAGCATTTTCCTTGTCTGAGGGTATGCACCTTCCTCATCAAATGAAGCCATGGCCAAGAGTTTTTCCATTGGTATGGTATGCTCTGAAAGCATGTGTGCAACACCTTATTTAGATCATTGATGTATCCCATTCCTTGACCTTGTGTTGCTTCTGTGCTCTTCCTCCTATGTGTGCGGCCCTTGGAAAGATTACAGCCAAACTAGGACCCCCCCCCCCATGCTACCATATTCTTTTCCTACGCTTTCCTCCTCAACTTCCTTCAACACCTCATCCTCACTACATTCTACCTCTTGTTCTACTAGGTCCTTGATAATTCTCACCACTTCTCTCTCTGCGACCTATTCTACTTGTTGCTTCGTGAGGCTTGGGGTCCTTTGGTCCTTTGTATTTACTTCTCCATTCACCCCCTTTCCTTGAGCCTTAGTCTCTTCTTTGTCATTCTCCTCATTCTCTTTTTTATACTCCTCATCTCCTTCTTCCTCAAAATCATGTATCTCATAGATGGGATGGTCTTCACCTCCTTTAGGCTTGTCATCATCATCCTTGTCGCTGATGTAGGCGTCTAGACTCTCTATCTCTTCTGAGTCTGCCTCATCTGTCACCTTCTGCTTCTTTCTTACTGGGGATTCCAGTACATGAGATTATTATTTTTCTTTATCTTTGATAGGTGATATCTCTCTTGGTGATTCCTCATGGGTGAGGTGCTCTTTGTTCTTTGGCGCCTCTTATTCTAGGGTTTTCTCCTTGATAGGAGACTTCTTTCTCCATCTGTAAGTACTAGGCTTAGCATTTACTTCTGGCACGCCCACCGATTGTGTGGTTTGAAAACTTGGTGCCTTATTTTTCTGCACCTCTTCTCTTTCTCTCTTCCTTGGCATGGCCTTCTTCCTTCATATAGGGTCTTTAGGAATGGAGACATCATTCTCTAAATGTTATCCAAAATTCACCCCTCAAGATAATTTTGATAACATGTACCAAATTCTTCAGTCCCGAGTAATTAGAATTGATTCAAGGCCCAAAATCATGTTTTGGGGTCCCTTTGGTACCTCTCTAACTTCCCCATCCAAGAAAAATTCCAACAAGTTAGCAAAAATTTGAAAAAATCCAAAAAATGAAGTCGCAGACTTGTTTTAATGCATTGCGGGTCTAGAGGTTGTGGGTCGTACCAAGGTTCGCCGTACCAAGTTTGGGGCCAAAATACAAAGGAATCAGCTAAATTAGACATTTCTTTCCCAGGCGATCCATGGGACAATTGGGACGTCAAGACGCGCGGGATGCGCAAAGCCAAAACGGTCGTAAATAGTGAAAATCGGCAAATGTGGAAGTTTTTGTTCCGTGCGGCCTGGGACAGCCGGGATAAAAGTACACGTGGGACGTGAATTGGCTGATTTTTTGTAATACAATCTATTGTGGGTGGTGCGGAGATTTTTGTTTGAGACAGTTGGGACGTCAGGACGCGCGAGGCGCAGAAAGGTGAAAAGGCCGCAAAAGGGACCATGGGATGCAGTGAATGCGGAAGTTAATAGCCCTCATAGCCCGGTCAATGTTAGACATGTAGGGAGAAGGAAGCCCAAATCATATGATGCGGAAGAATGTGTCTGGGACAGCCGGGACACGTGAACCCGATTTTTCCAAAATAGCCGCGGCAAAGAGAAAAGTCAAAGTTTGACCTCCCAAACTTCAAACGACCATAACTTCTGACTCCGAGCTCCAATTTTCATAAAATTAAACTTTCTGGAATGTGCATGACGTAAAATGAAGGTAGATATATTTAAATAAAAGAAACATATTCGGTTCTAGTTAGTTAATGCTCATTCCTATCAAATGACAGAAAACGCCTGCCAGACCTAAAATAGTTGCTTGCACTCAAAAGGTCATAATTTTTGCATTTCTCAATGAAATCACACAAAACTGGTACTGTTGGAATCGTGGTTTTAGGCCCGATGCATAGTAATCAAGAAATTCTATATTTTATGAGAAGTTGATGGGGGTTTTTCACAAAACATGGCCGGGTTCATGACAATGTTTTATTTGGTAATTGGGAGTACAATTAAGAGGCATGGTCATCATTCTTTCTCTGCTACAGCACATGGGAGAGTATGGGGAGCCTTTTGCAAGTAACATACAATCATTTCAATCCATTTAATTCCTCTTACAAGTGGTTGAAGGATAGATTTTGGGATTTCCATTTTCCCCTTCTCTCTCTCTTCTCATTCTTCTATAAATTAGAGTGTTGGGCTCATTGTAAAAAAGAGGTAGTTTTTGTTATAGCAAAGCTCTGTCAAAATTGATTTGTGAAGCCAATGTGCTACAGGCCCTTGTAGTGGACTCCTTTCATGGTGATCCAGGCCCTTATCTTGTAATATATTGAATTGTGCATATCATGAAGCAATAAAATACAAGTTTGTGGTTGCATCTTCCCCTGTTGTGTTGTTTGCACTCTTCTTGCCCTTTCAACCTTCATTACAAGAATATTGTGTCTATTTTTATGCTCTTGCAAGGACTCATTATTATTGTGCATGTATGAAATATTATTGTGAATGCATTTTCCATATTGTGGAGAACTATTAGCACCCCTTCTAGTATGCATTTTACTTCTATCTTTCACACATCGGAAGACTACTCTCACACCCCTCCTTTTCTGGTGTATCACCACTTTAGTGTAGGCTTTCATTTTTATGCACTCTCTCTCCTTGGTCCCTTGGAAAGTTAGATTAGGAAGGATAGTTTTACCTACATTAGAGTAGATTGTGGTAGGTAGTTTTAGGAGCAATAACTAGCTTTCTCTGGAGGTCTATCTCAAGTAGCAAGTACCACAACTTGGAGATAGTACCCATGTTATCTAATCACACCGTGAGCTCAAGTATATGCACTTGTGTAAACATAAGGGTGCTGTGATTTGGTGATAACACTAAGTAAGTACCCTTTTCAAACTTTGGCCTTATGTGCAGATATACCCTTGTTATGGTCCTCCCTGTAATTTGTAGTGTTAAAGGCTTCATCATTTGTACCTCGTGGGAGACATATTTCTCTATGTATGCATGCTTATTTGGGTAGACGAGCTTCCGATGCAGCTTGCAGTGATCTAGATCTACCTCACTAAGTTCAAACCTTAGTCTCTTGGCCTCCTCAAACTGATTGAATCTAGCTTGGAAGCATTGAACGGTGAAGGAGAAGGGTAGCTTGCACCATTGAATCATAGTCCCATCTATCAATGTAAATCTGCTAATGCAGAAATGTTGATACACTATAAACTCTACCTCTCCATCCATGAGCACTGGTAACTACTCTGGGATCCTCCATTCTTCTCTAAATGCGTCACACATTCCCTTGTACCACTTTTCCAAGCATGCCTTGTGAGCGGTCATCATAGTTTCACAAGTGTACTTTGTAAACCTTTTTACAGGTGAGGGATCCTCTTCTGGATACTCCCAAACAAACTTTTCCAACCCATATGGCACCCCAATCTCTAAAAAGACAATGGTGAGGAGGACGTTATCGAAGAGTATCTTTTCTCCCTCCTACGCGCTGCTTATGATCTCATCCAAGATGAAAGTGGACAAGTTATAGATTATTCCCTCTGATATCTTTTGGCATACATTTATCCATGCCTTGTTCACTTGTGTCCATCATTCCTGATCATTGAGCTTGATAACCAAGCGCACAGCCATCCTCATAATAGGGTCTAGAATCTCGGTGATGTCAAAGTATCGCGACCCCTTTTTGTAGTCATACATGTCTACAGTCTCCTTAATAGCCTCCTTGTCACTTAGATCATCTATGTTATCTCCTTCACAAATGAGGCCTGTGAACTTGGATATTAGTTGTGGTGTTATGCGCATCTTGCGCCCCACAAAATAAAATTGATCCTCATGCATGCATGACATCAACCATTGATAAAGGTGCTTAGGCTTGCCAAAGTAAGGAAACTCATATAGTTGCAACAATCTTGCCTTCTCTAATTTGACCTTCACCTCGTCCCTGTAAATAGGCATCCCATCTGACATCCTCTTGTTAGTTGGATAGACCAACTCTAATGTTATTCTTTCTTAGTTGTGCTCGTGTGATGGTTATAATCACTCATGGCCATCTTTCACAAGTGTGACTCCCATTATTTTCCTAGTAATACCCCATATGGGTACTACATTTCTGCGTACCATTCTCCATTGGTGCTCATGACAACAGCAATTTGCTTTCCCTTTCCCTTGCCCTTTTTTTTCTTTGCTGAAATGGTTGGTTTATTGGGTGCCATATTTTCTATGGGGATAAACTATGGACTTCTAACTCTACTCTACTACTCTTATATCCTCCAAATTCAACTCCAAGGATTCAACTCCTGGAATGAATCCTTCTTTCCCCGTGCCCTAGCTTCCAAACCCGAACTAGGAAAACCTTCCACAAGACGACGCTCTTCACACAATCTTTCCTTATGCCTGTGTACTCCTTCCTTCTGGTTCACAGATCTACTCTAGTCACACACTCAAATTTCTCAAATTCTTCTTCCTTCACACAAATTTCTCTCTGGATGCCCTAGTTCACAAGAGCTTCTTTCACTTCATAATCGCAAGGTAAAATAATGATGTGCCTGACTTTATATTTATAGATTTTCCTTCTTTTCAACATTAAATGCTATACCACCTACCACTGTACTTGAAACTAAATGTGGATTTTTTCTTAAAACCGACCTCAAGCGCTTTTACCCACACACCTAATCCTGCTCAAAAAAATCGACAACCTTCTGGTGCGCACAAATCCAAATGGACTGAAGACTCTTACGCGCACATCAACAACGCCGAAGGAACTTCTTCTGTCCTTTTTCCTAATTTTTTCCCTCATCTACCTCATGTTGTTCCTAGACTCTTCATCCTTTGTACATGGTCTTTATTATAGCCTTTTTGACACCATAATTTATCATCCACCATTTCCTCACTCACTTTCTCAACCTTATGCGCTTCCTTCTACTAGGCCACTTAACTTGTATTACAGACTTATATTTTTAATTACTCTACCCCACACTAAAAAAAATGCACAGTCCTCTACGCATACACAACCTTGGAAAATAATGTGGTTACCAGTGCACAAAGTGTAAAATGAAACAAAAATAAAATAACAAGCAATGAGACGGGGAAACACAGAAAAAAAGCATAAAGGGAAATTCTAGACTAATTAGAAACACTACCTTATTACAAACACCAAGAAGACTTATTTATAGTAAGGCTTCAACCTAATCCCATTGAAATGACCTAGTAATTGCATCCCATCCAGTTCTTGTAATTGGTAAGCACCTAAATCAAGGATGTACGAGATGATGTAGGGTCCCAACCAATGGACTTTCAACTTCCCAAGATGGCAAAAATACTTGGAATCATACAAAAACACCATCTTCCCAACCTCAAACTTATTGTTCTTGATATGATGATCATGCCATGCCTTTTGTCTTGCCTTTTCTATCTTCTAACTCCATCTAGCAAGTGATCACCTTTCGTCTAACTGCATCAACTTATTAATTCTTTCTTCTAGCGCTTTCTCATTAGCTAATCATCCTGCATGCATTATACGCAGCGATGGTAACATGAATTCAACTAGTAAACTAGCCTCCATGCCAAACACCAATTGAAACGATGTGGCTTTGTTTAACCTCTTATAGGTTGTCTTGTATGCCCATAGAAAAACTGATACTTTTTCATCCCAATCCTACCTTCCAATGTCACAAATCTTAGTCAATGTGTGACTTAGTATCTTATTAAATGCCTCACCGATTCCATTTTCCTGAGGGTGATAAGGGGAAGTCTTGTTATGGGACACCATAAACTCTACTAACAGAATCCTAACCATTTCATTGAGAAAGTGTGTACCTCTATCACTTGTTAAACTTAAAGGACAAACATACCTACTTATTATGTTCTCCCATAAAAATATAGCAGTTGTTACTATGGTGCAATCCTTCATAGGCGCTACCTCTATCCACTGTTTCAAGTAATCAATGTAAGTGACGATATACAATGAACCAGTCCTTCACACGGCTAGAGAAATTGGCCCTACAAATTCGATTGCCCATTTTTCAAATGGTTCAGTGCTGGCTATTGGTCGCAAGGGCATTTCATCTCTCTTTCCAAGTTTTCCAAGGTGCTGGCCATGGTCACGGGCCTTACAAAACTCAATACAATCCTGGTAGATGGTTTCTCACCAAAGCTCTACTAGTAAAATATTTCACGCGGTAGCATTTCCTACATAGTGTCCTCCTGCAATCCCACCATGTGCTTCCTCCATAATTACCATTGCTCATGTTCCAATACACATCGGCATATAACCTCATCACGACCAAAATTATACAGGTCTCCACTAATCAACATGTAGGATGTGGCATGTATTGCTAACTATGTTCTTTCTAAAGCCTTCATCCCTTCCGACACCATACCTATTTTAAGAACACCGCAATATCTTCAAAGTTTGAGGGCACACACTGCAACCTAAATAGTTGTCTTTCCAGCATGATATCCTCAATGCTTTGCACGTCCTCCCCTGAGTTAATCCTTGATAAGTGGTTAGGTCATGAATTACTTTTTCCTAGTTTCACAACCACTGTGAACTCAAAATCTTGAAATAATAAGACCCAATGGCATATGCGCCCTTGCAACATGGACTTGTTGACTAAGTATTTTAATGCCATGTGGTCTGTGTAGAATATAAATGGTTTTTCCAACACATACTACCTACACTTATGCAGTGCATAGATCATAGATAATGCTTCACGCTCAGTAGTTGTGTAATTCTATTTTTTTGGTGTCAAATTTCTACTTGCAAAGCACAAGGGATGATCAACAATTCCCTCACCAGGTTGAACTAGTACTACTCCCATAACTTTCCCTAAGGCATCAACAAGCACATGGAAAGTCTTATCCCAAAAGGGGAAACATAATATGGGTGTCATGACAAGCCTATGCTTCAAAGTGTCAAATGCCCTCTATTGCACCTCTCCCCAATGAAAGGCCCTATTTTTTTTTAAAATTTATCCAAGGGCGTGGTGATCTTTACATACCCCTTGATGAATTTTTTGTAATACCCCGTATGCCCAAGGAACCCACACACTGCGCTTTTACTAGTAAGCTCCCCTAATCCCACAATAACTACAACTTTGGTGGGATCCACTAGTAAGCCTTCTTTACATATAATGTGTCCTAACAGGGTTCCAAATGGAGTGGCAAAGACACATTTCTTAATGTTAAGGGATATCCTTAATTTCTGACATCTCTCAGAAATCATCCTCAAATTTTCACAATGGTCTTTCACCAATCCATACACAGTCCAATTATCCAGGTAAACTTGAATAAATTTATGGATGAAGTCCTGAAACACTTGTACCACGATGTGTGAGAACATAGCAGGCACATTCTTCAATCCAAAAGGCATAACCGTGTAGGAAAAACTTCCCCATTCAATGGAAAAATTTATCTTTCTCTTGTCTTCATTTACAATCCCGACTTGGTGATACCCCGAGAACCCATCCATGAAAGAGTAGACTTCGCGCCCGACTACTCCCTCCAAAATTTCTTCAGTAAAGGGGGTTGGAAAAGGATCGATGACACATACTACATTCATATACATGTAGTCAACAAAGATTCTTATCCTTTCATCCTTCTTGATACTAATGACCATTGGGTTTATCCTTTTTTATTCTTCCACTGCCTCAATGATACCAGATGCTATCATCTTGTCTATTTCTTCTTTGAACCATACGTGTAAATTTGGATTCATCTGATAAGGCCTCTTCAGAATCAGGTGTGCACCTTCCTTTAACTTGATCTTCATCTCCCCCAAGGAATGGTCAGTAGCCTTGAGTTCATGGTACCCATGAGGGAACAAATATTGGAACTCACGCATTAGATCAAAGACCTTTGAAACTTCTTTTTCCAACCAATAGTCATCAATGATGGCTTCCTTAGGTTCTATTTTTGTTCCAATGTTAACCTTATTTGTTTTCAAGGGCTCAATGTTAACCTTTTGTGCTTTCTCATCAGCACTGTCTATGACTTTGTGTATACCTTCTGAATGGTTAACATATAAAGTCTTCATCTCTTCACCGTCTACTACATAGAACATTTTTCCTTTTTCTTTTTCTATGCATGTGCACTCAAGTTGTATTTCCTCTAATTATTCTTCATTTAGGCATGTCTCCAAATAAGGCTCACCTAGCAACTCTAGTAGCCTATCCTCTACCATAGCACTCTCTCCCATCGTAAGGTACTTGATTGCTTGCAATGCCTTATCCACTGATGGCTTTGTACTCCTATACTTGAAATCTTGAATTAGATCAGCCACCAACTCCTGCTAATTACCTATTTGACGACACATCTCTGAATTAATATACCATGTGTGTGCACAACCTTGTAAGGTTGAATACAACTTATGCACCCATAGTGAAGGTGGTGATGCTTTTTTGCTTCCCATCCAGGACTTCTAACATGCTTGGATATGAAATGAGGTAGTCTCTTTACCATGGTAGTCTTGTATGACCATGGGCAAGTTGCTCCTGGAGAACTTTACAGAAAATTCTATTCTTACTTTGTGCCACTCAAGGAGGTTCTCCCGATGTGTAGCCCACCAGTGCATTATAGTTTCGAGTAGGTTATAATTGAGCATTCCCCTCCTCTCGCCCTCATATTTCCACTAAGCTTCCATTTTTCGCAAAGAAAATTTCAGGATATACTCCTCCAGAGTAACTGTTATCCCAAATTTTCCACTGACAAATTTGGTCAGAACAAACACCGCACATAGAGAAAATATGAAGGGAAAATGTTTCGATCCCACGAGCTCACATTCTAGAACGAGGCAAAGGAAAAAGTCAGCATTCAGGCCCAAGTCAAGGAAATTCGGTCGTTGGAGCAAAAGGTGAAAAAATTCCTTTTGACAAAAAGGCCTAGAGACAAAAGGTGAAGTGCATCCCCCATCCAACCAAAGGGTGCCACGTGTCCAAGCGGAGTGGTGGGGCCACAGGAAATTTTTGGATTTCACGATTCTTGCAAAAAAAGGGGAAAAGATAAATTATGGACCCACGAACCTAATTTTGTTTGCCCTAATTTGGCTGTCACGTGTCCCATATTAAAGGGGACCCAATTTTTCAAACTATTTTCCCATCCATTTGTATGGACTCGATATAAACTTCGGAGGGGCATATCTTTCGACTCATGGCTCAAAATATTGTAAATCTGACACCGTTGGAAGCATCTTGATGTCTTCTACGCCATAGAAAGATAAAAAAATCATTTTTCTCAGGCCCTGATAGGTGAACCATGGAAAAATGTATTCAGGCCTTTAATATAGAATCTAATTTTCTCAACTACCAGATCTAATTCGATTCAATCCACTAGGGAACCAAAAGTGACATATGGTGGGTGGATTTGGAGAAGGCATTGATATTCAGTGGTTGAGCTTTCAAAGTGGGATTTGATGCATATCTCATGGTGGTTAGAGCAGGATTCGATTTTTTACCTCTTCTCTCTCTCTCATTCTTTCTATATATTGTTACACTTCTCATTTTTGAGGAGAGACATTCTAGGCATAGAGAAACTCTGTCAAATTTGTTTCTCGACACCATTTTTGAACACCGAACCTTCTCCCACACTTGGAAAATGTATTTGTGCCTCTATTCCAGAAATGTAATGGTCTATGCACCTTCAAGAGCAATCAAAACATGTTTTTGTGGTGTTCTTCAACCCTTTGCATCGTTTTATTGTTTCTCTGTGCCTCTCCCTTCTAGATTTGTTTTTATGTGCATGTATTTCACATTTATAGGTGTAGGATGTTGTGTTTCATGGAGTTTAATCCTGAATTTGAAGATTTGTGCCATGTTACTTCTATCTCACCTCCCTCATCTCCATTTTTTCTATTTATTTCTCCCTCAACAGAATATCTCGCTTCCTTTACTGGTGTATCACTGTTTTAGTGTAGGCTCTATTTTTCCCTCTTTCTCTCTCATTGGTTCCTTGGAATGGTTAGATTAGGATATATTTAGTTTTCCTGCACTGGAGTAGGTCGTGGTAGGTAGTTTAGGAACAAGAACCAGCTTTCTCTGGAGAGCTTTCCTACTTTTGCAAGGTCCCACACCTTGGGGAAAGTTCAATGTTATGCATTCACACCAGATGATTCTGCCTAAGAAAAGTAGATTTTTAGAACTCATTTGGGGGTGTTGTGATTTTGCAGTAATAGTTTTGGCATGCCCGATGAGACCAACAGGTCTTCATTTCAATTCATCAAGTTGATGTGTTATTGGTGAGATTCAGTCTTTAGAGGCACATCTGGTGACTCCATCTGGTCAAGAAACCATCCTCTAAGTTGTAAACTTTTTTCCATCCATTTCCACTCATTTCATTTATTTTATTCTTCCATCTCTTTCATTTTCTCCCATTCCATGAGGTCGTGCAATCATGACTTCATTCCCTTCATGAAACTCACACTTACATCAATGCAATCCACCTCCAATGCATTTCCCAACTCCTCCAAATCAGCATTATAATCAGATCCAAGACCATTATGCTTACCCATATGAGTAGAGTCAAAGTCATTTTGGCCATGGAGCTTATCAAGAACAAGGGGACACATACAATGATGATAACTATGTGGAGAATGCTATTTTATTAGAGAAAATTCAAAAAATGGAGGTTGGCATGGTTCATTCAAGGGGCATAGCAAAAATGAAGGAATTCAAGTTTGGTTACAGGGAACCTTGTCCATGGGAAGGCCCTTTTCCAAGACATTACAGCCCTCAAGAGAAGCTAGACTTCATGGTTGAAATGTTGCCTCAAATTTCACAATGGATTGAGGACATTGAGGATTATGAGAAAAGTATGAGACAACCTTGTCGATGGGTAAGTCCACCACCTCTTAGCTCTTCATTTTCTCTTCCTCAGTCTTTATCATTTCAGCATCATTAAGAGTTAAGCCCCTTAGTTTCTACCCCAAGTATTAGTTTCTCTTCTCCATCCCCTGATCTTTCACCTCATCTCAGTTCTTCTCCCTTTTCCCCTTCCAAACAGTCATCCCCTCCAAACAAACAAGAAGTTCCACCTCCATCCCCACCAAAAACAATTGCAAAGTTGGATGAACCCTAACCTTCCACTCCTCTTACTTTCCAAAGTCCATGTTTGGAAGATACTCAAGAATCCAGTCAAGCAGAGGAAGAAGAGGAGCCCAACAGAAAAGAAATAACAGAAAATATGATGATTTGGGATGCTAAATTTGGGTTTACAAAGATCCCCTTGATGGTCAAGCCAATAGAGGAGGTCAAGTATGAAGAACCAATGGTGGCTAAGTTTGAATTTGCAGTAGAGGAGGATCATATAGTTTTAGAGGCCCTGAGTGTGGAGCAGGCTATAGGAGAACCTTTAGTTCTTCCTTCCACTTCATCCCCTTCAAGATCTGATGTTGAAGAAGAGTTTGAGCTTGTAAACTTCATGTTTGAGGATGAAGGGAGTCATGGTGATCAAGTTTTAGATTAGGATGACATCATGGAGGAGTTTGAGCACATGAAATAGTACAACAATGAGGTAGATTATCTTTCTGACTTGGAGGATTGATTTTATGGAGAAAATCCCATGGAAATCAAATCATTTTCTCTTCCACCATCCATCTTCCAAGCATATGAGCTTGCTTCCATGAAGGAGGGCATTCAATAGAGATATCCTATGTCTCATAACATATCTCTGGAACCAAGGTTGGAAGATATGAGTCTTCCATGTTCTTCACAAGAGAAGGAAGAAGAACAGCCAGCTCCAAGCCCAGTTTAAAAGGAGCATATGGAGGTGACCAAGAAAAATTTAGAGGCACTAAGTCATGATCTAGTTGCACAAGAAAATACATCCCTCTCTCCCATTTAACCTCTCTAAAATTATGATCTTTTATAGGATCCTGAATTCATTAGCTTCATGTTTGAAGATGAAGCTTCATATGGTGAAGATAACGAATATTTTAAGATCACCATGTAAAAGGGAGAGACCTTGTTACAACAGAACAGTAAAGAGTTTGATTTCCTACCAGACTCAAAAGAATTTTTTGATTAGAGAGAGCCAATTGAAATTGCAATCTTTTCTCCCCCATCATTCATTATTCAATCACAAGAACTTACTGCCATAGAAGAGAGCATGCAAGCACAACCTACAGTTTGCAACATGCCTCTTGAATCAAAGTTGGAAGATTTTGATCTTCCAAAAGTCACACCTACTGTAGAGGAAGAGGAGTATGAGGCTATCATTCCTCCCACACCATCCATCCATGAAGGTCCATAAGAAACTCCATTCTTGGAGTTGAAACTCAGAACAAGGGGCACATTCAAAGGATCAGACCGTGCCTAATCAGGTACTTGACTTCATTGGAGCCAAAGGAGAATCCAGAACTATTCATGGCTACTTCAGAGCATGAGGATGAATACCAAAGCACCAAGGGTCATCATCAATACCTCTGGATTCAAATGTAAGCTAGCTTGAAGATTTATTTTCCAATAATGTTGGTACCTTGATGATTTGTGTGGAGGACTGGCTTATTGCCAATTTTTCACTCATACAGGTAGCTATATTTAGTGTCAAATAATTTGCATGGCTGCCCCTCTTGAGAAAGGGAAGCTACTTCTCCCTACCTGTAGCAGGCTTTGTTTAGCATTCTTACTCTCTAGTTAGTGCAGGAGTAGGAGTAGACTTTGTTTCTAGCAGAAGAAGTGCTTATGCACACTCTGCATGGCTCATTTGAGGCATGTATGATTTGGTTTTTTGTATATAATTTTTGTTTGTATTGCTTTAGAGGGGCATGAAGCTAGGATCTTAACTATCCAAGGTAGGAAAACTCCTAATTACCTGTAATAGTTGCCATATTCAAAAGAAAACAAATGCAAAGTAACTAAAGTTGTTTTAAATAGTCCATTTTAGGGACAGATGAAAGCCCCAAAGTTAAAACAATTTTCTACTCTCAGAAATTCCATTTCCAAGATTTCCTTATGAAAATTGAGAGTGCAGACTCAGGGTCAGACAAACATAGAAAAGGCTTGTAGTCAGGTTTGCAGTGGCTCAGGGATCAATTCTTCGAAGTTCATATCAATTTTATGTTTATCAGGTAGACTCCATGCCCAATGGATGCTTCAAGTCTACTGGTCTTTTCATCTAGCAGGAAGATGTCCCCATGAGTCACCAATTATTATCCCAAATTTTCCCCTGGCAAATTTGGTAAAAAAAAACCCCGCACATAGAGAAAATATGAAGGGAAAATGTTTTGGACCTATGAGCTCACATTCCAAAATGAGGAAAAGGAAAAATTCAGCATTCAGGTCCAAGTCAAGGAAAGCGGGCCATTGGAGAAAAAGGTGAAAATTTTCCTTTTGAAAAAAGGCCCAAAGACAAAAGGTGAAGTGCATCCCCCAACCAACCAAAGGGTGCCACATGTCTAAGAAGAGTGGCAGGGCCACAGGAGTTTTCTGGATTTCGTGATTCTTGCAAAAAAAGGGGAAAAGATAAATTACGGACCCATGAACCTAATTTTTTTTTACCCTAATCTAGCTGTCACGTGTCCCATATTAAAGGGGACCCAGTTTTTCAAATTATTTTCCCTTCCATTTGTACGGACTCAATACAAACTTCGGATGGGCATATCTTTTTACTCAGGGCTCGAAATATTACAAATCTGACACCATTGGAAGCATCTCGATGTCTTCTACGCTATGGAAAGATAAAAAAATAATTTTTCTCAGGCCCTGGTAGGTGAACCATGGAGAAATGTCTTCAGGCCTTTAATACAGAATCCAATTTTCTCAACTACTAGATATGATTTGATTCGATCCGTTAGGGAACCAGAAGCAACATATGGTGGGCAGATTTATAGAAGGTATTGATATTCAGTGGTTGAGCCTTCAAAGCGGGATTCAATGCGTATCTCATGGTGGTTGGAGAAGGATTCAATTTTTTCCTCTTCTCTCTCTCTCATTCTTTCTATATATTTTAATACTTCTCATTTTTGAGAAGAGACACTCCAGGCATAGAGAAACTATCAAATTTGTTTCTCAATGCCATTTTTGAGCAGTGAACCTTCTCCCATGCCTAAAAAATGTATTTGTTCCTCTATTCCAAAAATGTAATGGTCTGTGCACCTTCTAGAGCAATAAAAACATGTTTTTGTGGTGTTCTTCAACCCTTTGCATCGTTTTGTTATTTCTCTATGCCTCTCCCTCCCAGATTTGTTTTTATGTGCATGTATTTCACATTTGCAAGTGTAAGATGTTGTGTTTCATGAAGTTTAATGGTGAATTTAAACATCTAGGCCGTGTTACTTGTGTCTAATATCGCTCATCTCCATTTTTTCTTTTTCTTTCTCCCTTAATAGAATATCTCACTTCCTTTACTGGTGTATCACCGTTTTAGTGTAGGCTCTATTTTTTCCCTCTTTCTCTCTCCTTGGTTCCTTGGAATGGTTAGATTAGGTTAGATTTAGTTTGTCCTCACTGGAGTAGCTCGTGGTAGGTAGTTTAGGAACAAGAACCAGATTTCTATGGAGAGATTTCCCACTTTTACAAGGTCCCACACCTTGGGGAAATTTCAATGTTATACAATCACACCAGATGATTCTGCCTTAGAAAAGTAAATTTTTAGAACTCATTTGGGGGTGTTGTGATTTCACACTAACAATAACTTGTAAACTTCTTTCCTCATAGGCACTTGACTGATCGCTCCTTTGTTACCCTTGTTACATATCCTCTCAACTATCACCCAATCAACTCATAGGTCCCATGCACCCAACTGTCGCATCCCATGTTAGTGGTATCACTCAAGGATTGAGAATCTTCAAACTGGATAACTCCCTTCATAGGGTGAATTATCTCAGGATCTCTGATGGAGTGCACATAGATTCATCAAAGACTTCTTCTCCTAATGGTTTATTATAGGGTGTTGAATTCCCATCTGTTAAAGGAATGATCACCCTTTCTTCATTGTTCTTGAAGCTTATATACCCCTCATTAAACTGTAGGTCAACAGTGTTCTTGTAACACCATGGGTGCCCAAGAAATGTTGGAAATTTGTTTGCCTCGGCGATCCCCAGGACTTCAAAGTCTCTAGTGAACTTGTCCCTTTGAATGGTGATAACTACATCCTTCAGGACTCCAATGGGCATTGCCTTAGTCTTGTTTTCCATATATAGCACATTCGAAGATGGTTTTAATACAAGCCTTACCATTTGATGCTAAGCATATAAGGTAATAACATTGACCTCTACTCCCATGTCAATGATGATATTACTCATAAGCCATCCATCAACAACCACATTCAAAGGAATCTCCTTGTCATAGTCAAGGCTGTGATGAGGAAGGTTTACATGCAAAACCTACCTTTCACACTCTATTCTGGCACATGGTACCTTCTCTCTCGGCCATTCTCCTAACAAGGGATTAATATTCTCTTGCCTTAACATCCTACATACTTCCTTTACCTCATCCAAGCCATCCTTTGGAGCCTCGAAATTCTTCCTTTACTCC
The DNA here is from genome assembly GCA_019776745.2 of Taxus chinensis. Lineage (NCBI taxonomy): Eukaryota > Viridiplantae > Streptophyta > Pinopsida > Cupressales > Taxaceae > Taxus > Taxus chinensis. The sequence continues at coordinate 719,950,261 of CM034154.1, forward strand.
AACTTCCTTGATTGCTCCTTTAGACATTGGATATCCCCTTACAAACTCAAAATCACATCCATAGTTTCTTGATACACCTCCTTCTAAGGATTAGGATTTGGGTATTTTCCATTTATAACTTCCTATTTGAAAACTAGTGTCCTCTATCTTGGCATCTCCCTGGCATGTGCAGCCTCTGCTCATGTCGTCACCAATATAGGTTCTAGCCTTGATTAACGCGCCACTCATGGCATCTAATATGAATTGGCCTTCTTGATGCTCACCATCCCAATGCCTTTTTCCTTCCCATGATATTGGTTCATAAGATAATAGAGCTCTGGAAATTCTTCGTACTTATGTTTATTTCCACAACATGAGCATTGTAACATATTAGGACACTCATGTTTGTAATGTTCTGTAGATCCACTGTTATAATAGGTTCCTTGCAGGAATTATCTTCATCCTCTGCTGCGGTTACTGCGACCATGAAATACTCCACAAAAACTTCTTCCATGCACTCCTCCATCTACGCTCCCTTCATAACTACCATCATCATCCTTGGAACTTCTTGCAAGGATAGTCTTCTGCAGACCCAGATCAATAGAATCATGGAGTTGATCAATTAGTCTATAATCCTTGGTATCATGAGTCGTAAAGGTACAAATCTCACAATATAAAGAAACATTCTTACGGATTGCACATTGTAGTAGAAGGCACTTACTTGCATCATAATCCCCATGGCATATCTCACATTCTATTGCCATAGCATGTACCAACTTCTAAGGGAAACTATCCTTTGCATGCCCTTCCACTTCGTATTTTGTACACCAAATCCCACTATGAACCTCATGCATTGAGTTTGCATATAGCTTCTCCAAATGCTTGGCCATTGTAAGAATTTGATCCTCTATAAAAGGACTAACACCAGTATCAATGCTCCCAAAAGCTTCATTATGTAGGGGAGCTTTTAATGCCTTGTACGAGTCTGCGAAAGTCTTGTGTGGTAGAGCCCTTCTAAATGGTGTTATCAATCCTCTGACAAACCATTGAGCATGTTAAAAAGGATGAATGTCATAGGATAGTTTAGACAAGAGAGTCTTGAAATGTGCATCATACTCCTACACACTCTCTACCATTCCCTGATGTATCTCTTTTAGAGCGTTGATGCTCTTCTTCTCAAACTTAGGGATATGGAACTCTGTTAGGAAGGTATTCTTGAATGTGGTGTAGTCTACCACCGTCTGATGGGGGTCTATTGGTTGGATATTTTATCAAGCCAAAATATGAGTTTCAACCACAATACATGGGATTAAATCCCTCCTCAAAGACAGGTGCAGATTCCTATTTATTACTAATCTAAAACACACCAGAAATAATATATACAATATTCACACTACTCTAACCATTGGGGTTGGGATAGAATCCCGAAATCCATATCCACACAAGATGAAGATGTTGCAGTTTTAGAAATGGATTGAATTGGAAAGGAAATTATTATTATGGAAGAAACACAATGGAAAGGAAATGAGAGGAATGTATTTTATGTCGAGAAAACATAGATCACTAAATAATCATACGAGTTTTAGACAACAAATGTAATGTTTGAAACAATTAAAATAATCGAGAGTGCTAAACAAACAATAGCTTAAGATTCTGAACATAAGAACAATATCTTAAGAGAGATGAATCTCACAACACAAAGTTTGCAAAATAGCATCAGTTTCTATTCCTCAAATGATTAAAATAAAACACAAAGTTTTTCTTCTTTACAATAGTTCTCAATATTCCAAAAATCTCAACCCTTTGGAATGCATAAGTATCCCTTATTTATAATAAAAAGAGTTGAGAGAAAATAGGATAAATCCTAGAAAATAGTCTTTTAATGAGATTCCTATTTTTCTTGACTCTCACATAGGAGACCAAGTCAAAATTTGCTTCCTACATGATGAAACGAAAATGAAAAAGACATGTTGATTTACAGGATTGAAATGACATGAAACATTATGCCTATTATGTTTCATCATCTTTATCTACCTCAAGCAAAGCCTGCTTGTCCCGAAATTCTTGGAACTTTCAGATTATGCCCTTCATCTCATCTTCATCAAGCACGGTGGAGTGGTCACTCAGAACCTCACATGTTTCTTGAGTATCGCTCGCGTTACCAGGATGTTTCTTCAATCTATTATTGAGTTTCCTTTGTGATTCCAAAGCATGTTCAATCTTCACGAACCTATCAATGATTTCAATATTGAAGCCATAAGTTGGTTCGTATTGAAATGATTCCTGGATTTTCTTGTAAAGATCATCAGTGGGTAGAATACTCAAGCTTTCATTCAACACTTTAGCGCAGATCTTGGTTAGCTCTTCTTCTATGTCATTTGTGGCATCAATCAATTTATCTCTTGATTCCCTTAATTTGCTACAAGCTTCATTGAGAATCTTTATTCTGAATCTGATGGCTTTGGTTAGTTGAAAATGCTTGTCCCCATATGGAATGATTCTTTCTTCGATCAAGACACAGGATGGAACCTGTTTCAGCGTATTGATAGCTTCAAAAGTTAACTCTAGGTTCTCAACTTCTACCGAAAACTCATCATCCATTTTCTCACCATCCTTCTTTATATTCTCCAAGGATTTGTAGGCTTCCATGGTGTCATCAATGACCTCTTTTCCTTATAGGAGTAGCCTATGGATCCATTCAAAAACTATTCTCCCCTTCTCATTAATCTTTTCAATCTTGGGTACCAATGAGAAATCAAATCTGATAGGAGTAGGGGTAGAGGACGATGGTGTTGACTCAGGATGCTTTGAGAGCTTGAGTAGTACTTCTGTAAGCTGCTCTACTTTATCTTTTAGCTCATCTCTACTTTCCTTTGTTTCCTTCAACTTCTGGCACAACACATTCATGGCATATTGTGCATCCTGTTGTGCTCCCTCCATTGTTAATTTTCCTAGATCAATCCTTGTGATCTGATAATCAATGACCATTATATCATTCTTGGTTTTGTTAGCCGTAGGAGTGGCAATATCCGCAAACTTATGCCTTGAGGAATCCATTAAAACCCTTGAAACCGTTTTAGGTTTCTTTCCAAACTTGGCAGGATTGACCTTGAGGCAACTGGAATTAAGGGCTGGTAGAGGAACTACCACCTTCCTCTTCCTTGGGGTTTGATCTATTAACCATGAAGGCATACTAGAATAATTTTCTCCCATTGTAGGTGTTATGTTCATGTTTGCAGGTGGAGGAAGGTTTTCTTGTGGAGTGGTGATCACTGCAAGTGTAGTGTCCATGGGAATGGACTCAGGGAATGAAGGTACAGAAGGAGGAGGCATATCCATGGTTAACTTGGGTCCAACAGGGAGAGGTCAGAGGTTAGAGAAGATGCTAGCCATGTCTAAGGAATTTATGAAGAAGTTTGAAGCAAGGAAGTCTAAATGGGAGGAGGTAATGATTCTTAAATTAAAGCTTGAGAGGTAAGAGGAAGACTTACCTCTGATGAGTTGTTAACCAAAAGGGGAATGAGAGGATGACCAACCTCTTCTCTTGAAGGAAGATTTCCTTGTTCTGGTGGTGGAGGTGAATCAAGTATCTCAACCATTTTTGGGGGAGTGGCCAATGATGTGATCACTTGCTCTTCTCCCTTTGTGACAAATTTAACCTTTATTGGCCTCTTGGAAGGGTCTTTATCCTTTTCCTTTTTTTCCTTGGAGGGTCCTACTTCCAAAGTAGCTAGCTTTGAAAAAATCTTTTCTTTATAACTCATTCCCCAAGAAATGAGCCACGTCTTAGCACGAGCAAGAATTTGAGTAGATCTTCCTGGGATAGAAGATTTCTCAGGAATGGACCAATCAATGTCTGGGAATACATATTGGTCTTCATTAAACCTATCATACGAGGTGTCAAGGACACTTTAATTTTCCATGGTGCCTTCTGGGATGTCAGATAGATCTAACATCTAAATCTCTTCAAGTGTTAACCTGTTATTGTCCTTTCTTCGGATGGTAACTTCATCCCGAAAGTCAACCCAAATGTCTTCTACGTTGGGCACATGTAGATATAAGGTCCCGTATGACTTAAGGACTCCTCGGAAATCAAACCCATCTCTGTGCTTCATGTGCTTCTTCAACTTTTCATGTAGCTCATACACCATGGTCTTGGATTTAACCATTATTTAGCACGTGTACCTTCCAATGGAAATAGGGATTGAGATGGCATCCTTGTGCTTACTCTATTGGAATTTTTGAAAATCCAACAATTGTCTAACCAACTCCAGCAGGATCAGCTTATCACCTAGGAACCTGGACAAATGGAAAGGATCATATGGGTACATGACGACCCGAAGGTATGTGAACTTCTAAATTGCAAGAAGATACAGCCCCATTTCGATACTTCAGCCCATGCCTCATCAGAGACTCTTATTTTCCATAGATCAGGGTTCATCTTGTAGATTTTTTCATAAAAGAAGGCATCATTCACTCTTCTGAATTGATCCTTAGACCCCTTCATTGTCAGTTGAGGGAAGTATCAGTATATGTGTTTTGTTTCCCCATTTCCATTTTCTTCCAACCCTAGATAATTTCTCATGCCAGCTTCTGCATAGGTGATGTATGACGACATATAGAACTTGCCATTAGACAAGATTGTTTTCATCTGGGAGTCTATCTCATCACTTATAAGACTGCTCCAATTGATCCCTTGGTAATTCTTCTTTATGATGACCATGAATTGATACATCCACCCTTGGAAGTCTCTCGACTCAGGAAATCCAAATACTCAACATAACAAGGTGATGATATCACTGATTTCAAGGATGAAATCACTCCTAAGGACAAACTTGGGAAACCTAGAGATGGCTGGATTTTCCCTGATCAAGAACTTTCTATTTACATGCCTGATGAAATCTTCTTTATCATTTTCCTAGGCCTTTTATGCTGATTGAAGATTCAAATCAACATATTCTTGAAAGTTGGGAAATCTTAAGAGGTCATCAAAGTAACATCCATCCAACTTCACTATGGTTTCTTCTGCTTGATTTCTCATTGAGCGGGAAGCTGAGTCATAATTGGAAGCATAGGCTAGAATGAACTCGGGGCATTGAGTAAACCATTGGGAATCCTGCTGTAAAAGGGAGGCCACTGCTAGTTATTGACTTCATCCAAGGACTCTGAGAAGAATCCTTGATTATGTTCCAAAATTCTTCCATGTCTATATTACCAAGCTTTGTGTCCCAGATGTCATAATTACAATCTATGTAGGAAGGGGACTCCATCTTCTGGTACTTTTACTTCATCTTTCCTGACCTGTCTGACTTATCCTTAGATTTTCCAGGATCCGACATGAGAAGTCTTGAAGAAATAATGCCTAGATGACTTCTGGTTGAACAATTGGGCTTGAAAGCTTGCTGAGCAACCCTATAGACCCGCCAAACTAACTAGACTTTGGGACTTGCAAAGAACTTTGTGAAACCAAACACACTATAATATATATCAGAAATTAGGTCGTGTCAAACACTTTATGAAACCCGACACAAAGGTAGAACTCAGGGGATGTTAAGCACTTCACAAAATCTGATACAAGTGGAGCTAGGGTGATGTTGAAAACTTTTCGAAACCCAATACAAGTGGAGCCAGAGGATGTTGAGCACTTGGAGAACCCTTAGACACTGTAGAAGCCGAACGATGTCGAACACCCTATAAAACTTGAAAAAAAGGTGTCAGGTTTCTGGGATGTCAGAACACGTAAAATTCCCACCAAGTTTGTAAATTAGGATTTTTAGATTCTTCTCAAAAATCAAAAGAGTATATCCCATGGGAAAAATAAGAAAACACTCAAAGGGTGAATTCCAAACAAGAGGTTTCATGGGAATACAACAGGAAATGAAGAAAACAACCCAAAACCCTAAACCTAGAGGAAAGAAAAAGAAAAGAGGGAAAAACGCCAAATGAACACCTCAAAAACAACCCCAAAGACCTCAAAGTGGTAAGAAGAGAAAAATACCTTCAATAAATTTGAAAAATGGTCGAAGACGGATCACGAAATCGATCAAGAAGTTCAGTCAGGTTTGGAGGTCGAAGGAACATGCATGAAAAATCCACACAGCGAAAATATACCAGGTAAAAATGACGTGTAAAATCTAACTATTTATAAAGCCCTAGCATTAATTACACCTCATTCGACACGTGTGCCAACTACCAGAAAAACTCAACATTAATGCCATGTCATCATGCTCAGAGTGTCTGAAAACCCGATACAAAGGTTTTACTATCAAATCACGTTTCGGGAAACAACTAGCATGAAGCATGAGATGTTTGGATGTTATCAAGTTCCAAAAACCTGACACAAAAGATAATTTTGGGTTTCGGAAAACAAGCGACATGGAGCATGCTTTTTGCAAGGTATGTTCTGATGCTTCTGAGTTCTAAAAACCTGATACACTAGCTTGTAATTGGGTTTTGAGTTTCGGGAAACGATTGACATGAAGCATGCAAAGGATATGTTTCCATGTGATGGAAACCTGAAAGCCCGAAAATCTCCTTCAAAGGGCATTTTTAGGAGATTTTGTCAAAAAAATTCTATGGTTATCTCAATTTTAGCTGAAATCACTAAAAATGAGATAACAACTAGCTCTAGTTGGGGACTTTCTTTGAGACATCAAAGGAAGAGAACTCATATATCAAAAATCTTTATCCATTGGGCTATGGAGTTTGAAGAAGAAAAACTTAAAAACAAAGAAAGAAAGAAAGAAAAGAAAGCAAACACACAATAGAAAATAAATTATGATACAGTGCAAGAGAGCGTCTTGCATTACTGATGGAAGCAACTTTAGATGTTGACCACTGAAAGGTAGAGGGAGCAACTCTCCATCCAGATACAATAGACAGAAGCTATTTTCACCATTCAGCTGATGTATTTTGAAAGGACCTTTCCATAAGGAGTCAAACTTGTCATGCATCCCTTTCTGCTCTCTTCTCTTGTCCCAGAGAAGTACTAGATCTCCGACTTAGAAATCACGTTGCTTTGATTTTTTGTCAAATATATTTTTGAATTTGCTCTGATGATCTGTAATGTGATCCACCACCTTTCTCCTTTCTTCTTCTAGCCTGGCTAGGTACCTTATCCTTTTCTCAATGGAATCTTGAAAAGTTTCATCTTCAATTGCTTTAGCCAACTATAAGGCTGGCAATTCTACAGAGATAGGAATCTCATCATCAATCACATACAACACTTGGAATGGGGACATTCTTATAGCTCGCTTAGGAGTAATCTGATCTACCCATAATGCATCATACAATGCTTTGTGCCATGTCCTCTGATTCTCATCGACCAACTTTCTAATTATGGTCACCAAGTTCTTGTTGCTTGATTCAGCCTGACCATTGCCTTGGGGGTAATAATAGATGAATGAGCCAATGTGATCCCAAAACCATAACAAAATTCTTTCAACTCATGGGATGAGAAATTAGAATCATTTTCAGCAACGATCTTTTGAGGAACACCAAATCTAACAATTATATTCTCCTTGAGAAAGTTGCACACAACTTCGGAGGTTGCTTGCTTGATTGGCGCAGCTTCCACCCACTTGGTGAAATAGTCTGTGGTGGTGAGCACATAATTATGACTAGCACTAGAGGTAGGATTCAGCACTCCAATGAAATCAATTCCCCATTGGTGGAAAGGTTCTTCAATCACCACAGGTTTCAAGGGAAGAGCTGGCAGCTTAGGTCGACCAATGAAATGTTGACAAGCTTCACACTTGGCTACCCATTCAGCTGAATCTCAAAAGAGAGTAGGCCAATAGTATTGGCCCATAAGATCTTGTAAGCCGTTACAGAGGAAGAGAAATTTCCTCCGCATGCTAGCTTGTGGAAGGAATCCTAAACCTTACCTGCTAAGGCTTATCAACACATCATAGGAATACAACATCAATACCCTTCTTGTATATACCATTATCCCATAGAATGTATCTTGCAGAACTTAACCTAACTGTTCTCTTCTCCTTTTGGCTTAAATGCAGATGGAATTTTCCATAAGTTGAAAAGAAAGCAATATCCATGTACCATTCATCTGATGTGCTTACAAAAAGTGCCATGGGAAATTATGAAGAAGTACCTTCAGTTTCTTCACATTCTGTCTTAGCATTGTTTTCTGTGATCAATTGACACAAGCCTCTTCCTCGTACTAACTTGGTAGGTCTGATGTCCAAGTCATACTCCTGGACTTTTGCTATCCAATTACCCTATTAGCTACCCAACTCCTATTGAGTCAAGATGGATTTAACTGTGGTATCAAGAACAAGAATGAGAGTGTGAGAACTCAACACATGATACCTGAAATGCTTCACTGCTCTCACCACTGCATAAGCATGTTTTTGAATTTGTGACATCTTCAATTCATGTTCCTTTAATGGGCAGATCATGAAAGCAATAAGGAGCTTCGATTCCTTCTTCATTCTCATGCATCAGGATGGTTGATACTGTATGTGTGGAAGCATAGTTGTACATGATGAAATATTTTTTGAAATCTGGGCACACCAGGATGGGAGCATGAGAAATTTCCCTTTTGACTTCTTCAAACATAAGCTTCCCTTCAGTGCTCCATCAAAATGGATTTTTACCTTTCATCATCCCAAGGATATCCTTGGTTTTATTAGCAAATTCAAGTTCAAATCTTCTTAGGAAATTGACCTTCCCAAAAAAGTAGTGCACCCCTATTTTTCTTGTGGGTAGGGTAAGGCTTTGGATGGCCTTCACCCTTTCTGGGTTAATCTTGGTTTCTTCTTTAGTCATGATATGACCCATCAACTTTCCTTCTATTACTCTGAACATGGAATTTTTAGGATTTAATGAAATCCCATGACACTTGCACCTTAAGAGTACCTGTTCCAGATGATCATAATGATCACTTCACTTTTTAGAGAAGACTGTCAAGTCATCCAAATACACAACTATGACCTCGCCCATCAAATCTCTGAAAGATAAATCCATAGCTCTTTGAAACGTGGCTCCAGCATTAATCAAACCAAAAGGCATCCTCTTGTAAGTGAAGGTTCCCCATGGGGTGGTGAATGTCATTTTATGTTGATCTTCAACAGCTACCTCAACCTGATTATACCCCGAAAATCCATCAAGCATGGATAACATTTCTAATCCAATGACAATCTATAATACTTGGTCCATGATGGGCAATGGATAATTGTCTTTCAATGAAGACTAATTAAGGTTCTAGAAATCAACACAAATCTGGATTTCACCGTTCTTCTTTCTGACTGAGACAATATTAGTAACCCAGGTGGAATGATGGATTGGAAAGATAATCCTTACATCTAACATCTTCTAAATTTCTACAAGGATAGTCCCTGAGAACTTTTTGCTTTTTCCTGCAGGGTTTAACTTCAAGCTTTAAAGGAATGCTATGTTGCACATCCTTGGGCTTGAAATATTTCAGGTCCACATAGGACCATGCTAAGACATCTATATATCTCTTCAGGAGTGAAATGAATCTTTCTCTTTCCTCCGAAGAACAACATTTCTTGATGTTTACAATCTTTGGTTGATCAACGAAGCCCAGGTTAACTTGATCTACCTCTGACGAGGAAGCACCTTCAGCTTGCCTTTTATCCTGAATGAAACGGTCATGCTTGTCGAACAGACCTTCCAGAGAAACTAATCCCTTCAGAATCTTATTGCATTTAAGCTAGATGAATTCACCATCAATCTCTTGATATGAATTTGAGACGGGCTCACAGAAAGCTGATTCTAATCCTTTAAAATAAAGCTCACTAAAATTGTTAGCTTTATCAAGGAAAGATAATACCTATTGATCATCATTAAACACTTGCCAATGTGTTGAATTATCTAGAACACTTGGACGATACACAATCTCAATGGTATACGTGTCCTGTTTGAACTTTGGGTGAGGAAGGAGAAGAGATGCAGATATGGCTAAAGAATCAGCTTTATCATTATAGTCTCTTAAGACTACCTTAATGGAAAAAGCATCAAAGCATTCTATGCTTGTCCCAAACCTTATTCCTGTAATGTCTTAGGTGATCATTTTTTACCTGATAGGTCCCCCTTACTTGATTCACAATCAACTTGGCATCTCCCTGCACTTTAAGATTTTGGATTCCTTTTTTTCTTTCCATTTCTAATCCTAATAACAAAGCTTTGTATTTGGCTGTGTTATTAGTATTATCAAACTGCAACTTGAAAGAAAAAGGAAAAATCTCGAAATATGGAGATATGAGAACCACGCCAGCACCTGAACCAGTAGTTGAACAACTCCCATCGAACTCAAGGGTCCAAACAGCATTAGGATCTTCTTCTTTGACTTCTACAGATGGCACCTCAAATGTCATGAAATAATTACCCAAGCCTACATCTTCAAAGAGAATTTGAGCCTTAGGATCATCTGATTTAGTGACCAAGTACTTTGCTTGTGCTTCGAGGTGAAGGACACGAGGAACTCCATTCACTGGAATTTTAGCTTTGGTCCAATGCATGTTGATTTCTACTCCAACATATTTACAAAAACCTCTTCCTAAGAGAATACCATAAGCAGCTGGGATATCAGCAACCGGGATAGTCATTTTCACTCTCTTTTCAGGGAAGGCAAAAAATGCAAATTGTGCATCCTTGATTTGGCCAATCAAGGGGACTTGTTTTGGTTTCCATGGAATAACACTACCCATAATATTTAGTCAAGGTGAGTCCAAGGGCATGAGATAATTTTACGGGCATTACGTTATCAGAGGCTCCTGAGTCAATTATGCAATTGTTGAGTTTAAAACCATTTATAAGTAAGGACAAATAAAATGGTTCAATATTTCATGAAGAAGTAGTAGAGGTCATATTACTCTGAGGTAAAGGCTAAGTGGGGCTAGGAAAAATGCCTTTTGAAGATGAAGGAATAGCAACCTTGCTTCTAATGAATTTGGCAAGTTTCTCAAATTGCTCAGGGTTGGACTATAGGTACTCAGCTTCCGACATTTGGATTTTGGTTTTCTTTGCATGATCAATGATGTCAAAATTGGTATATGAAGGAATGATGGAGGGCTTAGTTCTGGTTACACTAGTCTGAGCCGAGGTATTGGCCTTGAGGGAAGGAGAAAAAGAGTTAGAAGATGAAGTTACCTTTTTAGTTTCTCCTTTTTAGTTTGTGCTGAGATGGGAGAGCCTCTTTTAGCCATAACCACGGGAGCTTCTTTACTTTTCTCCTTAGAGCCTTCAACCGGATTTCTGGGGTTCTGAGATTGGGATCGAGTGAAGACTGCAAATGATTGGCCATCATGATCACCTTCGTCTTCCATCGTACTCCAAGTACCCAATGCTGGAGTCACCAGCTGAATCGTCAAAAGACTCATCAGCATATCCTGAAGCTTCGAAAGCTTCATGAGAGTCTTGATCTTCTAGTTCTTCACCCTCCTCAACTATTTCAACTACTGCATTGATAGGAGGAGCTTCAATGGCTAGCCTGGTGGGAACAGTGATCAACCGATTCCTATCTCTTGCGGGAGTGCCATTGGCATTGTTGAAATTCCGTCTAGGAATATCCCAATAAGGAATGTTGGTTGCTTGTTGAGACATTTGCTTCTTTAAAGGAGATCAAGTCATTGGCCATCTTCTGAATCATAGGATCAGTAGTACTCTGAGAAGAACTCTGATTTTTAGGCTTAGATGATTCTCTTCTGATATCTTTCAGCCAGAATAAGATCATATTCTATTTCAGTGGCTGTAGCTTGAGCAGTGGCCAAATCAGGGATAACAGATCTTCTCAACAAGAAGCTCACATCAGGGGGCTGAGCATTGATGAAGAAACACTTTCGATTTTCAAGAGTGGGAATGGCTAGCTCTAGGATCTTATGAATCATCTTGTTGAATTTGGCTATGAAATCCCACATGGGTTCATAAGACTCCTTCTTCATGTGTGTAAGTTGTGCTAACAAGGTGTGAGAGTCTTCAGCCAGTTTGAACCTTGCTTCAAATATAGACCGCATGGTAGTCTAGTTGGTAATGCATGCATTCGGAAGATGGTAGAACCATTCTGCTGCTACACCGTGCAATGTCTCAATGAAGAGTCGAACAGAGACGTCTTCATGAGAAACTCCAAGAATGCCACATGCGACAAAGAATGAAGTGATGTGTTCATCAGGGTGCTGCTTCCCATCACCATTGAACTTAGGAATATTCTTACGTGACCCATGTGGTAGATCGTGCAACGTGGAGTTAGGGAAAGAGGACCAATAGCCGCACCCCAAGGCACAAGTTGTGCTACCATTCTTCTGAATGAAGTGTGTATAGGAATCAAGTATCAGACAAGAATAATGATCATGACAGGTTGCAGAAACTTCTTGTTCTTGAAGAACCGAGTTCTTTGGATAGGTGAAGAACTTCTCACTCGGCTAGATGCAACACTATTGGGTGAAAGTCTAAAATTATGTTGCTGAATCAAATCAAAGAACGGATCAGTTTCACCCCTGGCTTGGCTTGACCGAGTGAAGATATTTCTGGCCAGCTTGAACTGGAAAATAGATCTTCTAAAAATAAGGCAAATACAAAGTCGCCAGACACCAACAGGATAAGCTTAGTCTTATCAATCCGTATATTCCCCAGTGGAGTCGCCAAAAACTATTGGTTGGATATTTTTAAAGCCAAAATATGAGGTTCAACCATAGTACATGGGATTAAATCCCTCCTCAAAGACAGGTGAGGTTGCCTGTTTATTACTAATCTAAAACACACTAGAAATAATATATACAATATTCACACTATTCTAACCATTGGGGTTGGGATAGAATCCCGAAATCCATATCCACACAAGGTGAAGATGTTGCAGTTTTAGAAATGGAATGGATTGGAAAGGAAATTATTATTATGGAAGAAACACAATGGAAAGGAAATGAGAGGAATGTATTTTCTTTCGAGAAAACATAGATCACGAAATAATCATACGAGTTTTAGATAACAAATGTAATGTTTGAAACAATTAAAATAATTGAGAGTGCTAAACAAAGAATAGCTTAAGATTCTGAACATAAGAACAATATCTTAAGAGAGATGAATCTCACAACACAAAGTTTGCAAAATAGCTTCGGTTTCTATTCCTCAAATGATTAAAAGAAAACACAAAGTTTTTCTTCTTTCACAATAGTTCTCAATATTCCAAAAATCTCAACCCTTTGGAATGCATAAGTATCCCTTATTTATAATAAAAAGAGTTGAGAGAAAATAGGATAAATCCTAGAAAATAGTCTTTTAATGAGAGTCCTATTTTTCTTGACTCTCACACAGGAGACCAAGTCAAAATTTGCTTCCTACATGATGAAACGAAAATGAAAAATACATGTCAATTTCAAGATTGAAATGACATGAAACATTATGCCTATTATGTTTCATCATCTTTGTCTTCCTCCTAGCAAAGCCTGCTTGTCCAAAATTCTTGGAACTTTTAGATTATGCCCTACATCTCATCTTCATCAGGTGCGGTGGAATGGTCACTCAGGACCTCACACATTTCCTGAGTATCGCTCATGTTACCAGGAAGTTTCTTCAATCTCTTGTTGAGTTTCCTCAGTGATTCCAAAGCATGTTCAATCTTCATGAACCTATCAATGATTTCCAGACTAAATCCATAAGTTGGTTCATGTTGAATTGATTCTTGGATCTACTTGTAAAGATTGTCAGCAGGTAGAATACTCGAGCTTTCATTCAACACTTTAGCACAGATCTTGGTTAGCTCTTCTTCTATGTCATTTGTGGCATCAACCAATTGATCTCTTGATTCCATCAATTTTCTGCAAGCTTCATTGAGAATATTTATTCTGAATCTGATGGCTTTGATTAGTTGAAAATGCTTGTCCCCATGTGGAATGATTCCTTCTTCGATCAAGACGCAGGACGGAACCTGTTTCAGTGTATTGAGAGCTTCAAAATTTAACTCTAGGTTCCCAACTTCTGCTAAAAACTCATCATCCATTTTCTCACCATCCTTCTTTATATTCTCCAAGTATTTGTAGACTTCCACAGATGTCATCAATGACCTCTTTTCCTTGTAGAGTAGCCTCTGGATCCATTCATCAACCATTCTCCCCTTCTCATTAATCTTCTCAATCCTGGGTATACGATGAGAAATCGAACCTGATAGGAGTAGGGGTAGAGGACGACGGTGTTGACTCAGGAGGCTTTGAGAGATTGAGTAGTACTTTTGTCAAGCTGACTCTACTTTCTCTTTTAGCTCATCTCTACTTTCCTTCGTTTCCTTCAACTTCTAGCACAACACATTCATGGCATCTTGTGCGTCTTGTTGTGCTCCCTCCGTTGTTACTTTTCCTAGATCAACCCTTGTGATCTGATAATCGGTGACCATTATATCATTCTTGGTTTTGTCAGCTATGGGAGTGGAAATCTCCACAAACTTATGCCCTGAGGCATCCACTGAAACCCTTGAAAACCATTTTGGGTTTCTTGGCAGACTTGGTAGGAGTGACCTTGAGGGAACTGAAATCAAAGGTTGGTAGGGGAACTACCACCTTCCTCTTCCTTGGGGTCTGATCTATTAACCATTGAGGCATACTGGAATAAGTTTCTCCCATCGTAGGTGTTATGGTCACATCTGCAGGTGGAGGAAGGTTTTCTTGTGGAGTGGTGATCATTACGAGTGTAGTGTCCATGGGAATGGACTTAGGGAATGAAGGTACAGAAGGAGGAGGCATATCCATGGTTAACTTGGGTCTAACGGGGAGAGGTGAGAGGTCAGAGAAGATGTTGGCCATGGCTGAGGAATTTGGTGAAGAAATCTGAAGCAAGGAAGGCTGAATGGGAGGAGGTAATGATTCTGAAATTAAAGCTTAAGAGGTAAGAGGAAGACTTACCTTTGATGAGTTGCCAACCAAAAGGGGAATGAGAGGTTGACCAACCTCTTCTCCTAAAGGAAGATTTCCTTGTTCTAGTGGTGGAGGTGAATCAAGTATCTCAACCATTTGTGGGAGAGTGGCCAATGATGTGGTCACTTGCTCTTCTCCCTTTTTGACAAACTTAACCTTTATTGGCCTCTTGGAAGGGTCCTTATCCTTTTCCTTTTTTCCCTTGGAGGGTCCCACTTCCAAAGTAGCTAGCTTTGAAAAAATATTTTCTTTATAACTCATTCCCCAAGAAATGAGCCACGCCTTAGTACGGGCAAGAATTTGAGCAGCTCTTCCTATGATAGAAGCTTTCTCAGCAATGGACCAATCAATGGCTAGGAATACATATTGGTCTTCATTCAACCCATCATACGAGGCATCAAGGACACTTTCATTGTCCATGGTGCCTTCTGGGATGTCAGATAGATCTAACATCTGAATCTCTTCAAGTGTTAACCTACTATTGTCCTTTCTTTCGGATGGAAACTTCATCCCGAAGATCAACCCAAATGTCTTCTACGTTGGGCACATGTAGATATAAGGTCCTATACGACTTAAGGACTCTTTCAAGAAATCAAACCCATCTCTGTGCTTCATGTGCTTCTTCAACTTGTCCTGTAGCTTGTGCACCATGTTCTTGGCTTTAACCACTATTGAGCATGTGTACCTTCTGATGGAAATAGGGAAGGAGATGGCGGCCTTGTGCTTACTCTGTTGGAATTTGTGAAAATCCAACAATTGTCTAACCAACTCCATCAGGATCAGCTTATCACCTAGGAACCTGGGAAAATAGAAAGGATCACTCGGGTACATGACCACCTGAAGGTATGTGAACTTCTTGAATTTTAAGAAGATACAACCCCATTTCGATACTTTGGCCCATGCCTCATTAGAGACTCTTCTTTTCCTTAGATCAAGGTTCATCCTGCAGATGTTTTCATAAAAGAAGGTGTCGTTCACTCTTCTGAATTGATCCTCTGACCCCTTCATTGTCAGCTGAGGGAAGTACTGATATATGTGTTCTGTTTCCCTATTTCCCTTTGCATCCAACCCTAGATAATTTCTCATGCCGGCTGCTACATAGGTGATGTATGATGACATATAGAACTTGCCAGTAGACAAGACTGTTTTCATCTGGGAGTCTATCTCATCACTTATAAGACTGCTCCAATCGATCCCTTGGTCGTTCTTCTTTATGATGACCATGAATTGATACATCCACCCTTAGAAGTCTCTCGACTCGGGGAGTCTAAATACTTGACTTAGCAGGGTGATGATATCACTAATTTCAAGGATGAAATCACTCCTAGGGACAAACTTGGGAAACCTAGAGATGGCTGGCTTGGCCTTGATCAATAACTTTTTATTTACATGCCTGATGCAATCTTCTTGATCATTTTCCTAGGCCTTCTATGCTGATTGAAGGTTCAAATCAACATATTCTTCAAAGTTGGGAAATCTTAAGAGGTCATCAAAGTAACCTCCATCCAACTTCACTATGGTTTCTCCTTCTTGATTTCTCACTGAGCGGGAAGTTGAGTCATAATTGGAAGCACATGCCAAAATGAACTCGGGGCATTGAGAAAACATTGGGAATCTTGCTGTAAGAGGGAGGCCACTGCTGGCTATTGACTTCATCCAGGGACTCTGAGAAGAATCCTTGATTATGTTCCAAAATTCTTCCATGATCTATATTACCAAGCTCTGTGTCCTGGATGTCATAATTGCAATCTATGTAGGAAGGGGAATCCATCTTCTGGTACTTGTACTTCATCTTTCCTGACCTGTCTGACTTATCCTTAGATTGTCCAGGATCCGACATGAGAAGTCTTGAAGAAAGAATGCCTAGATGACTTCTGGTTGAACAAATAGGCTTGAAAGCTTGCTGAGAAACCCTACAAACCTACCACACTAACCAAAATTTGGGACTTGTAAAGCACTTTGTGAAACCTGACACACTGCAATGTATATCAGAAATTAGGTCATGTTGAACACTTTGTGAAACCTGACACAAAGGCGGAACTCAGGGGATGTTAAGCACTTCACAAAACCCAATACAAGTGGAGCCAGGGTGATGTTGAACACTTTGTGCAAAACCTGATAGATTGTGGAGCTAGAGGATGTTGAGCACTTGGAGAAACCTGATACTTCTATGAAATGAACGATGTCGGACACCCTGTAAAACTCGAAACAAAGGCGTCAGGTTTCTGGGATGTCAGAACACATAAAATTACCGCCAAGTTTGTAAGTTAGGATTTTTAGATTCTTCTCAAAAATCAAAAGAGTATATCCCATGGGAAAAATAAGAAAACACCCAAAGGGTGAATTCCAAACAAGAGGTTTCATGGGAATACAACAGGAAATGAAGAAAATAACCCAAAACCCTAAACCTAGAGGGAAGAAAAAGAAAAGAGGGAAAAATGCCAAATGAACACCTCAAAAACAACCCCAAAGACCTCAAAGCGGTAAGAAGAGAAAAATACCTTCAATAAATTTTAAAAATGGTTGAAGACGGATCACAAAATCGATCAAGAGGTTTAGTCAGGTTTGGAGGTCGAAGGAACATGCACGAAAAATCCACGCAGTGAAAATATACCAGGTAAAAATGACATGTAAAATCAAACTATTTATAAAGCCCTAGCATTAATTACACCTCATCCAACACATGTGCCAACTACCAGAAAACTCAACATTAATGCCATGTCATCATGCTCGGAGTGTCCAAAAACCTGATACAAAGGTTTTACTATCAAATCAGGTTTGGGAAACAACTGTCATGAAGCATGAGATGTTTGGATGTTATCAAGTTCCGAAAACCCAACACAAAGGATCATTTCAGGTTTCAGGGTTTCATGGGAAACAAGCAACATGGAGCATGCTATTTTGCAAGGTATGTTCCGATGCTTCTGAGTTCTGAAAACCTGATACACTGGCTTGTAATCGGGTTTTAGGTTTCGGGAAACAATTGACATGAAGCATGCAAAGGATATGTTTCCATGTGATGGAAACCTGAAAACCTAAAAATCTCCTTCAAAGGACATTTTTAGGAGATTTTGTCAAAAAGCTTCTATGGTTATCTCAATTTTAGCTGAAATCACTAAAAATGAGATAACAAGGTCATTCTTTCCATACCAACTATGTGCACGCCCTTGCAACATTGTTGCAAACTGACTTTTCTTCCATGTTGGGGTAGTGATCCCTTTCATGTGCCATAGTAATTCACACTTGTGCAAATGCTTTGTATCATCTTCAATACCCCTATAGTCTGGTAAATGCAAAGACATTTCAAAAAACACTTTAGGAGGTGGTTGGGGTCGTTGTCCTCCTGATCCAGAGCCTTAGTTCCCTCCGGTGTTTCCTCCTCCACCAGATCCATAAGGTCTTGTTCCTCCTGACCCACCAGATCCACCTCTTGCAGTCATAAAAGGGTCTAAATTTGTCACGCCTAGTGCTCCCAACGTTCCACTAAACTACATACCGATGGTTTGTGATATTGTCTAACTACCAGTTGTATGTCCCGCGCCACTCCCAAACGCAATACCAAAACCTTGCATACTTGCACCTTGTCTAAAAATTCCTTCAAATACAGGAATGGATTATGCATCCATGGATGTCCCAAATGATAAATTATATCTCTTGGGTGTAGATCAGTTACTCCCACCAATACCAAGTGGATAAACAATACTTCTCCCTTGCTCTAGAAAACCAAGCGCTAGGGCTTGGTTGCCAAGTGGGTTTAGATGCACACCGATGGCTCTTCTTTCTCCATGTGGTGAACTCTCATCAGAAGCTAAAGGGGCCTCTCTCCCATGCTTTCCAATATGGGGTAGCACAGACTGCTCAGGTTTCACGTCCTCTATGTGAATCTCAACTCCTTCCCGTAATGTCTACCTCCATAGATCCATCACACTTATAACATTGCATTGTCTAGTCATCTTCCTTTCACGAGCTTCACTATACTTGAGTCATCTCTCCTCCCTTTCCTTCTCAGCTGAAATGTCTGCCATCTTTCTCCACCTTAGCTTCCTCTCCCAGCGCTCAGAGAATCTTAGTTGGCCATGAGAAATGCTTCTAAACTCAATGTAATGATCAAGATCTTCATAGCGAAAGGAATAACACACAAAAATGATCCTTTGGGCTCCCTCAGAAACTTGAACTCAACAACTTTTGGACAAGAATACATAGAAATGACGTATTCTAAAGTATAACTAGTCAGCACTCTCTTCCACCAGTGATCAACAACATGCGTCTAAGTCAGATCTGCATCCTGCAGCCTCTGATAGTCATCTTGGGTACATACGTGGGATTTTATAGTGCCAAATCAATCTTGATGCATATGCTGAAAGCCATTCATATAGTTATACTAGGAAACAATATAAGAATGTCTCATACATCTCATGGTATAGGTTCTCTTCTACCCATCTATGCACATCGAACTCAGGCCCAGTGTTGAATCTTTGAGCAAACCTTTCCTCCGTGCTCTTGAACAGTGTTTCAAAACTTTCTAAGGTCGGACGCTCTGTCATCATGCATCATAGGGAAAAATATGCATGTCATTTCTCACAAAAACTTCAAAAAGAGGGTCCCAGAAACATAACCAAGATGTAGTCATTTTTATTCCCTTAGACCAATAATCTAATCCCATGCGCATCGGCCTATCACCCAGTGGGCATTGGTTGCTCACCCGAGGCATGCGTGGGTGTCGAGTCTCTCTTTTATATGAGTCTTGTGAGAATGCATCATCTTATAAAAATAATCAAATGCAGAAGGACATAAAAGAACTATACAACATTCTAATAACCTAGAATGAGTTGTCATCTCATGCATCTAGAAAAGATAAATAACAAGTAGCATATATGTAACTGGTCAATTCATAAAGGAAATGCATAAGGAATATACGCATGAACACGTATATGGTTTACAATAAGGAAGCCTTATATTCATATCAACATGTTTAAGTACCACATTACATTCCATGAAACCATTACAGACCCTCATATCACAATGCAAACCCAAGTCATGCATCAGAACTGGACTATGTCCCTTATACCCCAAGGATAATCATAGACCCATCCCCCTTAACATGCCATAACTCCCAGATTTATCCTAATCCCTAACCCCTAGAACCCTCCATTATATTTCTTTAGAGCTTCTCCTCTCTTCTCCTTGTTCTTTTCTTCTATCGGGCACTTGTATTTTTAACCTTAGAAATCACTACCATGCCTTTTTGAAGTTATAGATCAGTTGCCAAGTGTCAAAGTGGTCCTCTATGGGAGCATTACTTCTCAGATCTGAGCTCTCCACTCTTTGTAATGATGTCTTTCTGGATCCTTCTATCACATGGAATATTCCTTTTGTGGCCACCAAGTTACTAGGCTAGTACCTTATCCATTCCGCATGCGCAATTAGGTCATGCTTTTCTCATGTGCTACTAGGAACATCAGATATGGCTAAGTCCCAGAACCCTTCCTTTGCCTTGTGCACGTGCCAAGGGTTATGCTAAACCATTTTAAAACTCTGTCCTTCACGCCTTTACCTTGCATGCCCTTATTTAATTAGGCCCCACGCATCCATGCGCCTTCTTGTACTTAGCCAAATAATTCAGAGGTCCAACAAAGTTAAACAACATAAATAGTTTTTAAAGTTAGTTGCCATTTAGTTCCTTGTTAAAAATGAGTAACTTCATATTAATCTTGAATACATATTTGTTTATTTTCATAGTTAATAAGAGCATGATTCTTTTCTAACCAAGTCATCCCCAAAATGGCATTATATTGACCTAATTTAAGTACATGAAAAGATTCACGAGATATAATATTAGCAATTTGAAAATCTAAATCTTCCACTAAAGGTCCTGTTTATTTTACTATCCAACAATCAACCATTTCTATGTAGTTAGGGGTTCAATTTTTCTATATCAATAATGACATAAAATTTCATATCTTGACTACTACCTGAATCAATCAAGAAAACAAGTGTTGCATTATTAATAGTCCCTTTTACTTTAATCAATGAAAATTGTTTTATGTACAGTACCTGTATTAACAATGGCATAAAATTTCATATTTTGATTCCATTCCTTTTGATTTATCATTAATTTTCTAACGAAAACCCCTAGCGAATATGGTTACCTCCACAATTCCAACAATTATTTTCTACTGGTTTAGTTTTAACATTATCCTGTTTCTTTTGTTGATTTCTAATCTAAGCATGATTACACTTAACAGTTTCACTGAATGGCCTTTTTCTAATTTTGAAAATGGAATTTATAATTGTTTTTCTTATAATCTTCTTGATTTTGGTGAACAACAATTTTATGTTTTTAAAATTGTCCCATCTGTTTGAGCAGTCCTCATCGACGGAAATAGATTTTCCACACCATACACTAGCCTTATATTCCTCTCTTAAACCATTAACAAATATAACGATTATGTTAATTCCAAAAATGAAAGGCACAAATCTATTTAGATTATCAAAACTTTGTTTGTACGCATTGACAGTTCTTAAAAATTGTTTTAAAGAAAACAATTCATTTTGTCTTTGTTGTAAGAAATGTATAGATAAATACTTCTTCCTAAAAAAATATTTAGACTTATTCCATGGGACCTTGTGGGATTTAAATTTTTTTAGATTTCAACATATCTTCCCACCAGTTAGTAAAGGGCAGCATTCTTGTAGTTGATAAAAAGCTATTTTTGATTGACCTAACTTACTAGTATTTTTTAATTCAAAATATCTTTTGTAAACTAGTTAACCAAGTTTCATCCTTGTTCTCAAGTACTTACTTCCCCTGCATATTCAAGTAACTTAATTTTATGAGAAATGTTTTGTATTTCCTTATAATTATTATTTGAACTTTCTTTCTTAGCACTCAACACTAGAAGAATCATTTATTTTATTGGAAATAGAATCATCATCTGAAGAAGATTGTGTTCTCTTGATTATTTTCTTTTCTGATTTATTATATTTATCAAATTTACTCATAGCTTCTGCAAATTGATTTTTCAACATTTCTAATTGTTCATATAAATGATTTACTTCTCTACCTAGTTTTTGGTTTCGGTGCTCTAGTTCATTGTAATCCATTTTATTTTGAGATTCCATTCTGTCCAAAATTTATTTAGCTTCCACTCTCTGTGTATGCACAACTTATCTCTAGTGATAAAAAAAACCATAATCTACTCATTTACACTCACATTATTAATTACTTTCCATTTTACAATTTTTGACTAAGAACAATATATTTTTAACCTCTGAAGTATTTTCACACATTTTCCTAAGTTAGTAACCCTTTAAACTACTTATTCTATAGCCATCGCCTAAAAAAAATTTATTATAACAAGGCCATAAAATGGCATATGCTTCCGAAAGGAGTTTTTGAAAAGAGTTTATGTCAAATTTGAGGAAAGTCGTTGAAGTTTAAAAATACCTTCCAATGCCTCTACGGTTCAAATATTTGAAAACCAGTGGGACATTCCGTTTCCTGTCAATTATAATCACCAAGAATAGAGGCATGACCATTGAACTCCTGAAGGGACACATGTTTCCATTCCGACAATATTCAGTAAGATGGGAGCCTACAAACTTGAAACTCCCAGAATCAACCAAGGTTGATTAAAGGTGTTGGTTCCGAGAAGAGGTCAGTGCAAAAATAGGGTCAAAGGAGGACATATGGAGACTAGGGAGACAAAAAAATATGGTGTGGATTGAACGGCCAATAGGATGACACACGTCATGATCCCACGATTTTTTCCAACAATTTTGTCTCACAAATACAAGGATCACGAAATTAACCAAAGCGAAAACAATTCTAGGTCAGAATGGTTCAGCAGGGTCAAAGAACAAGGAAAAGTGGCAAAGATCGATGGTGAAAGGACAAGGATAGGTGATGAAATCACAATGGAAAAAAAGGTGCTATGTGTCAT
The DNA here is from genome assembly GCA_019776745.2 of Taxus chinensis. Lineage (NCBI taxonomy): Eukaryota > Viridiplantae > Streptophyta > Pinopsida > Cupressales > Taxaceae > Taxus > Taxus chinensis. The sequence goes on from CM034154.1 coordinate 719,973,065, forward strand.
AATTCAAAGTAAGTTGAAATAACTTGGGGTCTGATGGACTTAGACCTCTAGAATCACTCGTATTTAAAAAAGATTTCGAGCCCGAAGCATGAGAGACAAAACAAACGTCAACAAAAGATAGAGACAGGAGGACCAATTAGAGGGCGCCACTTAGCGATGATCTAATGACCGAAGGTGACACATGGAATTTTTTTTTCATACTTTTGAGAGATGGCTCTGGGAAGATGTGAAGTTCACAGAATAAAATAATTTTTAAAACAAAGTTGAGTTCTGCAGTGACACAGGAAATTTAAAGCACTTAGGGAAAAAAACATGTAAGACACGAAGGAAACACGATGAAAAATTCCATGTCATAACTTCTAAAATAACTGCAAAACGAGGGATGAAAACAACAACATGTTTCAAATGAGGATAATTTATCTGATACCAAATGAAATGTAAATTTTTCCTAATCTAAAACTACAAAAAAATCAAATCTAATACTAAATACATTCGATTACACACATCAATCATTATTCAACATTTATTTTATATGAACCACTAATAAAAATTATACATATCTAAATTATGTAATTCTCTTTTTTCGTACAAAATAATTACATGTTTCATCAATGTACATAATACAATAAAAGATTACATTCACATGCCCATTTCTCTAAATAAACTTAAGATTAAAAAAAAATTAATTAAATTTCAACAGGGATTACATAGTTTTACATAGATAACTTATCTGAGACAAATGATCATAAATTTGATACAAAATTCCAATGTACCCATAGGTAACAGACACCAGACTATGGCCACGTTACTGAGAGGAAATGTTATACTCCCAGTGTATATTCACGTTTTCCTAACCATAAACCATCCGAGGTTGTACATTATACCCCCAGTTAGGAAACCTATGTTGTCCCTCGCTCTTTCCCACTACATGTCTGTAACCTGGTCAATTTTGGAATCACTCCACTACTTAAATCTTGGATACAATTACACAGTCTTTCTCAAAATCCCTTGTAATTGTTTTATCTTCAATCACAATCATGTTCTTTTTTCACTTTAATATGTCTTTTTATAATATTTCATGGGTAGTTATGAACCAACACAATGTTTCCACACTTTTTCACTTTAATTAACCCTCTTTAATCAAGTGATTGGATTGTTCTCTAACACTTTTATTTTTCAATAGTTTATTATAACACTTTTATTATAAAGAATCTCAACTCAAACTTTTATTATTTAAATAAATCAACAAACCTTTAATGATTAAATATTTGGGGATTTAGTCACATAACAGTATCATTATTAAATGCTTACCCATTTTAGGATTTTTTGGTTGATGAACACACTTTGTTTCTAAGAGTTAGTTTTTTTTAGAAATTTTTAGTTGGAGTTAGTTTTTTAGAAATTTTTGGTTGAAAGAAACACCGTGTTTTTCAACATTCATTTAGATGTGATTAGAAGGATTAGACCTTGTGACCTCCTGTCTCTCACCGAACCTTACCAACTAAATTGTAGCTAGATAAATGCAACTATCAGTTTTCAAAAATATATATTAAAAAAATAGTGAGGTGACCCCCGGCCGTGGGACCTTCCCATACATGGGCATGCATATAATCCATGGGGGAATCTATGAGCGATGGTGCATTCTATCGGGAGAATATCCATCTACTTATATATTTTTGATTACCAGTTCAGTATCACTATAATTTTGAACTGTTGTACAAGTATGATTTTTCTATGTTATTTATCTTATTCATGGATTGATTAGGAAAAAAACATTTCCTTCACTTCTGTGAATTGACTTTGAATTTATGAGGTTCTTCTTGTGATTCCCATCTTTTATGATTACATATATGATGTTTTGGTTGTAAAAAAACATGTATGTAAAAGGAATTTCAGATATTAGTTAATGTTTTAGTGTTATGATTACAAATTTATTAATATATTTGTCAGATGTTCCCATTACATAAAGTTTTGTGTGCTCTATTAAAACCTTTTGTTCAGTTATTTTATCTACCTACATGGGAATAAGTTTAGCGTGAATATCTTGCATAATTTTCCATTCTTACATGTGAAAATTGATGAATTTATTTATTTACATACGAATAAATGTATGGAATTGTGATTTCTAAAAGATATACAAATGATAGTATTTTTAACTCACTACTTCAGGGCATTTTAAACTTTTTAAGTAAATTGTATGCATGTATTTATATATGTATAAACATGTGCGCATGTACACATATACTTCTTGTGTTTTATCCTAGGGTCTCTAAAAAATTATCGTATCTTGGTAACTAAGTATAGAATGAGAATATCATAATGTCAAGTGATAATTAAAGACAGACACTTTTCAAGGAATGAATTTCTCTAGAACCAAAGAAAAGAGAAATCATATTCTAAATAAAGAACACTTCAATATTAAGATCAAATGATGCACTTACTAATATTACATAACAGATATAACAAAATATTTTTGAAAATGTTGATTGAAAATGGTCATAAAACATACCAAAAATATGTCAAAATTGAACTAATCATGTTAATGTTGTCCAAAATTACACTCCATGCAATTTTGAATAACTCATTAAAAGAATATAACATTTTTTTCTCTGGAAAATCCATAGGACATAGATTCAGTATTCCATAGAATGCAGGAATGTGGTATTCCGAAGGTTATCCTAACCCGTCAAACAAAGGAATGAGGATCCTGATACCTAGGTGAAATTTGATAAAATTAGTGTTTCGTGGATTCTATCTAGCCTTCACAAAACTAAGGAGATTAGTCCCTCACATCGCAAGTTAAAACAGATAACCAAAAAGTTGCATTTTTGCGAAGAGATGGAGAAAGAGACTAAGATCAAAAGTTATGGAACACCAACATATTGCTTCAATGGTTTAATAAGTTTGTATTGTTATGTGGTTCTGAAAGCTGTAGAATAAAGGAAAAAAATCACCAAGTAAAATCCACACAACAAAGTAAATAGGAATATGTGGAATGTGGAAGAGGAAGCTATGAGTTTGTGGGTATGCGGGAGTTATTGTTGTGCAAGTTCCTCAAGTTGTGTTATACACTTTCCAGTCAAAGAAGTTGACTAAGTACTAGCTCAGCATATGAAATATTGCATATGGAGGACACACGCATGGTATAAAGAAGTTTTTGCAGGTTTTAAGGACCACACGGAAGTGCATGAACATGGAGAAAAATGATATAGGAAAATGTGCAGAGGTGCACACCATGCAGTGGAACAGGTCAGCGCACAAGGCTTGCACACACGCATGTGAAATATTGAGGAATTAGCCAATTTTGGGACAAAGGCTAAAATAGACAAAATAAATATGAATTAGAGGATAAGCAAGGTCTATTATTAAGACAAAGCACATGTAGATGAAGACAAAGGTGATGCATGGTGACTTCGTAATTATAGGAATTACATCATGGTTAAAGAAAGCTATTTATAGCTTGATTTATTGTAAATCAGAGTTAGGAAAGCATGTGGGTTATTGTTAGAGCAAGACTATATTTTGAAAGGTGCATGTAAAATGGTGAAGGGAAATTACCCACCATGTACAAATAGATGATGCACTATTATAATTGGGAGTATTTTTGTGTGAGCTGATGCTAGATTTTGTATGTGAGCATGCATGGTCCATCACTAGAATGTAAGCAATTATGATGTAATCAACATACTTAATATGTAATCATTTATGTTTTACAATGAGTAATTGTGTATGGATAGGTAAGGTGACCACATATGAGTATGGTATATTGACAATTCAAGTGTTATTGGTTATTACTATGATAATTAATCTTCCTTATTATATGTGTTGCTATAAAGTTTTATTCTATGATGTAAATTCTTGCATGAATGGTTGTTATGATGATGATTATGAATATGAATGTTTAACCATCTTAATAAGTAAACATAGGAGGGACCTCGAGGATATGCTTAATTTGGGTGAGCTTCCTTACTTGTCTGGATAAAGTGCTAGTGTGTATAGCTACGTGTTTAACCAATAATTTTTCTCTTTCTAGGATGAAACAGACAAGGTAAAGGTCAAGGAGGAATACTTGTAAAATGAAGGTGGAAGGTAGAATGAATTCATTGTTGACATTATCCAAGCTGATTGAAGAGAGCTACTTTATGTCTAGGAAGGACTACCTGTAAATGCAAATCAATACCACAAAAGAGTATTAAATAGCATATGATAATGGACGGCCTAGCCTATGCTAGATCCATGAAGTGTGGTGTTTCTTATAGAGGAATTCAATCCACTATTTACTAAAACTTTAATGTAAATTAGAAAATGAAATAAATAGGTCCTATTGTAATGTAATGATTTAGGTTTCTCATACACACAATACACTAGATTCAATGCTAAACATGAAATGCAACACTAAATATAATTAGAACAAAGATTTTTTTCTTGTTAGGTAGGTTTGTCAGAGGTCTAGAAAGGGTATGGGGCTGATTGGTTGAGGTCTAGGTTGGTTTTGGGTGATGGGAAAACTTTTTGGTCTGAGAATGTAAACTAACACAAAGACTGGTATCAGTTGGGTGATTGATACCAGTATGCAGACAAAACTGACAGTGTTTAGGGAACCGACGTCGGTAGGGGCAATAAGTAATAAACTATTAAATATGGATTTTGGGGGCTCTATGTGATTGCACAGAGAATGAGGGTAGTGTGGTTTGGGTCGTAATATGGCTGAGAAGACTCAGGGATGATGATAAAGAGGTTAAGAAGAGTGACAAGGCTTGGGATGGTAAAATAATGGGTTGGTGGGAAGAAGGTGGTATACAGGTAACAAAATAAATGAAATATTGAGAGAAGCAAGAGATCTACAATGGAATAAGTAAAAATTATGAAATCACAATACTTACTTGGTGTTTTACAGATCATGTGAGTGGAGATCATTAATGGTTGATCAGAGAAGAGGCGTCTGTGGTGTCATGGAAGTACAACCTGTGTGCTCCTTTGAGTATTCCAATGCTCTGGAAGGAGAACCAGATGTTTGTCTTGCACTGTGGTTATGGGTATTCATCATCTTGGATGTAGGAAGGCTTGAATATTTGAGCTTGATTGTAATAGAACTCCAATAAGTGAATGACCAACCTGGGTGAAATTTTTTAAAATTGTGTATAAAATAACCGATGGTGGTTAGGTAATTGGCACCAACCGAGGATAAATCAGCATCGATTAGGGTAAAATAGTCCTTTTTACCAAAAATAGGTAGATCTTCCCAGATTTGGCATGATTTCCAAGTTTAATCTTCTTAGGAGAGTGGAGTTCTCATTAGAAAAGGTAGAAAGATCATTGAATAAGTCCAGTTAGGTTTAGGAATAAGTCTCAATTAGTTAGGTCAAGTGGTGACTCAACACTAGAGGTTATGATTCAGTGGTGAGAGTGATGACTTGGTCACTGTGATTTAAATGCCCCTGGAATGGATCTAGGGTGAGGTTTCTTGATGAGGTGGATGTGTGAGGATTAAATTAATTTAATTAAAGTAATTAAATTAATTATGTGAGGGTTAAATTTAATATGAATGTGGGGCAAAGAGTCATGGCTAGATGAATACATTATGTTGATTAATTAAAGGGGAACAATGGGAGTGTGACCCAATTTCGGTGTCTACATTTGCCCTTTTTTGTCATAAATCTTGTATTGATAAGTAATGCTCACAAAAACAGGAGGTCATTTCCCTAGGTAAGGGTGATGGGTAGGTTGCCCCAAGTATGAGTGGAAGTGATTCCCCTCAAACCAAGAACTGATGAGGTGCTAAACGGAATTGGGGAGTGGTTTGATAAATGTTGAAGTGATGAAAATGAGGATGGGTGGGTTGTAGGTAAGGGTGATATCAGTTTAGGTAATAGGTAGTGGAATTTGAACACGTGCACACATATAGAATGCAATAAGGTACTATGTTGAAGATATTGCGAACTCTACTTTGTCAAAGGTTGATTAATTTATCCAAACGAGGTTGATGTGGTGTAGGTATCCAAGGTATAGGATACGGTCATGAAACACAACTAGGAAAGGTTCAGGAATGGGGAGTAGGTGTGTTCTAGAGCACCAAAGGTGTATTCGGGATTAAAAAACATGAAATTAGGCAAGGTGAGGTCATTAGGTTGAACAACACAAATAACGTCATCACAAGGTATAACAAGTAAACAAATTTGAGTATCACAATAGAAGAGGTTAGGTTGGGAGATTTTGGTAGGGATGTAGGTAAGCTCACGTGTAGAGGAAAAAATATGTCCCAATTGATAGGGTGGTGCTTATAGGCCATAGAAAATTAGGTTGAGGTGTAAGGCTGGGTGAAAATGTGGGTAAGGAGAAAATGGTTTCAGGAAATCAAATGTTGTGATAAATAGTAAGGGACTCAAACAAGATAACCAATATCAATTTTGATTAACCGATTCCAGTTAAGATAAACTGACTATGGTACACTAGGGCACATGAATGATACCGGTAAAGCTAAACTGACATTGGTCAAGCCAAGGGTAGGGTAAAAAGTAAAAATTTGTATGTTACAGATTCATTTTAACTTTTCTGTCTATAGAAAATGATAGAGAGAATATTGTTCACATTTTTTGGAGAAAAGGAAAATGCTTTGTACCAGGTGAAGGTATCAGAGTGGATGGAGGAGCTATGTGGAGGGCTCCACAAGATCATTTTAAGTGATTTGATTGGCCAGAGGAATGAGATCTCGATTTGAGGCATGACTGCGACAGGAGGAGGTGTTGGAGGACCACCAGTTCAAAGACCAAAGGTTTCAGCAAGGAGAAGGCAATGTGTTGAGGTAGGAATTGATTCTTGGTAGTGGTTTGTGATTAAAAATTTGAAATTAAAATGAAGAAATGGGGGTTAAAATTTTAAAGTTTGAAATTTGGTTAAAATGAATGATTTTGGGTGGGGGAAGGGTATAATGCAGCTTAATAGGTAGAAAAATTAATTGGGGTGGGGATGAGGTGGGTTTGGGGTAGTAAATAGGTTACTTTTTCAATTTTTTAGAATTTGGGGGCGTGGGGGTTTGGCCTTAGGGCCGAACTAGAGACTAATGCCAGTCAAGTACCGACCAACATCGGTTTGGCATACCGACATCGATGGGCGAGATAGGTGACTGGTACCAATCAAGGTGACTGATTTCAATCACTATGAAAAGTGACCAAGGCCTAATAGGTGAGATTTAGAAGGCCTAAATGGGCTAAAAATGAGATGGTAGAAATGGGAAGTGGGTAATGGGGTTAGCCTAGATATAATAGAGGTAGGTAAAGGTAGAAATGGGTGGGTGTAGGGTTAGTTAGGTAAGGATAAGTGGGTGGTTAGGGATGAATTAGGTCAAAGAGTGCAAGAAGGATAGTGATCAAATAGTAGAATGATACTTGGCAAGGCAAGATAGAAGGTATGAGAGGTTAGTGAAATAGGTAGGAAAGGAGGTAGGTAGGTAAAGGTAGATGTGGGATAGGAAGAAAGAAATAATATATGTAAGTATTTGACATTGGTGAATTGAATGAATGAAGACACGACATCAGTTGATGATGCAGGATAGGGTCCCACCATTGTTGGGGGAGATATGACCCAACATCATGGAGGACATTTGGACTCACATGTAAGATGTTAGATTGGTTGGGATTAGACGGTATAGGCGGATCTGATGGGATCACAATCTTATGGTTGCTCTCATCGATAGATGGGATGTAGTGACCAACACATTCTAGCTACCCACCGGTGAGATGACGATCACGTTGGAGGATGCATATTGGATGTTGGGGAGCTCGTTTATTCAGTGTCAACAGATGAGGATTTTGAGGCGATTATTACAGTATTTGGAGAGATTATGAGTGACCTGACAAAGCACAACGCCAATCTTGTATATAGAGTGATGTATATTACACACCCACAGGTAACTCAAATGGTACTATTGATGATGGTAGCGGTGGGCTATTATGCATTTCCATATTCAGAGGGTGGCTGATTTCCTCATGGTTTTATGGAATTCTTACGGGATATGATAGAAGATCGAGCCTATTTTGTATGGGTGCCTACATATCTAGTGTAGTTATACAGGGATATGTGGGCCTACCATAGGGTGCAGCAATATGACATATGGTGTATGTACCTACTGCACTGTTGTGCATTCAAGCCCATATTGATTGTGCACCCACGAGGATTGCTAGTAGTAGACTGGCATTGTGGTGGGTAGAGGGTTGGATACGGGAGATGGGTGGCATTAGGTGGATATCCACAAGTGGAGGAGGTAGTGCATGACTTGTATTACTACATACATCAACTAGAGGTTTTGTACGCCATGGACATAGTTTAGAGACCATATGTTTTTTTTGCGCATATAAAGGGATGGCTTGGGAGTTATAGGAGCTATAACTATTAAGGTAGATACAGGTCAGGCATGTCGGTGAGCATGAGATGATTATGGTGGATAGATTCTGACGATAGTTTGGGATACAATAGGATGTGCCTCCACCATTCCCTCGGTATCGCAGAGATGATGTGGAGATACCTTTGTCTCCACCACATCTAGCAGATCTTGCACAACAGGAGTAGCAGGCAATAGACAGGAGGATAGATGATGTCGTTGTTATAGATGGTTACAGATGTTGGTGGGTTTCCCAGTTGCAGAAATTATCACCATGGCTAGGTCATCTAGAGTTGGTGAATGTTATAGTGCAGAGGGATGCATTGCAAGGAAATGTGATTGCTTTAGGGGTACAGTTGAGAGTATCACAAACACAGGTAGCCACCATGATAGGACATTTGAAAGTGTTACAAGGTCAACTAGCTATAGCCTAGGTAGAGGTAGGTGATGGGTGTCAAGTGGTAGTGTTACAAGCACAAATTTCCACTTTACAAACACAAGTTGTGACCCTATAGGGTTAGTTAGCTCACATGTAGGGCTAGGCCCCTACACATGATGGAGTACATGTAGCAGCACTGTAGGCACAGATTATAGGTTTATAGGGTGAGTTAGTAGCATCCCAGGCACAAATCATGACACTACAGGCTCAGATAGCTGCTCAGGCACTGGGACAGGGTCCCATTATTTATGCACCAACAATAAGACAAGGTCCTTTGATATGTGTAGGAGGAAAGGGGCCACTTATAATGGGGTAAGATCCATAGGTTGGAGTTAGGGTGATGGAACCACCTCAAATAATATCCATGGCAAGATTCAAGGATGCCCTGAATGAGGCTCATTGTTATCAATATCAGTTGATCGCAACTGACATTGATGTTCTTCCATATGTTGAGTATAGGACCCAATAGGGAGCCAGTGAGAGGACCCGCAACAATAGCACTACATGTATTCATCACTTGCAAAGGCATGGTGAGAGGGAGGTGATGAGTTCATAGAGGCCGAGACCATTAGAGGGTGGGGAGATGTTGAGCGGGCTGAGGACAAGATGGAATGAGAGTGTAGGTGATAGTGGAGATGAGAGCCCTATATGGGGATGATGCAAGATGATATGTGATACTACATTTTATTTTTGATATATATATCATCCAGCATGCCACAGAGGTGAGATTATACAGAGAAACTCCAATTATATATTTAATGATGATTTGGACTGATGATGTACTTAGTTTCATTTCCATTATTTTATTATTTGTGGAAACTAGGTGAGTTAGGCATGTTAGAGTCACATTATCTAGGCATGGTTGAGTTAGGTTGTTTATGAAAGATTGATTCAGGTCATTTAGGCATGATGGAGTCAAGTTGTTTAGGCATAGTTGATTCAAGTTGTTTAGCCATGATGGAGTTGGGTTTTTTAGGCATGATGGAGTGGAGGTTGTTTAGGCATGGTGGAGTCAGATTGTTTTGGCATGATGAAGTCAAGTTGGGTAAGTGTTGTTGCGGTGGAATTTAGGTTTTGTTAGGCATTGTTGGGTCAAAAACATTACAAGTTATTTTTCTTATGGAAATTAGATTATGTATGCATGGTTGAGTCATGGTAACAATGATGTGATTATACATGTGTTAGTTGATTATTTATGTTTGAATACGAAAATGAGGTGATAGTGATGGACACTAGGTTTTTTTATGCATGATTGATTCTTGTTTTGTATTAGATAGATTTAATTTCCAAGTTATTGACATTATGGAAAATAAATTATGAATTATATATGATTTATGGTTTGATTTAAAGTTAACTTCCAAATTATTGTTATTATGGAATTTAACTAAATTTTTGTTTGATGTGGTAAAATGACGATGGGGTAAAAGAAGTGGCCGAGCTAACCTCTAAGGACCCCATGCCCTAAGAGTGTTTCCTACATAGCCCTTGCAAAAGGGGCCACAGGTCGATGTAGTTCTCCCATATGATAGGGAAGAATATGAGGAGTTAGGTGGGTAGAATGGTTGGTTAAAGCATGATTGAGTCTAAGTCATGTAGGTATGGTTGGGTCATTTAGGATAGGTGGAATGTTTAAAATAGGTTGATGAAAAATAGATGAGGAATGTGAAGGTAGGTGAAAGAAGAGGAAATCCCAAAAATTAGGTCTCAAAGGTCTAGTCCTGTGTAGCAAGATCAATAAGTAAGAAAAGAGGCGAATGGTAAAAGAGGAAAACTATGCTACAGAGTTGGCAAGAACCATAATGAGCATACCAAATATGGTCTTATGAACCTAGTCCATGCAAGGCATTGCATATTTGAATGTTCTAAGGGTGAATGATGTTACATGATCATGAAATATCACATGTGTGGCATGTCCCTTGAATAGGTAGAAGGATGGAGAAGAAGGAAGGTGAGGTGAAATAGTTTGTTTAGCGTAACCTTGTTGTGAGACAACATGTTCCTTCTACAAGATACCTAAAACCAAAATAGGCAAGTCCATGACAAAAAAGTTGTAATTTTCTTGACTTTTATATTTTCTATTTTCTTTTGATTTTATATATTGATCAATGTGGGAAATCTATGTGGGATGAATAGAATGACTGCATTGAGGTCTTCGGGAAGCTGATCAATGTGGGAAGCTTTAGAATATTTTTATTTTATTTTGACAAAAACAATCTTCTTTTGGATAGACTATGTATAATAGGGTTAGCTTTTTATAGTTTTCCTTTGAGGGAGCAATATATTTGTAGCAGCCAGATAGAGAGATAGATGTCCTTTCTGAGGGAATCATCTATTTATAATAATTTTGACTCGAGGAGTGGAGTTTGAAAATCCCATATGTTACTTTTAAAATTATTTTCATTTTTAAGTCATGGACAAGACTATAAAGGAGTGTGGGATTCTTTTAGGAAGGAAAAACCATAACACACAAAGGTTAGCTATGAAAGAGAGGTTTTAAGTGACGAGTAGACATAGGATTCCATCCTGAAAAGAACAAAAGGTATCAATGAGATTCATGCCATGAGTAGAGTTGTGATACTCATGTTGAAGATAAGGTTTGAAAGGTATTGGTTAATCACATGAATATAATTTAGTCGTTTGGTCCTTAAAATAGGTAAGTGGATGGTGAAGGTTGCTCAAGGGGTGATCATTTTAATATAAAAAATGGTGATATAGTACTTGATTCAAAAATATAATAATCGAAGATGCAAGGGATTTAGGGGCCTCAGGTTTTGGTTTACCTTCGAGAGAAGCTAAACAATAAGCACCTGAGTCAATAGGTATATGTCACGATGTAGTGTCCAACCCAATTAGGAGCAAACTTTCCCGGTTTACTTTTCTCATCTTTAGTTACATGTTGATTTTCCTTCAAGACAAGGTCACCGACCTTGAAGGTTTACTAGTGGAAACATTTTTCATAGACTCATTTAATGCGTTTTTGATATATTTGAAGGTGATTGAGAGCATTGAAATGACGTTCATCTAGAAGATCAAGTTAAGTCAAACGGTCTTGGCAAAATTCATCGCCGTTGATCATATCTTTGAGTGAGATACACAAAGAGGGAATTTAGAATTCAAGAGGTAACATAGCTTTAGTGTCGTAAACCAAAGAGAAAGGGTGTAGTAATGATTTATTTACAAATACTAGTGAAATAAGCCCATAAGGAAAAAGGAATGTGTGTGTGCCAATATTTTCTAGTATCATCAACTACTTTCATAAGATTTTTGTTAAGAGTTTTTTTTATTCAATTCGGCTTGTCCATTAGTTTGAGGGTAATAGGGTGAAGAAAACACTGAGTTGAATGCCAAAGGTATCACATAGTCTGTCATAGGGTTTTATTTTTGAATTTTTTACCATTATCAGTGACGATTTGATGAGGAACACCAAAGTGACAAATGATGTGATGGTTGATGAATTTGTATATTTTCTTGGCTTTGATAGAAATGAGAGGTATGGCTTCCACCCATTTATTATAGTATTTAGTTGTAGTGATGATCCATTGATGACATTGAGAAGAATGATGGTTAATCTCTCTGAAGAGATCCAAACCCCATTGGGAAAAAGGCCAAAGGTCCCTAGCAACCTATAAGGCATGACTAGGGGTATGATGAAGGTTAGCATGTTGCTGGCATTTCACACAATGTTTGACATAGTCATAACATTATTGATTTACGGTTTGGGTCAGTAATAGCCGAGGTGAAGGATAAGTTTAGCAATGAAGAGGCCAGTGAAATGACCTCCACAAATCCCATCATGAAATTCCTTAATGGTGTATGGGATTTCATAACTTTTAAGGCATTGTAAGAGGATACCATCAAAGCCACATTTGTAGAGAAGACCCTCCATGATGACATAGCAAGAGACACTTTTAAGAAAGGCTTGTTGTCTATTGTGAGTAAGGTCTGAAGGCAAAATTGAAAGGGAACGGTAATCAATAAACTGCTTATACCAAATGTCGCATGGGTCTGTTTCAATTTTTGCCAAAAATTTAATTGTATCAAAATAGATAAGAGGGTGATTGCAATCTTTGGATTGTGACAAAGATTTTTTAGTCTAAAGGTGAAGCGGGTATTTGAGAGGCAAGGCAAACTATGGTATCCGCAAATTTATTAGTAGATCATGGAATAGTTTGATTGTCATAGTTATCGAAAGTGGTTAAAAGCATGTTGATGTGATGTTTATGCTTTTGAAGTATTTCATTATGACACTAGTATAGACCATTGACTTGGTTGACAACGAGTTGAGAATCACCAAACGATATTAATGTTCTTAACATCTAGTGAAATGGGAGTTGGGGAGACCTAACTCGAGTGCTTCGTATTTAGCAATGTTATTGGTATAGTCGTAATCTAGTTTAAAATATAAATGCATGGGCTCACCATCCAAAGGAATAAGGATAACCCCTGCACCACCCACACATTGACATTTAAAACCGTCGAAGAATAAGGTCAACTGATAAATGTTATCATCGAGGGAGAGGCTAGCGATGGATTCATCAGGGAAATTGAAGTTAGAAGATTGATTTCTAGAAAGAGGTGCACCTACAAGTTGGTCAGCAATGGTTTGTCCTTTAACCAAATTTTGGTTGATGAATTCGAGGTCTAGGTCTACAAGGAGCATGAGCTAACGAGAAGCACATTGGTGTTGATAAGGCTTAGCATACATGTAATGTAGATGGTTGATGTTGGTGACGATGAATGTCTTTTGGTTGAGTATATAGTGGCTAATTTTAGTGGTGACAAAGACTAGGGACAAGAAAATAATTTTTTGGCATGAGGGTATATCTAGTTTCATCATCTAAAATCATATGAATTATGTAATAAACCGCTTGTTCCCTATGTTTATCATTGCGATGAGTGAGCATGGCATCCAAGGAATAGTCAGTGGCAGAAATGTAAAGGTAGAATGGTTTGTTATCTTGAGGTGGAATGATTACACATGGTTGGAGGATGTATTGTTTTAAGGCATCAAATTATTTATGGCATTCATCATTACATTTGAAAGAGACATCCTTTTTGAGAAGATGATGAAATGGATGGTAACGATAGGAAAGATAGGAAATTAATCGATTGCAACTTACTTTGGAAACTACGAAGTTGGCGAAGGTTAGTGGGTGGTGGCATTTTGATAATTACCTTGATCTTAGTAGTATCGACCTTAATGCCATGCAAAGAAATGATGAAACCAAGGATCTTTCCTGAGAGAACAAAAAATGCATGCTTCCTTAGTTGAAGGAAAATGCAATATTTGATGAGACAGGAAAATACAAATTTAAGGACAATAAGGTGTTCTACCTGATGTTTGGATTTGAAAAGAAGATCGTCAACATAATAATCTAATACACTAGGCATGATGTCGTGAAAGATATAAGTCATATCACGTTGATATGTGGCACCATCATTTTTAAGGACTAAAGGGCATGACATGATAGAAAAAGGTCCCCCAAGGGGTAATGAAGGTTGTTTTGTGTTGATCTTCCAGGGTGCGTAATATTTGGTTGTGTAACCCATGAAACTATCCATGAGTGATAACATCTCATGGTCGATGGTGAGATTAACTAGTTGGTCAATACTAGGTAGAGGAAAGCCATATTTGGGGCAAGCTAAGTTAAGTTTGTTTAAATTCGTGAAAATGTAGAGTCCCCCCGTCGCTTTAGCGATACAAACAATGTTAGAGATCCATTGAGGATAATCAATGGGAAAAAATAAAAGAAATAGAAAGGAGACACTGGATTTTTTATTTCACAATAAGGGCAATGCGAGGATGCATTTTTCGCAGCTTCTGTTTCATAGGTTTAGCATCAGGAATAGTTATAATATTGTGGACCACAATATTTGGGTCAATATTGGGCATGTCAACATAAGACCAAGAAAAAGCATTGTTATGATCTCGGAGGAAAGTGGTGAAAGCTTCGTATTCAACAACATGTAAATATTGTCCTATCTTTATAATGTGAGGGTCCTCTTGAGTATGAATTTTGAATCTATATAGTGGATTCATTCAACATAGTTTTCATCTCAGAAGGCAACGAATGGTGAATATAAGAATCTTTCACACCAAGGTAGGTGAGAATAGACTCATTGTCTTGACATTGAATGACGTTGATCGAAAGTGTGTCATCATCGATCATATCAAGATGTAAGAAGGGAAGGGAAGAGGGAGACTCGCCATCGCGCTGATAGATTAGAGGTCCTAGGGAAACGTTGTTTACGAAAAAAAAGTTAGGAGGAATGGATTCTATATCCATAGAATTCGTAGGTGAAGGTGGTGAAGTAGGAGAAGGTTTATTGTCCTCAATGAGTTCAACTCTAGCCCTTTTGGAAGGTGGTTTGGGAAATCCAATACCACTGCAGTCTTGGTGCTTATGGGTGGTGCAAGAAATGATGGTATGAAGTCCTTTCTTGTAGAGGCCAAAGCCAAAAACCTTTTAGGAACAATGGTGGAGGAAGGTGCAGGTGAAATGATGGTTGGTGAGAGATTGGAGGTCGGAGGAAAATGGTTGAGTTTAGAAAGGTGGCTGAGGCAAGTAAGGTAGAAATATCAAGTTCCCCATATGTGAGGTTGGTGCGAAGGTGGGAAGGACCACATGGGATAACTTCACCTACTCGATGATCATAGCGGGGACGTTGGTGAAGGTTACCATACTCTTGTGAAGTAAGGAATATGTTGATGTTATAAAGGTAGTACTCCCCCAGAGTGAAGGTGTTGAAAAAAATCTTCTAATGGATCAGTAGTTGGTATGTTGGTAGCTGGAATAGATGAATCATTGGATGGTTGTGAAAAATAAGCATCAGATGTTGGGGAGGTAGATGGGTTGGCTAATGGGCTAGCAACAGAAGTGGCAACTACAATAGGAATAAAGGAGTTGGTTGTGGAAGATGTAACAACAGGAGTGATGGATGAGGTAGCAGTGGAAGAAGACACGGTAGTGGTGGTAGATTCCTTAACTGGTATAAGAACATCATTAGATTGATAGAGCATGTTATAGGTTTTGAAGGGTGAAGGATTTCTAGGATGGTGTAGTTGTGCCCTTCATGTTCAAATTTTAGACAGTGATGCAAGGTTAAAGGAACATAATCCATGGTGTGAATCCAGGGTCAGCCAAGTAGTAGATTGTATTGAAATTCCCCTTCTAAGACATAGAATAACTATAGAATGGTACGTGGATCTATGAAAATGTGGAGAATGATGGTTCTAAGGGAGGAGGTTATGGCACCATTAAATGAACACAACATAAATGGGTTATTTTGCATGCAATTGGAAGGGATGCGTATTTGTTGGTATGCATGGGAGGAGATGATGTTGATATTAGCACCTCCATCAATCATAATGTGTCAAACGTGTATATTATCAATGTAAATGGAGATGAAGAGGGCAGGGTTAGGATCATGTGATTGGAGAGGAACAATATCTTCTTCAGAAAAACTTAGAGCAAAGACTTGGTGAGTGTTAGCGGGAGTAGAAGACGGAGGCAAAGTGGTGAGAGAAGCCTCATGATGAGGAGTGATAATAGTGGAAACAGGTGTGGGGTAATTAGGTAGAACCTTAATAGATTGTAGGACCTCAATGAGGGCATGTCAATGAGACTCATAGGTTTGGATGAGGTCATATAAAGACCTTTTCAAAGGTGACTGGTGAAGTTTTTTTATCATGGTACAATGTGCGACTCCATTAGAAATGGGATATGTTGGTCCACAGATTGTGATTTTGGATGCAGAGGCAGATGGAATGTTAGGTAAAGGTGTAGAAGATGAGATGGTTTTCTTCTCCTTATCTTTTTCCTTTTGAGCTTGAGTGGAAAATTGAACCATACAAACTTGATGTGAATAAGAAGGGGTATCATGAAAGGTGTAGCAGTAAAATGGGAAAAATAATGGTGAAGGACAAGAGTCTTGTGCAAGGAGTATAGGTACTAGAATTTTGGTGGAGGTTTCGCTAGCTCTCTATTGCAGACCATGTTGATCTCAAAGGTTAGAGGAGGGTAAAAGGGTCATGGAGGTGGAGATAGAGGTCATTGAATAGGTATGGGGCAAGGTTGTGTGGTGATAGGTGAGAGTGGAATAGGATCTTCTTCTAAAATAACATCATCAAAGTTCTCCTTAAGAGGACATAGTTGGAGAAGAAAAGTCTTAAGAGCCTTACATTTTTCTACATCATGCCCTGACACATGATGGTAAGAAAAAATTTTGATATCATCAAACCATTCTGGTTTATGTTTGAGTGGGTCGTAAGGTCTAAGTGGTGGCAATGTGATAATAAAGGTTTCTAAAAGGTTAGCCAGAATGTTGGAGTAAGATCCTGCCAATGGATCACAATGTGAAGTAAGTGTGGGTCTAGATGGAAGTTTGGGTGATTTCGGTGGGATAGGCATCATTGGAGGTGGAATTGGAGATTGAGTAATTTTGACTACCTATTGGTAGATAGTATGGTTTTGGGTTTGAGTTGCACCTTCTTGGGTAAAGGTGTAGGTGGTGAGTTGGTTATTGGAGGCGTTGTATGTTTAACTACCTCTTTGGAAGGTAATGGGGATTTAGATTTGGGTTGTAAATTCTTGGGTAAAGGTGTAGAAGGAGTGGATGATTTAGAAGAGAAGACTTATGGCAGAAGGGGACGAGTTAGACAAGGCGATAATGGAGGTGCGGTGAATATGGTGGTAGAAACTAGTTGAAGAGAAAGGAATGGCATGTGTAATGATGAGGGTACATGAAGTGGTGTAGGTATGGGAGGTAGAAAGGATGTAGGTAACAGTGAAGGTGTAGGCCATGTAGGTAATTTGGGTGGATCAGAATATTGTGACGAGGAGGTAGGTTGGTGTGTTTTTGGTTTACCTTGAGTAGGAGGTTTCTTGACCAAGGTTGATGGGTGCTAGGATAGTGATAGACCTATTGGATAGATGGAAGTGGTGAAGGTGATCCTCCTCCCAAAACTAAGTCGGGTAGTGGGATGATAAGCCATCGCTCCATTTGTATTCCCCGATGGCCTAAGAGGTTGGGTATTAGAAGCCTCTTAGATTGTGGAGGAATAGTATTTATGTCCATATAAATCCCTGGCACCATTACTCTACTCTTATCACATTAGCTTCGCACGTCTCCATTGAGGATGTGGCTAAGTGTCTCTCTGGCTTCTGCTGATCCACGATTTGACAGGAGGGATGGACTCAGGCTTGATGTCGGCATGACTCCCAATGTGGTAATGGTTTTTATTTTTCAGGAGTCCTTACGTACATATTTTATCATGGGTGAAGGTATGGGTGGAGGTAGGGTTTTAGGCATAAGAATTGCTCGTGTGTGTGAATGTTTGATCTTGATAGGTAACGGTTTAGGTGTGGGTGAGGGTGAATGAAGAAGAGGTGAGCCAGGTGTACTATGGGCATGGTGGGTTTGGTTGTCTTAAACACCTTTGAAGGTATGGGTAGATCATGGAACGGTTTAGGTGTGGGTGAGGGGTGATGAAGAAGAGGTGACTCGAGCGGACACCATCTGACACCATCTACATTTAAGTTGAGACAGGGAGCCGAAGGCATCCCCAAAGCATCGAATTGTAAACATAATCCAAGTAGTCATCCAAACATGAGAATGGTGTAGAAGTGGAGGGAGTTGATGTTGATTTGATGTTAATCCCTGTAAACAATGTCTGTGAGATAAAGAAATGGTTGGCTTCCGACTCTATGGGTAGAAGAGATGATAGAAAATAGAAAGGGTCTTTAAAATCCACTGGGGAATTATCTCCAATAGAAAGATTTACCACTAGCAGGTCCTCTGTGGGAAGATAAGGAGGTGAGGTTAATGATGTAGGCTCTTCCTTTGGTGAAGAAGAGAGTACATTGGGCTCTTCCATATGTAGAAGAATGGGTAATGCATGTTTCTCGACAGGTGGCAAGAAAAGTGGGATAGATGCCTCCAAAGATAAGGAAGACTCCTCCATGGGTAAATAAGAAGATAAGGTATACCCCTCCACGGGTAGAGAAATAGGTGAGGTAGACTCATTCATGGGTAGAGAAGAGATTGGAACATGTGCCTTTGTGGATGGAGGAGCTCGTGCAAGAATTTATTTAATAGATTGGATGGGACGAAACTAAGTTGAAGTAGTCAGTATAATAACAAAAATGACGTGGACCTCGTGAACATTGTTTTCATTATTTGAGGTTTTCATTAGCTTTATTAGATGATGCGGTATGATTTGGGAACTCCTTGAAAATATGGAGGTTTTGGTTAGTTAATGCATTAGGATTATCTAAGAGAAGATCACCGTTATCCAACATCTCCTGGAAAATGTTTTTAAACATTATGCAATTAATGTCATTATGACCTCGGACATGGTGATAATTACATGGTAGTCATTCTCCTTGTACCATGTAGGCATAGGATGGGAGGGGTCAAAACTAGTGTTTTTCTCAATGGGTGGAAGATTAATTGCTCTAGCGTTTACAAGATTTTCCAAAACATAAGAATAAGGTTCTCCAATGGGAGTATATTTTCATTGTTCCCGCTTGAACTGGAAATTTTTAATTGGTGAAAGGTTAGAAGAAGTTTTTGATTGGTTGGATGGATGAGAAGGGCCAAAATTTAAAACCACTGTGTTGGTGGATCCTTTTTCATTAGAATAATTATTTTGTGGTTTGGAAGAGGAAGAAGAATTGTGTGGTTTGAAGGGAGTGTTTTTGTTACACAATTGTAACTTATTCTCCTCAATAGCACGTATTTCAAGTTTATAGGCCATCATGAATGCCTCGTCAAATGTGCAGAAGGTTTGGACTTGGAGAGTTGATGAGATATTTCTAGCACAAGCTTGGGTGAAAAAATCTATTTACTCGATTTGAAGCAATTGGAACGTGAGTTGATTAATCAGGCCGCACCAACTAGCGACAACGTCTGCAATAGAATCGTCCTCATATTGGCATGTTGCATACAATTCGGTCATTGTGACCTTCTTTTCAATGTCGATAGAAAATTTGTCTAGAAAATACCGAGTTACCTGATTAAATGAAAAAATGGAGTTCCTGGGTAGAGCATTATACCAGTCTAAAGCATGTCCTGTCAAGGACATTGGGAATGTTTACAAGAGCAAAGCATCATCGTGAGCAATGAGATAAAAAAACATTTTTAAAATACCACAAATGTTGTTATGGGTCTTATTTTATATTGAATTGATTGAATTTTGGCATTTCCCAATGCGTAGGGTATGGACGTATCAGAATGGAAAAATTAATGGTCTCATTACAAATTTCATCACATGTCAGAGAGTTATGCAAGCCAGAGAAAGATGCTTCTAATGTCTGCATCTTTTCCATCAACATTTTATTGAGGTCACTTATAGGTTGTGATGACGGAGCACCCCTACAATATAAGGGAGAAGGTAAGATGGGTATGATGTGGATGGCACTCTAGTATGTTGTGGTGCCAAGTATGAAGGTTTTGATGAGGGAATATGGGGTGGAAAGGATGTTGACGGGAAATACCCTGAATAAGTAGTAAATGAAATAGGTGGTTATTGATGATAGGTGTAGGTAGGTGGGATGGACGTAAAGAATCTCATAATGATTAGTGGAAGAGACTGTGGGATGGAGAGGACAAGGTTTTGAAAGGGAGTGTGAGAATCCGACACTAGAGGTGGATGTGATGCAAAAGGTACTTGGGAAGTGGATGATGGTATGGTAGATGTCGTAAGGGTGACAGACATCAAGGGCATGATAGTTTTTGTAGGTACGAAAGAGAAACCACAGGTGATGAGACAGGAATGGGTAATTATGTACTAGTAGTAGCTGATGCAGAGGTGGGTGTCATAGCAGGGGGAATGGATACATGCATGCCATATATAAGCTACCCTTAGATGAATATGGGGTGGATGAGTGAGCGCGGGTAATGTTATAAGGTGGAAGGGTTTTGATCAAGGAGTCTAACAAACTCCCCTTCATGTGTACTGATGGTAATATGTTGGTTGGGATCTATAGGTGATAAAATGGAAGGTACCAATGGCCTAGGCAAGAGTGGTTGGTGGATAGCGTGAAACATGAGAGCATTTTCTTGTCAATGAGTCATAACCATGTGACTGATAGTAGAATTGGTTATCTGAGATATGTTGATGATACAAAAACACAGAAATATGGAGAAAAATGGATGTGAAAGGTGAAATTTTATCAATGTTTTGATTGAAAAACCAAAAAATACAAAGACTGACATCGGTTAGGTAACTGATGCCGGTATAGGAGGGTAACCAATGTTGTTCAATGAACCGATGTCAGCTACTGAGGATGAATAATAGATTAAAATCTAGAGATGAAAAGGTATAAATGAGATGGATCTAAACTTTGTAGGTGATAATATAACATAGAAAAGATGATAATGTGACATAATAAGTCATAGAAAGAAATGAAATGTAGATTAATGCTATTTTTTAGAAATGACCATAAAACAACACAAAATTGATGGAGGTCAGTTAACCGATGTCGGTGAGTTGATATAACTGATGGTGGTCACTAGACCGATACCCGTTACTGTGAAATCTATGAAAAGATGGAAAAGGTAAATTTTGGTGATTTAGAGAAAATAAAAGGCTAACCTAGAATGTTGAGTATAGTAATGATAGATCTTAAGACACTCAAAAATAGTCGGAATACACCAACTATGATTGTGGAGTGTGTAAAGAGAGAAAAATGGAGAAAGACAAACTCACACGTCAAAACACAAATCAAACAAAAGATTAAAAAAAAAGCACGAAATCTTATGTTGTAGATTTTATGTTGTGGCTTATGCCATTTAGGACTGACTGTAAATAGAATAGAATTTTCAGTCAACAAAGGTGCCCTATAGAAACTGACAACTATGGCTTGTTTTAGGTAAATTTTGGCTTGGGGTCCCTAATATATACTTTGTAGTATGCAACGCCCTACTCTGATATGATGACTTTCCATAACACCAGCTGACTCTTCTGCCAATCCAATTATTAGTCATTAATTAGTTTGGGGGTGCATACACAAAGTGAACTACGATTCAATATGTCAACCTTCATCTGGTCATGACTTCCAACATATAGGTTACCCAAAATTTAAATGAGATAAAATGCATTAGGAAGAAATGAGATGCAAAGATTTAAAACCCAAATCCACAATGAAATTCGATGAGAGCAATGATGAATAGGCACGAGTATGTCTTTCACTAATGCAATACAAAATAGAAATAATTATTCATTTTAATCCAAAATATGAGTTTTCACTGAGACAAATAGAAGAGGAAGAATGTTCCAAGGGAGAAATTTAAATGTGAACTATTTCAAAAGGAATAGACACACAAATATTCCCTAAGAATAAATAATGCAAAAGAACCCAAATGGGGCCCCACGGGGCGTGCCAAAATGTTTCACCAATAAATTTTCTCTTTCTAGGATGAAACAGATAAGGTAAAGTTCAAGGAGGAATACCTATAAAACAAAGGTGGAAGTTAGAATGCACGCATTGTTGACATTATCCAAGCTGATTGTATAGAGCTCCTTTTCATCTAGTAAGGACTACCTATAGATACAAAGCAAGACCACAAAATAGTATTAAATAGTATATGACAGTGGACTTCCTAGCGTAAGCTAGATCTAGGAAGTGTTGTGCTTCCTAGAGAGGTTGTCAATATACTATTTAATAACAATTTAATGTAATGGGAAACTGAAATAAATAGGTCCTATTGTAATGTAATGATTTAGGTTTCTCATACACGCAATACACTAGATTCAATGCTAAATACGAAATGCAACACTAAGTCTAATTAGAACCAAGGATTTGTTCATGTTAGGTAGGTTTGTTAGAGGTCTAGGGTTGATTGGTTGAGGTCTTGGTTGGTTTTGGATGAGGGGAAAGCTTTCTGGTTTGAGAATGTAAAATAACACAGATACCAGTATCGGTTGGATGACCAATGCCCTTATGGAGAAGAAACCGATGGCGGTCAGGGAACCAATGTTGGTAGAGGGAATAAGTAATAAACTATTAAAAATGGGTTTTTGGGGCTCTTTGTGATTGCACAGAGAATGAGGGTAGTGTGGTTTGGGTCGTAATATGGCTAAGAAGACTCAAGGATGCTAATAAGGAGGTTAAGAAGGGTAAAAAGGCTTGGGGCGTTTAAATATTGGGTTGGTGGGAAGAAGGTGGTATACAAATAATAGAAGAAATGAAATACTAAGAGAATCAAGAGATATACAATGGAATAAGTATATATGATGAAATCACAATACTTACTTGGTGTTTTGCATATCCTATGAGTGAAGATGGTTGATGATTGATCAGAGAAGAGGTGTTTGCATCCAATGTCATGACTGTACAACATGTGTGCTCCTGTGAGTATTCCAATGCTATGGAAGGAGAACCGGATGTTTGTCTTGCACTGTGATTGTGGGTGTTCATCATCTTGGTTACAGGAAAGCTTGAAGATTTGAGTTTAATTGCAATAGAACTCCAATAACTGAATGACCAACCCAGATGAAGAGTTGTAAAATTTTATATGAAGGAACCGATGGCAGTTAGGTAACTGGCATCATCCAAGGATAAATTGGTGTCGGTTAGGGTGAAATAGTCCTTTTTACCAAAATTAGGTAGATCTTCCCAGATTTGACATGCTTTCCAAGTTGAATCCACTTAGGAGAATGGATTTCTTGTTAGAAAAGGTAGGAAGATCATAGAATAAATCCAATTAGGTTTAGGAAGAAATCTCAATTATTTAGGTCAAGTGGTGACTCAACACTAGAGGTGATGACCTAGTGATGAGAGTGATGACTTGGTCACTGTGAGTTAAATGCCCCTGGAATGGGTCCAGGGTGAGGTCTGTTGGTGAGGTGGGTGTGTGAGGATTAAATTAATTTTATTAAATTTATTAAATTAAAAATGTGAGGGTTAAACTAATATTAATGGGGGGCAAAGAGTCATGACTAGGTGAATATGTTATGTTGATTAATTGAAGGGAAACAAGGGTAGTGCTGACCCAATTTTGGTGTCTACACTAGGTGTTGGTAAACAATAAGACTACATTTTGGTTTTGTTTCTGTGGATTTATAAGCAGAGGCCATGTCAATCATCAAAGTTTTTCATGAGGGACATGTTACACGTGTGGATCACTTAATCATTATCTACACAAGTGTCCAAAGAATCAAATATGCACGTGCTATGGAAAAACACATAAGGTTGATGATTTCCTAGACCTATATTCTCATATGTGTAAGAACAACAAGAAAGACAAAGGCTTGGATATGATTAAAGTGGAGCATGTGAGTAATGAAAAGTGGGCACATAAGAAGGTTGAGTCAGAGCTTCAACCTATACTAGCTACTATATACATGGAAGTGGCCCATGCTTGTGATAATATCAGAGAAAAAACCCTTATTAGAAGGGAAGAGGTGGTACATACTAAGTATTAGGATGCAACCTATCACAAGGAATTTTATCAGGAAACTATGTGCATTGTCAAATAATTACAAGGCGAGATCCAACATTTAAAGCAAAAATTGTACGAGAGGGAACGTGCGAGGAGAACTAAAATCCCTCAGAAGGATATTGATGACATTAAGGAATTATGCATGATGTTAAGGTAGGAAAACATCATGCCTTTTTTTGGAGAATGGTTGTGCGAGAAATTACCACACGTGAGAGTTTTAAAAGAGCACCAAATCCTTCATAAAAAATTGTCACCATAAGACCATGAATATGACAAAGTGATAACAATGGATGTAGTAATAAATGGTTAGCTGGTGAGTAATGTTTGGGGTAATAATGTTAGTATGGGATACCTACCACTACTTTACACCCCATATTATTTTTAAATTTTATTTATTAAACTTTATTATGATGGTCTTCCACATTTAAGAGTGAAGTGGCATGATCGATTCACCCACCCTATATTGATAGGATGATCTCTATTAGGATTGGCTATGAGCAACGTATACATTAGTACTATGGTGATACATGAGAGATCTGAGTATTGATTAATCATTATATTATTCTAAAATAAAAGGTTCTATAATTGTTCTATGAGACTGAGCAGTCAAGTGGAACTGTTGGGTAAAAACTTATATGAAATTATTAATATAAACAATGATTTATTCTAAGTGTAGTTTTTTCCTTTACTTTGTTATTATTTTCTCTCAGCTCTTGTTATAACATTCTGTAATCTGCAATATATAAACATCTAAATCTATTTTTAATTTAACTACACATCATAATCTATAATCTTCAGAAATTATCTGTGGATATATAATTTGTTAATCATACCATCATGTAAATTTCCTAACATGGTATCAGAGATGGTGGTTATGTGTGTGCAGGATCGATCTGGATGCTTTTGATTTGGAGGAGTGAAGAAGCATGGAGTTTATTTTCGGCTTTGAGGAACCCTAGTTGTTCCACTATTGATTTCAAGCTAATTAGGTGAAAATTTCCAATTCCTACCCAAATATTTTTGAAATATTAGTTAATTGGTTGTTTAGAACTTGTTTGATAATTTCCATGCATAGATCTATCTTTTTGTGGCTTGTTCTTGGTCTTTGCAGTTTAAATCAGTCGTCTGCAAGTATTTTTAATTTTTTCATACTTTTTATAGTCATTATAGTTGTTTTTGGCTATGGATCTAAAATTTATCTTTAAATCAAGTTAGTTGCTTCTAATTCTGCTCTGACATTAAAAAGCTTCATTTTTTCAAGTTCTATATTTGCGAAGTATGAGCCAATCATTAAGCTCAATCTAGCTCTGCATTCTCAGTATTTTTGTAGATCCTTTCATTTTTTGCGAAGCTTGAGCCAATCATTAGGCTCCATCTAGCTTCACATTTTTCAATCTGTTATTGATCATCTGTTAGCTATGAAGTGCAAGCCAATAAGGGCATTCCATGTTTCTTTGCATTGTCAAACATGTGTTAGCTTTACTTTGTCACTTGCGAAATACGATCCAATAGGAAATCTCCAAGTCACTTCATATTTCACATTGTCAATATTTTATTTGCTAGCTTCTATTTATGTGAAATTAGAGCTAATGCAATCACTCTAAGTATCTTTGCATTTCACATTTTTAGTCTTGTGTTAGCATGCTTCTATCTTTGCAAAGTTTCAGCCAATAGAATTGCTCCAAGTATCTTCGCATTTTGTAATTTTCAGTTTTTTAATCATGGCAGTGGTTATCTAATAACAATTAGCCACCTTTTTTCCTTTTTCATTCCTTTTCAAAATTTTGAAAAGTGAGCCATTGAGAAGGCTCCGTGTGTGTTTAGTTTTTTCTTGATCATTTAGGTAGCACTGTTAAGTACGAACTAATAGCAAAATATTACATTCTTTATTTTTTTCATGGGTTATTTAGACCCAAATTTTATTTTAAATTTTTCTATATCCTAGGGACTTTAAGTCTACCCAAATCCATCTCTTAAAATTTTTGTGGAAATATTTCAAGTGTCCTTTTTCGGCCAGTAAATTTTCTCCAAGTTATGTCATTTGATTATTTTTTTGTCACATTTTTTGACTCTATTGAAACCCTGTTAATCTATTTGTTTTAATTAGTGTTGTTGCATAAAAGTAGCACCGTGGAATTTTTGGTTATGGATCCCTACCTTTTGGAAAACATTGGGTTATCTCTCAAGTTGTGGGACTTCCAGACTTGAGATTACCCTCTAGAGAAGGTTGGCTCCTCTTGCTAAACTACCTGCCACA
Source organism: Taxus chinensis (assembly GCA_019776745.2). Taxonomy (NCBI): domain Eukaryota; kingdom Viridiplantae; phylum Streptophyta; class Pinopsida; order Cupressales; family Taxaceae; genus Taxus; species Taxus chinensis. Next base: position 719,999,585 of record CM034154.1, read on the forward strand.
AGCTATCCTTAGTGCAGAAAAAGAAAACTAATCCTATCCTAACAATCCAACAGCTCATGGAGAGAGAGTGCATAAAAATAAATCCTACACTAAAAATGGTGATACACCAAAAAAAGAAGATGTTAATCAAGAATCCAACTTGCTCAAATGGGGAAAGGTGAACAATGAAAAGGGTGGACAAAATGAACCACAGTCCAAAGATAGATTCACACAGAACACCACTTTAAACCCATTAAGAACATATTCCAAAACTTGTAGTCATCATTAGGAGTTTTCACAGTATACCTACAGTGAATAAAGGAAATTAGAGACGATAAAAACATGCAAAGGATGGGGAAAATGCATCACAGGACATATTATTTTTCTCCAAAAATATGCACAGTACAACAACAACAAGTCAGAGGAAATAAAAATGCCATTAATATTTTTAGGAAGAAAGTTTGAGCTCCATGTTAAAACCCTAGCAGAGAAGAGAGAGGGGAAGAAAGGAAAAAATGACTAACTCTCTTACAAATGAGCTCACAATTACAATATATATAATGAGAAAGAGAGAAGAGTGAAATCCAAAAATCACTTTCTTAAACCCTTGCAAGATGTAATAAATGAGGTGAAATGATGGAAATAGATTTGCAAAATCTCCCTCACACTGTCCCATGACCTGCAATTAGATAAATAGAAGGCCATGCTCATTTAATGCATTCCCAACCACCTTCCAACTACCTCTTTGATCTGGGCTCATTTTCTGAGAAAAATACCCTCAAATATTCATCAATATCTAAATTTCTTGATTTTTGTGCATTAGGCTCGAAACCAAGATTCCATCGACACTAATTTTGTGTAATTTTTTTAAGAAATTCCCCAGTTATGGCCTTCTGAATGACTACAACTCCTTTTGGTTTTCACAAGCTTGCTTCGTCTCCATGAGACTGAGAATTAAATTCCTTGGCTGGAAAAGACAAGTTAATAATTTCCTCTCCCTCTTGTTGTTTTTCATATCTTTTTAAAATATCTGGGCATTAAAATTCCTAGTGGGATTTATTATTACTTCCACATTGCATTGACCTACCATCAATCTTGATGCATAAGGCGTCAAGTTCCACATGGAGGCCCAACGCATCTTTAGGGTCTCCACTTTTTTTGCATCTTTTGAAAGTGCACCGAGCTAACACGTGGCACCTTCCGGATTTCTACTTCTCTTCCATGAGTTTGTAATGAGACTCACTACACATTGACATGAGGACCTTATTTTTTGTAGACCCATCATCATTCAACCCCATGTGGAGATTCCGCAGGAACCTGGGGGTTTCATTCTTCCCTCTCTTTCTATAATTGTGCTGAGATGACACGTGGCACCTTTAGCATTTCTACTTCCTTTGCTTTCCAACTCATCCCTAGCTCGGATTTGACCCACCGAGTCACCTTTCTCTGTTTTCCACAAGCAACCAATCGAGTTATGAGCTCATCCCTACACAACCGAGCTAACTCAAGGCCTTCTTGATTAATCATAGGATTAATATGCTTGTTATCTAATTTCAATGGGGGAAATTAGATAATAGTTTGGGGACTCACAGGATCCATTAGCCTGCTAAATGGAACATACCAGCTGTCTATATGTATCCATTGGGTATGGAGTCTACATTATCATCATGAGCTAATATGAACTTTGATCCTAGGGTATTTTAAATGTCATTGCTTACTTCTATAGCTGTCAACTAATGTTTACGCTATTCAACTCTCATAAGAAAATTCTAAAATTTGGTTTGTGAGAATAGAAAATTGTCTTTGATCTTCAATTTATTTCATTCCCACAAATGTGATTTTAAGGCTGAATGATGGAGTAGATTGTGAATTGGGTTTCCAGTTGATCTTGCAGGAGTATAGGGGATTTCTGCGCTTAGTTATGGAGAGATTCAACAAGATTTCCTCCTTAATTGATTTTAGTTTATCTGTATTTTTTTGATTTGAAGTTTACAACTATTACAGGTGACTATGGATTTCCTTGCTACAAATACTAAAAGGCCTAGTGTATTTTACTATCTGGAACAATGTGAACAAAGGCTATTTACAAAATATCAAATCATACATGCCTCAAGTAAGACACAGAGTGTGCACAAGCACTTCTTCTGTTGAAAGAAAATTTACTCCTACTCCTACACTAACCAAACTAGGAAAAGCTAAACAAAACCTGCAACATGAAGGGAGAAATAACTTCCTTTTTTACAAAGTGTGGCCATGTAATAAATTTAGAACTGAATATGGCCTGAAATAAGAGTGAAAATTTACCTTTTACTCTTCCAGTCAAGGTATCAACAAACAAAATGAATACCTCCTCAATATGTTCTTCCTTTAGTTGGAGGTGTTGTAGTTAATCCTTGGTGATTTGAAGATCATCCTCATGCTCCTAAGTGAGCATGACCAGTTTTGGCTTCTCTCTTAGATCCAATTAAGCCAGATACTTGATGGGGCATAGTTCGATGCATCTACCATACCAAAAGTGGACCTTGTCCTATTGTAGGTGCATGTACTATGGGACCATATCATAGTGCCTGTGGTGGTACATGTGTAGCTACATGGGCTTGTAAGGCCAAAACTTGTGCCTGTAATGTTGCCAAGTGTCCTTGTAAGCCTATGACATGTTCCTGTAATGTTGTCACGTGTACACCATCCCTTGTTAGATCCTGTGCATGTATCTGTTCCTTTACCTAGGCAACATTCAACTAACCTTGTAGTGTAGTCACCTACCTAGTTAAGGTAATTACATGTGCATGTGGCACTATCAACTGAATTCCCAACGTAGTCACCTGTTCCTGAAGGGAATCCCTCTGAACTATCATGGTGGCTAAGTCTTGCTGACCTAGCCATGGTGGTGCTTCCTATAACTCCGCTACCCACCACTGTCTGTATGCTACAATGGTCCCTGCATCGTTTAATCTCCCATTCACTTACACCTCCTCTTGTCCATGGGGCATCTATGGGTTGGGGAGGAGATGGATGTCTCCCCACATAATCCCAGTGGTACTGTGGGAAGGGTGGCGACACATCCTACTGTAATCTGAACTGCCATTGGAATCTATCAACTAGTATCATCTCATGCTTGTTGGCACCTTTACCTTGTATCCACCATATTAACTGGATACCTTCTGGCTCCTGGGCCATCCCTCTGAACACTGGGACACCAACATAGGGCCTCCAGACTATCCACGTATACAGGACCTCTAGCTACCGCATGTATTAAAATGTGTCATGTGTTGCCTCCTCTACTCGAGGGTGACCACCTATGACCACCCACCTCCTATAACCTGCCCTCTATCCTCCACAGTGAAAATTGGGTACCAGTAGTCCTCATGGCCACACTATCACAATATACTTGTACGCCCAACATTACAGTAGGAAGGAACAACAGATGTTATAAAGTCGCATCCTTTGGTGAGCCCACAACTCCCTGTATAGATGCACTAAATATGCAAGTGCCTAGGAAAAGAAAACCCGATCCTTGATCATATATCGTAATACACCCATTATCCCTTTGAGAATCTGACCACCCTTTGAATCAGTAAGTGCATAGCACCCCACCACTACCATCATCAATATGGCTAATCGTGTATCCCGCGTGTGTGTTGCATACATTTCCCCATAACCTAGACTGACACTGTGCTAAGTCAGGTCACTTGCCATCTCCCGAATACTGCAATCATCACCTCCAAATATCCATCTATTGACACTTAATATACAGGCTCACCAATGATAGAAAGCCACAAAATCTTGTATACATCCTCCAGCGTGATGGTCATCTTGCCAGTGGGTAGGTGAAAGGTGTTGGGTATTGTATGCCATCTATCAATAAGAGTGACCATGAGACTTTGATCATATTGGATCCACTTGTACCACCTGATGTCTACTAAGTAGACCTCTCAAATGTGTTTCCACTCCTCCTCAATGATGTGGGGTTGTATCTCCCCTAATAATGGTGGGATCCTGTCCCGTATCATCAACTGATGTCGTACCTGAATCCCTAAAACTCAATAATGTCAAGTACTAAACTAATTTCCTCATTTCTTCACACCTACTTACTCTACCCCCACCAACAACCTATACCCACATTTTTTTACCTACCTCTATGTTTCCTAGCTACTTCTTTGACCTATCATCTATTCTACCCCAACTTACCAAGCTCCCACCCTCATTACATCAATGTCACCTAATCATCAGCTATTACCAGCCCATATTTACCTATATTTTCCCCCTGACACCTAATTTACCCCTCACCCCTCTCTATTTCCCTCATTCCCTACCTACCTACCCTTCAGTTTCCAATTTCTCCCCATTTTAGTCTTCTACACTTACCCTATTTAGAGTAGGTCACTTTTCACAATGACCGACATCGGTCACATTGACCGATATTGGTCACCTATTTGCTAACCGATGTTAGCATACCTGACCGATGTTGGCCATGCCCATACTGAAATTTGTCTCTGGTTCAGCTCCACATTCGAAACCCCACGCCCTAATTTTCTAAAAATTTAAAAACAAACCTAAAATATATACAAAAACCACCCATACCCAAATTCTTTCATTTATCATTCCATTTTTAAATTTTCATTCCCACCCCTATTTTTTTCATTTTTACCTAAAAATTCAATCAAAATAATTAACAAGGATCAAATCCTACCTCTACACGCTGACATCTCCTTGCTGGGGTCTCTGAGTTAGTGGTCCTCCCGCACCTCCTCCTGTTGCTACAATGTCTAACTCAAACCCATAGCTCTCCACCAATTGAACCATGTCACACGATCTCGTAGGCCTGACCCTACACCTCTCCAACCACTCACCTCTCTCCAAATAAACCTATAAATTCACCCAATCACATTCACTATCGTTAATGGTATGAAAATTCCTCTTTGTTTGTCATTTTCACAAATGGCACAATACAAAAGAATCCATAGTTCATAGATTTTACCTTTTTATCCCAAATCCGACCTGACCAACATCGTTCATGTGCCCTAGTGCACCTCGCTCGATTTCCCTTAACCAAAATCAATTTTCCTATGACCATCGTCAATTTTCTACTTTTACCTAATTGCACCCTATTACCCCACCTATTCTTTCCTGAATTTCTTTTCCACCTAACCCACAGTTGACATGGACCTTACCCCTTACCTTAATGACCTTGTACCCTTCCACCCGACCTCACCATCCATTAGGTTATGTTTTTTCCCCCTAACGTGGCCTTACCTACGGCGTTGCCCAACTCACCCAGCCGACACTTTCCTTTTATGACACTTGAATTTGTTTATTCGCTAGATATTGTGATATGCTACTTGTTACTTTCAGCCTAATGATCTTACCTTGCCTAAAGTCATGATTTTTTATCCTGACCATACATTTAGTACCTTGGAACACAACCTATTTCTCATTCCTACACCTTTCTAAGTTTTGTTTCAAGACCATATCCTATACCTTAGATACCTGAACCACTTCAACCTTGTTTTGATAAACCTATCGACCTTTGACGAAAAAGAGATTGCAAGCTCTTCAACCTAGTACCTTATCGCAATATATGCGTGTGTGTGCATTTGAATTCCATTACCTATTACCTGACTAGATAATACCCTTACCCACTCACCCTTACTTTCACCATTTACCTATTTATCAAACCACTCACCGAATCCATTTCCCACCTCATCAATTCCTGATTTGAGGGGGATCACCATCTGCCCTACTTGGGGCAACCTAACCTCTACTCATACCCGAGGCATCAATCCCTATTTTTATCAGCATTCCTTACCAATACAAGCTATGCAACAAAAAGGGGTAAATGTAGACACCCAAATTTGGGTCACACTCCCCTTGATCCCCTTCAAGTAATTAACGTAACACATTTAACTAACCATGACCCCATTACTACATATTAATATTCACCTTCACATTATTAATTGATTTAATTATTTTAATTAAATTAATTTCACCCTCATACCTCCACGTCAACTTGGACCCATTTCAAGGGAAATTTAACTCACGGTGTTGGAGTCATCACCCTTCCCACTAAGTCATCATCTTCAACACTGAGTTATAGCTCGTAGTGCTAAGTCACTGACTTGACCTAACAAACTAGGACTTCTTTCTAAACCTAACTGGACCTTTCCTAAGTTCTTCCTGCCTTCTCTCATTTGAACTCTACTTTCCTAAGTGGACTTAATGAGGAAAGGACGCCAAATTTGGGAAAATCTACCTATTTTTTAGTAAATAGGTCCATTTTACCCTAACCAACGTCGGTTTAACCCGCGACCGATGTCGGTTTACCTAAACCACCACCAGCTCTTTTATATACAACTTTACAACTTTTACCTGGGTTGGTCATTCAATTTCGGGGAGTTTGATTGCAATCAAGCAAGGATCTAAAAGTCATTGCTTCATCTAAATGACATCTACACATCACCAGAGAGCAGCACAAGCCAATGATTCCCTTCCAGATCATTTGAGCATCCATGGGAACACACATGTTGTACTTCCATGGAACTAAACCAACCATCACCTCACCAATCAACCACCCACTCCCTTCCAGCCATGAGACCTTCATAGCAGCAAGTAAGTAAGGTGATTTTAATATTTTACTTCATAGCCCCCTTTTGTGCTTACTTTATTGTAGATCTCTTACTTCCTTTAATATTTTTCAGTTTCTGCTATTACCCAGATATGTCCATCTTCCCACCAATCCACCAACCTAACCATTTCAATCCCTTTCACCCTTTTTGATCTCTCCCTCTATATGTTTGAGTCTTCTCATTTATATTACGAGCCTAACCACACCCTCCTCACTCTCTTTGCAATCACAGAGAAGCCTAACAACCATTTTTATTAATTTATTGTCATTTTCCCCCACTGACATTGATTTACCCTACCGTCATGGGTTTCATCCCTCTACCCACATCGATCACCTAATTCATAGCGGTCTTTGTGTCATTTTTTACCCTTCTGACCATCAAGCCTCCCGATTGGCCAAGACCAACCCAAACCTCACCAAATCATTTCCAAATCCTTTCTCAGACCTCTATTAGACCTGTAAAACCTAGAATAACCTTCCAAAACTCCATATCCAATCATAAATTTACCTATTAGATTAGATTTACTTATTGTATTTGCACGAGATACCAAAATCATATAACTACGGTAGGATTTTTGTATTTCATGGTATTTGTTGCATTAATTTGTATTTAAAAGTGGGTTGATAACCTTCTAGGAAGCATCACACTCCCCGAATCTAGCAATTGCTAGGCATTCCACTAACCCATATCATAAATTCCATCTTGGGGTCTTGTTGTGTTTCTTACAAGTCGTTCCCCCTAGCCAAAGGGAATCTCTTCACGATTGGCTTGGATAAAAATTCATTAACACATGCATTCAACCTTCAACCTACATCTTATAGGTATTCCTCCTAACCTATTTCCTATCCAGTTTTAACCTACAACAAATTAGGTGAAAAAAATAGTTCACAATTACATCCATCAAGCTAATCTTTAATATTCTTAATTTTAGCCGGATAATAAACAATTTTCTCATCCCCCTTTATGGGATTTGTAAATAATTCCATAATTAGCTTAATTTTGTTTACATTTGAATGCCTTCATGCATGGTTTCTAATTGTTTCCAACATCTTCAAGAAAGTCCATATGACCTATATGAATTAAAAATTCATCTCTTATGCTTTGTAATAGGATGAAGAGAGTTTTGTGTGATCTTTGGGAGAAAACGCTAAGGTTTTCAAGATTTTTTTGTCTTCTGGTGGGTCATTTTTCCACACCAGTTACAAGATCCCATAGTTTTCTATCCATGAAACATATTTTCAGCCTAAATCTCAAAATACTATAATTTGTTTCATTTAATAACTGATATTTATCCATTGCGAAACTAGAATTACTAGACATTTTTTAATGCTCAGACAACTTATGAATAAAAATACAACTAAAAAATGAATCAACTCTTTACAAAAGAGTCAAACAAAGACTAACAACAAACTAAAAAAAATTCTTTTTCAGTATATGCACATAAATAAGACAAACGAGCTTAGGATTTTTTAACAATAACTCGCTTTGGTCGAGTTTACAGGTGATCCAACCGAACTTGGACCGAGTCAAGCTATAGCCCTTTTTAAAAATAAAATTAATTAAAAATAACTTAGAACACATTAATAAAATAAAAACAAGAAATGTAATTTACAACGGTCACTTGGCACAAATCCAATGGCTAAGAGAGACATGTTCACAATTTAGGCGTTCTCTCAACTAGATTTTCCTGACAGACTTGAAAAACACAAAATAAAGTGAAGGCAATAAACTTACAGGATCCAGAGTGGGGGTTAGAAAAAATTAGCTTTGCGAGCTATTTTACAACTCAGTGGAGGAGAGCTCATAGGGGAGCTAACCGATATTGAAAAAAGCCACTTAACCAATAAAAAACAAATTAAATGACAGTCTAAGCAAGAGGTGACATGTGGCACAAATCAACAATATTAAGAGGGGAACGTGTCATCTTTCTGGAAAAATTTCAAAGAAAATCCCCATGGCAGACATGAAGTCCTTAGAACTAATTGTTGTTTCCAAAAAGTAGCACCCTAGGATTTTTTGTTATGGATCCCTACCTTTTGGACAACATTAGGTTATCTCTCAAGTTGTGGGACTTGCGGACTTGAGATAACCCTCCAGAAAAGGATGGCTCTTGCTCCTAAACTACCTTCCACAAGCTATCCTTAGTGTAAGAAAATAAAAATAATCATATCCTAATAATCCAATAGGTCAAGGAGAGAGAGTGCATAAAAATAAAGCCTACACTAATAGCAATGATACACTAGAAAAAGAAGATGTTAATCAAGAATCTAACTGCCTAAAATGGGGAAAGGTGAACAATGAAAAGGATAGACAAAATGCACCACAGTCCAAATATATATTCACATAGAAAACCACTTCAAACCCATTAATCACATCTTCCAAAACCTGTAGTGATCATTTAGAGTTTGCACAGTATACCTGCAGTGAATAAAGGCAAGTAGAGATAATAAAAACATGCAAAGGATGGACAAAATGCATCACAAGACATTATTTTGCTCCAAATATGTGCACAGTACAACAGCTATAGGTAAGAGGCAATTAAAATGCCATTACAAAGTTTAGGAAGAATTTTTGAGCTCCATGTTCAAAGCCTAGCAGAGAAGAAAGAGGGGTAGAAAGGAAAAATGACTAACTCTCTTACAAATGAGCCCACGATTACAATATAGAGAATGAGAAAGAGAGAAAATTAAAATCCTATAATCACTTTCTTAACCACTTGCAAGATGTAATAAATGAGATAAAATGATGGAAATAGATTTGTAAAATCTCCCTCACACTGCCCCATGACCTGTAGTTAGAGAAAATGAAGGCCATACTCATTTAATGCATTCCCGACCACCTTCCAACTACCTCTTTAAATAGGGATTTTTTTCTAAGAAATATACCCTCAAATATTCATCAATATCTAAATTTCTTGATTTTTTTTTCATCTGGATCGAAACCAAGATTCCAACGACACCATTTTTGTGCAATTTCATTAAGAAATGCCCTAGTTATGGCATTATGAATGATTGCATCTCCTTTTGGTTTTTACAGGCTTGCTTCGTCTCCATGGTACAGAGAATTAAATTCCTTGGCTAGAAAAGACAAGTTAATAATTTCCTCTCCCTCTTGTTGTTTTCCATATCTTTTTAAAATATCTGGGCATTAAAATTCCTGGTGGGCTTCATTATTACTTCCACGTTACATTGACCTGCCACCAATCTTGATGCATTCAATGTCTAGCTGACACAGGGAACCTTCTGCATTTCTAATTCTCTTCCACGATTTTGTAATGAGACTCACTACACATTGACTTGAGGACCTTCTTTTTGGTGGGCCCATCATCATTCGACCCCACATGGAGATTCCGTGGGAGTTAGTCATTTTTCCTTTCTACCCCTCTTTCTTCTCGACTAGAGTTTGAACATGGAGCTCAAACCTTCTTCCTAAACTTTGTAATGGAATTTTTATTACCTCTTACCTATTGTTTTTGTACTGTGCACATTTTTGGAGTAATATAATATGTCATGTGCTGCATTTTTTCCATCCTTTGCATGTTTTTTATTGTCTTTACTTGCCTTTATTCACTACAAGTATACTTTGCAAAATCCTAATGATCACTACAGGTTTTCAAAGATGGGATTAATGGGTTCGAAGTGGTGTTTTGTGTGAATCTATCTTTGTATTGTAGTGCATTTTTTCCACCCTTTGCATTTTTCATCTTTCTCCATTTCAGGTAGTTGGATTCTTGATTAACATCTTCTTTTTCTGGTGTAGCACCGTTGTTAGTGTAGGCTTTATTTTTATGCACTCTCTCTCCCTGACCTATTGGATTGTTAGGATAGGATTAGTTTTCTTTTCCTACACTAAGGATAGCTTGTGGCAAGTAGTTTAGGAGTAGGAGCTAACCTTCTCTGGAGGGTTATCTCAAGTCTGCAAGTCCCACAACTTGAGAGATAACCCAATGTTTTCCAAAAGGTAGGGATCCATAACCAAAAATCCTAGAGTGCTAATTTTTGGAAACATCAGTTATGACACACCTAGTGGGGACTAGTTTGAATCACCTTACCACTTCATTTCATCAAGTTGATGTGTCCTTGGTGAGATTCGGCCTTTGGAGGCACACAAAAAGCACATCTGGTGACTCCGTCTGATCCGAACTACCCATTCTCTGATTTTGCAAACCTTTCTACCATCTATTTCGTTTCATCTTTCTTTCCATATGTCTCATTTTCTTTCATTATATGAAGTTGTGTAACAATGACTTCATTCCCGTGGTGGAATTCACACTTTCAGTAGTACAATCAGCCTCTAATGAGCTTCACAACTCCTTCAAATCAAGATTATAACCAGATTCAAAACCATTATGCTTACCCATATGAGCAATTCCAAAACCAATTTAGATATGGAACCTATTAAGAACATGGGTATGCATATGATGACAACAGTCAAATGAAGGATGTTGGTCTGCTGGAGAAGATCCAAAGAATGGAGGTGGGCATGGTCCAATCTTGGGCTATAGCATAAGTAAATGCATTTAGAGTTGGTTGCAGGGCACCTTTTCCATAGGAAGGTCCTTTTCCAAAACACTATATCCAACAAGAAAATATTGATTTTTTAGATGAAATGTTCCCCTGACTCACACGATGGATCAAGGGTATTAAAAAATATGAGAAAAGTGCAAGACAACCTCGTCAATGGCTAAGTCAATCACTAGCTCTTTGTTATTTTTTCTCTCCTTCCCAAGCTTTAACATTTCAACGTTGTCATGATTCAAGCCCATTATATGTTGCTCCAAATGTTGAGTTCCTTTCTCCATCTCCTAGCCTTCCATCCCACCTCATTTCTTTTGCCCCTTTCATTCCCAAATGGTCACCCCCTCCATACAAGAAAGATGTTTCATCCCTCCCCACCACTACAAAACATTGCATCACTTGAATCTCAACCCACCCCCTCCTATTGTAATCATAAATCTATTTTGGAAAGAACATGACCAAAAAATTATACAAGGAGGGCAACAACTTGAAGAGAATAGAAAAGAAGAACTTGCAAGAAACTTGAAAGAGTGGGTTGTAAGGTTCAATATTAAGAAATTACCACCGATAACTGGGTCTACATAAGAGGTTGAGGTTCAAAGGTTGAAATATCAATGGGAAGAAGCAACTCCAAATCCACAAGAAGAGGATCATATGGAGCTAAGTAAAATAAATTCATAGGATTTGAATCATGAGTCAGGGGCACAAAAGATTGCATATCTCTCTCTCATTCATTCTCCCTAGAAATCTATTTTTTTGGAGGATTTTAAGCTTGCATGCTTCATGTTTGAAGATGAAGCTATACATGATGAAACATTTTCATCCTCAAAGACCATCATATAAGAGGGAGAGACCTTGGCACAACAGGATGACGATGAGCTTGATTTCTTATTCGACTTGGAGGAATATTTTAATGGAAAAGAGCCCATGGAAATCACAACCTTTTCTACTACATCATTAATTACCAAACAACAAGATATTGCTACCATGGAAGATAACATTCAAGAACAACCTGCTACTCATAACAACCCCCCTGAATCAAATTTAGAAGTTCTTGATGAAGATGCAATCATTGAAGGCTTTTTTATTTTAGTCAAGGAGTCTAGTCTTACTAATGAATCTACCATGGAGTAGAAGTAAAAGGATAAAAATTATGACACCACTTCCATGCTAGTCATCGAATAATAGGATCAATTATTTTTAGATGCATAGGAAATTCCAAATCAGCATGCAAACAACTTCATTCAGGAAAGTCTGTAAGAAATCCCTCAAGAAAGCCTCATCTCAGATGTTGAAATTCAGAGCAACATGTTAGGATAATTGTTGAGAGAAAAGGTACCACGGGAAGGTAATGAGCGTGAGACACATATTCTTCATGCAAATATTCCCCCACATAATCATGAGTATGATAAGGATATTATGTTGAATGCATTCATAGATGGATGGATTTTGAGAAACATTATAATAGATACATGTGTGGAAGTTAATGTACTCATGTTGGATTCTTATAATTAGATGGGAAGACCACCATTACAATATTCTTTGAATGTGATGTATATAGCAAAAAAAACTAGGGATATGCTTCTTGCGGTACTTAATGATGCAACTATTATGATTCAAGGAGACATGTTTATTGGGGACTTTGAAGTATTTGAGCTAGATGAAGTAGATAGCTTCCTGACATTACTTGGGCAACCCTGGTGTTACGTAAATAATGAATATTTGTGGTTTAACAAGGAGTACATTATCTTTGATAACAAGGAAGAGTATGTTATTATAGCTTTGAAAGATGGAAAGGTTTCTCCATATGTTGAGCCTTTGAGTGAGGAGGACTTGGGCTTCATAAGAGTACCAAGGGAGACTAGGGTGCATGACACAAGCATGGGATCTTCATAATCTTTAAGAATATCACCAATGATATCACCAGTCAATCTAAGCCCTCAAACAAAGACAAAGAAGAGGTGCAAGTATGTGCCTAGAAAGGACAGTGAAGAAGAGGTTTTAGAAGAGATGACACATATTGTGGGGGAGATACTAAGGAGTAATGTAGAAGGATATAAGGAGATAGGAGAAGAAGAAAAATTGGAAGAAACAGTGATGCATGGTGAATGAGATGGAGAAAAAGGCCCCACAGATGCAGGAGAGGAGAAGTAAAATACTATAGGTGAACCATCAAGTGAGCCTGCCGAGGAACACGGGGGCGCAACAGGTAGAGGTCTTGTTCATGGTGTAGGAATGCAAATTTTTAGAGGGAATCAGTCTGAGAGAGTAAGGGTGCAGAGATTTATAAGACATCAGAGTTGGGGTACATTAATGATCCCTCAAAAATCATTTGCTTCAGGTTCTAAATTACTCTTGAGCCTGAGAAACTTTATGGATGGGAATTGATAGACCCACTGGCTGCAAATATGCACACCTTGAAACAACTATCTTGGAGCATGTAGACCCACATGGATGAGCTAGAATTTCACGTGAAGGAAGAATCATACATCTAAAGGAAAATGAATAAGTGGGCACAGACCACGCACATGACTGTGAAGCCAACAAAATTCAATGATGAGCAAGAAAATAATGCCTTAACTAAGATGATAATAGAAGTGGTGCACATGAACTTGGATAAAGTGGTTGCACTAAGGTAATTTCTTAAGAATAAAAAATATTTAAAGAAACAAGTTGAGAAATTGACTGAAGTGCACAAGAAGGACAAGGAGAGGAAGGAGCAAATTCTATATTTTCCTACAAAAATTGGAGGTGAGATTATAGTGGCACATCTAGAGATTGATGAGAAGGAAAATAAGACCTACCCCTTTTCCATATAATTTTTACAGGATTGTGTCCATCTCTTACTTTAAAATAAGCCAACGGCACCAAAAGAGAAAAAGGAAACTGTTGAAGCCAAGAAAGAATGGAAAAAGGAAAAAATAATGCTCCAGATTACAGAGTATGATGCCATACTTCAAACATTGAAGGAAGAGTTAAAGAAAGAAGAATGGGCATTGAAGATATGATCCTGAATAGATCTTTAAAATGCAAAGGTCTAAAAGAGGAGAATGATGTACTTGCAGAAAAGAACAATGAAACCTTGGGTAGGGAGGAGAGACTGGCATTAGGTATAAAAGAAGCATGATGTGGTTAAAATACCCACAAGGATTCCAGTGAAGATAAATTAAAAGAACTAGGTACACTGATTGTAAGGAAAATGGATTACATGGATGGCATGCTTTTAGGGGTTAATTGGAGTGATAAGGAAGTTAAAGCATAAGGGTGAAGATATGACCCTAGAGGAAATGGAGAAAGTACTAGGTGAAGTTCCCAAGTTGGCTAGGAAGGGGCTAAGTGACTAGAATTAGTTGGAGGCTAACATCAAGAAAGATTACCTTGAACTCATTTTTTTAGCAGAGGAGTAAGCGTGATGAAAATCCTTCTATTTGTTTCATTGATCATTATTTAATTATTTCAGATCATTCTTTATTCTTATAATTCTTTGGAGAGATAAGTGAACAACCCTGTTATTTATTCTTTTAGTGTGGGGTAATGTTGGGCTAGAGAAATTGCCTAAATGTTGATATGGCATGCAAAAGGTGGCGCGTATGTGTATGTAAGTGGCAGTTAAATAGGGGGCATACCAAGAAATATGAGTTTGGTACTTATCCATTTTTTAGGGCACATGCTAAAAATAAGATGGAGTGTCGATCAATAAAAATATGTGAAAAAGAATACTTCTCAGTGAAGGAAGAGCTATTTTAGGAACAAGTGGAAGACCAAGATACATGTGTAGTTTGTGTTAATAATATGATTAAGATAGAGATTAATTATAGATTAATCTATTATTAGCCACCATGTAGAGTTATTGGTGTGCATGGTTATTCTGAACATGTAAACTATTTTGAGAATGCATGGGCGATGAAGGGCAAGTCCCCGCCCCTATAAGTATGTAATGTATTCCGCTATTTTGAGGGGACCAGGTATTATAGAGTTATGATTCCCTACTATTCCAAGCATGTATGACTCTCTAGTAATTATTGTAATGTATTCAACTACTTTTGTATGAATTAATACAATTTATCATTGTGGATGGATATTAGTTATTGATATCTTTGTTCATGGTGCTTGTATGGTAAATTTAATCTTAATTATTATCTGAACTAATATGTTTACTTATTATGTGTGTTTCCAATTTGAGCCCATGGAACTGGTTATTGTGATGGAATATACACTTTGATTATGGTTACTTTGGTTATGCATGTTTAACATCTTGATAAGATTGTACAAAAGAGGGGACTTGGTAGCTTCATGTGCTTCGGGGTGAGTGCTCAGACCTATCTAAGTGAAGTGCCAGTGCGCCTAGGAAATTTAGTGGGAAAATAAGACTACACTCTTCATTATATGTAGAGCTTCATTAACATGGGGTTTAATAGAAAAATGATCAAAAGTGTGACAGATACTTGCAATCAAGTCATGCCAAAAAAAAATTCTTGTCTCAACTCCACATTTACATACCACATGTGCGCACATTTGTGCAATGTAGAAGATAATTTATGTACCCAAAGTGATGGTGGTAGTGTGTCTTATCCCTGCCTCCAATTTCTTTCACAACTTTGAATGTGTTCCATGGGAGGGGTATTCCCATCATAATCCTATATCGATGAAGGGATATTATTCTTGAAAAACCAGTTCAAGTATGCAACTCTTATCTTTTACCAACCCATCAAGCTATCTTTATACATGGCCCACTAGCATGTTATTATTCCTCATAGGGAATAAAATAGCATATTTCTTTTATCCCCTTAATTTTGTATTTTCTCCTCCATTACAAGTAAGAAGGAGTTGGGTTTCTCTTCCCTAGCGTACTTCAAAAAACTATCCTTTCCCAACTGCCTAATTGGTCCTGGTATGATCACCCTTATTACTCTTCCCCAAAACTCACAACCAACCATCTCATAATTTCCATGAGCCCAATCATCAAAATCCACATTGGTATTATCACTAATGGATTGTGCATCTCCCCACTAAAGCACACCTTCCTTTAATGGCTCAACATTCTCTGGGTCATGCAACGTATGCACATAGATCTGGTGAATATCTTCTTCACTTATTGGATCGATATAAGGTGCAACCTTAGTGTCATCCATAGGTATTACTACATGTTCATATACATTATCAAAACTAAAATATCACTTGTTAAAATGTAAGTCTACATTTTTTGCATAACACGATGGTCGGCCAAGTAGCGCAAGGAAGTTGTCTGGCTCTGCTAATTCCAGTACCTCAAAGTCTCAAGTGAACTTTTTTCATTGAATCATGATGTTTGCATATTTCAATATTCCAATGGGAATAGCCCTTGTATTATTTTACATATACATCACACTTGAAAAAAAATTTGATGGCGGTCTTCCCATTTGGTTCCAAGCATCGAGTGTAAGTACATTGACCTATGCACCTGTATCAATCAGAATATTGCTAACTATCCAGCCGTTAATCACAACATCCAATATGATTTCCTTGACATACTCATGATCCTCTAGTGGTAATTGGGTATGGAGGATCTAACGCCCTCTTTACGTGATAGTGTGCGACACCTTTTCTCTTAACCATTCTCCCAACTATGGATTGATGTTTTCTTGTCTGAGCATCTTGTGCACTTCTCTGATATCATCAACATCCTTTTGTGATATCTCAGCATACCTTACATGTTCTTTATCACACGCATGTTCCTTAAGATTTTGTATCTCTCCCTGAAGCTCTCTAATTGTGCTCATTTTCTCTTGATATACCTCATTTTTCTACCTAGGATTTGGATATTTTGTTAATGGGATTTTTTCTTCTCTTCTGATGAGGCTATTCATTCTTCCTTTTTCGCGTGCATGCGAAGCTTTTTCGTGGTTAGTGGTTAACATTGGATACTCTGTATCGACAAAATTCTTAGGTTTCCATTGTCATTACCAAATTCACTCGACTCGTACAATTTTTGTGCACTTATCCTTCTTATTTTAATACATATGTGCATATAATTTTGAGAAATCCTTGACCTTTTGCCCATTACCATAGTATGTGCATGATTGGTTCTTCAAAAATTCACACTTGTAATGGTTTGGTAACCCACATATGTAACATGTCCCTTAGATTAATATACCTCTATGACTACCATATCCTCTGTTGTGATATCGTCTCTATATCCCCATTTACCATGATTGCCCCCATTATTATTATGTCTAGATTGTTGGCATGTGTGAGTTTATGAGTTGTCATTGATATAAAATCCCATCAATGATAAAGAGGATTATTTATAAGATTCATAGGATGGTAGGTATGATGATGACATGGAGATTCAGGTAGTTTCATGATTGCATGAGTTGTTTCAGTGAGATTAGCTTCGTCTAGTAAGCCTAATCAGGTGACCTAGCTAGCCTATGTGATAGAGCATGGTGGATGAAGCTACATGGTGACTTTAGAAGCATGGTAGCAGTATGGAGAGAATTTTTCAAAATAATTTAGGTACTCACATGAGTTTAAGAGTGTAGGTACAGGTTGAAGACCCAGTTGCAGGTGCTCATCTAAACCTAGTCTAGGTGCTAAGAGACCAAATGATGATGTATCCATATGAGCTCATAGAGGCATGTGGGTGAGTGAGATATTATGTATCAAGTTTGTTATGTCCTTTTGGATTGTTGGTAAGTAGGGATATGAGGTTTTCTACTTTGTCATGTTGCACACTAGGCCTAATCCTAGTGTTTAGAGGCCTAATTAGGCATGATAATCACTTGCAAGTATGTGTGAGATATTTTGATCACTCATGGAGGTGTTTTATATTTTTTCATCATAGAGAGACATTTTTCAGAGTTTTCATGATGAGATATAGTGTTTGTTCAGTTGGACCTATCCTAAATCATGCAAAACCCTAAAGGTTAGTCATGCAAATAAGATGGGATATAAGATGAAGACCTATTTGAGATAACATGATGATTGGAGACGGTTAATAAAGGTGTCCTAGATGTGTGAAAAAAAAATTCAAGTCATTCTGAATAATATTTTGCAAGATATGATGTTTTATGTGAAACAATGTCCAAGAAAGAGTGATTTCAAGCTCAAATTGCAAATTTTAATGCTCACCATAAATTGCATCCTTTGCATGATATCTTCTGGATTTAGCAAAAGATTTTTAAATTAGTTAAGAGAATTTCACAAAAATAATTAGGTCATTTAATTGTCATATTTTTATGAACGAATGTTAAGAAGGTAAACTATTTTTTGTGAGCTTGAAACACTAGGTCAAAAACAACTTGGAGAAAAAAGAGTGTACTGAGTCTGTTTTTATTCCTTTTGCAAAAGTGATTATTGAGGTTGTATAATACTCCTCCATATTTCCAAAAAGGTATATTATATCATTTGATTGTTTTTGGATCCCACTCAAATATGAAAGTTTTTGAAGAAGTTCAGTTTAAGGGAAAGTTATCCAAAGGAGTTATGAAATAAATTGACATTATTTTTATCATGAAGTTGTAATTGATGTCCATGATGTATTTATATCATGGTTAAGTTCCTAGATAGAAAATTATGCCCTATTTACGAAGACTAGTCCTTGAGACCAAAAAGGGAAGTTTTGGAGAAGTTTCAAAGATTAACCTGGTTGATGGCCTTTCACTTGGAATTGGAAGGAAATGTAAAGTGGTATGGAAATTAGATTTTTAGGTATTTCCAATGGTATATAGTTTTTTCTCATGATTAATTTATTTTATAGGTCAACCATCTTAGTTTGGAATAATAAGGTTTTTTGTTTCTTAGAACAGGATTGCTCTGGCTGGAAGATGGAGGTAAAAGTTGCATGAGATGGATTATTTGATGCTTTATATCAGTTAAAGAGTAAAGAGGGATGAAGTCTTATCCTATTTAAGGAATTTTTATGTCTTGAAAGTTACATCAAGGGTGCAAACTAGTTTAGTTAATAAAATGGTTTTCTGGGAAGCTCAATTTAGTGAAGAGGAAAGTTGATGTGGTTTACATGTATGAATGTTTCAGGATCTCTACCTAGCATGGATGTGATTTATATGTCATTGGATTTCTAATGAGTAGTTAAATGAAAATTTTTATATGTTATTGGATTATCTTGAGGCCGAAAGTAAATACTGGTTCCTAGAAGCATCTATTTTGTGAAGAAAATGAACCTTCTTGGTAGTGTTATGAATAATTTGATTGGTGCAAGATATGATATGACCATGGATGATGTTTATATTTCATATTTGACATTTTTAAGGAATTTTTAACCTTGAATAATCATGGTGATGATGTTTGTGGTCTTTGATGAATCAGGGGATGAGGTTTTTGAGCTTATTTGGTGCATTTGAGCATGGTCGACCTACATGCGTCTGTTTCAAGTGATGTTATGAATGTAATTTTATGTTTTCATGTTGTATTGGTCAATAGAATTGATTAGTAACTAATTATATTATTTTTTTGAGATGAGAAAGGTACAAAGTGAACATTTAAGTTTAAATTTGAACTATGTGAGAGGGGAAAAGTACAACCCAAGTGTGAGTCTGAAATAGGTATGGAGGCATCATTTTAGAGATGAGGAATTTTGTGAAAGGTTGAAGAATGTTATAGAGAATGTTTTTAATGGTTTTAATCCAATTTTTTCCATGAAAGAAGAAAGAAGAGTGAATTACGTGAATGGGGGTTTAAAGAGGTTTTCAAGGTGTGTGAGCTAAAGTTGTGATCTTTGTCAGTTGTAGAAGAAACAAGACATCACATATCTTCATTCTAAAGGTGGTTGATTGTGTTCTTGATAATCTTATGGGGTTTTATCCTCCTTTTGGAGTTGGTGCTCCTTATAGGGTTGTTGCTCTACTAAACTATGGGTTGGTGCTCCTTGTGAAGTTGGTGATTCACTAAATACTTTTGATTTGAGTAATATAATTAGAAGTTTCAGTGTTTTTTCTTCCCCTTGAGGATTTCCCACTTATATCTTGTGTTATGGTGTTCTCTCTCAAGGTTATGGTTATTGTAATGAATGTTGTATATATTTGTGCAAACATTAATGGTTTATGATTTAAGAAAGTAAATCTAAAATTGTTTAAAGTTTTAAAGGAATGATGCACCCCCCTACTCAGTCCATTATGCTTCCAAAAATTAGTATCATATTAGGTACTTTTGGAGAAGTTAGATCACTTAAAAGGATATCCTTAGAAGCACAAAATGGTGAGTCAGTAGAGTGGATCTTCTTCCATCGAGGAACCATTGTTTGATGGTGTGAACTTTGATTTTTGGAGTCTGAGGATTATGAATCATATCATGTCATTAGGGTTTTACATTTGGAAATTTGTGGAGAATTATTATATTGCTCTTGTAACTCCTCCAACTAGTAATGCAAAAAAGAAGGCTTGTAATGACAAATCCAAGGCTATGAATGTCATCATGTGTGGATTTGTAAAGGTTGTGTAGTGAAAATCAGCAAAGCCTATATGAGAGAAACTTTGCGTCATGTATGAAGGAGACTCAAAAGTAAGGATAGTTAAGATACAAACATTCATAAATCAACTTGAAGGGTTAAAGATGAGCGATGATGAATCTATTGCTGCATATCTTCTTAGGGTTGACAAGTTTGTCAACACTATGAGAGGTTTAGGTGAATAAGTACAGGAAGAAGTGGTAGTTCAAAAGGTTTTGAGTTCTCTTTCTCCTAAATTTGATTCCAAATTGTTTGTTATTGAAGAGGCCAAGGATTTGACTCTCTTGAAAATGGATGAGTTGTATGGGACTTTGACTACCTATGAGATGAGGATTGTTGATTCCAAACTAGCTAAGAAAGAGATTTCTTTCAAATATGAAATGAAGACACAGGGAAAGAAGGCTAATGATGTTGATGATGCTGAGATATCTACAATGGTTCCTAGAAGACTAAATGTTGGATCTGATAAGTATAAAGATAAAATTCCCTTTAAGTTTTTTAATTGTGGTGAAGTAGGTCACTTTACTACTAAGTATCCTCATAGGCATAAAAATTAAGGTGATGAAGACCATGAGGATGATCATGAAGAGAATAATCAAAAGTACAGTAACGGTAAGAAGAAATTCAAGAAGTTTTACTATAAGAAGAAGGGAAAAAGAATTTTCTACACAAAAGAAGAGGCTTACTTATCTGAGGCTAGAAGTGGCTTTATAGAATTTAAATCTGAATTTTATCATGAAGATGTTGGAGATGTGGTCTTTTTTATGACCAAATACACTTCTAACTCTATGAGTAATGTCCCTATCATTTTTGGTGACTCCATTCACTTTGAAGAAGAAGAAGATGATGTTGAAGATGAACTAGTGTGTATCCAAATTGAGTTAAGGTGTGCTGAAATAAAGAACAAGAAAATGAGATATCAAGTCAAAGAATATGAAGATAAGATTCATGATCTAGATAATAAACATTGGTCAAATACATGCAAGCCAAATGAAACATTTAGGATGCTAGAAGAAAAGGTAAAGTTTATAGTCACAAATTTGCAAGACAGAGAGAGTAAGTGCACCAAATTTGAACAGGATATAGAGTTTATAAGGGTGGAGTTATTAGAACCTATTAATAAGTCTAAGTCTTTTATGAAATTTGAGAAAAGCAACAAGAATCTTAATGATCTTCTTAGAAAACAGAGATCAACGGGTGATAGAGAAGGCTTGGAGTTTAGAGAGGACCTCAGAGGAAATAAAATCATGTAAGAAGACCATGATTCATGTAAGAATAATAAAGAACCAATAATTAAGGAGGAGCAAAAGGAAAAAGACACCAAAGACAATGTGAGGACAAATTCCATAAGGAATCCTAATGCCTCAAGGCATGAGAGATTATTTAATGGTTATTGTTTCACTTGTAATGGTTTTGGGCATAGATCTAATGAATGTAGGAGGTTTGTCAAGAATTATCATCCTTGGAGGAATAGTAGGAGTGAGCAATCAAAGAATTTGGTTTTCCACAATTGTCATGAGAAAGGCCATGTTTTAGATATTGTTTATATGAACTCTCAAGTCAAAATTGGGGTAATGAAGGCTATAAGGGGAGAGGTAAAGTAGTTTGTTTCAATTGCAATAAGTATGGGCATGTTGTTAGGGACTGTTATGGTACTACAAGGAAAGGAAGGATCTTTCAAGGTCCTAATATGCATGCTAGAATGCAAAACAAATTATGGAAGCCACAAATGAACATGGTTCCGCCAAGAACAAATGTGGATGCAAGACAAGGTGTGTCTCAGAGTAGAGATGAAAAACATGATGCAAAAGGTGAGTTGTAGGAATCCAATATTTCTTGGGACCTCTTTAAGTCACTCTTCTAGGTTGATCATGAAGTTTTATGTCTCTACTAGGCTTCTTAGAGATCTGCTCATACATATGAAGCATTGAAAAAAGGGAGAGTTGACTTGATTGGGATATAATACTATAGAGGTCTGTCATATAGTCAAGGTATGTTGTCATAGTATCTAAGTATGTCTTTTTGGTTGTTCAAGTATATATGTATTGTCAAGGATTCTTTCCAAAGATGTACAACCATGTGTTGCTATTGATGGTGTCTAAATAGTTTTTTTCTTGATCCTTCAAGGTGTGGTTGTGATCTAATTTTGTGTAGTCTATGAATGTTGAAGTGTCTTAGGTTGAGTATAGAGTCATATAAAGGTTCATTGTACCTCAATGGCGAATATTGTGACTCAATTTGTTTGGGAAGGTTTTTCATGCTTTGATCTACTATAAAAGGACAGTTTTCAAGGATATGTCTTGAGACTATGTATGTAAGTGGTGTCACTAGTCAAAATATGACATTGTCTCAGTCAATTAATCATGTCAAGTTATATACACCATGTAAGTCAAGATCTAGGTATTGTTAGTTTTTCAAATGTCCATTTTGAGTAATGGTCATGTTGTAGTATTAAGGCAAGATTGTCAAAGTCTTGATTTTAGTATTCATGTCATGAGTAAGGTTGTATGATCTGCCAGTATTGTAAAGGGTATATGTCTTTAAGTCATATCTTCATTGAAGTCTCAAGCATAATTAGTTTGATTCAAGGAAGTATGAATATATGCTTCATGGTTTGAAAATGGTCTAAAGTATACTAGAAGGTCGGAAATGGGTTCTACCATGCATATATAGGTATATGAAGGAGGAATCACGTGTTCTTCATAATGAAAAAATGGCTATAGAGTTGAAAGAGTGACTTAGTCAGGGATAGAAGGTGTCTTGATGATTTGTAAATCTAAACAAGCTTAAACAAGGTGATGTTTTATGGTTTGAGGTCAAGTAGATAGTGTAAATATTCATAGTCTATGACAATACACTAAATCAAAGGTACTACATGTATGAACATGGACCTTTTGGGTTTGAATAGTGTCTTAAACATGAAAATTTGGTGTGCCTATATTGTTGAAGTGAGTAAGAAGTAGGATAAAGGTATGATCATATTTGAAGATCAAATGAAGAATAACATGGACTAGAAGGAAAGAAATGAGGTTTACAATGCATGTCACAGACCAAAGGACAATCTGTCAAGTGTTATGCACCCTGTTAAGATCACTCATACTTATTTGAAGTCTAAATTACTGCCTCAAGTGAAATTGAAGGATGACAAGAATTTTTTATAAGTATTTTTTTGTCCAAAATGGAAAATTAAAGTGTTGTAGGACTGTGAATGTACATTCAAGTGACAAAGCTATTGTCACTCATAGATCACAAAATAGAAGGATACGGGTTTGACACAACCTATGATTGGTTAATTTGAGTATAAGGCATGCTTATAATGTCTCTATATTTTATCATACCCCATGGAGGCTATATGGAGATAGTCAGAGTTGTGAAGTGCAAAGGTGAGTCTTCTAAATTGATGTACATGATGTCAAGCCTGTATATGAGCATTTTCGGTTTGAAAGAGGTATCTTAGGCATATTATAAAGAGTGAATAAGGATTGTATTAGTATAGAAGTCAATAGGTTAATGCATCATAAAAGAAGTATGCATGGAGAAAGACAAAGTGTTGTCAAAAGATATAAGGTAAGTCTTCAAGATGAGATAGTTGTGTCAGTCTTAAAGTGGTCATTTTTGCATCAAAATGTGTGGCTACATGATTACTAATGCCTCCAAAGTCAGGGGAGTCATTGATAACCTTGATCTAGGTGCTTCAAGTTTCAAGAATCCCTAGTGAAATAAGAAAAAGGACCGTGACTTGAGAAAATGCATTTAAGAGAAAAAGGTATGTTTAGAGTTATATTCTCTTGAACTGCTACAGTGATTTGAGGACAAGAATGTGACTATGTTTGAAGTTAAAGTGTATAAAGGATTCATTATGTATTTTGATGATGAGTAAGGTTGAAATAGGAGCTTATATGTCTTCTACCCTTGAGATGTGAAGTCAAGAATTCTTGCAGGGCCTATATGTTGACCTTTAATGATTTCTATAGTGTTGTTAGGGTAAGGATGCAAGCTGCATGTCTATGAAGATCTACTGGAGAAAGGGGAGTAAGTTTTTATACACAAGAATATGAGTAAGATGATTAGAAGATTGATCAAACATAGTTAAGGATGATATAAGACACCTATAGTTGATTCCTTGATCCTTGAGTGTTGGTTGCATCTTGACAGTTAATAGTAGGATTGTGAAGGAAAGAAAATGGTTTGCTACAACTTTTAGAAGGTCTTCAGGGCAGGGGGGACTTGTATGAGCCTTGAATCAGGTATGTAAGATGCTAGAAGTTCCTAAAAGGAAAAATAATTCATGATTACAAGTACAATGGATTTTAGAGTAAGTCATTCATTCAAGAAGGGTACAATAACATGTTTTAAATTTTGAAAGCAGTGAAAGTTTACTTTAGGTCAGGGGTATTGTAGTGGAGTCATGACTTATGTGCAAGGTATGTGATTCTATTTTGGTACTTTATATTAGAGAAGGGTGTTACAAGTACAAGGGGATTTATAAGGTGTTGTGTCATAGTGCGTGTTGGTCCCTAAAGCTTGCAAACGTTGGCCTAAATTGCACTAAAGAAGTTGTTTACGGATTTCATTCCTAGGAGTTGAGTGAAATCAAGCTATGGATATGACAAGTCAAGCATGAGCCTTATAAAGATAAAGTGGACCAAGAAAGAAGTAATTATGATGTTTTTATTCCCGATTCATGATTTTTTGAATGTGTATGAGTTGTATACATCAGTTCAAGGTCTGCAACATTGGTCTCAAGATAAGAAAAGAGGTTTAAAAATAATCTTTTAGTGAGAAATGTCAATCTTTGCATGCGTATATGAAGGTTTGATGAGGACTCCACTCGAGAAGGGTTCCAATAAGGTAAAATAATATGGATAATATGATTCTCATGTATTTATTTTTTCATTTAATGTAAAGAAGGGGAGAAGACTATGTGGTTTTCCATCAATGACAAAGGGGGAGATTGTTGGCATATGTGATTTTTTGAGTTGTCATTGATGTAAAAGTGAATTAATGAAATGTGATTTTTTGAGTTGTCATTGATGTAAAAGTGAATTAATGAAAAAGAGGATGATGAAGAAGTGTCATAGGATGATAGGAATGATGATGACATGGAGATTCAATTAGTTTCATGATTTCATGAGTTGTTTAAGTGAGATTGGCTTGGTCTAGCAATCCTAATCAGGTGACCAAGCTAGCCTAGGTGATGGAGCATGGTGGATGAAGCTACATGGTGACTTGAGAAGCATGGTATCAACATGGAGATCATGTTGGAGATTATTTAGGAACTCACATGAGTTTCATAGTTTAGGCACATTTTGAAGACCTAGTTACAGGTGCCCTGCTAGACCTAATCTAGTTTCCTGGAGACCAAATGAGGAGGTATAAAGCCATGTGAGCTCATGGAGGCATGTAGGTGAGTGATATGTGATGTATCAAGGTTCTTAGGTCCTTTTCAAGTGCTTATATGAGGTTTTCTACTTGGTCATGGTGCACACTAGGCCTAATCCGAGTGTTTGGAGGCCTAATTAGGCATGATAATAACTTGCAAGTATGTGTGAGATCTTGTGATCACTCATGGAGGTATTTTATATTGTTTTCATCATGTAGATGAATTTTTTAGAGGTTTCATGATGACATATATTGTTTGTTTAGTTGGACCTAGCCTATACCATGCAAAACCCTAAGGGTTAGTCCTATAAATGAGATATGATATGAATATGGAGACCTATTTGAGTTAACATGATGATTGTAGATGGTGCATAGAGGTGTCCTAGAGGTGTGATAAAAAAAAAAAAATTCAATTCATTCTAAAAAATATTTTGAAAGCTATGATGTTTTATGTGAAATAGGGTAAAAGAATGAGTGATTTCTAGCTCAAATTGTAACTTATGATGCTCACCATGAATTTAGTGCTTTACATGGTACCTTTTTTATTTCAAGGATGATTTTCCATTGACCTAAGATAATGATGTAATTTCATTTTCACATTTTTATAAACAAATGTTAAGAAACTAAACTACTTTTTGTGAGTTTGAAACCCTAGGTCAAAAGTGACTTGGAGAAAATGAGTGTGTTAAGTTTGTTTTGATTACTTTTGCAAACATGATGATTTTAGGTTGTAGAGGACTCCTCCAAATTTATAGAAAGGTATATTATATCATGTGATGATTTTTAGACCCCACTCAAATAAGTAAGTTTTTGAAGAAGGTCAATTTGAGGAAACATTGTCCAAAGGAGGTATGAAATAAATTGACATTGTTTTTATCCCGCGAGTTACAATGTATTTCCATGATGGTTTAAGATCATGGTTGAGGTCCTAGAGGGAAAAGTATGTCATATTTATGAAGATCGGTCCTTGATACCAAAAGGTTAGTTTTGGAGAAATTTCAAAGATTGACCTGATTGAAGGCCTTCCAATTTGATTTGGAAGAAAATATAAGGTGTTATGGAAAGTAGATTTAGATCGCTTCCCCATGGCATATGGTTTTTATCATGATGAAGTGATTTTATAGGTCAAGCAACTCAGTTTGTGAAGAAGAAGGTTGTTTGTTTCTCAGGACAAGATTACTCTGGCTAGAAGATGGAGGTAAAAGTTGCATCAAATGGATTATTTGATGTTTTATATCAGTTGGAGAGTGAAGAGTGATAAAATTTGTTCCTATTGAAGGTATTTTAAGTTATTTAAAGTGACAGAAAAGGTGCAAACTAGTTGAATTTATAAAACTACTTTCTGGGTAGCTCACTTTGGTGAAGAGGAAATTTGTTGTGGTTTGCATGTATGGATGTTTCAGGAGCTCTAGAAAGAATGGATGTGATATAAAGGTTAGTGGCATTCTAATGAGTGGTTACATGACATTTTTGAAATGTTATTGGGTGATCTTAAGGCCGAAAGGTGAAACCTAGTTCCTTAGAAACAATTGTTTTGTGAAGGAAATGAGCCTTCTTGGTGGTGTTATGAAGAATTTGATTGGTGAAAGCTATTGTATGACTATGGATGATTTTTTTATGTCATATTTGACATGTGTGTTGAATTTGGGATCTTGAATAATCATGTTGATCATGTTTGTGATCTTTGATGAATCAGGTAATGGGATTTTGAGCTTGTTTGATGCATTTTAGCATGATTGACCTACATGGGTCCATTCCAAATGATGTTATGATTTTATGTTGTATTGGTTGAGATAATATATTATCGCCGAACTATCTTATATTTTTGAGATGAGAAGGATATAAAGTGAATTTTTTAGTTCAATTTTAAACTAGCTATATGAGAGGGAAAAAGTGTAACCCAAATGTGAGTGTGAAATAGGTATGGAGACATCATTTCAGAGATGAGGAAGTGGTGAGAGGATGAGGAATATTATAGAGTATGTGTGAAAGGGTTTTAAGACAATTTAGTCCATTAAAGAAGAAGGAAGACTGAGTTAGGTGAATGAGGGTTTAAAGAGGTTTTTAAGGTGTGTGAGCTGAAGTTGTGATCTCTATCAGTTGGAGCAGCATCAAGACATCATATATTTTCATTCTAAACGTGGTTGAATGGGTTATTGACCATCTTAGGGGGTTATGTCATCCTTTTGGAGTTGGTGCTTCACTAAACTAGTGGTTGTTGCTCCTTGTAGGGTTGGTGCTCTACTAAACTAGGGGTTATTGCTCCTTGTGAAGTTGGTGCTTCACTAAATACTTTTGATTTGAGTAATATAATCAGAAGTTTCACTTGGTTTTATTCCCCTTGAGGGTTTTCCACTTATATCTTGTGTTATGTTGTTCTCTCTCATGGTTATGGTTATTTGAATGAATGTTGTATGTTGTTGTGCACACATTAATGGTTGAATAGTTTAAGATTCAAGCAAGTAAATATAAGATTGTTTAAATTTTTAAAGGATTGATTCACCCCCATTTCAGTCCATTGTGCTTCCCACACAGATTTAATATTCCCATTGTCTTGTTCATGTCCTTGGGAGCTACTTTATGTACTAGTTTTTTACAACCCCGTTTCAAAAGCTCATAGATATGGTGAATCAACTGAGAGTTTGATGTGTTATGGGTATGCACATCGTAAATTTTGCAATACATAGATACCTTATTTTGTGTGGCACACTATGACAGTGGGCAGTCTCAGACATCATGGTTCTGATGACATATCTCGCAAGCCAAGAGTAGCAAGCGCACACTCCTGCACAGACAATTATCCTTTGTGTTCCCTTCTAATTCACAATATGTGCACCATAATCAACTGTGAGTATCATGCATAGAGTTAACATATATTTTTTCTAGATGAGAATCCATTGTTGAAATTTAAGCTTCAAGGAATAGGCTTACTCTAGTGTCTACCCTTCCAACCGCTTATGTGTGCAATGCTACTTCCAAATCCTCATGCGGGTCTGTGAACTTCTTGTGTGATAACGCCCTTCGGAAAGGTGTCATCAAGCCTCCGACAAACCATTATGCATGACTAACCCTGATAGATGTGATATGAAAGTTTAGACATCAGAGTATTGAATCGTGCATCATACTCTCTAACACTCTCTGTCAGGCCCTGTTTAATGTCTTTCATTGTGCTAATACTCTAGTGCTCAAATTCAGGGATGTGGAATTCAGCCAAGAAAGCGGTGTGCAACACATCATAGTGTAGACACAAAATCACGCACATGCCACTATTTTACTATACCATCAAGTATGTTTTTTATATATAGATCTTGTGTAAGAAAAGTATTCACTAGTGACACACTACCTAGTCCATCTTCTTGCTATGTTTGTTTATATTGTGTTATCTCTCACATTTATCACTTCTACACCCAGTTCTAATTAGGTCTTATGGATCCATGCCTATCATTCTTTGCACATTTTTTGTGAATTGTCTCTAGACACCAGTGCCCAAGGACTGGACACTAGTGCCCAGACACTCCTGTTCATTCTGGGCGCATGTTTCCTCTTTGTTCTTGTTCACATTTTCGACATTTGCGGTTGGCCTTTTCGGTTTTCTTACTCCTATCCTGAGGTCTTAGTTGTCATGTCAGGTCACTAGTCTTGAAATTCAAGCAAGAAGTCCCTATATAAACACAACATACATACCATTATAAGGGCAGACAATTTCTATCAAGGCCTATCTATCTACATATCAAAGGGACTACACCTTGGGCTTATTACTCTGTATACACACTGCATAGGAAGGGGAACTTCATTTTTCCATCCACACATTTATCTATCTAGCTAACATCTGTTATCTTGGTGTCATCGTCGCGAGGGCAACCTAGGAGCACTATTGCACACAGAAGCACAAAACTACATTGGGTCTGCGATGTAGTGCAGTGCTTGGTCGTAAGTTCGCTTTATTGACAACCGAGGACAGTCTCACCCCTCATTTTGCATCTTTCTTTTTAGGATTTGATGTGGTTTGAAGATTTTGCAAGAGATCACTTGTGTTACAAATTTACAGATACCTTGGCGATCTAAGTGTGACATACATGTGATCATCGGCGAGCAAGTACGAAACCCTAGCGACACTGATGAAATTAGATTCTGACCTTTTCGGCAGACTTCAGCACCCCACAGAGGTCTCGGGCACCCAAGTGCCCTTGGTCCTACCCAAGCGCCCATGTCCAGGAAAGTTTGTAGATTCCAAGATCTTGATCGAGAATTTTCAGTTCCTTACACAACATGTTCATCAGCATGTTCCAGTTCAGATATACTTCAGGATAGGAGATATCAAAATAAGTGCCCTATCTTTTGCATTTTCTTTCATAATTACATCTATAAAAAATCGCTTAGCCTTTGTATCTTATTATATATCATTGTAGTAGTTTTCTAAACTCATATTTTATTAAAATATATTATATTTTTTATTGAATCACCGGTGTGGATCATACTGCCTATACCAACTCTTCATGCAGCCTTGAAGTGTTGTTGCAAACTGACTAACCTTGTGTTATGGGGTTGTTATTCCTTTGGCCCTCCACAATAGTTCACACGTGTGCACATGCTCTATTGCATCTTCCACACCCCAATACTCTGGCAAGCGAAGTGACATCGAATAAGATCTGAGGGGGTTTTTGTTGTGGTTGATGAGATTGTTGTGGTGGTTGTTATGGTCCTTGTCCTAGAGTGGGACCTAACCTTGATCCCAAGCCTCCACTAGGATTTCCTCCACATGGGGGAGGCCCTGAGCCTTCCATTGTTACTTGGGAACCTGTAGAAGTACTACCTTGCATCAGTGTAGTAGTGCTAAATTACACTCCAATCGTTTGTCCCACTATTCCACCTATAGGGGTAGCTCCAATGAGTAGTATGTCATTGCTCTATTTTAATTTCACACCTACTAGATAGCTCCCAAAAAAATTATGTCCAAATACAAGAGTTTGTTGCATTGTCTTTATTTGTTGTGCCTCTTTTGTTGATACTAAAATGTGTCCGCATGTATCTCCAATCCAACGTGGTGATTCTCAATTGCCTTCTTGCTCAGAGTCACCACGACAATCTTATATAACAACTTCCAAATTCCAAACACCAAACACAAGGGCTAGGGGTCTAGGTTGGGTTAGATGTGTGCCAACGGTTCTCATCCTTTCTTCACCAGACTCACTTTCCACAGATTCTGAGGGGGTCTTACTATTGCACTTCCCCAGTATCTAAAGGACATGGTCCTGCGGTCCCTCGCCTTTTACAAGGTTCTCATCACTTTTTTTTGTTCCCATTCCTCTCATTCTTAGTGCCTCCTCAAGTGTCCTCTCTTGCGCATTTTTATATATGCATAGCCTCTCTTCTCTGTCCCTTTCTTCCGCTTAAACTGTAGTCATCCTTCCCAAACTTATTCTTTCCCATGTGCACAGTGGGTTTTCAGTTTGTCATAGGTAGGTTCTCTATCCCCTGCTCAATTGTTAAGATCTTCGTTGCTAACGGTAGCATGCATAAGTACGATCCTCTTGGATCGCGCAAAAATGGAACTCAACTTTTTCCGGTCACGGGTACGTTGAAATTACATACTTCAAGGTGTAATTTCGTAGCACACCTTCCCACTAACAATCTACAACACGTGTCCACAGTTCATCCAAATCAGAAAGTGCATGATACTTATCTTGGCTCCAAACTTGCTTCTTTCCAAGCCGAATACCTTTATCTTGTGCATAAGTTGTCAACCATTCGTACAAATCTACTGAGAAGAAACTGGAAAACGTCTCATATAATGAATCATATAAATTTTCTTCCACCCACTTGCGCGCATTGAAACCTTGTCTGGTGATATATCTCTAAGAAAACTCGTCCTAACCGTCGTGTACTCAACGTTCAATATTCTCCGATGACAGTTAGAACGCCATGCACACACCACATCTTGATGAGTAAAATGAAAAGAGGTTCTGAAAACGGAACCAAAATTTAGTCTTTTATTTACCAACACCTAGTCGAGCACGCTGGCATATCACTTTGACTATGTCAAAATGTTCACATAAATCACATGTAACCTATCACGTCCCTCTTTAGTTAATCATGCAATATATGTATTTTGCATGAAGCGTTACACAACATAAGATGGAAGATAGAGTAAATAAGAACACACAATTAAGAACAACACAACCCATAAGTAAGAGAAACAAAATCTTTTATCATTCATTCATGGATAACTAATAGTAGGATCAATTACATCTTTTCCACAACACCTAACCGTGGCAACCCATATAATGTTACCAATTACAAACATATGAGCATTACATCACAATAACATAGTCTTATATTTTCAGCAATGATGCGCGCACCTCATACAGACTCTTTCACCTACAAAACACGACTCATACAACTACCTACTACACACATGATCATTTATAATGGGTGCACATACCTATTTATATACGGTGGGAATTTGTCCTTCACTGCTTGCAGCTTACAAGATTTAACTCTAATAATAGACCTTCTAACTATAAACAACACACTTTCAACCTCCTTTAATCTTCAGCTTGCACTATAAATAGCTTGGTCGCATCCATGCTTTTGATCCTATAATTAGATGTTTGTGCTTTATCATCTTGCATGTGTTTTATCTATCATGCATGTGCTTTATCTATTCCCAGTCTATTTCTGGATATTTCTTGTCTTTCACGCCGACTCTGTTTTTCCTATTTTTAGCCTTCCCTGACTAACTCCTGGAACTTGTTATTGTGTGTGCGTGAACATTTGCAAAGTGATTTATCCCTGCTCTCGCATGTGCTCCTACGTGTAGCCTTCAACCTTCGCACGTGGCTTGTACTTGAACACTCCCTGAGCCCAACAATGAGATTATTTGTTTTTTTTAATTAGTGTTTTATGATAATTTTTGGTATTTTTTGAATAGGAGACTTTGTGTAAGGTGTGTTTTCTAGTGTCTACAATTCAATGAATGAATATTTTGCAACCCAGTCTACCTTTAAAATCCTTCCAATTTTCCAACTAGTTTTCTTCCTTCACACAAATTTATTAATGGGAAGAGTACTGTGAATATCGTCTTCTAATTGAATATTTTCCTTAGAAGTTTCTTCTATTAGAGGCATTTGATGGTGAGGATTATCTTCCAATTCCGACAGGTCATCATCAATTATATCTTTATGTAGCAAAACGTTAATTGTTTCTTTAGGGAATATGTTTTTGTTAATTTTTTATGCGGAATACAATTATCAATAAGGGTTTATGCATTCAAATACGAGAAGGGTTTGACTGTGACAAATATTTTTATAAATTTTAACTAAATTGACAAAAAAAATTAAAAGTTAAAGATGATCTCTTATTTGTGTTTTCAGTGGATACAAGTTGAGTCTGTATTTTTTTGGTTGGTTAAAATATTTTAGTATGTTTATTTTTTTTTCAATTGATGTCTTGTTATCATTCTTCATAGAGTCTATTGTACCTATCCAAGTGTAATTTGAAAATGGAATAATTTTTTTAGTAACATGTTTAAAAAAAATTGCAAGTAGTAGAATAAATATTAAAAATTTGAATTTTGATAGAATATTCTACTGGTCGGGAGTACATACTGTGCTCTCGAGCAATAGGATATACTGTACTATTAGCCGGTAACATATACTATGTTTTCAGCCGGTAACATTTGTGCAATTTTACAACATATGCAATTACAATAGAATACCATATGTACAGTGAAAATACCTTAATGCTAGAGGGTTGCAATATGCAATCGATCTCGATACTTAATGCCCACAAAACAACAGGCATAGGTAAAATAATTGTGAGGAAAATTTGATGTGTACTTAATCAAAATTTGGATTTGAAATTGTAAATTCATAATCAGTGTATACATAAAGGTGAATCTTACAAATTTCAATTTCACTCTAAAAGTGATTTGAATTAAAACAGTTGGCTATTGGTGTAAATGTTATGCGAACTGACCGCTAAATATAACTTAAACCCAAACAAATTTAAGCGACCCGATCCTAATCCCTACACTTAAAAATTTATCAAACACAAATTTAAAAAAATAGAGTATTTGTAAATTAACGAATATTCACCACTAAAATTTACAGTAATATAAATATAAACATTAAAAAGTGCAACTTTCGCATCAAGCAAGCAAATCGAATTGGTCGTTGGAAGTGGTGGGTTACACCTCCAACGATCATGGCCCATTGCTCCCCCACAAGCACTCCAATTTTTTTTATTACATCATTTGATAAATTTATTTTGCCCTCTTCTAAGTTTTCGTTTATTCAAACAGTTACTATCAATTTGTTAAGCAATAGTTGTTATCAATTTGTTAAACAAATTCTTTATAATCAAAAGATAAAATCTGTAATAAAATTCCAAAACCATATGATTCTCAGATTTGAATTATTCCTCATTCGCTAATCTTGAATCAAATTGACTTTTGCTACTGATTTTTTCTGCATGTAATCATTTCATAAGCTGCGAGAAATCTGCCCTGGATCCAATTCCTTCACTCCAATCCTGGAGATCAATTCATGCTTGATAAACCACCATATACAAACCCAAAACCATTTTAAACAAAACACTTATCGAACATTCAGAATATTTTCCTTTGAAACTAGCAGTTCATACCCATTGTTTCTGTTTTAAAGATAAAGTTAGGGAAGGGATAGGAAATCACCTCGTATGCTTTAGTATGAGTGGTAGTCAGAATTCTACTGTGACATTCGAGAGGTGGCCTTCAATGGGTTGTTGCAACATGAGAGTTACAAGGCCGGATGCAGGATCAAACGAGAAATCTGTCGCCAAAGACTCCACCAGGCACTTTTTCGGCCTTGTTGAAGAATAGGCACCAAATCGACCACATCCATGAATTCTCACCTTGGCTGTTACTGTTTCGTATTCTAATGTCCTGATAGCTCCTCCAGCATTGAACATGTCAATAAGGCCCAGTGGAGCAAAAGAAATATCTGCCCCTAAATTCTACACAACACAGACACCAACACCAGTAGGATCAATCATATTTGCAGAGAATGTAAGCTCAGATACAGCTGGTATGTTCAGCATTCACTGCATTTTTTTAATGAGAAAGCTTTTGTTCCTTGTAAAAATTACTAATTGGTAGATGTATGCTGAGTAGTGTGGGAATCTTTGTTGTCATTGATATTGGATGAGGCTAGATCAGTGTCAGCCCAAAATGTAGTGTGTTACACTCTGAGCCCCACCTATTTTTGTTTATGGATCATCCCCACCCACGGTAGGCTTGTAGTGGTGTGGGGAGAAAGTACTGTCCCATAAGGTCACTGTAAATTATGCAATTCTACCTAAGATTATGAATGAAGAATCAGAATGCTCAAGGAAAATTGAAAAATATAATTGAAGACATGCCTCACCTCCAAAATGCTTCTAAAATCTAGCAACTAGGCTATATATTCAAACTTCTCTGTGTGGCCCTCCATACTGGCATGCAAATTCTATTGTTGGTCAGGTTTCAACTTTCAATGATTGGGTATTTGCAACACTTCGGTTAAAAGAGAACTGAAGGGCATTGAAATCTTTAAAATCAGTCTCTGCGGAGAAACACCAAAGTTCTCTGTTGCAAGTCATCTAAGGTTGTGAGGTACTGCTAACAGAATTGCTAGCCCTAGTGTTTCTCCAAAAGAAGTCACCTTCACAGATTTAAGACTTTCCAAATTGCAAGTTTTCAAAAGCAATTGCTGTACAAGCACTATAAATAAAGTGGGTTTGGTCGGTTGGCATAGAATCCATATGTAAGAATTAATGTGTTTATCTTCAAACCCATTTGGATTATCCTTGGGAATTATGTGGTAAACATAGAAATACAAAGATGTCTAACCTTTATTGGAGTGATGGTGTAAACCACATACTCCAGTACTTCAAGGGTAACTGATAACGCCACACTCTTTTGTAGAATCATGAGTCCACCTGAAAACAGGGGGAAAATGACAGTAATCATTCCACTTGAAACTTGTATTCATTTGGGTATTGTTATAAATAATTTATGCATGACATATGACCAGACCTTTATGGGAATAAATTGCACACATGCCATCCCAGTCACTTAATGTTGCATCTGCTAACAAATGCACATCTTGTGGATGAATGCTTTGGGAAATCCGTTTGGGATTTTCATCATGAGATACACTCATCCTCTCTTCTTGGCTCCAAGCAGCACCCTGGCAATTGAATACACCCAAAACTCCTGTGTATTTGTTCATGTTCCATATCTTTAATAGACTGCAACAAAAAAGTTTTCAGAATCATATTTCCATTTTATTTGCTAAATTTGTTTCATCTCCTATTCCATGCTTTGAAGGAAAATATTGCCAAAATAATGTTTCATTTCTAGGACATGAGTCACCTACCTTTTTCCATCACGAAGCGTGTCAACAAACAAACAATCACGAGTTGGTCGACCAGGCAGGAGCGCTCGCAATACAGAACCATCTGGGAGAACAAGCTTTCTCAATAATTCAAAGTCGTGAACCCCAGGTTTGTCACTGCAAGACGAGCATGAACAATTTTGTCTTGGCATTTGTACTCTCAACATTAGCTTCCTGGCTTTCAGTTTCTACAACTGGTCGGCCAGTGCAATTTTAGTAATGGTACATTACATGTGTCCTTTGGCAACTGTGAGTGAAATTACTTCAAGGCAACCAGCAGTGATTATCTATAGGAATGGGCCTTCTAGATGTTCACAAAATATTTTTAAAAACATGGTCTAGCTTCCTGAGCATGCTCTGTTGTATGTAATAAGTTTGAAAATATCTGTACCTGACATATACAGGGCAGCCACCAATAGCCCGGGCAGCAGCATGGC
Source organism: Taxus chinensis (assembly GCA_019776745.2). NCBI lineage: Eukaryota > Viridiplantae > Streptophyta > Pinopsida > Cupressales > Taxaceae > Taxus > Taxus chinensis. The sequence goes on from CM034154.1 coordinate 720,036,383, forward strand.
ATTCTGCAGCTGGGTGAAGACTCTGCAAACATTATAATCAGTGGCAAGAGGAGGAACCTTGAAAAATTAGAATGAGGCTAATGCTCCTGAATTGATTAGGTTAGTAAATGACTTACGTGGAACATATCCCAATCCGGTTGCATGAACTCTCCAAGGAAGATGCTATTGTATGAAACTGCGGCAACATGAATGGTGTGGGATAATGGGTTTCTTGGGTAGAAATCATCTGAAGCTCTTATAACTGCTGTCTGCTTTGAACTGGAAGTTGCTAAAAAGAAAAACTTCTGTTAAAGACAAGCCTCAGGAGAATTACAACTCATCTTTGGAAATGATGTAGCGAAATTGTTTGCTCAGAAAAAAATGTGGAAGATGGGCACTCTTACAAATAAAGAGCGTCTGTGCTATGACTCATGCATGCTATGCATCCGTTATCTGGGAAATTCTGAGCAATAGAGTTATTCAATGCCTGGTGGTACTGGCTAGCGAGTGATACTCTACCTCCAAAATCACTGCCAAAAGTTTCAAGAATACTCTGAACATCAACTTTAACACCATCAACTCCAGATGCTGCGAGGTAGCTGTGTAAGTCACTGTAGAACAGGAAGACCCTTTTAGGATTCATAAGGCCAAGTCCTTGAACAGAAAGACTATCTGTTTCTGCCATATATTGGAAGGCATCAGGAGTAGATGCAGGGTATTGCATTGTAGAGTCGTAGCTTTTCATTTCATCGATTCCTGGTTGAACTCCTCCCCAGTATCCTGCAAGTGCATGCCATACGTACACATACCTGTGAAGGCAAGGATAGCCAGGCTTACAAGCATACCCAGCAATTTTGTGGCTCTGAAATCACCATTTTTGTTGCTTTGACCGACCATTTCCTAACTATGACAACAGCTTCTATCGACATTTTCCATTAGTTGGAATGACTTACTTCAAATTGTATTTTTCTTTGGCTATCTGGACTATATGTTGAATGCCCTTGGTGGGATCTTCTTGCCTTTTACCTTCTTCAACATCAATTTGAAATTTGATATTCTCTTTTATGTGATTTAATCGGCTGTAAGGCCTGAAAAGCACAATTAAAAAAGTTAAATAGGAAATATGTTGTTCTTATTCATCTGTTATGAGATTTCTAAAAAATTGGATTGTCAGTATTTAAGAAGTTTAGCGAGTTAAATTCTCTTACGTCTTATCAGAGACATGTTCTGGTTTTTGAACAGATTGCCAACCATCATCAATGATAATAAACCGCGGTGGTGCACCTCCTTCTGACAGGCTGGAGTACATCCACACATGTTAGAGGTGTAGTCAACTTTTCCAGTGATCAGGATCTACAATGTCTCAAGAACATTTGAACTATGTGAATTAATCCCCTACAGGCACTGAATTCCAGACAAAAGGACAAAACAACAGGGAAAAAGAACATACTATAGGCAAAACGAGAAAATTTGCATATTGATTGATACTTTCATAGGCTGATAAGCTGATAGCTAATGGATAGGTAGGAAGAGGAAAGATTATTTTAAAATGCAACGATTGCCGATTGGCATAGAGATGGAGATATTAAGAAAGAGTAGAAGGGTGTTAACAGAAAATAGAGTATGAAGAACCAAAACCCACAAGAAATTCAAAATGGGGCCTTTATCTAGAACTTAGAGAAAACCTCTTTAAGCCTTTTTCTACGTCCTCTGCAGAAACTTCTTGATAGAACGCATCCCAGGTACACCATCCAAACCAGTCAGTTATTCCTGGCAGCTGGTCCATTCCAACAGATATTGATGTTGTTTTCTTAAACGCTATTTGTATGCCAATAAGGATGCAAGGGATGATACAACTTATTTACCTTCTTTTCCTCTCTATGAAGAAATGTTTGCAAATGAAGTTCCACAGCCCTGTAGCAAAAGATACAGAGCACTTCAGAGTGACAGATATTTTCAAACAATAAAAATGCTTGTTATGTGCTCCCACAATAAATTGTCTTACTCATTTTTAATAGGCATTTCTCATAATTAACACCTACAAACAAAGAAAACATGCTCTTTCTCAATAAGGTCATTCTTTTTCTGTTTGATTGGATATTTTCCCAAATTTTGCTGCAATTGTTTTCAAATCATGTAGTCATCAAGGTTCACTCAACACAAAAATAGGCTAAATGTGCATTCTAGTATCATCTTAAAGCTTCCATTGACAGGAAACTTACTTGACAGCATCTGTGACGACCTCAAATGGATCTGTTCCAGTCTTGATAAATAATGAATGCATAAATGACGATCCAATAACTGTAGAGTCACCTGCAACATGAATTTCCAAGCAGTGCAGCATCAGAAATCCATAAATAACAACAATCTACATTAATTTGAAAAAGTTACTGTGGCAAATAAAAACAACAAAAAATAGGCTGTTGTTTTGCACTAAACAACGAAAGTGCCAATCTAAGCAGCAGAGGCACCACCATTAAAATTTAGTTAACACGATCTTCTTAAGTGGTTATAAAGTAAAAACCATTCCCTCTCTGAAATATTAGTACAAGTACGAAAAAATCACACAGGCTTTCAAATTGAAAATTCCAACAATCCAGCTGAGCAAGTGAAGGGCACTTAAAAAATAATCCAAAACCTTGGTTTAAATGGCATCTGAGACTCTGAAGGGCAAAGAAGTCTTCAAATTTTACCCCATAAGCATTGTCATAAACAGGGGCTGGGAGCTAACAGGAATTCACAGCATGCAAGACAACTGCCGTAACAAGCAGCAAAATTCTTAGAATTTTGGGCTAGTCGTATATCCCAATTTATCCCATACAGAATTTGCTTAATAACAATGTATTGGGGTTTACCCTCACTGGTCCAGAGTCTCAGGGCTGCATGCAAGCTGTGACTCCTCAAAGTGACACCAAATCTTAGGGTTTACCGAATCCCCTTTCCAAACCAAAAAAAAAAAATCACCTGAACTTAAAAAAAAATAACTTACCGCTATCCAAAGAGAGCTGCAGCTGGTCCTTGTCATTCCCTTGCAGACATGCTCTGAAGGACCCTTCGAGAAGAGGCAAAAACACACTGTAACACACACCATTTTTTTCGCCACGGTTCTCCACCAACAAGAATTGTGTTTCATCAGGAACTTCCCTTCCCGAGGTTCCCGTCTTATGAGACATCCAGAACAAATTGAACCGAAAACACGACAGAAACCGAACATTTCTGCAGCAATTGACATCAATTCCATCATCAGATTTCGTTTTCAAGCAGTACTTATGATGTGAAACTGTGAAAGCCAGACATAAACGTACTTGAGAGTGCCGAGAGAAGCCACGTGTCGGTTACTGCTTTCTCCAAAAGTAGCGCCTACAAACACTCCGTCCGATCCTGTGGGAGTCAATTTTACGCTTTTGGGAATGTCCGTGAGCAGGCTGCTGCCCTCCACCGACAGCTGGCGGTCCTCAATTCTCAATCTGCTCGTTAGTTCTTTTGTCGAAACAGAGCACCTGGTTATGCTCTGTGTGTTTCTGTGGTTTCTGAATGCAGTGACAGAAGAGCCGCTATTTTTAAATTTTAGCGAAAAAAATCTGCGTGCCATGGGAACTACAGAAGAATTTCTTCCATGCAACGAGCATGGCAAAGCCAAGTGTAGAGGAGAATAAAATAGCGCTGCCATTGCTAACTTTGGCAGACGCTGTGAACAGCATTGTGCAGTCGCTTATGTATTTATTAGGAAGGCCTTGTGAATGTGTGGCCATTGTTACAGACCACTTATCCTCTTTTGGACAGATTTTTTATTGGAATCAAACTCTGCGCAATTATCGGAGATTCCACTCATGGAAACCAAGTTTAACATAAAGTGAAATTAGCCATTGCCACCAAAGGTTGAATGGAAACGAGGATAGAGAATGAAGGACCATAAATTATGGAAAACAAATGGTCGAAAATGAAATATCTAAAATTCATGGGAGTACTTTTATGTTTTTTCTAATTACAAATATAATATGTTGTGGGCCGTGCTCTCATACCAACCTCTTTTTTTTTTTTTTTGCTGAAAGCTATCTTGTATCTTAGTGAATTTAATATAATATTAGATCTTTTCATCAAAAAAATGGGATTATATTTGTAATGTATATTTGAAAGAGAAAGCATACAAAAATGGAATATACCTAAAATGTAATTTACACATTTAAAATTGTGTGTTGAGTATATGTTATCGTGAATGTATAACAATTACACTAGAGTATACACTAGCAATCACGCACAAGTAGTGCAATGTGAACGCCGAAAGAGATTGGGTGACGGAATGAAGGAAGTGTGAAGGAACGAATTTTAAAGAAATAAAATTATTAATATAAAGCGATAAAGGAGAATGTGGAGTGGGGAGCGGGGTGGGTGGAGGGGGTGCAAATGGATGGAACTAAAAAATGAGATAATGTAGTATTCAGGAAAAGGAAATGCATAGTGAAGGATGTGTATACATGTTGCACGAAATCGAAAAAATATCTTACGGAGAAAAGGCAAGAAGACATATGTAGATTGTTGGAGAATGGAAATGCAAATTGGTGTTAGAGGGGAGGAAATGGTTTTAAGTGTGGGGAAGAGGTGAGAGAAAATAGTCAAGCTTCTTCTTTTTTCGTAGTTGTAGAAGAGGTCCACCAGCCATTTTTGCCGTATCTATCGAAAGATAAGGAGGTGAAATCCATAGATTTGAAAGGGAGGATAGTTTGGAGATAACAATGAAGGTAAGACATTGTCTCACTGTGTCACCAATATCAATAGTAGCCTTATGCAAAGTAAGACCTTGAGACTTGTGGATAGTTAAAGACCAAGCCATTTTGATTGGTAGTTGTCTGCAATTCCCTTTTGAAATTGGGGGAAGAGGAACATGCAAGGGGTTCTCTGGGTCCCCACATGGCCCAATATATTTGTTAAATTTGATGATGACAAAAAGAGGAATATTAGGTGGTGTTGTGAAATTATTGTAAACAATGTCAATGATTGAGCTTATTGAGCTATTTATAAGGCCAACGTCAACCAAAAAAGTAGCCACGAGCATGATTTTTTTTTTGTTACAAAGAATAACTTGGTGTTGCAACAGATCATCACAAGATCCCCTTAATTAACATGTTTAGTGGTCTATGTAATGGAATGAGCGAGAGGAAGGTTCAAATATTTCAACATATTGAGGTTGTGCCCGTCGACCTGGTCATTCATAGAAAACAAATGTGGAGAGTCACTGAAGCTTTGGATTTATTTCTCAGAAATGTAGGAATCAGTGTGTGACATAAGGAGATCATATTCCTCGAAGCAAGGAAATGCGGTATGGATGTTGAAAAGTAGGTAACAGAAGGAAACATGTGTGTATGAGGAACCCTTCTGGCGAAAAACTGTTTGCAAAGACACGGATGTATGGAATCCCCTCCAAAGGCTGAGTGCCATAAGAATGGCTTGCATATAATGGAATTTCCATAACATGTGGCAGTTGGCCCAGGTCACTAATGAGGATGATACATCTCCTACCAAATTTTGATGTCTTAAAATGGGGAAAACCTTCCCAGAGTTGATAGTCAATCTGGTTGAGTAATTTGGGTCTAATGAAACTCATTTCATCCATAAGAATGTACTCAACTTGTTTGAGGGGGTCTTGAAAATATGCCAAAGCTTTCCCATCTAGGGGTTTGAGTTATTTGAAAGGTATGTAAAGGAAAGCGTGTATCGTGGATGCTGAAATGTTGAATGTCACTACACCAGTAGGTGTAAGTAAAAGTAGAGGTGAATTATTTCCAGGTCCTGCTAATGTTTTTGAACATATTCCAATTGGAAATAATTTATTCAGGGGGGCACCAATATCAAAAGAAACTATCTAAAAAGGCTGTATAAAAGTAGTTCACTCTAGAAAAAGAGTTCAAAAGATGTTGATTCTTAAGCAATGACCTAAAAAACTCTTGGCGAGACACGAACCATTGTTGGAGAGGGATGAAGCTTCCATTTATCCCAAGTATGGTATTTATTGTAAGTCCAATCTTGATCCAATTGAATAAAAGACAATTTCTCCATATTTGCAGGTTTGTCCTATAGGCATTAAGGAAGAGAGTTGTTTCTTGTATTTGGGACTCTAATTCAACAACACGGCTCAAAACATTCTTGCCAACATTGAATGTAACAAATTTACAGCTACACATAACAAGAAGTAATTTCTGTAACATGTGGCAAGTCTCTTATGCATTAATGTCATGCTCAATGACAATCTCAGTACTAATTTTATGAATGACAACATGTGTTGGAAAATCCGGGTCGAAATCTCTTGAAAATATTGGAAAGCATATGGGGTCAGGATTTAGAATGTTGCTTTTTCTTTGAGGCATATTTGGGAATGTATTTTAGAACCACATGGCAAAAAAGCACAAGCTAAAAGTCAATGTTGGCTCTCCATATTAATAGCATTGTCTGGTTGTGGATATTCAACCTATCATCCTTTCTTGAAGGGAAGTACTTAATTGTCCCATCTCCATCAATGAACAAGGTTGAATTTGGGTAGGTCTCCCATAGGACATTGTAACGACATTGGAGGTGGTTTTGTTTTTCCCACAAACATGCATGTTTCAAGCACTTAGTGTGGCGCTAAACACAATTAAGTAATTGGATCATGAGTAATTTTGAATTGTAGGGATATGTAGACACATAAGGAAGTATATGTAAGGACTACATCTACAATGAATGACATATGGAAAAAATTGACCTTGAGATCAATAATCCATATCCTATATACTAACAATCTTTCATCCAACAATAAATAACAAAATGCATTAATTATGATTGTGGCTATTCCTTAGACCACTTGTCATTCAAATATGGCACCTGAAATGGTATGGAGCAAGTTCTAATATGGGAATTGAAATTGTCTGAGAATTTTCTTTCTGTTCCTCTCACACATGACACAAAGTGAGCACACTCTGAGTGTATCCAAAAGGGATCGAATGAGAAAAGCTATGGGAGAGGGATAACCTAGTTAAAAGCCCCCAATAGCTCAAATATTTCATCCTCTAACTCATGAAGACCACATTAAACACATAATCCTCAAGAGAATGCATTAACATGTAAACATATAAACATGAGTTGTGAGGTTGTCTAGACATATGTACACTTAACAATTAATAAAGACTCTTTTGTATCCATAAGCAAAACAATTTTAATTTTATTTAATATATATTCTTTATTTCGTTTCAACATTTCCATTTCAAGTGATTTTTATTCTAGATTGTAATAGACTTTAGAAACCTCGTGTCTTTATTTCCCTTGTAACATCACCATTTAAGTTGATTTCTATTCTAATTGGTCATTCTCCGCCTCATGAGCACATTAATATTTAGATTATAATTAACTCATAACTATGTTGGTACAAACGTGGATATTAATGGGTCATGGGGTGGCTTATGAATTGCATAAGATGTTGGTTAAGATGTGAATGGTTAAAGTATAAATTCAATGTTAATTTGAATGTGAAGTTTTTTCAGCTCCCACTTATGCTTATTTATAATTTGCATTATGTCTTAATGAGATCCCAATTTTTTTTACTTTTTTCTTTATGCATTTCCATAAAATGTCTAACTTCAAATTTAGTGTGCATTTAGAGGATGGTGGAAAAGGTTTTCTTTTTAAACCTATCAAATGCATTTCCATGCATTCTCCAAGGCTTTAAACAATGTTATTGTTTGCATATCGTACAATCAAAATATTCTAGGGAACCACATTTAGTTTAGACATCTAGTTAAAAAAATTCATTTAATTTGAGTATGGTCTTTACATTTTGTATACATGTAACAAGAATCAACACAATAATGTGTTGCAATGTTATATTATATATTAGAAGGTTTGCATGGTAGTAATAACATTAAAGAAATGACAATTCCAAAAAAAATCGTCTATTTGAAATATAATGAACCAAATCAATAACCATATTAAATTACCATGCATTAGGGACTCAAGTTCACACATATACAAGCATTGGATCACAATAAGACTATGGCAGTATGTTACCACAACACAACGAGAGGTACAGGTGAAACTTGTAGTTGGCAGCACATGTAAAAGGTTAAACTTAAGACATTATAGAAATGAATTATGCCATTGATGGAAAAACATCCAAATAAAACAAACATGTAATAAAGATTTAATTCACATACAAAATGAGTATTCGTTGTGCTAAACTTATAAAAGAGGCCAACGTCAAAAAATCATTATCAAAAGTCCAATATTATAATCATGCTTAGTCGAGAACAAACAACTAAATACATAAGCCTTCTTTGTCATAATGCCCATTCACCCTCCAAATTTATGACAATTGTCAACCATGGGTGGGTTTATCCACATAGTTTTTTCAGTGTAAAGATTTGTGACGATATCTAGAACATTTACACTTAACAATTAAAATAAAAAAATTCCAAAGTTTATAAGAAAAATCATTATCACTTTATTCAATGTAAATTCTTTCATTATATGGAAAGAATACAAGTTTGTTTGAACAATTGACTTGTCATCATTATTGTTTTCTTATTCCTCGGTCAAACTCATGTATCTATCCACCTTCCTCCTGGATTGGCTTTTTATCTATGAACTAAAACCACCATCAAGAGACAAAAGAATAAGAGAATTTTAAAAAAAAAGATTTATGATATATTCTTTAATTTAAATTTGGGTTTTAGTACTTTCATCTTGTTGTCGTCCTCAAAATACTCCATTCTTTTTAAGTCAAGTGTTGAAAATTTTGAGTCTGTACCTTGGAGTATTAGATCACATCGAGCCTAACATTGTTTGCAGTTCTCCCACTCATGAAGAACAATTTGAAAGTCGGGCATAATGGTGAAGTTTCTTCCCCTTTTTTATTTTCATTCTCTTCCCGTAGTCGGGAATGAAAGGCATATCTTCCCCGTTAAATTTTACACCATCATTCACGGGTAGTACGTGGGCATATTTGATTGGATGTGATTTGGTCATGTTTCAAGCGACAGCAGAGGCCTCCATGCATCCAAACGGTGCAACTCTAGGGGCAGGGTCCAAGGGACGGTCCTTAAATAAGCGCAAGCTTTCCGCATGTCCCATGTTCAAAATGAAGGTAAAACAAGCTCAAATCGGCTAAGTATGGAAGGTTCAGCAGATGACGCCACATGCCTCATCGGTGCAACTTCAAGAGTCAAATCCGGGGGTAGTTCTCAAACTTTTTCCAGTCCTCCACGTGTCCTAGGTCCAAAAGGGATAGAGTCGATCGTTAAAATTGACTAATTATGAGCAGGTCAACGGAAGCCTCCACGTGCCTCAACGGCGCGATTTTAGAAGTAAAACCAAAAGGTCAGTTTCCAAATGTGCGCCATCTTGCCACGTGGTTAGATTCAATGGAGAGATAGAGTTGGCCATTGAAAAGTCTAAGCCCGGTAGAAGGAGCCATGCATCAGCTTGGCACAATTTCAGGAGGCGCTCCCAAAGTGAAAACTTAAATGAGCGCCAGCTCGCCACGTGTCTAGGGGGTCAACATAAGTCAAACAAGAAACAGACCCGAATCAACTAAGTATAAAGAATCAGTGGAAGCCTCCACGTGTCATCCTAGTGCAACTTCAAAGACAAAATCTAGAGGCAGGTTTCAAATGAGCGCTAGCTCGCCACGTGTCCAGGGTCAAATATACATCCCTATCAAACAAATGGTAGACAGTCAAGGCATCCACAGGCCCGTTCCAATCAATTTTTTCCATGTGGGTGGCCTAGATTTAAATTTGTAAAAGCAAATCGAATGGCCTATGTTTTAACTGGCAAAATAATGAAATGGTTGTGTATTTAAAAATCTAGTTTTCCTATCATTAACATTTCTTTACAAATCAAGAATTTGAAAGGGCGCGAGTGATTGGAATAAGTTGTAACTATTTCATGTTTTCTCGAGGAATTTGTAACCGTCTCTTGCGAGCTATATCATGGGATTTCAAAGCCATTGTATGGGTTAAAATTTTGATATTCTAGAACTGTAATTTTGAGTCTAAAGAAATCAATACAAGGGCCCTTTTCCCTCTATTTTCTCTTTCTTTCTTGCTCTGATATGTGAACCATTTAATCCTTGCATGCTTAGAAACTTTGTGTTCTTGTTTATACAATCTCACAAACTTTGAGTCTGGGGATTGTGCCTGCTATAAACGTGAATGGTTCTACTCTATATCTCATTTGCTCAATACATAAAAGGGTTTTCTCTGTCATCTATTTTCCCTGAAAGTATTGTCTTCTTCTGCTTCCCTCCTCTCTTCAAGTCTTCTATCCTCATGTATTGATAACCTTCTTGGCATAAAACACATTTCAAGATATCGGGAAACCACCATTGATGAAATATTGTGCATTTGTACATAGGTTTTGCCCCTAATTTTAATAAGGGAACCTCTCCCATTAAAGAGGAGGGACTTGCTTGTCCCCTGACTATGGTTTCATTCCAAGTGCAAATATGAAACCCAATAGTTTTTGGTGAATCTGCTAGGGAATTTTTTCAACAAATTTCCTTTCTAAAAATAACAACTAATTTGATCATTTCTTCGATCTAACGACTCTAAGATACACTCGTGGTAAAAGGGCTCTTAGAATTGAAGATCCCCAATTTCAACTCCTGGATCAACAAGGTTTTCAACTTCCTCCAACAAGAAGAAATAGAAGAGCTCATTCCACAAGCACATTGTCTGTTGAAGACGGAGCTTATGGTAGTAGCATCCCTCAAACAAACCTTAGTCCTAATCTCCGTGCTCTAGTTCTTACTGGTGTCTCAGTTCCACTTCAAGAAATATTTCTAAGGATGGCAACACCTCGACCTTGGGGACAAAGAGTTGGGCCTCTGGTTCTTCCTCAAGCATTGCATGAGTTACCTAGGGGTAACAGGAAGAATTTTCCCAAATTTAGAGGTGATGGCAAAGTACACCTTGATGAACACATTGCAACCTTCATTATTGCATGTGGGGTCCTGGGAGTTGAACATGAAGATGTCTCTGTTAGGTTGTTTGTGGAGACCTTGCAAGACAATGTTGCAGATTGGTTTTGCCATCTTCCTGCTGGGACCATCACCGATTGGAATACTATGACAACTCAATTTGAGCAACATTTCAAACCTGATGAAGATGTCCATGCTCTGTTAGCAAAGATTTCTCAAATCAAGAAGGAGCCACATGAGCCTATGAGAGAATTTTTGGCCAAGTTTAACAAGTTGATTAACAGGATTCCACATGATACTATACCTGTTGATCAGATTCAGAAGTGTTTCTTCTTGAATGCTCAATTTATGGAAGTAATCTATGCCCTAATGAGAGAAAATCTTGCAACTTTGAATGTTGATCAGAGATTAGATGTCATTGTGGAAGATGACTTGATTATGTCTGGCAAGCTGAAAAGGGATTCTTTCAAATCCAAAGCATCTTCTTCTTCCTCTTCTCCTCAAGGTAATGCAAATTAGTTGGTGTAAAAGCTGGTTAATGACCTCATTTCCATCAAGAAACAATTGGCTCAGCATGTTCCATATCAAGATGTTCCAAGGAAGAAATTTCAGCCTAGGAACCGCCTTCCTTCCCCTCAGACTAAATTGGCCATTGAGGGTCCACCCCTTAAGGCACCCCTTAAGGTGCCTGTCAATGCTACTTGTGAGGTTCTTGAGCCTGATCATGAGGAAGAAAATGGGATCTATGATGAACAAGAAGAGGAAGTTGATGAGGATCTGGAGGAGCCTGGTGGTTCTCAAGTTCATTTCCTCACCACTGAAGGTGTGGATGATGAAGATGACTATGATGATGTAGTGGCTGAGATGAACAGTGAGTCATATGCTGTTATGACTCTGGAGCAGACCAACAAAAAGAAAAAAGTGGTGCAACCTGCAAAAAGATCTAAGGAGTATCCCATAACCATCCCGATGGTTGCAAGAAGAGGAGCTCTTATTCCTACAACTTCCACCCAAAAGGTAAGATCTACTAGTCCTTCTCCCTATACTTCTGCTTCTAAGAATTCTTGTCCAACAAATGATAAAGCTGATAGATCAAAAGATCCTCCTACTCCTAGTAGTGATTCCCCATCCACATCTGTATCTTTTGACATTATTGACCATCTTAAGAAGACCAAGATTCAGATTTATGAGGCAGAGTTCTATCAAACCCATCCTAAAGCCTTTGCCAAAATGGTTAACTTTGTAAATTCTAAATCTAAAACCCCAGCCCATTCTTCTAAAGGCATTTTTCCCACTCCCTCTTCCTCACCTCAATCAAGCCTGTGGCTACAGTCACTTCCCCTAATGAGAAAATTGAACCATTCTATGTGATCCTTCTCATAGTTGGCCATAAAATCAGTAACTTTGTCATAGATTTAGGAGCATCAGATAATGTTATGCCTGCAAAAGTGGCTCATGCTTTGGGTCTAACCCTAACCCACACTTATGGCTATTTCTATTCCATAGAAAGTAAGAAAGTACCTTTGGTTGGCAGAATTAAAGATGCATAAGTAGCTTTTGTTGCTTTTCCAGAGAAAAGGGTCTTAGCCACCATTTTGGTAGTTGATATTCCTCCTTCATATGGGTTGTTGCTGATTAAAAATTTCTGTAAGGAGGTAGGGGGGGAAATCCAAATGGATTGGTCACATGCCTTGATCCCTGTCAATGGGAAGATGAAGAAGCTACTTCCTGAGAAACAAGTAGATTATATTGTGTAAAAGACAAATGATACTAAAGCACAAAGACTGTATGAAGACATTGGGCATGGGAACTACATGATCATGTCACAAGAGGAGAAAAGTTTGTCAAAGGGAGTGTTGTTTGACCCTAATTGTGTGCGGAATTTGGAGTTTGATGGGAGCTACTCTTCAGCTGGTTCTGGAGCTGGTGTAGTTCTCATTTATCCCTAGGTTAAGGTTCATCCTTTCTCCTTCAAGTTTCAGTTTGAAAATACCAACAATACTATTGAGTATGAGGCCCTCATTCTTGGGTTGAGCATGGAAAAGGAAATGGGAGTGAAGAACTTTCTTTCTCGTGGAGATGCAGAGCTAATTGTAAAACAAGTTAGAGACCTTTATTAGGTAAAGAACAAAATGTTGAAGCACTATAGGAATCTAGTCTGGGATTCCATTGAATTCCTTGATGCTTTTTACATTGAAATTGTGCCAAGGGAAAGGAACAATAGGGCTGAATCTCTAACTGTTTCAGGGTTCTTGTTGATTCCTCATCCTGATTTCCCTCAAGAGAAATTCACCATTGAGATCATCCATAGACCCATTGTGCTTGAAAATGCAAATAATTGGCAATTTTTTAATGATGACCAACATTTGATTTCTTTCTTGGAGCTTAGAGATGACTTTGATCAGTTGTACTTTGAAGGAAGTGACAATCTACCTAGAGAGTGTGTGTCATCAAATGAAGAGGGTGTCAAAGAAGAGATGGATCAAGATGGATGCATCAAAATGAAATTCAAAAAAATCCCTAAAGGAATGGTGAGTTTGGAGGATATTTTTGATAAACATGATAGATATATGAAGTCTAAAGTTTCCCAAGGAGCCTGACAATCTGCTGAGACTGAGAAAGTGAATATTGGGAGTCTTGATGATCCCAAAATAGTCAACATTGGAAAATGTTGCACTCATGAATAGAAAAAGAAGGTGGTGAATCTGTTGAAAAGGTATGTTGATGTTCTGGCTTACTCTTATGATGATCTTAAGGATTTTCAGCCTAAAGAAATGCAACATTTCATTCCTCTTAAGCCTGGGATCAAACCCTTCAAACAGAAACAAAGGAAATATAATCCAAAGATAGCTGATACAATTTTCCAAGAAATAAAAAAGCTTTTGAAGGATAATATCATCTTCCCCATCCATCATTCAATGTGGATTGCTAATATAGTGTCTGTCAGAAAGAAGAATGGTGAGATCTGGATCTGTGTGGACTTCAGAAATCTAAATCAGGGTTCTTTGAAGGAAAACTACCCTCTCCCCATGATGGACCAAGTATTGCAAACTATCATAGGTTTAGAGCTATCACAGGTTTAGAGATGCTATCTATGTTAGATGGATTCTCGGGGTACAATCAAGTAGAGGTGAATACTACAGATCAACATAAGACTAGCATTTACTACTCCTTGCGGCACCTTTGTATACAAGAGGATGTCATTTGGTCTCATCAATGTTGGTGCTACTTTCCAAAGGGACATGGACTTGGATTTTGGTAGTTTGAAAGGGAAATGCATTGTTGTGTATTTGGATGATTTGACAGTGTTTTCCAAGGCAATAAAAAATCACATCCAACACCTTGAAACATTATTACAAAAGTGTAGAGAGCAGGGGATTTCTTTAAATCCTAAGAAGTCTATGTTTTGTGTCATAGAAGGAAAGTTGTTGGGACAAATTTTTTCAAAGGAAGGGATAAAGATTGATCTAGAGAGAGTTCAAGCCATCCAGCAAATTCCTCTTCCATCAAGTAAGAAAGGTGTCCATTCTTTCTTTGGTAAGATCAATTTCCTAAAGAGATTCATCCCCAATTTATAGAACTTGCTATGAGCATTGCTCACATGATGCAAGGGAAGCAAAATTTTGGTTGGTCCTCTGAAGGGAAGAAATCATTTGAGGACATTAAATAGGCTATTGCAAAGACTCCAATCTTGGCATGCCCCGAATTTAGCAAAGATTTCATTATCTATTGTTACGCCACTAAAAATACCCTAGCTGCTGTGTTAGCCCAAAAGAATGTTGAAGATCATGAGCTGTCAATTGCATTCATGAGTTATGTCTTGAAAAATCATGAGATGAAGTACACCATGATGGAGAAGCATGCTTTTGCAGTTGTTAAAGTTGTTAAGCAGTTTAGGTTTTACATCCTTAATTCTCATTTTATGGTGCTGGTGCCTGATACAACAATCAAATCCATTCTTACTCAGCAAGAATTTGGAAGCAAGAGAGGTAATTGGGTAGCAAAGGTGCAAGGGTATGATCTTGACATCAGGCCAACAAAAATGGTTTAGGGTAAGGGCTTGTGTGAACTCATTGCTGAGGGAGATGCTAAGAAGTTGTCCAAAGATGGAGTTGATGTCCCTGTTGTTTTGTTCCTTAGCTCGAAAGATGCATGGTATGTTGACATTGCTCATTTTCTAACCTATGGAGAGTGTCCATCTTACTTGAGTGCCAAAGAGAAGAGATCCATCAAACTAAGGTCTGCACAATATGTTTTATGGAAGAATTCTTTGTTCAAACGAGGCATAGATGGAAGGTTTTTGAAGTGTGTAGACAAGGAGCAACAAAAGAAATTGTTCTCTGATTTTCATGACCAGGCTTGTGGAGGCCATTTCTCCTCTACTGTAACAAATCATAAAATACTTCGTGTTGGTTATTATTGGCCCACTTTATTCAGAGATTCATCAAAATGGGATGGTAAATGTGAAGCATGCCAAACGTTTGTTGGAAGACCTAAGTTGACTCGCTTTACCTCTCAAGCCTGTAGTGATTGAAGAGCCATTTCAACAATGGGGTTTAGACTTCATTGGGGCACTCAATCCATCTTCCAATTTTGGGCATACCCATGTGTTGACTACCACTGATTACCTCACCAAGTGGGTGGAAGCCATACCAGTCAAGAGCACTACTTCTGAGGTAGTTTGCAACTTCATTAAGGAGAACATATTGATCAAGTTTGGGATCCCAAACAAGATTGTGACAGACAATGCTTCCAAATTTTATTCTACTGAGATGATGGACTTCTGTTATGGGTATGGTATCTCCCTTGCTCATTCTTAGGATTACTACCCCCAAGGGAATGGACAGGCAGAATCAATAAACAAGAACTTGGTGAGCATAGTTAGAAAGCTTGTAAATGATTCTTAGAGGAATTGACATAAGAAGCTATATGATGCACTTTGGGCTAATAGAATTACACCCAAGAGAGCAATTGGAATGTCTCCTTTCCAAGTGGTGTATGGTGTGGAATCTCAACTGCTAGTCACGGTGGAATTTCCAGCCTTGCATCTGATGAAAACCATTGAAGATTCAAGTTTCAGTAGTTCTTTGGATAAGAGAATTTTGTACCTTCAGAAGCTTGATGAGGATAGATTACAAGTGGTTAAAAGGATAGCAGCTCATCAGTTGAAAGTGAAGGCTTTGTTTGTCAAGAAAGCCAAACCTAGAGTTTTCCAAGTGGGAGACATTGTGCTGCTTTAGGACAAAAGACATGAGCCACGAGGAAGTCATGGTAAGTTTGATTCTCTTTGGCTTGGTCCTTTTAGAATTAAACATTTTTCTGGAGAGAACTCTTTTTATCTGGACTACATGGATGGATCTCCTCTCCCATTCCTTATAGTGGGCAGTACCTAAAGTTGTTCAAGTCCTAGGTGACTAGGTAGTCCTTTTGTATATTTTGTACAATGTTTTGGTTTTGGTCATTCTTCTGTGTTTTGTTTTGGGTCTTTCCCATTTTTGTCTTGTTTCCTTTCATGTTCCTTGTTGTGTGTTGCATCGTATTGGTTTTTTCTTTGACTCTATTTTTCCCAATGGATAGACACTGGTCTACTTTCCCTGAGTTTTTTCTATGGTTTTCTTGCCTCGTTCCTCTATCAAGTCATCCCCAGAAAGAGCCAGCTATTGTCATCCTCAAAATAATCCATTCTTTTGAAGTCAAGTTTCAAAAAATTTGAGTCTGTACCTTGGAGTATTAGATCACATCAAGCCTAGAATTATTTGCAGTTCTCCCATTCATGAAGAACAATTTGAAAGTTCGGGTGTAATGGTGAAGTTTCATCCCTTCTTTTTATTTTCATTTTCTTCCTCGCAATCAGGAATGACAGGCATATCTTCCCCGTTAAATTTTTCCCTATCATTCACGGCTAGTACGTGGGCATCTCTGATTGGATGTAGTTTGGTCTTGTTTTAAGCAACAGTGGAGGCCTCCACATGCATCCAAACAACACAACTCCAGGGGTAGGGTCCAAGGGATGGTCCTCAAATAAGCACAGGTTTTCCACGTGTCCCAGGTTCAAAATGAAGGTAAAACAAGCTCAAATCAGTCTAAGTATGGAAGGTTCAGAGGACGATGCACCATGTGCCTCATCGGTGCAGCTTCAAGAGTCAAAGCTGGGGGTGGTTCTCAAACTTGCACCAGTCCTCCACGTGTCCCAGGTCTAAAAGGGACAGAGATAATCCTTAAAATTGACTAAGTATGAGCGGGTCGGCGAAAGCCTCCACGTGCCTCAACGACGTGATTTTATAAGTAAAACCAAAAGGCTAGTTTCCAAATGTGCACCAACTTGCCATGTGGTCAGAGTCAATGGAGAGACAGAGTTGGCCGTTGAAAATTCTAAACCCGGTAGAAGGAGCCACGCGTCATCTTGTGGCACAATTTAAGGAGGCGCTCCCAAAGTGAAAAATTAAATGAGTGCCAGCTTGCCACATGTCTAGGGGGTCAACATAAGTCAAACAAGAAATATATCTCAAATCAGCTAAGTATAAAGAATCAACAGAAGCCTCCACGTGTTAGCCTAGCGCAACTTCAAAGACAAAATCTAGAGGTAGGTTACAAATGAGCGCTAGCTCGCCACGTGTCCAGGGTCAGATATACGGCCCCGCCAAACAAAAGGTAGACAGTCAAGATGTCTCGCAAGCCCATTCCAGTCAATTCTTTCCACGTGGGTGGCCTAGATTTAAAGTTGTAAAAGCAAATTGAATGGCCTATGTTTTAACTGGAGAAATAATGAAATGGTCGTGTATTTAAAAATCTAGTTTTTCTGCCATTAACGTTTCTTTGCAAATCATGAATTTGAAAGGGCACGAGTGATTGGAATAAGTTTTAAATGTTTCTTGCTTGCTCGAGGAATTTGTAACCGTCTCTTGCGAGCTATATCACGGGCTTTCAAAGCCATTATATGGGTTGGAATTTTGATATTCTAGAACTGTAATTTTGAGTCTAAAGAAATCAATACAAGGGTTTTTCCCTTTTTCCTTTGTTTTCTCTTTCTTTCTTACTCTGATCTATGAACCATTTAATCCTTGCATGCTTAGAAACTTTGTGTTCTAGTTTATACAATCTCATGAACTTTGAGTTTGTGGATTGTGCATGCTATAATACTGTGAATGGTTCTACTCTATATCTCATTTTCTCAGTACATATAAGGGTTTTCTCTGTCATCTCTTTTCCCTGAAAGTATTATCTTCTTCTACTTCCCTCCTTTCTTCATGTCTTCTATCCTTATGTATTGATAACCTTCCTGGCATAAAACACATTTCAAGATATCGGGAAACCACCATTGATGAAAGATTGTGCATTTGTTACATAGGTTTTTCCCCTGCTTTCAATAAGGGAATCTCTCCCATTAAAGAGGAGGGACTTGCTTGTCCCCTGACTGTGGTTTCATTCCAAGTGCAAATTTGAAACCCAACATGTCTATGACACACTTGTAACGAGGGATTGCTTGAACAGATATATCATGTCCAACAACATTCCTCCTTCCAATAGTAAACAAGGAAATTGGAACCATTATTAATATGAATAATCATGATGTCATTCAAATATAGGACCTGAAATCCTATGAAGATTTTTAGATATAGGATTTGAAATTATATGGTTTTTTCATGTCATTACAAGACATGAAAAAACTATAGGATGCATTTTTGACTAATAATTTTTTTCATAGAATTTAGATGACAGTAATGTTGTTGGCTTCTTTTGATACATGAGAATGTATTAGGTTCTGGGTAAGTGCACCAAATTGGGGGGCCAAAAGGGGGTCTTAATTGGACGCATTTTTATGAAAAATAAAAAACTTCCACTTGTACGAGTTTTTTGAAATAGTTACACTCAAAATTGGAAGATGTTGTATAAACATGAATCGTAGAATTTTGAGTCTAGTTTCTAAGCTACTAAATTTTATTGAAAACATAGATGAGTTTAAGTGGGTCAAATAACTAAAATACTAATAGGTGCTCTTTTTTTAATTAAAAAACATAATAGAGTGACTTTCATGCCCCCCACCATTTTTTGAGCACCATTTAGTATTTTTGAAAACCCTTTGGTAGAAAGATAGCTAGGAGCATCTAGTTTGTGCTAGAATTTTTTTAGAATTTTTTAGCGAGTATTTTTTTTAATGATTTTTCTAGTACAAAAATTTTATGTTTTGAAAAATAATGGAGCTCTAACCATGCCCCCCTAACTACCTCAAAAAATATCAAAAATTAGTTTTTTTTTTAATATGTATAGAATTAGTCCTAGTTTGTGCTTAAATTTTTTTATTCAATTTTAATGAGTCGAAAAAAAGATACACGACAAAAGATAGACATGTTTAAACTTAAAAAATAGCTATAAAAAGGCATAGTTAGAAAATAAATAATATGGAAACCTTATATTTGTTAGAAAAATTGGAAAATTATATTTATACAAAGAAGAAACTCTACTTTACGTCACGGTATAATTTTTTTTAAACGAATCGATTATTTGATGTTGATTTATCATGGCGGAAGTTGGATTTTTGCATTTTCCTACAAAAAAACGGTTTGTTGTGTTTGTGCAGGTCCATGCCTTAGGCTTGGGGATCCAACCTGGATCCCAAGCCTTGAGGCATGGGTTGGAAAAGGGAAAAATAACATAACGCGTACGCGTTTATGTATTTTGTTTATATATTGTGGTCCCCCTAACGTCCCTTTCATCTCTTTCATGGGATTTGCTAATCCATTCTGTTTGGTCTGCAATTTTCTATACATTCTTACATGATTTTTTAGTAGTTCATTTTGTCCCCTACCCCACTAGTTGAATTTTTCTAATCATGGGTGATAAAATTCAAGCTAAGGACAAGAGGAAAGTCAAGAACAAGACACTGGAGCAATTGGAAGAGATGAGAATAAATAAATTGAAGAGAATGTGAAAAACTTCGTGCAGGGAAAGGTACATCTGCTATATCAAATGTAGCTAATGTATTAGAAAATGAGGATGAAATACATAATGAAAATGTAGAGAATAATGATTTTGCAATGAATAATGATATTGAATTGAATGATAATGTTGGTATGGATGAAGAAATTGATATGAATCCAATTGTTGAACCTTTACTTGAGAATCCAAATGTTAACCCCAAAATTTGTATGGAAACACTAAATGAAGAAAGTAACCTTGTTAATGAATCTTCACCTCTAAGAACACCTCCTTCCATTTTGTGAAGAAAACCAATTCACTTAATTGAAATTGATGAAAACATTATAAAACCAATGCCTAACAAAATGTTTGAAAGAAATGCGAGAAGAAAAGCTAGTGGAATTTGGGATAATTACTTTGAGAATTTAAATGACACACAAAGATGTCAATTATTTGTTACATTGATGAAATTAATTAAGATGAGACCTATAATGAAGACCCTGGGGTTAAGAACATCTAATGTTGTTGATCAAAATGCGTCAATTGTTGAAAACATACATAAAGCATACCAAACTGTAGGTGGAAAAAGATGCACCAAAGATAGTAATGCTACATGGTGTGCACTTACTAATTGTATAGTAAGTGATAAAACAATTAATAAACACTTGATTATAAAAACAAGCAGTGCTTTGAAGCTAAACAGAAAAACACTAATGAAAGCAATAGAGAGATGTAAACATCTTGAGTCAGTCAATAACACTGACTATTGGGCTTTCTCTAGCAGACTTCCATAGAAAGACAAGAATACATCTGATATTCTAAAAGAATTAATTGTAAAATTTTGGAATGAGAACACAAGGGTGTCACCGAATAGAAGAGATACAGTAAAAAGAAGAATATGTTCTTGTAATCATGAATCATGTGCAAAACATTTCTTAGATATGACTCAAACACAATTGTTCTCTAAGTTTAAGAATGAAAATCCACAAATTAACATTAGCCAAAGATTCTTTGAAATGAGCAAACCCTTTTATGTGAAAATCAATCACTCACGTACCACTTGTTGTTGCAGGCATCATGTTGAATTTTCAATGCATTATGATGTATTTTTGTCAAATACATCATGTTTTGCATACTGACATCATGTTGTAGGAGTTTGGATTAAATGTCCCACCAAAATCTTCAAGGGAATTTATTCTGACAATATTTTGTGAAAAATCAACTAGACAATTTTTTTTTATAACAAAGCATGTTTGGATGGAACGTGCAATGTATGTGGTGGCTTGCCAAATCTGAAAAATTTGTATCCATGAGGAGAGTACAGATTCAATAGGAAAAGAATTGGTTGGTTTTAAACAAATATAAATTGGTGGCATATCAATTAAAAGATGGAAAATAATCTAAGAGGTGTGAGCTTGTTACAAAACAATTACTTGTATCAGAATATATGGTCAAATTCAGAGAGGAAATTATTTATGAGTATGCAAGGCACACACATAGAGCTCGATGGTTGGATGAACAATTCAAGTTAAGAAAGGACACATTCCCACTTGGTACTATTGTTTCAAGTAGTTGACTTCGTAGAGAATTACACATTGCAGCCACAAATGGAGGTTTAATCTCAATATTATAACTCAGTGCAAGTTTCTATTTTCGTGCATATAACATTCATGCACTCTCCAGAAAGCACTGAGTAAGATCAAAAAATATTAAGAGAGTATCATTTCTACATCAGTGATGATCAGACACATTCTAAAAGAATATGTGCAAGGGTGTTTCTAGGTGTTTTATGTGAACTTGAATGAGAGGATCATTAGTTTCAATCAACATTACATTTGGTCGGACAACTGCACATCACAATTCAAGAATGCACAAGATGTTTTATTGGCTAAATAGGATGCACAAAGAAAAAATGTACAACATATCTAGAGTTTTACTGAGGCGGGGCATGGAAAAGGAGAGCATGATGGTGTAGGATCATGTGTGAAAAGAGCACTTGCAAGAGAAGAGTTAAAGTTCAAGGATGGTGCTAAATTTATAGATGTAAAAAACATTGTTGATTGGTGTGTCAAGAACATGGGCCATGAATATCAAGAGAGATCAACAGATTCGTAGATATTTTTGGTTGATAGAGGAACACCATCTGACAAGCTTTGAAGATTGTATAATAGTTGCAGGATCAAGTGATATGCACTCATTTCGTAGTTCAAATGCAAATTCTTGGACTATTTATACTAGGTGCATGACATGTTTTTATATATCATGCATTGATTTTGCATGGAATGAATGTGAGTCACAGTAGTGGGTGGATGAATGGACTTGTAGACCTCTAATTCCACTCGACACACATCAAGTTCCACATGAGCATTACAACTTGCAGTGTCTTCAGATCAAATGACAACATCATCTGAACTTTGACCAAGTCTCTGATTTAGTGCAACAAGGTACATACATATATGTACATGCCATGTTTTAGATTTATAAATTATTAAATGGTCAACTCTTAATGTATTTTAAATTTGACTTGAGTTTTACTTTGTGATGTAGGGCACGTTTTTGCAGTTATTGTGATGGAATTTAATGAAGAGGGAACATACTACTTCTTGTCTTGTTGTGTAGAGGGGAAAAAAATTGACTTCCACAGTCATTGATGGTGAAGACCTTGAGTATCCCACTGGGTCAGTGGTAGTCACTGGAACTTGGCTTCGACGATATCCTATCAAAAAATCAAACACTTGGTTGTTTGAAGACTATGAAGTACATCGAAAGATACTTCACTATTCACATTTGGTTCTTGCAACAAATATTAAATTGATCAAATATCGAGGTAGGCCATTAAAAAAGAATCTGTGGAAGGTTCGTGAATCAGATCATGAAGCAATTCTTGCTACTATCAAGAGTAGAGTTGATCCTTGCGGTTCATTGGATTGAATTTGCAAAGGTATGTTCTTCATGAATTTAATTTGAATATTTACTTTAATGATTTTGTTTAAATTATGTATGATTTAAAATTCTATTTAATTGCTTACTAACATGTTTATGTAGGTTAGTGGTGCCAAAAAAATCTTCACCTTCACGTGGTTGGCACTGTCAGTAGAGAATTTATTATTCTCAAAGCCAAGTGAAGCTAAGAGAAATTAAATATTAGAAAGGAAAAACAAACAAAAATTCTCATTTCACCAGCCTATATTGTAAAAATATGTTACTAAAATTCTTATTTCACCACCTATATTATTCTTGTGATTGGCAATGGACAACCTTACACTGACTCAGACTACACTATTTCACATGTTTGCAAATAATAGGACAGTCGAGAGCACCGAAAGGAGATGGAAAAAACCGGCATAGGATTTCGTAGAGGGTCCCTAGGTGGAGGTGTAGGATCTGACAAGACATCTCTAGGTGCCATAGAGTCTGAGTAATCACCTGTCGAAGTTATAGCGGTCTTTTTTGGTCTCAGGGCTCTTAAGGGACTACGCCCATGACGAGGTAGCCCGGAAGCACGAGGAATGTAGGGAACCTTCAAACAAGGCCTCCACTAGCGTTCATCAAGGATATCCAGACAGTGTTGATGTAGACAGTTTGATCCCATGAGCTACCATTTTACAAAATATAGTGTCTGACAACCTAACACTGACTTAGGCCTACACTATTTCAACGCATTTGCAAACATTAGGACAATGAGAATACCGAAAGGATATGGAACAAAACCGAGCATATAGATTTTGTAGAGGTTCATTAGGTGGAGGTGTAGGATCTGTCGATTGCATCTCTTGGAGTCAAATATTCTCGAGTAACCACCCGTTGAAGATATAACATGTTTTGGTCTCAGGACTCTTAGAGGAACTATGTCTGGACGAGATAGCCCGATTGCACGAGTAATGTCAGGGAACCAAAATGAGGTTCTCCACTAGTGTTCACCAGGCCATCTCAGACGTGTTAGCGCATAGACGGTTCAGTCCCATGATCTACCGTTTGTAAAATATAGCGTCTGGCAGCCTTACACTAACTCAAACTACATTATTTCGCATGTTTTCAATCAATAGGACAGTCGAGAGCACCAAAAGGATATGAGAAAAAATTGGCATAGGATTTCTTAGAGGTTCCCTAGGTGGAGGTGTAGGATCTTATGGGACATCCCTAGGTGCCACGGATTTTGAGTAATCCCCCGTCAAATATATAATGTGTTTTGGATCTGAAGGCTCTAAAGGGACTACGCCCATACAAGGTAGCCTAGAAGCATGGGAGTGTAAGGAACCAAAACTAGGCCTCCAAATAGTGTTCACAAGGCCAATTAGATGTGTTGGCGTAGACGGTTTGGTCCCACGAGCTACCATTTGCAAAATATAGCATCTAGTAGCCTTACACTAACTTAAACTTCACTATTTCACGCATTTGCAAACAATAGGACAACGAGAACACTGAAAGGATATAGACAAAACTGAGATAGGATTTCATATAGGTTCCCTAGGTGGAGTTGTAGGATCTGACAAGACATCTCTAGGTTCCACGTAGTTTGAGTAATCACTCGTCGAAGTTATACAATCTTTTGGTCTCATGGCTCTTAAGGGACTACGCTTGGACAACGAAGTATAGAAGCACCAGGAGCTTTCACCTCCAAAATGAAACCTTCCCTACTATTTACCTAGCTACCCCAACATGTTGGCGTAGTCGGTTCAGTGCCAATAGCTTCCATTCGCAAATATTGCATCAGACATCCTTACACTATTCTAACATGCACTATTGTAGCATGCAAATGAGATGGGATAGAAAAATTTAGGCCTATTATTTTCTAGAAACTTTGAGAAACAATAGAGGAAGGTGTCTTGATGCTTCTGTAGACACCAAATTTGTGTCTTATGACCTCCCGTACCATGCATCTCATTTCGCAACCTAACCTCATCACCTAAACCGTACACAATTATTTATTAATTACCTTACAATTAATAAATCCACATCTCCAAACCTGCCACCTCATTTCGCCACCTCATCATGACCTAGTCCTAACCCTAAACTAACCTAATTAAGACCTATAACTTGGTCTACATCCACACCCATGACTAATGACTCCTCACTCGCACCCAAAACCAACCTCATAATGACTTGACCAAGCCCACAACTAATCCCTCGGGAGAAAAGGAGGGAAAGTTGGCTATTTTACTAAAAATAGCCCACTTTGACTGAACCGATACCAGTTTCTACTCGACCGCCGTCGGTTACGTAACCGCCATCGGTTCCCTGTAAATGACCTCCCCCAACCAAAAACAGAGGGAGGATTTTTGAAAAATCATCAGAAGTTTGGGGAAGAATCGGGAATTTACTTGGACGAGCAGAGACAAGTGAAGAAACAAGAAGAGTTTGCAGAGAAGGACATCAAGCCCAAGACTGCAACTGAGTAACCAGAGCCCTGTGACACTCATCCGAACATTGGGAGGGAAGATAACTCATCTTCTGATTGTCAGATCATCCTACCTGAGTTCTGCCTTTGTCATCACAGTCCTTGGACCTGCATCCTCATCAATAACCAGTAAGTAGTATCTTGTATGTCCTTTTAATAACATTTCTTGAACTTCTGAATCACAGCCCATTATAAGTCTATTCCTAGATCTACTACCCGGTAACACACTACATCTAACTGTCATTCCTCTACCCTTACGTTACCCCAAGAACACCCTCCCCATACTCTCTGAGTCCTTTTCATCACCCCGTTACCTAACCCCACTCATTTACCAGCCTTATAAACAACACAACCACCCTACAACCAACCTTCACCAAAAGCCCCTAAAACATTGCCCCTACCGATATCGGTTATCAGCAACCGGTACCGGTGACAGTGACCGGCATCGGTCACTGTGATTCAAAAACCAAAAACTAGCCTTTCTTCTATTGTTTTAATGAGGCAATTAAATTGTGATTTTACAATCATTTGTGTTAATTCATATTAGTAGGGGAACTGACCACCTTCGAAAGGAAGTTTTATATTTCCTGGGCCCAAGGCAGTTCCCTCAGTTATTGTCTAATTAAAATCTGGTGGTCTTGTATTCTTACTTGCAGGTAGTCCTTCCAAGACAAAAAGGAGTTCTTCACAGTCAATCTGATCTCTCTCTACGGTACGCGCACACCCTCCCAACATTCAACAGGTATTCCTCCTAGCCCTAACCCTTATCTGTTTCTCAAAGAGAATGAAAGGATAGAAGCAACTCTATTCCAAGAACTGAAACATTCTGTGCGAAACATTTTGGCACGCCCAGTGGGACCCATTTCGGGTTTCTTTGATTCTTGCTTGCTTTCATATAGGGAGCATACTTGCTATTTTCTTCTCCTAGATATTCACAAGGTATTTTGTTATTTTGGTAAAAGAATTTACTTTGCTTTCACATCTTTGCATTAGTGAAAGTCATCTCTTTTGCTTCATCGAATATCATTTTTGATTTGGGTTTAAAACACGTGCATCACATTCTTGCTTGCTGCTTTCAATTCTAGTGAACATAGATTAAGTAACAGGTCGTACACGTGGGGGTGATATCCACGGTATTGACAAGAAATTAATCTTACTTTCACTGCACAACACATACCGAATCACGACATAATCAACACAACAGCTCAAACATCCCCCCTTTTCCACGGTATTCCTCCGCCCGATTGAGGTAACCTTATAAGCCAAAACAAACTTGACATTTCCCCTAAGTCTTTTGTCTAGGATTGACATCATCTTGCGTCTAAGGCATAAGCCCACAATAATTAAAACTAATCCTAGGGTTAGTCTCTGGATTTGCGTGTGCATCTTGCTTGTTTTTAGCTCTGTTTCTCTATCCTATACTGTCAGTGATCACTTCAGAACAGTTTGATAGATGTACTAAGCATTGTTAAAAACTCAAATCAGCAGCTTCTTACAGTTTCTTATACCAGTCCTATTATACCGACATCGGTTAATTGACCGACGCTGGCTACAGTCTAACCGACATCGGTTAGCAGACCGATATCGGTTACTGTCTTTTACAGTCCCTGACAAACCAGCAACCTACCAATTTCAACATTCTGGGGTTGTTTCTGTTCCTGATAGATTGAAACCCTACTGTGTACTCTTGTCCATGGTTGTTATCACTCAGAAGCAAGCCGCCGCCATGGTTTCACATGCCTGCTCTATGCCTTTGCCTGAATCGCCCCCTTCACATTCTATGGGGAACCCTACGGACACCAGTGAGGTTCCCAAAATCCCTGTAGGAGATAAGGAATTTGCCAAATTTTTAGATGCTAATCCTAGCGCTGTACAGTACTATTTGTCTCATACCCCTGACCGTACACCCGACGGTCAGCTTCTCGTAGGTATGCCTATCAGTATAGCTGCTCATTTAGCTCCTTCTCCACCTAATAACTCCACCTTACCTTCTTCATCCTTGGCCCCGTCTCCCAACTCAGTGGCTTCAGAGGTTCATACGACACAGATTGGTTTTCCTTTGGTTAATCTGGGGCCCCACATATCATTACCGCCAACTGCTCCTACCTCGTCTCTCTCGCCGACTGCCCCTTTCATAACTTGCTCTCTGCCACCTATCCACATGAGCTTTCCTTCTCAAGCTCCGCCCACCTTTTCATTTCCGCACACTTATCCGGTGGCTTCGACACCTTATATAGGACATCCCTATTCGGTCTCCTCAACATATTCATCCTCAATACCTTATCAACATTTAACCCCACCATTGTCTAGTGGAGGCCCTTGGCCCAATCCTCCACCTTTTACAACAACCGCACCAGCATCTCATCCAACCACGGATTTCATCAAACAAATGATGGACAAAATGCAAAATCTGGAGGCTTCTGTTTCAGGAAGTCGTAGCACCCTGACATACGAGCAAGTTTGTCGGGAGCCTATCCACCCTTCTGTCCCTCTTCATTCATATCCTCCTCAATGGGAATTACCAAAATTCACTCGTTTTAATAGTAAAGAGGATCCTCAACAACACTTGCGATCATTTAGACATGCTTGCTATTTGATTGCTCATGACGATGCCTTGCTACTCCGCACCTTTCCCATGTCCTTATCAGGACCCACCTTGGAATGGTACAGTGCTTTAACCCAGCACTCGATCTTCTCTTTTAACCAACTAGCCCAATCTTTCTTGGATCATTTCTCCATTAATATTGCTAAGAAAGTATCTATCACCGACCTCTATGCCGTCCGACAATTTGAAGACGAATCTATCGCAGATTTCGTTGGACGATGGCGGGGCCTCATCAACCAACTTACTTATGCCTTGCCTCAGGCCGAACTTATCGAACTCTTTACGCGGGCCTGCGCTAAGCACATTTCTCCTACCCTCCAAATTCAAACTTTCCACACCTTTGATGAGGCCTTTACTATGGCTTGAAAACTAGAGATTCGAGCCTTAGAGGAAGAGAAATTGCGGTTGCACAACAAAAACCCTAATTTCCGGACCCAAGACCCCACCAACAAACCCAACACCACCAATTCTCACACATCGACTGCTTCGAAATCAAAAGGAGTTGTACATGCGGTGATGGTCAAATCTCAAGCACCGTCTAATACCCCACCAAAAACCACCTATAAGTATAAAGCGGAGCCCATCAATTACACTCCCTTGGGAGAAACTTATGGTGTCATCTTGGAAAAATTGCTCAAAGCCGGAGCTATCACCTTGCCTCCTGTTAAACCTCACTCTGGGTTTGACTCCACCCGTGCTATACCTTCTTGGTACAAAGAAAATGACTTCTGTAACTTTCACCGTGTAAAGGGACACAGTCACGAAAACTGCAAGATGTTGAAAAACATAGTGCAGGAAATGGTTGATGCAGGGGATATAACCCTCGATAATCCTAATGCCCCTGCTAACCGAAATTTGAAAATCTTCAACAAACCATTCCCGAACCACTCATCTAACAGTAATGTAAACCAAGATATCTTAGCCGAGGAGAGTGTTCATGAAATCCATGCAGTTTTCGACTCTCAACCAAAAGCCTCTATTGAGGAAATTCTGAATCAAACCTCTTCACTAACGCAGGGACCCGAATCCCCTTCACCACCATCAAGACAAGACAATAGCCTTACCATTCCTTTACCCATAAAGGAATCAACCGTCCAGAGTTCTCTTCTCACAGATGAGCCTTCTTACACCACATCCCTGCAAGACTGTGAGCGGATGTTATCTAACTTATCTATTTCCCAAACATCTCCTTCCGTCGCTCTTGCTATAAAAGAAGAAGACTCGCCCCTGTTTCTGTCATCCTTAGGAGAGAAACCTCTCGAATCAACATCACCACATTCTTTAATCATGACGGATCCCCTCAAACATGCCCTTCTACCTATTAGTTCTTCATCGCCTAAATCTTTTCAGCGACCGGGTTGACCTCTTAACACCCATCGATGCAGTGCCTCATTTACCCCCTGTATCACACCCACAGTGGACCGGGATCACAACACACCTCTCTTCCATATCAAAGTTCCAATTCACACCTGAAGATTGTCATTCCCCAGAAGATAGACGGGTTTTATGGGAACGTTTGAGTACACCATGCTCTACTCAAATGCAGATGACTGATCTCGACACCTCTACCATATACCCAAGATGTTTACAAAAGCTCAAAATGCCTGTGTCCTCATCTTCACCCCCCTCATCTCTACCGAATACCTCGTCCACATCTACTAACCTAACCAAACCTTCCCCTATGCTTGGGACTCCACCGATACCCAGTTTAACACACCCACCTAAACGGTTAGATTTATCCAAAAATAAATCCATCCATCCACCTAGGAGACAAATCCAATCTCCTCAAATCCAATCCCTGCCTTTGTCACCACTAAAACCCTCGCCGTCATACCTACCTTCCATATTGGGACCTCACCCCTCCACCTTGCCTCAATACATCACACCTCCTGCGTTTTCTCTAAAACAACCTGCACTTTCTACACCTATACAGAGATCCTGTCCACCTATCAACCCTAAACAAACTCCATCATCAAAGGATTTGTTTGCGGTCGCCCCACTTTCTCCATGGTTGTTCCCCGCCACCACGTTATTTGGAGCCTCACCATCTAACCAGCTAAACTTGACTTCTGCGCCGAAGAAGCCACGTTTAGTTAAAACCACTCATCAATACCCCTTGTCTCAACCACCACCCGTACGAACCAACCATACCCAAACATTACCAAAACCCACCCAATCAATACCCTCATCTTCCTCTGAATTTGACCCACTCAAAGGATCTTACGCCAAGATCCTTGATGTGTTGGTGGAGAATGCGACCATTTCCCTACCCCCACTTAGACCTTATGATCCATCTAAACCTCGACCTATAGGTTATGATGAGTCTAAAATCTGCGCTTATCACCGCACACCAGGGCATGATGTAGAGGGATGCAAAGCTTTGAGAGCCATCCTTCGTCAGTCACCTCGCTCTGATAGAAAGGTTAAAAAAGACAACTTACGAAGGGAGAAACCTTTAGCTTCAATCTCCTCTCCTATACCACCAATCCCCGCTTCACCAAGATCTATCATTATTACAACCCCACCTCTCAAAGCCCATGATTTATCCCTACCATCTTCCTCCTCTCGTGTTCACGAGATCAACATGATCAGTGTTGCTACTCGAGGGCAGAAAAACAACGAGAAAGCTAAAGGAAGCACACCTGCGGCCTCTCTTTCTCCAGTCCGCCATCCCGATTGCACCACCACCTAAAGTGGTTATTCATGGACCTGCCTACCCCGTCTCTGATGGAGTTTCCCACCGTACCATGATCAAACAGCTTCACCAATCACCTGTAAAAATGACACTGTATGATCTCATTCAAACTTCTGAATCTCATCGACACGCTCTCATTGAGATCCTTCAAGGGATAGAGGTCCTACCCAATGAAACCTTGCCCGTTGCCTCCATTTTAACACCCAATCACGTTGCTTCCCTCACCAAACAACCTACCGCCCCAACCACTTCTGTCTCTGTACAACAAGCCACTGCTGTCAGTTTCTCCGAAGACGAAATTGTTGACTTTGGTGCAGAAGATCCTGACCCTGCTCTTTTCATCTCAGCTTACGTCCGGGACATCCGAGTACGTCGTGTTATGATTGACGGGGGCGCTAGCCTAAACATCATCTCTTCAAAATCCTTCCAACAAATGAATATCCCTTCTAGCTGCATGTGTGCCAACCCCATCATGTTGCGGTCATTCAATGATGCTATTACTTCTACCTTAGGCACCGTGATCCTTAACATTCGTGTAGGACCACGTACTTTACCCGAACTCTTCTATGTCCTTGAGGGAGAGTTCCAATACAATATGTTGTTAGGGCCGCCCTTGGATCCGGGCTATGGGATGCGTTCCCTCCACCTTACATAGATGCATAAAATTTGAGTACGAGGGGAAGTCCTACACCGTAAAAGCTGATCCTCCCCCCTTCAAAACCTGCAATATGTTATATCGCCCTAATGATGTGCTTGTACCAGTCAAGACACCCATTCATCCAACCCAACCATCCACTTCAACCGCACCTCTACCATCCACCTCAACCGTACCTACACCTTCAACCAATGAAACCGCCGTCGCAAATACCACTTCCTTTTCCGCAGACAACATCCCAACCTCAGACCCCTTAGTAGATGTTTTTCAACGCCTTACGCTGGGGGAGTATCACCTATATAACGTTAGCACTTTCCATACCCCACAGGAGTACAGACAGTTACATGCGCATCCTACCTATGACCGTCGTGTGGGGGAAGTAATCCCCTACAGACCACCTAATTTCCACACTAACTTAACGTATGGGGGTGTCGATACATCTTCTGTTACCCCTGAACCTCCTCTTGGCGTGGTTCCTTTCCAATCTGATTTTCAATATTTAACTAATCGTTGTTTCGCTCTCACCTTCCTGACGTGCTGTGCTTGGAAGGGCTTCGGTTTCGGTCTTTATGAACAAGGCCGACATACGATCATCCCCATTACCACACGCAAACACAAGGATCGTTGTGGTCTTGGCTTCTCTGAACCACCTACACCGAAAACACCGCCTATCCATTGTATCCAGGAAGACAACGAAGTCACCCCTTCCGAACCATTATCACCCATTTTTCCATCGTCACCCACAGAGCCGATAGACCCTGAATCTATCCCTCCTAACTTTTCTTGTTTTTTTTTTTTCATAAATGCTATCTTCCTGGGTCCTCTCACTTATCAACGTGATAATGAAGACCCATCTTCTCTTCCCCTCCTGTATCCAGACATGATTGAAGAGGACTCACCTTCAATTAATGTCGTTGAGTGCCAGGATGACGACTCCATCCTCACTTACCTTGGCGCGAATGACTCTTATATTCAACGCGCCTTGCCATCTGATACTCAAACCATGTTGAACGAGTCGACTATAGAAATCAACATCCACACCAAGGACGATCCTCACATTGTGAAGATCGGACAATCTCTTACCACATCAGAACAAACTACCTTCACTACCTTCCTCCGTGCTCGCAGCCAAGCTTTCGCCTGGTCCTACGCTGACATGCCAGGAATCGATCCTGACATTGCTGTCCATAACATTACCCTGAAACCCGATTCCAAACCAGTTAAACAGAAACTGAGAAAAATGCATCCACGCATTGCCCTCTTGGTCAAAGAAGAACTTCAACGACTCCTTTCTGTTTCCTTCATTTTACCTATTGACTATCCTCAATGGATTTCTAACATCGTACCTGTCACTAAAGCAACGGGGGGACTTCGGATATGTACGGATTTCCGGGACCTTAATCTCGCTTGCCCAAAGGATGACTTCCCCCTACCAAGTATTGATCAACTTGTTGATCTCACTGCCGGTCATGAGATGCTTTCTCTCATGGATGGCTTCTCGGGATACAATCAAATTTTGGTAGCCCCGGCCGATCAACATAAAACTACCTTCATAACTCCTTGGGGAACCTTCTGTTATCGTGTCATGCCGTTTGGCCTTAAGAATGCTGGTGTGACCTATCAGCGGGCTATGACTTACATTTTTCATGACATTATGCACACTATCCTTGAAGATTATGTCGATGATCTTCTTGGCAAATCTAAACATCGCAGTGAACATCTCGATGTTTTAGCCATTATTTTCGATCGCCTGTTACAATATTGTGTTCGTCTTCAACCAAAGAAATGTGTCTTTGGTGTTCTTTCGGGAAAACTCCTTGGTTTTATTGTCTCTTTGCGTGGCATCGAGGTCGATCCAGCTAAAGTCAAAGCTATCCTAGAAATGTCCCCACCCACTAACCTCAAACAATTGCGTAGTTTGCAGGGCAAACTCCAATCTATCCGGCGTTTCATCTCACAACTCTCGGATCGATGTCAACCTTTCCATCATCTCCTTAAAAAGGATATTGTCTTTCAATGGAGCGAGGAATGTCACCAAGCCTTTGAGGCTCTTAAAGCCTATCTCTTGCAGCCACCCGTGCTTATCCCACCTCAGGACGATCGCCCTTTCTACCTTTACCTTTCTGCCACTGACCACGCTGTAGGGGCCATGCTCACACATCATGACTCCGAGTATCGAGAACAAGCCATTTATTATATAAGTCGTACTCTGGTGGATTATGAGACTAGGTATACACATGTAGAAAAGTTGTGCCTAGCCCTATCATTTGTGGCCACCAAACTCCGACACTACCTCCTGAATCACAAAACTTTCGTCATCACCAACATGGACCCCATCCATTATATGTATGCAAAGCCTCATCTAAACCAACGCATCGCCTGATGGCTTATGCTCCTTGCTGACCTCGACCTTGAGTTTGTACACCAGAAATCAATCAAAGGACAAACTATCGCAGACCAACTCGCGGAAGCCCCTTTACCTGGGGAACAATTTACCAATTTTACTTTCCCTGACGAACTCATCGCCACTCTTTCACTCAGTGAGGAGTCGTATCCAATGACCCTCTTCTTCGATGGATCCAAATGCCAGCATGGCAGAGGGGCCGGTGTTGTTCTCATTCCTCTTGATGCTGGAGCCTATGCCTCTTTCATTCCGGCTCGATTTCCCCTGCACTAATAATACAACAGAATACGAGGCCCTTGTTTTGGGTCTCCAGGTCGTGTTACACTTAGGTGTTAAATCTATTAACATTTTCAGCGAATCTCAATTGGTAGTCAATCAAGTTATGGGCATCTACCAATGTAAAAATGAGGAACTTCAAAAGTACAAACACTACGTAGATTCACTTTTGACCTTATTTACTCATTATTCTATCCTAAACCATTCCCCGCTCCACTAACAAATTTGCGGATACTATGGCTTGCTTAGCCTCGCAAATTCCTGCCTCACCAACTGACTCTGACATATTCATCTTGGTCCAACAACTCTTTGCCCCATCTTACTCCACCCTGGATGTTTGTATGATAAATACTGTGTCTACTAATTCATAGGATATCTGGTATCACCAATTTCATGACTACCTCACAACCTCTGTTCTCCCACCTGACCTAACGAGTACCGGCAAATGTGCTTTTCTTAAAAGTGTTTCTCGTTATGTCGTCATGGGGGGACTCCTTTATAAACGTGGCTTTGATGGCATCCTCCTTCGATGTCTAACCGGCGCGGAGGTCACCTATACCATCCAACAAGTCCATGATGGTATTTGTGGTGGACATTTTAGTGGCCTTGCCGTGGCCAAACGAATCCTTCGCCTAGGTTATTATTGGCCTACTCTTAATAACGACTGCTATGAATATGTTAAGCGTTGTGTTATGTGTTAGCAACATGCCAACCTTCAACATACTCCTAGCCATCCGCTACAGGTCGCACGAGATCTTTTGCCTTTCTCACAATGGGGTTTAGACCTTATTGGTGAGATTCATCCGCCCTCTTCGCAACGTCACCGATGGATAATCACAGCAACTGAATATTACACAAAATGGGTGGAGGCCATTCCACTCATTTCAACCAAACAAGAAAAAAATCATAGAGTTCATTAACCATCACATTATCTGTCGTTTTGGTGTTCCTCATCGCCTGATAACAGATAATGGAAAATCTTTCAAAAATAAGTTGTTACAAGACCTTTGTAACAACTTCGGTATCAAACTTAGCTTCTCATCACCGTACTATCCACAAGAAAATGGCCAAGCCGAATCTTCTAACAAAACCCTGACCAAAATTCTCATGAAAGTTGTTAATAATTCTGGGAAAAATTGGCCTGATCACATCCCTTTTGCCCTTTGGGCTTATCGGACTAGCATTCGTACCTCCACTAATGCCACCCCATTTTCTTTGGTATATGGTACCAAGGATGTCTTGCCTCTCGAAATACAAATACCCTCCCTAAGAATATCTCTTCAGGATATTCTCACCAATGATGATTTCCGCCAAGAGCGGTTAGCCCAATTGAAGCTTCTTGACGAGCGTCGTCTTACAGCTCTTGACCACCTTCAAATCTATCAAAAGCGCATCAAGCGCGCTTATGATAAGCGACTTCATGAGCGTACCTTTAAGGTTGGTGATCTTGTCCTCAAAGAAAATCAACATGTAACCAAACTAGAAAAGAGCAAACGTGGAAAATTTACTCCAAATTGGATTGGGCCTTACATTATCACTCACACTTATGGATCAGGCGCTTATCATTTAGCTTCGCTTAATGGTAAACCTGAGCCTGAACCCCTTAATTCCTTGCATCTTCGACCATTCTACTGTTGAATTTAGTGTTATATCACTTCTTATCTACCTTGCGCTCGTCCCTTGAGCTCATTTACCACCGCATACACTTTGTTTCCTACATCTCAAAATCAAATCAAGCTCACATGGTTTGATTATCACCTCCCCTTAAAGATGCCTTCCCCTTTTTAGTCTAGTCCACGACTTCAAAGTATCAAAATGACACATTCTTAATTAAACACTTATGGGATTTTCTTGAGTCAAACTTCCTACAAAACTAGATGCTTTATGCCTAACGGACATCTAGACCTCTAAATTATACATAGACTGCTCCCTCGAAGGACAACTATTTGCAAAACTATTGCTGCTATTATATATAGATTTCTCCCCCGAAGGACAACTATACACAAACGCCGCATCTGCTACTATAAATAGACTGCTCCCTTGAAGGACAGCTATACACAGTCAGCCTTTATCAGAAGCTTCTCGCATTGATCAGCTTCGTGAAGACCTTAAGAGTAACAAAATACATATCCCTTGTAGACTTCCCGCATCGATCAGTCTATATTCATCAAAATAAAATCCGCATTCAAAAACACTTTTGAGTCATGGACTTGTCTATTTAGGTTTGGTTCTCTTTCGTCAAGATACTCACTTTATAACAAGTTCTATGTGCCTCAGCTACACCATCCACCTCACCTCACCATTTTTTTAAACAACAAAACTCAAGGGATGTGACGTATGCCCCGATATATTGTGATTATATAACTCTTTTCACCTATCGACTTCTCGTCTATGCAAGGTACATAGGGGTTCAAGCTCATTCTACGTTATTATGTGGTTTGTTTGGCTCTTTTCAACTATGGAACACTTTTCCCTCTTTTATCCGAATCTAGGATTATGTGTTGACCTTAATCAGGACACGGTTCCCTACCACTTGGGTAGGCTAACTTTCACTTCACCTATACCTATACCAACATCGCCAATTCCTTACCAACACCAACAACATTACCCTACCAATATCAATATTTTTACCAACCAACAAATTGCCCTAACCAACCACTCACTTCTCCACTCAAATAGTGCCACCTCAGCCGACAAATTCAACAATCTCACTAATACACCTCAGACAACTAAAATTGGTTTTCAAATTGACAATATGACAATGACAGGCCGTATTTTTCTTTTTATAGGTTTTTATGACCTATAACCGATATCGGTTATGTTGTGCCCTAATGAACCGAGTATCGGTCATCTATAGCCGATATCGGTTTAATACCTAGGTTAGGTGGGAGAACAGAGGTTGTGAGGTAGTCATTGAAATTGGTGATACCAGATATCCTGTGAATTAGTAGACACAGTATTTTATCATACAAACATCCGGGGCGGAGTAAGATGGGGCAAAGAGTTGTTGGACCAAGACGAATATGTCAGAGTCAGTTGGTGAGGCAGGAATTTGCGAGGCTAAGCAAGCCATAGTATCCGCAAATTTTTTAGTGGAGCGGGGAATGGTTTGGATAGAATAATGAGTAAATTAAGGTCAAAAGTGAATCCACGTAGTTTTTTGTACTTTTGAAGTTCCTCATTTTTACATTGGTAGATGCCCATAACTTGATTGACTACTAATTGAGAGTCGCCCGAAAATGTTAATAGATTTAAACACCTAAGTGTAACGCGACCTGGAGACCCAAAATAAGGGCCTCGTATTCTGTTGTATTATTAGTGCAGGGGAAATCAAGCCAGAATGAAAGAGGCATAGGCCTTAGCGTCAAGAGGAATGAGAACAATGCCTGGCCCCTCCGCCACGCTGGCATTTGGATCCATCGAAGAAGAGGGATCATTGGATACGACTCCTCACTGAGTGAAAGAGTGGCGATGAGTTCGTCGGGGAAAGTAAAATTTGTAAATTATTCCCCAGGTAAAGGGGCTTCCGCGAGTTGGTCTGCGATAGTTTTTCCTTTGATTGATTTCTGGTGTACAAACTCAAGGTCGAGGTCAGCAAGGAGCATAAGCCATCGGACGATTGCATTGGTTTAGATGAGGCTTGGCATACATATAATGGATGGGGTCCGTGTTGGTGATGACGAAATTTTTGTGATTTCAGGAGGTAGTGTCGGAGTTTGGTGGGCCACGAATGATAGGGCTAGGCACAACTTTTCTACATGTGTATACCTAGTCTCATAATCCACCAAGAGTATAACTTATATAATAAACGACTTGTTCTCGATACTTGGAGTCACGATGTGCGAGCATGGTCCCCTACAGCGTGGTCGGTGGCGGAAAGGTAAAGGTAGAAAGGGGCAATCGTCCTGAGGTGGGATAAGCACGGGTGGCTGCAAGAGATAGGCTTTAAGAGCCTCAAAGGCTTAGTGACATTCCTCGCATCCATTGAAAGACAATATCCTTTTTAAGGAGATGATGGAAAGGGTTGGACATCGATCCGAGAGTTGTGAGATGAAACGCCGGATTAGATTTGAGTTTGCCCTGCAAACTACGCAATTGTTTTGAGGTTAGTGGGTGGGGGCATTTTCTAGGATAGCTTTGACTTTAGCTGGATTGACCTCGATGCCATGCAAAGAGACAATAAAACCAAGGAGAATTTTCCCGAAGGAACACCAAAGACACATTTCTTTGGTTGAAGACGAACACAATATTGTAAACAGAGCGCGATCGGAAAATAATGGCTAAAAACATTGAGATGTTCACTGCGATGTTTAGATATTTGGCTAAAATATTTGGGGAATCTCTCTCATTACTAATGAGAGTGCCCCAGTCAATCCCTTGTTGATTCTTCTTGATGGTGATCATAAAATTGATACATCCACCCTTGGAACACATTTGATTCGGGTAAACCAAAACCCGACTCAACAGAGTGATGATGTCATTGATTTCCTGGATGAAAATCACTGCCTGGAGATAAGTCTTAGGAATCTGGAGACAGCCGGTTTTGGCTTTGATCAGGAACTTCTTATTTACATTCTTGATACAATCTTCCTGATTGTTATCCCAGGCTTTCTGAGCTGACTTGATATCCAACTCTCCATACTCTTCAAAATTGGGCAGTTTGTGAGGAGGTCATCAAAGTAACCTCCGTCCAATTTTGATCACTACTTCTCTTACCTGATTTCTCACCGAACGAGGAAGCAAAGTCATAACTGGAAGCGCAGGCTAAGATAAATTCAGGACACTGAGTAGACATGGGAAAACCCCGCTGCAAGAGGTAAACCAACTATCGGCTATCGATTTCATCTATGGAGTTTGGGAGGAACTCCTTACCCTACTCCAAAAATCCTCAATATCTATATTTCCAAGCTCTGTATCTCGGATGTCATAATTGTAATTGATATATGATGGAGACTCCACCTTTCTAAACTTGTATTTCATTCTTCCTGACTTCTCAGTCTATTTCTTGCGATGGACCAGGGTGGCTCTAGAGAAGGGTGACAGTAGAAGGGGTGCAAGAAGATGCCGTGGGGATGGCACAAACGTGCTGTGCCAGAAGTTGAAAGAAATAAAAGACAGCAGAGATGAGCTTAAAGGAAAAGTGGAGTAGTTGACTGAGGTTTTGCTTAAACTCTCAAAACCCCTTGAATCCATACCATCTTCTTCTGTCCCTGTCGGATTCGATTTCTCATCAGTACCTACAAACTGAGAAAATTTCTAAAAAAGGAAGGGTTGGTCGATGAATGGATCCAAAGGCTGCTCCAACAGGGGAAGGAAGTGATTCAAGACATTGTGAAAGTTCATCAATCTTTGGGGGACATTTAGAAGGATGGAGAGAAGATGGACGATGATTTCTCTCAAGAAATTGGACATCTTGATTTGACTTATGAAGCTCTCCAGGTATTAAAGCAAATACCATCACATCTCTTGGTGGAAGAAGGCGTCATCCCACATACGGATCAACATTTCCAGCTGACCAAAGCCATCAGGTTCAGAGTAAAGATTCTCAACGAAGCCTGCGGTAAGTTGAGAGAGAATCAAGGGATCAATTGATTGATGGCAAAAGTGATCTGGAAGATGAGTTGCTGAAGATTTGTCCCAAAGGTGTCAGTTGGAAAACTCAGGCATCCTATCGGTAGATGATCTTTTCAAACAAGTCCAAGAGTCTGTTCAGCATGAACCAACGCACGGATTTGGTATTGAGATCATCGACTTGTTTGTAAGGAGTTGAGCATTCTTTGGAGGCCTTAAGAAAGCTGAGCAAAAAGATTGAAAAAAGCTTCCCGGCAGTGCTAGTGATACCCATGAAACTTGTGAAATTTTGAATGATCATTCTACTGCACCTGACGAAAACGAAATGCAAGGCATAATTCGAAAGTTCCAAGAATTTTGGAGAAAAACAGGCGCAGCTAGAGGAAGAGAAAGATGAAGGAGCGAAAGATGATGATTCAGATTGAGTCCTGATGCGACGTGTCATTTCTAGTCTTGAAATTGACATGTTTTTTCCATTTCTGTTTCGTCACGTTTTTTTTGAATCATGTTTTGACTTGGTCTCCTGCTGTGAGAGTCCAAGAAAAATAGAACTCTTTTAAAGAACACTATTTTCTAGGATTTATCCTATTTTCTCTTGTTTCCCTTTTATTATAAATAAGGGATGCATATGCATTCCAAAGGGTCGAGATTTTTGGAATATTCAGAGCTATTGGAAAGAAGAAAAACTTTGTGTTTTCTTTTAGTCATTTTGAAGAATAGAAGTTGATATTATTTTGGAAACTTTGTGTTGTGGGATATATCTTTCTTAAGACATTGTTCTTACGTTCATGATCTTAGGCTATTCTTTGTGTAGCATCTTAGTGTTTCTAATCATTTTCAGACATTACATTTATGATCTAAAGCCCGTATAATGATTTCGTGCTCTGTGTTTTACTCGAAAGAAAATACGTTTTCTCTCATTTCCTTTCCATTGTGCTTCTTTCATTGTAATAGTTTCCAACCCAGTTCATTTACGAAAGCAATACCTTTGAATCGTTGTGAATGTTGGATTTCGGGATTCTATCGCAACCCCCAATGGTTAGATTAGTGTGAATATTGTATATATTGTTTTTGCTGTGTTTTAGATTAGTAATAAGCAGGCAGCCTCACCTGTCTTTTGAGGAGGGATTTAATCCCATATACTGTGGTTGAACCTCATATTTTGGATTGAAAAAAATATCCAACCAACAATTTTTTTATCATTTTTAAATCCCATATACTGTGGTGTTGAACCTCATATTTTTGACGAATTGCTTGTTTGATCTTCAAATCATGTACCCTGGTTGCACTACTGCATTTCAACGTGCGTCTGCTTCCTTGAACCTACCCCACTATCTTACCATTATCTCCACACCGTTTACCCCTTTATCAACCCTATCCCTGATTTCACGCTACCTCAATCTGTGATAGATTTGAGGGGGATTACCTATACCCTTAATAGGAATAACCACTTCTTATTATTGTCAGTGCAGCTTTACAAGACAAGCTACACGACAACAAGGGGGCTAATGTAGACACCAAATTTGTGTCTTTACGACCTCCCGTACCATGCATCTCATTTCGCAACCTAACCTCATCACCTAAACTGTACACAATTATTTATTAATTACCTTACAATTAATAAATCCACATCTCCAAACCTGCCACCTTCATTTTTGCCACCCTCATCATGACCTAGTCCTAACCCTAAACTAACCTAATTAAGACCTATAACTTGGTCTACATCCACACCCATGCTTAATGAATCCTCACTCGCACCCCAAAACTAAGCTCATAATGACTTGACCAAACCCACAACTAATCCCTTGGGAGAAAAGGAGGGAAAGTTGGGCTATTTTACTAAAAATAGCCCACTTTGACTAAACCGATACCAATTTCTACTCGACCGCCATCGGTTACGTAACCACCATCAGTTCCCTGTAAATGACCTCCCCCAACCAAAAACAAAGGATCCAAAAATTCATTTGGGGAAGATCGGAAATTCATTTGGACGAGCAGAGATAAGTGAAGAAACAAGAAGAGTTGGCAGAGGAGGACATTAAGCCCAAGACTGAAACTGAGTAACCAGATCCCTGTGGACACTCATCCGAACATTGGGAGGGAAGATAACTCATCTTCTGATTGTCAGATCATCCTACCTAAGTTTTTGCCTTTGTCATCAGTCTTTGGACCTGCATCCTCATCAATAACCAGTAAGTGGTATCTTGTATGTCCTTTTAATAACATTTCTTGAACTTCTGAATCACACAGCCATTATAAGTCTATTCCTAGATCTACTACCTGGTAACACACTACATCTAACTGTCATTCCTCTACCCTTACGTTACCCCAAGAACACCCTCCCATGTACTCTCTGAGTCCTTTTCATCACCCCGTTACCTAACCCCACTCATTTACCAGCCTTATAAACAACACAACCACCCATACAACCAACCTTCACCAAAATCCCCTAAAACATTGCCCCTACCGATATCGGTTATCAGCAATCGGTACCGGGTGACAGTGACCGGCATCGGTCACTGTGATTCAAAACCAAAAACCAGCCTTTCTTCTATTGTTTTTAACGAGGCAATTACATTGTGATTTTACAATCATTTGTGTTAATTCATATTAGCAGGGGAACTGACCACCTTCGAAAGGAAGTTTTATATTTCCTGGAACCAAGGCAGTTCCCTCAGTTATTGTCTAATTAAAATCTGGTGGTCTTGTATTCTTACTTGCCGGTAGTCCTTCCAAGACAAAAAGGAGTTCTTCGCAGTCGATCTGATCTCTCTCTACGATACGCGCACACCCTCCCAACATTCAACAGGTATTCCTCCTAGCCCTAACCCTTATCTATTTCTCAAGAGAATAAAAGGATAGAAGCAACTCTATTCCAAGAACTGAAACATTCTATGTGAAACAGCTTCATGCAAAATTTTAGGTCAAATTTAGGTCATTTGTTCAAGTTATA
The DNA here is from genome assembly GCA_019776745.2 of Taxus chinensis. NCBI lineage: Eukaryota > Viridiplantae > Streptophyta > Pinopsida > Cupressales > Taxaceae > Taxus > Taxus chinensis. The sequence goes on from CM034154.1 coordinate 720,078,780, forward strand.
TGAGTTTTTTAAAACAAAATTTTGTTCAAGGTTGTCCAAAAAAAATGCTATATCTTCGATGGGTGATTTTTAGGACTTCGTGGTACCTAGAGATGTCTCGTCAGATCCAACACCTCCATGTTAGGACCCTCTATGAAATCCTCTCTCATTTTTCTCCATCTACATTCATTTCTCTCATTGTCCTATTGTTTGTAAACACTCGAAATACTACAATTTGAGTCATTCTAAGGCTGCTAGACACAACACTTTGCAAATGGAAGCTCTTGGCACCAAAGCGACTACGCAAAAATGTTAGGGTGGCTAGGTAAATGATAGGGGAGGTGTCATTTTGGAGGCCAAAGCTCCAGGTGCTTCCGGGCTACCTCATCCGATCGTAGTCCCTTAAGAGCCCTGAGACTAAAAAACATTATATCTTCGACATGTAATTTTTCAGACTTCGTGGCACCTAGAGATGTCTCATCAGATCCGAAACCTCCATGTCAAGACCATCTACAAAATAATCTCATGGTTTTCTCCATCTCCATTCGGTTCTCTCGTTATCCTATTGTTTGCAAACACATGAAATATTGCAGTTTGAGTCAGTCTAAGGTTGTCAGACACAATACTTTACAAATGGAAGCTCTTGGCACCAAATTGAATGTGCCAACATGTCGGGGTGGTTAGGTAAACTCTATGGGGATGTTTTTTTTTGATGAAAAAATCTCTAGGTGCTTTTGGGCTACCTCGTCCGGGCATAGTCCCTTAAGATCCCTGAGACCAAAAGACATTATAGCTTTGATAGGTGATTTCTCAGACTCCGTGACACCTAGAGACATATCATCAGATCCAAAACCTCCACATCTATACCCTCTAAGAAATCTTCTCTCATTTTCTCCATCTCTATTAAGTTCTCTCACTGTCCTATTTTTTGCAAATGCGCGAAATAATGTAGTTTGAGTTAGACTAAGGTTGTCAAATGTAATACTTTGCAAACGGAAGCTCTTGGCACTGAATCAACTGTGCCAAAACATTGGGGTGGCTAGGTAAATGATAGGGAAGGTGTCCTTTCAGAGGCCAAAGCTCTAGGTGCTTCCGGGCTACCTCGTCTAGACATAGTCCCTTAAGAGCCCTAAGACCAAAACACTCTATATCTTCAATAGATTGCTCAGACTCCATGACACTTAGAGATGTATCATTAGATCTGAAACCTCCATGTTGGGACCCTCTAAAAAATCCTCTCGTGGTTTTCTCCATCTCCATTCAGTTCTCTCATTTTCCTATTGTTTGCAAACACACAAAATACTGTAGTTTGAGTCAGTATAAGGCTGTCTGATACAAATATTTGCAAACGGAAGATCTTGGCACCAAAACAACTATTTTAACACATCAAGGTGGCCAAGAAAACACTAGGGGGGTATCATTTCAGAGGCCAAAGCTCCAAGTGCTTCCGAGCTACTTTGTTAGGGCATAGTCCGTTAAGAGCCCTGAGACCAAAACATGCTATATCTTCGACAGGTGATTTCTCAGACTCCATGGCACCTAGGGATGTCTCGTTAGATCTGAAACCTCCAAGTTGGGACCCTCTAAAAAATCCTCTCGTGGTTTTCTCAATCTCCATTCGGTTCTCTCATTTTCCTATTGTTTACAAACACATGAAATACTGTAGTTTGGGTCATTATAAGGCTGTCAGACATAAATATTTGCAAACGTAAGCTCTTGGCACTGAACCAACTATGCCAACACATCAAGGTGGCCAGGTAAACACTAGGGGGTGTAATTTCAGAGGCCAAAGCTCCAAGTGCTTCTGGGCTACTTCGTCTGGGCATAGTCCCTTAAGAGCCCTGAGACCAAAACATGCTATATCTTCAACATGTGATTTCTCGGACTCCATGGCACATAGAGACATATTTTCATATCCAACACCTCCATGTTGGGACTCTCTATGAAATCATCTCATGGTTTTATCCATCTCCATTCAGTTCTCTTGTTGTCCTATTGTTTGCAAACATGTGAAATACTATAGTTTGAGTAAGTGTAAGGTTGTCAGACGCAATACTTTGCAAACAGAAGCTCTTGGCACCAAACCAACTGTGCCAACACGTAAGGGTGGCCAAGTAAATGCTAGGGGAGGTGTCATTTTAGAGGCCAAAGCTCCATGTGCTTCCAGGATACCACGTCCGAGCGTAGTCCCTTAAGATCCCTAAGACCAAAACATGCTATATTTTCAACAGGTAATTTCTCGGACTCCGTGGAACCTAGAGATGTCTCATCAGATCCAACACCTCTACATCATGACCTCTATGAAATCCTCTCATGATTTTCTCCATATCCATTTGGTTCTCTCACCATCCTATTATTTGCAAACACGTGAACTATTACAAGTTTGAGTCAGTGTAAGGCTGCCAGACGCAATACCTTGCAAACGGAAGCTCTTGGCGCTGAATCGACTTTTCCAACATGTCAGGGTGGCCAGGTAAATGCTAGGGGAGGTGTCATCTTTAGGCCCAAGCTCCATGTTCTTCCGGGCTACGTCGTCCGAGCGTAGTCCCTTAAGAGCCATGAGACCAAAACACACTATCTCTTCGAAAAGTCATTTCTCGAACTCCATGGCACCTAGAGATGTCTCGTTAGATCCAACACCTCCATGTCAAGACCCTCTATAAAATCCTCTCATGGTTTTATCCATCTCTATTCAGATCTCTTGTTGTCCTATTGTTTGCAAACACGAAATATTGCAGTTCGAGTAAGTGTAAGGCTGTCAGACACAATACTTTGCAAATGGAAGCTCTTGGTGCCGAATTGACTTTTCCAACACATCGGGGTGGCTAGGAAAACTCTAGGGGAGGTGTCATTTTTAGATGCCAAAGCTCCAAGTGCTTTCGGGGTACCTCGTCTGGGATTTCTTGTTCAATGACTAAATTAGCTTAAGAATGAATTTGACATGGGAATGGCTAAGAACACATGAGAGTTATAAATCACCTAATAAATCTTTATTTTTTAGTTCTAAATGGGAGTTAGCTAGCCTATGACTTAGTGACCTTCCATTCATTGAAAATTTATGCTATGATAAACCCATATATGCTTTCAAAAGCACCTTAAAAAAGATAGGGGTAGTCATCAAGCCTAGTGAAGGGTTTGATGTGATTTCCAAATAACTTGAAATGCCTACATATTTAGAGGTAATAACACGAATTAGATAGGATTAGAAAATCAAGAATCATTGAGTGTCCGAATTAGAATGTCATTGTATCTAGATACATTCTCAAGCATTGGAGTAATGCATTCAGAGAGAAATTCTCAAAATATCAACAGATGAAAGGCATCAAATTGTGATGACTCTATTTGAACTATTGAAGTTTGTAAGACTTTGTGAGCATCCTTAGATCCTTCTATCCATGCTTGTTGCAAAAAACATTGTCTTAATGATGGTCCTAATGATTATATGCTCAGGTGTTTTAACATGGGAGAAGAATAAGAAGTATTGAAGAATGTAGTAGGTGCATGATAAGATAGGAACCAGGAAAAAGAGGCCATGAGCAAGAAGAAGCATAGGTAAGGTAAATACACATATACACATTGATAAATTAAATGAATAATTACTTAAATTAGGTAACTCTTTATATACATACATTATATAAATATTGATTTCCAAAGTTTGATGCATATTATACATTGAAAATGCTAGTACATGTACATCACCAATAAATGAAAAAACAATCCATAATGTCTTAAATATTGTCAAGTGCACATCATATTAGTTTAATGCAAAAAATAATATCAGAAATGTAAGGTCTCAGACAAAAATATTGAGTTCCAAATAGTATTTTAATGTGTATAATAAATATAAAAATGCCCAAATAGGTCATATACAATCAAGTTCAAATGCCATATAGGCATACATACAATGACATGCACATACAAAAAAATGTCATGTAAGACATATATTTATATTTCCTAATAATCAAAATCTATCCCTCTCTTGGCCTTGCTCGAAGAAGGCCCTCCCTTAGACAAAGATGGAGATCTATGAGATGACTTTGGATTGTCTGAGCCCATGCTATGAGTCATCTTCCGCTAAATACTCTCCTGTAGTTGAACATGTAAATGCAAACACTATTTTTTTTCCAATCTTAATTTATATATGTTTTTCAACATGTCTTTAAGACCATGCTAATGAAAGTATTTACATAAATACACAAACTTACCGCAAGCTATCGAACATGCTGAATATGCATCTCACACTCAGATGAGTCATCGGGAGCTCTTGAGAGTACAAATGGGGGTACGAAGATGATGAGATGGAGGAGTCTATGCCCTCGAAGTCAAAATAGAGGGGGTTGAAGTTCCCTACATACACATAGGATCACAAAATCTAACATCAAAATTAGCTAAAAATAGAACTAAGTACATGTATAAAGTAATGATGATATTTTAACTAATTTTATCAATATAGAACTATTTTTTTTTACCCCGCCACACTTGTGAATCAAATGAATAGGGCTGCTACCTGTCGCAGGTAACTCCTACGTATACACAATGAAGAAATTTTATTAACATAATTTAATAATTCTACAATTAAGGACATTATTAACATGTAATTTAACATAATATGAATTACACAAGCAATTTAACACAAATTACATGTTGTTTGAATACCTCAGTGAGTTATTGCACAGATGAAATCACTACGATAACACCTTTCTCTACGTGTTGCAGAGATGGTGGGGTTTCTAGTGAAGTCAACATCTTTATCAAACATGTATCACGTGAGTTATATGAACATACATATATTTGACTTCAAAAGATATATATATATATATATATAATATATATATATATTAAATATATATATATATATATATATATATATTTGCATGTATGTGAAAATTTTACACAATTAACATTCTAAATTACCTCTGTGAATGTATGTGTACGCATGGTGCTCACCGCATGTGGTCAGGATGAAGACACCCCCTCCCGCGCGCTGTAATATCAATGCATACATGTACACATACAATTATTTCAAAAATTTAACATATGTAAGTAAATAAAGTACTTCAATATTTTTGTAACACACATAATAAAACATAAAAAAATACATGCAAAGGTGATGCCAATGATTGTAATCTAAATGTCTCGCTCAAAAGGGCATTTGACATAGTGACATTATTGTGTGCACCCCTAGTGCCAACTCCACCAAAATCAGTATGCATGAAATTATTGTCCTCCTCGGACCCCCAAACATATGCTACCACATGACGAGAAAAGATGTGGCCTCATACTACTCCTTGAGGGAATAATTTGTATACCTCCGCGAGCATATGGCTCAGAAATATCCCTCATATGTTGAACAAGGGTCACAGATAGCCCCTGAAGCATGTGGAGTGTATAAATCTCTACTGTCTCCTTCACAGCTGGAGGGATAGTCTCAAGGTGAGGGGACTTATGTGTGGGGACTCTACCCTACTGAATAGGTGCACATTGTGCACCTGGTCGATCCTGTGTAGATCCTTTTCCTTGGCCCTGGAAATCTCGGAAATCAAAATAATTTGGGATCTCATTGAGGATAAAATCACAATAGAGTTTCCTCAGAAATAATGGCACCTCGTTGTTTATTGCAAGGTGGAAAATCAAACACCATCCACCATCGGTCCACAATTTATTTTTAATCAAATTATTATTGCACCAATGGATGGGAAACTATTTGCATGACAATGAAATAGGAAAATTAGTGCGGGGGGTCCATGAATAAGGCACATATGAGGTCTTTTGTAATTTATTTTTTCTTTACATCCACATATGACAATTTTTTGGAATAATAAACCCTACAACCCTCTCTGTAAGATTTCCAATGATCAATTTTCCCCGTTGTAGTGTCAAATTGAGAAACTAATGCCTCCAATGTTTTTGCAAGAGAGGCACGGTGGGGGTTTGTAGATTGTGAATCCCTCATTATTTTGATTAAATCCTCAATTTCAATTTTGTTTTCAACTATGTGGGCTGATAAATCTTCTTGACTGCCCGGGGGATGTTGAGAAACTATGGGAGGGTTAGGAGGGATGACAAGAATAACAGGGTTTGGTTGTGGTTGATTCCCTCCTCATTGAACTGTAATAATAAAAAAATGTATTCAATTCAAATTCTACTCTATAATTATCAAATTTTCATGCAATTTTGAGAAAACAATTGTGCCTACCTCTTCTTTATGGCACCATCATTGATTCAGATCTTTCCCGACAAATTCATAGATGATCATTTGAGCTTGAGATCCAGCTGAATGATAAAACGCAAGTGAGGGCATGGTTTAAGCTCCTGAAACTCACATTTGAGGGAGATTAAATGAATAGAGGACTTGGGATTCTTTTTTATTTGTAGCAGACATAATATGTACGTGTTATGGATTGGTAAAATTCCAAACCTAGAAAAATCATAACGCGATCATATTATAATAGAACACATGCATTTTTCCTTTATTCATGTTTTTGTCCACTTTTTGGCCCCCCAACTTGGCGCACTTACCCTTTATCAAAATCATCTTCTAGCTTGCATAATTTTACTAAAGGAATATGTGAAATAAGGGAGATGTGGGGGAAAATATGTTAAAACATAATAAAATTATTAGTTCCTCAACAAATCAAAACTTTTAAGCACAAATATACATCCATAGCTTAAAAAACTAAATAAGCACGCTTTTAAATTCAAATAAGGGACAAAAAAATTGAAGCATTTAATGAATTTCAAGAGTCTAACAAGCTAATTAAGCGTGAATATATATTTACAATGTACATTTGTTTCATAATGGAAAAATAAAAAAAAGAGTATTGTGGGGTTAGAAAAACTAAACTAAATATTACTCTCACTCACTCTAAAAAAACATGTATTGTAATCTAAGTGAAAAACAACATTGGGACTTATATGTCCCATCCGAAAATGAATTAAAATATGTCTGCTACCATAACTTTTACTATTTTTTATTTTTTTGAATATCCCTAAAAATTGAATTGAAATGTATTTGATACATGTAGTCATTTTTGTACCCTTCACAGAACAAGAAAATCCCATGCGTTCCGGCTTATCACCTAGTAGGCGCTGGGTGCTCACCCGAGGCATTTACAGTGGGCATCGAGTCTCTCCTTTATGTGAGTTTTGTGAGAATGCATCATCTTAGAACAGATAATCAAATGCAGGACAAAAAAGAACTAACCACATTCTTATGAACTTAGGAGGTTATCATCTCATTGTATGCAGGTGAGAGAAATAACAAGCAACACATGGAAGATGATTCATATAGAAAGAAAATGCATAAGTATTGAACACAAATGATTTATAACAGAGAATTATATTTATATTAATAGATTCAATAACCACATTACAATCCCTTGAGGTCATAATAGACCCTCATATAATAATGTAGACAAGTCATGCATCAGACTATATTATGTTCATCATATTACAAAGAAAAATGAGAACCCATCCCCTTCTATGTGCTAAACGCTCACAGAGATCTCCTAATCCCTAACCCATAACATCCTCCATTCTATTTTCTACATGCTTCGGCTTCTTCCCTATTCTTCAACTATATCCTTTTCTTCTACCAGGCGCTTTGTATATATAGCCTTAGCACCCACCACCATGCCTTCCAAGAAGTTACAGATCAGTTTCCAAGTGTCGAAGTGGTCCTCCATGGGAACATGCCTTTCCAGATCCGAGCTCTCCATTCCTTGCAATGATGTATTCTGGAACTTCTATCTGCATGCCTAGAATATTCCCTTTTTGATCCACAGTCGCCAGGTTGGCACCTTATCCACAAGGGTCATGCTTTTCTTGTGTGCTTCCTAGGATGCCGAATGCGGCTAAGTACAAAACCCATTTTTCCTTACATGCGTGTGCTGTGTGTTCCAAAACCCTGCTAGAACCCTTTCCCTATGTGCCTTCAACCCTGTGCACACCCTTCTTCAACTAGGTCCCATGTGCCCACATGTGCCTTCTTGTACTTAGCTGATATTTTGGGGCCCAACATCACCCCACACTATGCCTGTTCTCCGTCCCCAGAAACACTCTTCAATAAAGAATTAAAGAATGGTGGATCCTTACAAATGGTTGGAATGGAAGAATGAAGGAATGAAGAAATAGGGAAAAGAATGAAAGAATGGGGAACTTTATTTACTTTTAGAGGAGGAGAGGGAAATCCTTCCTTAAATCAGCTTCTAATTTCCCCCAAGTGTCGACCTCATTCTGCGCTTGCTGACAGAGGTCACCCACTAGGGTGCTCACCTCTTCAAAACTAAGCTCCTCTCCCTTAGCACTCATTGTCTCCACAATCTCCTCCAGTTGCTTGCCCAAATATTCGAGTGCATCCATCCTCCGAGTGATTTGAGGGTACAATTCCTTTAGCTGGTTCTTGATTGAGCCCCGCAAGGTCTCAATGGCCTCTGATTTATTTTCTACTTTGGCTAGGATCTTGTCTCACTCCACCCTGTTCCCTTTGTTATTTTCCTGGAACTCCTTGAGTTCCACTTCATGGGTGGAAACTAAGATACTTTCCACTCTATCTTTGTCTATGCAGTTGTCATAGGCAAGCCTCAACAACTTGTGCGGATGGCCTTTACATCAGCGAGGATCTTGTTGTACTGAGAAACAATCTCCACAACCTTCATTTTATTTTCTTTCTCTTGGCACACCAAAACCTCTTCTACTGATTCTAGGGCAAGTGGTCACCTCTCCATAGTGAGTATGTGGGTCAAGTCCTCTAGGCATTGCAAGGATGACCCATACTTTTTGTGCGGGAGGTGTTAAGTCTGGATGCTTTAGGACAATGGCATCTATGATCATCTCTATCTTCTTGTATGCCTCGCACACCCTTGCCTTCTCATCTTTTAATTCATGCCTTAATTGAGCGTTGATTAGTTCCTTCTTGCTTTAGGTCCTTGGTTTTTCAATGAGCTCCTCTTCCCTTTTCTCCAACTCTACCTCTAGGAACTTTACCTTGTCATTTCTCCCAAAGAGCCTGGCTTCAACCTCAACTGAGACTTTGTTGAGTGTGTTACAGATTTGTTCATCTGATAAACGTTGAGAATTCACCAAGGGGTTCATCCCTTTTGTTTTTGGTACTTACATCAATGCTCCTTGGCTTACCTCAAATTCTGGCTCATCAATGTGGGACTCAAATGCCCATGACAACATTTTCCTTGTCTGAGGGTATGCACCTTCCTCATCAAATGAAGTCATGGCTAGAAGTTGTTCCATTGGCATGGTGCTCTGGAAGTGCGTGCACAAACACCTTGTTTGGATCATCAATGTAGCCCATCCCTTGAACTTGTGATGCTTCTATGCTCTTCCTCCATGTGCATGCAGCCTTTGGAAAGCTTATAACCAAACTGGGATCTCCTCCCATGCTGCCATATTCTTTTTCTATGCTCTCCTCCTCAGCTTCCTTCATCACCACATCCACGCTGCATGTTCCACTTCTTGTTCCACCAGGTCCTTGATGATATTTTCCACTTCTTTCTCTGTGGCTTCATCTACCTGTTCCTTCATGAGGCTTGGGGTCCTTTTCTCTTTTGTAACTTCTTCCCCACCTACCCCCTTGCCTTGGGTTTTAGCTTCTTCTTCATCCTCCTTCTCCTCATCTCCTTTGTTATACTCCTCATCCCCTTCTTCTTCAGAATCATGTATCTCATAGATGGGATGGTCTTCACCTCCTGGTTCATCTTCATCATCATCCCTGTCACTGATGTAGGCATCTAGGTTTTCTGTTTCTTTTGAAATCAACCTCATCTGTCACCTTTTGCTTCTTCCTTACTGGGGATTCCAGTACAGGGGATTCTTCTCTTTCTTTTTCTTCGACAGGTGATGTCTTCCTTGGTGATTCCTCCTAAGTGAGGGGATCTTCATGCTCTGATGCCTCTTCTTCTGGATTTTTTCCTTGACTGGGGACTTCTTCCTCCATGCGTAAGTACTAGGCTTAGCGCTTGTCTCTGGCACGCTTACCATCTATGTAGTTTGAACACTTGGTGCCTTCTGCACCTCTTCTCTCTCTCTTTTTCTAGGCATGGCCTTCTTCCTTCCTATAGGGTCTTCAGGAATGGAGACATCATTCTCCAAGTAAGTGCACCTTTTTCAAATTTAGGCCTTATGCATAGATACACCCTTGTTGTGGTCCTTCCTATAATTGGAAGCATCAAAGGCTTCATCATTTATATCTTGTGGGAGACATATCTCTCCACGTATGTGTGCTTCTTTGGGTAGAATAGCTTCTGGTGCAGCTCACGGTGGTCTACATCTACCTCACTAAGGTCGAACCTTAGTCTCTTGGCCTCCTTGAACCGATTTACTCCAGCTTGGAAGTATAACACGGTGAAGGAGAAGGGTAGTTTGCACCATGGACTCATGTTCCCATCTGTCATCATAAATCTACCAATGCAGAAGTGTTGGTATACTGAAAACTCTACCTCTCCACTTACGAGCATGGGAAACTACTCTGGGATCCTCCACTCAGCCCTGAATGTGTCACACATTCTCTTATACCATTTCTCCAGGTGCACCTTGTGAGCGGCCGTCATGGTTTCACAAGTATATTTTGCAAACCTCTTTGCGGGTGAGGGATCCTCTTCTGGATACTCCCAAACAAATTTTTTCTGGCCCGTCGGGCACTCCAATCTCTGAGAACACAATAGTGAGGAGTACATTACCAAAGAGTATCTTCTCTCCCTCCTGTGCGCTGCTTATAATTTCATCCGTGATGAAAGAAGACAAGTTGTAGATGGTCCCTTCTGATATCTTCTGGCATACGTTCAGCCATGCCTTATTTACTTGTGTCCACCATTCCTGGTCATTGAGTTTGGTGACTAAGCACACATGGCCATCCTCATCACTGGGTCTGGTATCTCTGAGATGTCAAAGTATCTCAAACCCTTCTTGTAGTCATATGTGGCTACAGTCTTCTTGATGGCCTCCTTGTCACTTAGATCATCATCAATGTTATCTCCTTCACAATTGAGGCATGTGAACTTGGATATCAACTGTGGTGTGATGCACATCTTGCGCCCCATGAAGTAAAAGTGATCTTCATGAACATGTGACATCAACCATTGATACAGTCACTCAGGATTTCCAAAGTAAGGTAACTCATAAAGCTGCAACAACCCTACCTTCTCTAGTTTGACCTTTACCTCATCGTTGTAAATGGGCATTCTGTCTGGCGTCCTATTGTTGGTTGGGTGAACCAACTCCAAGGCCATTTCCTTCTCTGTTGTGCTTGTGATGATTATAATCACTTACAACCATCTTCCATAGGTGTGACTCCCATTATTTTCCTAGCAATACCCCATATGGGTACTACATTTCTGCGTACCATTCTTCATTGGTGCTTGATGACAACGATTTACTTTCCCTTGCCCTTGCCCTTTGTTTTCTTTGGTGAAATGGTTGGTTTCCTTGGTTCCATTCTTCTGGTCAGTGCTAACACTTAAATCCTCTTCCCCTTGCTCTTCTCTACCACTCTGTCCAATCCCACAACTCAACCTTGTGAAGAAATCCTTCTAACTCTGTGCCCTAGCCGCCAAACCCTAACTGGAAAAATCCTTCCACAAGATGACGCTTCCTCAACAATTTTTTCCATGCCTGTGTACTCCTTCCACACTGGTTTGTGGATCTACCCTAGTCACACACTTTAGATTTCTTGGATTCTCCTTTCTTCACACAAACTCTCTTTGGATGCCCTAGTTCACAAGAGCTTTTTCTTCTTCATAAATGCAAGGTAACAAATGATTTACCTGACCTTGTATTTATAGTTTTTGCTTCCTTCCAACATTAAATGCTATACCACCTACCAATGTACTTTAACATTAAATGTGGATTTTTCCAGTAAGCCATCTTTAAGCACTTTTACCCACGTGCCACATCCTACGTGAAAAACCTTTTTCAACCTTCTGGTGTGCAAAAATCCAACCCGACTGAAGACTCTTACATGTGCATCCACAGTGCTGAAGGCACTTCTTCTGTCCTTTACCTGATTTTTTCCCTTGCCTACCTCATGTTGTTCCTGCGCTCTTCATCCTTTTTGTACATGGTTTCCGCAAAGCCTTTTTGACACCAACCATTCTCGTCCACCTTCTCTTCTACGCTTCTTACCCTTACGTGCTTTTCATCCTTCAACCGGGCCATTCACCGCAACTTCCACTGCCAGTTCAACTTTGTATTATAGGCCTATACTTTGTATCACTCCACCCCACACTAAAACAGATGCATGGTCCTCTGCATACATAACTTTAGAAAAATAATGTGGTTACTGGTGCACAAGGCACAAAATGAAACAAAAAGAAAGGAACAAGCAATGAGAAAGGGAAACACAAGAAAAGAAAAAGCATAAAGGGAAATTCTAGACTAATTGGCAACACTACCTTATTACAAACACCAAGAAGACTTATTTATAGTAGGGCTTCAGCCTACTCCCATTGAAGTGACCTGGTAACCTCATCCCATCCAACACTTGTAACTGGAAAGCACCTGAATCAAGAATGTATGAGATGATGTAAGGTCCCAACCAATGGAATTTCAATTTCCCAGGATGGCACAGATACTTGGAATCATATAACAACACCAACTACCCAACCTCAAACTTCTTGTTCTTGATATGATGATCATGCCATGCTTTTTTGTCTTGCTTTTTCTGTCTTCTGACTCCATCTAGCAAGTGATCACCTTTCATCTAACTGCATCAACTTATCAATTCTTTCTTCCAGTGCTTGTTCATCAGCTAACCCTCATGTGTGTGCTATACACAGTGATGGTAACATGAATTCCACTGGTAAAATAACCTCACACCAAACACCAATTGAAATGGTGTGGCCTTGTTCAACCTTTTGTAGGTTGTCATGTATGCCCATAGAATGACTGATACCTTATCATCCCAATCTTGTCTTCCAACGTCACAGATCTTAGTTAATGTATGACTTAGTATCTTGTTAAATGCCTCAGCAGTTCCATTTTCTTGAGGGTGATATGGGGTAGTCTTATGATGGGCCACCATAAATTCTGCTAACAGAATCCTGACTGTTTCATTGAGAAAGTGTGTACCCCTATCACTTGTTAAACTTAAGGGACAACCATACCTGCTGATTATGTTCTCCCATAAAAATCTAGTAGCTATCGTTGTGGTGCAATCCTTTGTAGGCATTGCCTCTTCCCACCATGTGTCAAGTAATCAGTGCAAGTGATGATATACCATGAACCAGTCCTTCGCGTGGCTGGCGCAATTGGTCCTACAAAGTTGATTGCCCATTTTTCAAATGGTTCAGTGCTGGCTATTGGTTGCAAAGGAATTTCATCTCTCTTTCTAGGTTTCCCAAGGTGCTGGAAATGGTCACAAGCCTTACAAAACTCAATACAATATTTGTAGATGGTTTCCCACCAAAGCCCTGCTAATAAAATCTTCTGCGTGGTAGCATTTCCTGCATAGTGTCCTCCTGCAATCCCACCATGTGCTTCTTCCATAATGGCTATGCGTGCTCATGTTCCAATACGCATTGGCATAGAACCTCATCACGACCTAACTTATACAGGTCTCCACTAATCAACATGTAAGGTGTGATGTGTATTGCTAACTGCTTTCTTTCCAGGGCCTTCATCCCTTTCTGGACACCACACCTATTTTTAAGAACACTGCGATATCTTCCAAGTCTGAGGGCATGTGCACCACAACCTAAATAGTTGTGCATCTGGCATGGTATCCATCAATCAATGATTTTTGTGTCCTCTCCTGAATTAATCCTTGATAAGTGGTCAGGTCCTGAATTGCTTTTTCCTAGTTTCATGACCACGGTGAACTCAAATTCTTGAAATAGAAGGACCCAACGACATATGCCCTTGCAGAATGGGTTTGTTGACCAAGTACTTCAATGCCATGTGGTCCATGTAGAATATAAATGGTGTCACCAACAGATACTGCCTAAACTTATGCAACGCATAGATCATAGACAATGCTTCGTGCTCAGTAGTTGTGTAATTCTGCTCTGCTGGTGTCAACTTTCTACTTGCAAAGCACAAGGGATGATCAAAAATTCCCTCACTAGGTTGTGCTAGCACTACTCCCATATTTTGTCCCTGAGGCATCAACATGCACATGGAAAGGCTTATCCCAAGAAGGAAAATGTAATATGGGTGCCGTGACAAGCCTATCCTTCAAAGTGTCAAATTCCTTCTGCTGTGCCTCTCCCCAATGAAAGGTACTCTTGTGTTTCAATAATTCCTCTAAGGGCGTGGAAATCTTGGCATATCCCTTGATGAACTTCCTGTAATACCCCATATGCCCAAGGAATCCACGCACTGTGCTTTGACTAGTAGGCTCCCCTAATCCTACAATAACTACAACTTTAGCGGGATCTACTAATAAACCTTCTTTGCATATAATGTGTCCTAATAGGGTTCCAAATGGAGTAGCAAAGACACATTTCTTAATGTTGAGGGATATCCTCAATTGCCAACATCTCTCAAACATCAGCCTTAAGTTGTCACAATGGTCTTTCACCAATCCATACACAGTCCAGTCATCCAGGTAAACTTGAAGAAACTTATGGATGAAGTCCTGAAATGCTTGTACCACAATGCATGAGAACACAACAGGCACATTCTTTAATCCAAAAGGCATAACCATGTAGGAAAAAATTCCCCATTCAGTGGTGAAATTTTTCTTTCTCTGGTCTTCCTTTGCAATCCTGACTTGGTGGTACCCTGAGAACCCATCCGTGAAAGAGTAGACTTCGCGCCCGGCTACTCCCTCCAAGATTTCTTCAGTAAAGGGGGTTGGGAAAGGATCGATGACACACACTGCATTCAGATCCTTGTAGTCAACATAAATTCTTATCCTCCCATCCTTCTTAATACTGATAACCATTGGGCTTATCCACTCTGATTCTTCTACTACCTCAATGATACCAGATGCTATCATTTTGTCTATTTCTTCCTTGACCCGTACGTGTAAATTTGGATTCATCTGATAAGGCCTCTTCCTGAATCGGGTGCACCTTCCTTCAACTTGATCTTCATCTCCCCCAAGGAATGGTGAATGCCTTTGAGTTCATGGTACCCACGAGGGAACAAATCTTGGAACTTCATGCAACAAATCAATGATCTTTGAAACCTCCTTTTCTGACCAATAGTCACCGATGATAGCTTCCTTAGGTTCTTCCTCCATCCCAATGTTAACCTTATTTTTTTTTAAGGGCTCATGGTAGGTGCATGCTCACTCATCAATGTTGTCTATGACTTCACATGTACCCTCTGAATGGTTAACATCCAAAGTCTCCATCTCTTCTCCGTCTATTACATAGACCATTTTTCCTTTTTCTTTTTCCATGCATGCACGCTCAAGTTGTACCTCCTCTGATTCTTCTTCATTGAGGGCGCATCTCCAAAGAAGGATCACCTAGAAATTCTAGTAGCCTATCCTCTTCCATAGCACTATCCCCCATCATAAGGTGCTTGATCACTTGCAACACCTTATCCACTGATGGTTTGGTACTCCTATACTTGAAAGCTTGAATGAGATCAACCGCCAACTCTTGCCAATTACCCGTCTGATGATGCATCTCTGAATGAATGTACCAAGCACGTGCACAACCTTGTAAGGTGGAATACAACTTATGCACCCATAACGAAGGTGGAAATGCTTCTGCGCTTCCCATCCAGGCCTTCTCACATGCTTGGATATGAAATGAAGTGACCTCTTTACCATGGTAGTCTTGTATGACCATGGGCATGTTGCTCCTGGAAAACCTTACAGAAAATGTGATTCTTACCTCGTGCCACTCTAGGAGGTTCTCCTGATGTGTAGCCCACCAACGCGCTGTAGTTCTGAGTAGGTTATAACTGAGCATTCCTCTTCTTTCATCCTCATTTTTCCACTGAGCTTCCATGTCCCGTAAGAAAATTTTTAGGATATGCCCCTCCAGAGTAACTTGGAAACTTCTTTCCTCCTAGGTGCTTGACTGAGTGCACCTTTGTAACCCTTGTCACAGATCCTCTTAACTATCACCCAATTAACTCATAAGTCCCATGTGCCCAATTGTCACATGCTACACTAGTGGTATCACTCATGGACTGGGCATCTTCAAATTGGATAACTCCCTCCGTGGGGTGAATTATCTCAGGATCTCTGATGGAGCACACATAGATTCTATCAAGGACTTATTCTCCTAAGGGCTTCAGTATAGGGCACCAACTTCCCATCTGTCAAAGGAATGACCACCCTTTCCTCCTTGTTCTCAAAACTGATATACCCTTTGTTAAACCATAGGTCAACATTGTTCTTGTAACACCATGGGCACCCAAGCAACGCTGGAAAGTTGTCTGCCTTGGTGAGCGCCAAGACTTCAAAGTCTCCAGTGAACTTGGCTCCTTGAATGGTGATAATTACATCCTTGAGGACTCCAATGGGCATTTCCTTAGTCTTGTTTTCCATATACAACACATTCAAAGATGGCTGTAATGCGGGCCTCCCCATTTGATGCCAGACATCTAAGGTAAGAACATTGACCTCTACTCCTGTGTTGATGAGGATATTTCTCAGAAGCCACCCATCAACAACCACATTCAAAGTAATCTCCTTGTCATAGTCAAGGCTGTGAGGAGGAAGGTTTGCATGTAAGACCTGTCTTTCATGCTCTACTCCAGACATGTGGTACCTTCTCTCTCAGCCACTCTCCTAGCAAGGGAATAATATTCTCTTGCCTTAACATTTTGCACACTTCTTTGACTTCATCCAGGTCCTTCTGTGGAGCCTCAACATTCCTTCTTTGCTCCTACTACCTGGACTACTCCTTTAGACACTAGATCTCTCCTTGTAAACTCTGAATGACATCCATAGTCTCTTGATACACTTCTTTCTGGTGAGCAGGGTCCAGATACTTTCCATGTACTACTTCCTCTCTTGAAACTAGTGTCCTTGGTCTTGGCATCTCCCTGGCATGCATGTGGCCTCTACCCATGTCATCACCAGTATAGGTTCTAGCCCTGACTCATGCGCCACTCATGGCATCCACTATGAATCAGACCTTCTTGATGCTTACCATCCCAGTGCCTTTGTCCTTCTGGTGTTGTTGGTTCATATGCTCATAAAGTTCTAGACACTCTTCATACTTATGTTTCTTTCCACACCATGAGCATTGTAACAGGTCAGGACACTCACGTTTATAATGTTTTGTAGATCCACAATTATAACAAGTTCCTCATGGGAACTCACTTTTCCCTCCACCACGGTTACTGTGACCATGAAATCCTCCATGAAAACCTCTTCCATGCATTCCTCCATCTGCACGTGCCCTTCATAACGATGGTCATCCTCCTTTGAACTACTTGCAAGGCTGGTCTGGCACACACCCAGATCAATAACATCATGGATTTGATCAATCAGTCTGTAATCCTTGGTATCATGGGTTGTAGAGGTACAAATATTACAATAGCAAGAAACATTCTTGTGGATTGCACTGGAGTAGAGGGCATCTACTTGCATCATGATCCCCATGGAAAATCTCACAGTCTACCACCATAATGTGCACCTGACTTTCAAGGGAAATTATCCTTTGCATGTCCCTCCACTTCACAGTCTGTACACCAAATCCCACTACGAACCTCATGCACTGAGTTTGCAGATAAATTATCCAACTGCTTGGCCATTGCAGCAATTTGAGCCTCCAGAAAAGGGCTAACACCAGTGTCAACGCTCCCAACAGCTTCGGCACATAGGGAAGCTTCCAATGCCTCATGCGGGTCTGTGAAAGTCTTGTGTGATAGAGCCCTTCTAAATGGTGTTATCAACCCTCTGAAAAACCATTGAGCATGTTGAGAAGGATGAATGTCATAGGATAGTTTTGACAAGAGAGTCTTGAAATGTGCATCATACTCCCGCACACTCTCTGTCATTCCCTGCTGGATCTCCTTCAGAGCACTGATGCTCTTCTGCTCAAACTCTGGGATATGGAACTCTACTAAGAAGGTGTTCTTCAACGTGGTGTAGTCTACCACCGTCTGATGGGGGTCATACTTCCTATACCAACTATGCATGTGCCCTTACAACGTTGTTGCAAACTGACTTGCCTTCACTCTGGGGTAGTGATCCCCTTTGCATGCCATAGTAACTCACATTTGTGCACATGCTCTGCAGCATCTTCAATACCCCTATAGTCTGGTAGGTGCAAAGACATCTCAAAAAAACTTGGGGAGGTGGTTGGGGTCCTTGTCCTCCTGATCCAGAGCCTTGGTTCCCTCCGGTGTTTCCTCCTCCACCAGATCCACTGGATCCACCTAGGTCCTGTTCCTCCTAACCCACTAGATCCACCTCCTGTAGTCAACAAAGGACCAGAAGTGGTCACACCTAGTGTTCCCAGAATCCCACTGAATTGTGCACCGATGGTTTGTGATATTGTCCCACTACCAGTTGTATGTCCCGCACCACTCCCAGATGTGATACCCAAAGCTTGTGTACTTACACCTTGTCCAAAGATTCCTCCAAATACAGGAATGGCTTACGTAGCCATGGATGTTCCAAATGAAAAATTATATCTCCTGGGTGCTGATCGGTCACTCCCACCAAATACCAACTGGGTTAACAATACTTCTCCCTTGATTTGGAAAACCAAGCGCCAGGGGTTGGTCACTAGGTGGGTTCAGATGTGTGCCTGATGGCTCTTCTCTCTCCATGTGAATAAAATCTCATCAGAAGATGAAGGGGCCTCTCTCCCATGCTTACCAAGATGGGGTAGCACAAACTACTCAGGCTCCACATCCTCTATGTGAACCTCAACTCCTTCCCGTAATGTCTACCTCCATAGATCCATCACACTTGTAACCTCACATTGTCTAGTCATCTCCCTTTCACGAGCTTTGCTATACTTGAGTTGTCTCTCCTCCCTTTCCTTTTCAGCCGCAATGTTTTCCATCTTCCTCCACCCTAGCTTCCTCTCCCAGCACTCAGAGAAGCTTTATCCGGCCATGGGAAATGCTTCTAAACTCAAAGTAATGACCAAGATCTTCATAGCCAAAGGAATATCATGCAAAAATGATCCTCTAGGATCCCTCAGAAACTTGAACTCAACAACTTCTGGGCAAGAATATGTCAAAATGGCATATTCTAAAGTGTAACTGGTCAGCACTCCCTTCCACCAGTGATCAACAACACATGTCCAAGTCAGATCTGCATCCTACAGCCTCTGATAGTCATCTTGGGTCCATACGTGTGATCTATAGTACCAGCTTGATCTGGATGTGTATGCTGAAAGCCATTCATATAGTTCTACTAGGAAGCAACAAAATAATGTCTCATATAGCTCATGGTACAGGTTCTCTTCTACCCATCTACGTGCATTGAACTCAGGTCCAGTGTTGAATCTTTCAGCAAACTCATCCTCCATGCTCTTGAACCATGTTTCAACACTTTATAAGGTTATGCACTCTGTCATTATGTATCATAGGGACAAAGATGCATGCCATTTCTCACAAACAAATTTGAAAATAGGTCCTGGCAATGGAACCAAGATGTAGTCATTTTTTGTACCCTTCACAGAATAGGAAAATCCCATGCGAGTCGATCCTATCACCCAGCGGGTGCTGGGCACTCACCAAGGAGGCACGCGCGGGTGCTGAGTCTCTCCTTTATGTGAGTTTTGTGAGAATGCATCATCTTAGAATAGATAATCAAATGAAGGATAGAAAATAACTAACCACATTCTTATGAACTTAGGAGTTATCATCTCATTGTATGCAGGTAAGAGAAATAACAAGCAACACATGGAGATGATTCATACAGAAAGAAAATGCATAAGTATTGAACACAGATGATTTATAACAGAGCATTATATTTATATTAAAAGATTAATAACCACATTACAATCCCTTGAGGTCATAACAGACCCTCATATAATTATGTAGAGCCAAGTCATGCATCATGGACTATACCATGTTCATCATATTACAAAGAAAAATGAGAACCCATCCCCTTCTATGTGTTAAATGCTCACAGAGCTCTCCTAACCCCTAACCCATAACATCCTCCATTCTTTTTTCTACAGGATTCACCTTTCTTCAACTATATATCCTTTTCTTCTATCGGGTGCTTGTATATATAGCCTTAGCACCCACCGCCATGCCTTCCAGAAGTTACAGATCGGTTGCCAAGTGTCGAAGTGGTCCTCCATGGGAACATGCCTTTCCAAATCTGAGCTCTCCATTCCTTGCAATGATGTCTTCTAGAACCTTCCATCGCATGCCTGGAATATTCCCTTTTTGATCCACAGTCGCCAGGTTGGCACCTTATCCACAAGGGTCATGCTTTTCTCATGTGCTACATGGGATGCCGAATGTGGCTAAGTACAAAACCCATTTTGCCTTGCACACATTTGTGTGTTCTGTAAAACCCTACCAGAATCTTTTCCCATGTATGCCTTCAGCCCACTCACCCTTATTCAAGTAGGTCCCATGTGCCCACACACCTTCTTGTACTTAGCTGCACTAATTATCAAGAAACTTTGACCAATCTTTACTAGGCCCAAACATTACTTTTGATAATTTTTAGGAGAGGCATTTTCAATATTTCTATTTCATATTTAAATTAAAGATTAGGAAAAGAATAACAAAAGAGAAGGAATATATTAACCCTATGCAAAAGATGAAATTGCATTCTTTTGAACCATTCCAAATTTTTAATAAATAAATAAAAATAGTGTTAATGTAGAATGTGGTGTCTATCTTGAGACTAGGTTGTTTCATAATCATCGAATCCTTTATTATAGAAAAAGTTCAATATGAGTAAGAAACATTCATTTGATAATTATTTTCATAGATTCCAATGACTAAGAAACAATCATTTGATAAATATTTTCCTAGATGACACATTTAAAACAATAAAATTTTACACATATAAATTTGTAAGGAAATTTCTAGAAGAACAACACGTATACTGCCTTCACCTAAGAATGAGCTAGAAACTTCTCTTTTAAGCCAAAAAAATGAAATTTCTTGATAACGAATGGGAAAAAAAAAATGAAATGAGCCCCATCAAATGTTCAAATGGGAGGCTAAAAAATTTCACAACCTAAAAAGCAATAATATATAACACCACCAAATCTCTTTGCCAAAAGCCAGAATCCTGAGGCCAAACAATCTTGTGGCATGCACGATGATAGAAATGCCATGGTTGTACTGGATATCTTATTCCATTGTATCAAACATAGTTATGTGATGCCCTCTTCCCTCTATAGAAGACATTGACATTGAAATTAGGGTTAACACTATAAAGAAAGAGGATAATAAACAAATTGTATAAAAATTCCTAACCCACCATACCCTTCAGTTCATCTTGCATCTTCCTCTAAGCCACTCCACTCCACATTTTTTGGCATGAGCTCAACATCAAAATTCACCATAGTAGGGACATAAATTAAAACCCTAAACAATATTAGCCAACACATAAAAAACAAGGCTCAAACTGGGTGTAACCACAAAACCTGACTATGTGCACCATTTGTTTGTTGCCCATACTTGCTCTGAAATTTTTATTTAGTTTTCACTGTACTTAGAAAATTCCCAGATTCTTAATTTTTCCAACTTTAGTGATCAAACTGAATCTATTACAAATCCATAAAGATATAATCACAATTGATTTTATAATACACTCAAACTAAATTATTGAATCCAAATTTTGATAAGTACATCTAGTTATTTGTGGTGGGTTATGGATACTAAAATTTTGACTTCAATCCAATTTAACCAGTTATATGATTACTTTATCAATTAATCAAATAAATTAATTTAAATGTTTTATCTGATCAAAAGCTTCACAAAACCGAAATAAAACACCACAAACTAGATTGATAATGGAGTTCACCCGAAGGGTATGTCTCTAGATTCACAGAAAGTGAATCGATCTATTAAAAATCCAACGTAGTACAATAACCCTTCAATAATGAATTAATAGATCAAAAACCTGCAAATGAGCTGATCAAAGACATTGAAAACTCTACAATTTACTAGAAACTATTTCCAAAATGATCTATGGCTCCTACAGTGCTTCCATAGTTTTATCCCCTTGCAAATGTGATCGAAAAACACCTAAAAATAGAGATTTACAAAACTACATGAAAACAAATTGCATATCTAGAAATATTATGAAATTCTTAATAACTTCCCTTTTTACACCATGGTCTGTTTCAGACCAGAAGTGCTTGGAAAACTTAGATCTTTACCTGCTCCTAGTTCTTATTTCGTGCAACTGTGATGGAAAATCACCTACACAGGAAAATATACAGAACTTCATGAGAAAAAAAGACCACCATTTTCTTTGTCTTAAAATTTCAAGCAACTTTTCTTTTGACACCAAGTCTTGAAAGTGCTTCTAAGTTCCTCAAAACCTCAGGTGAATGTCTGCTACCCTATTCACTAGTTACACAGTCTACTCACTGTGCTTTTATAAAATTCACTGAGTTCAATTTTTTGCACATCTAGCTCATTACGTGAGTTGGTGTGGGTGACCCGCCTTGCACGCCCCGGGTCACAAGTTCAAACCATCTGGTCTCCATTTTCGCAACTCAATATGCCGATCAATAGACCAGAGATTGAAAACAAATCAAACAACCTTCATTTTGCCCTCTTGCCATTTGTCACTTTTTCCACGTGTCACGTCTGAATTGGACTATTGACCAGAGTTAACCCATTTAGGACCTTAACTTTGATCGGTGATATAATCTGCATATGAACTTCGTTTCTGAAATTCAGCATACTGTCAGAAAGGTCTCGAGAAGCCCTTTAACATGGTCTAGGTTTAGGGAAGTTTAGTGAAGATATACATAGTGAAAAATCCTCTGGATCAATACTTGTAGGTAATTAGGATATTTTGCATCCTTTCGCAGCAATAGTCAGATCTATGCCATCATTAAACGATGAAACACTAAACACCCTCTACTCGGCATCAAATGAAATTAAATCAACCTCCATAGTATTCGAGCACATAATGATAGAAAAGGTTATACACCATTCAAAACCATTGTAACAGAAAGGATAAGGGTTTCAAACATGGAAAATACAAAGCCGCTAGAAACCAAAAAATTTAAGTTTCAGGCACACCAAAAGAGCTTTAAAATCTGCCACACCGCTGGTGCGTTTACCATTTCCAAAACAATAAATAACCTTTCACATACGCCAGACCCCAGGACTCTGTGTTCATTTCTCTTTCAAATCTGTCACAAGTTGCACCCTTTTCCTGTGGATCTCGGTATACACACTTAGACATGTGAATGACCCCAAAACAACCATGCTTTAATGTCATCTACCCGCGAATCCATACCGTCAGGTTATCCGTGCCATGTCAGAAACAAGCGACACAAGTTAACTCAAGGCATGCCTTTTGGCATAATGAAATTTAAAATATACACTGAATAAATGTTATAATTGTGTTGTTAGAAGGGAAGAAATATAATTTGTGTACTTTGACAAGAAGGACTAATGAGGTTGTAAATAGGAGAACATTTTGAATGGTAGGAACAATGATATGTAAGAGTGATTTTGAATGAAGTTGTCATCTATATTTCTTTTTAATCTTGACATACAATGTATCCTTCATCGTTAAATAACATTCAAATGAAAATGGAGGGGAGATGCGAAGGTGTTTTAGTGGCCTAACCCTAGATATTGCTATCAAGGTCAAGCTTTCACGACCAATGTTGCCAATGTTTATTATATCCATGTGTACTTTCAAACCATGGGATTTTTGAATTTTGAAGGCTCATGTCATCTTTAATCGAACTTGCTCACAATTTCCACATGTTACCAGTATGATTGGAGCAATTTTTTGATTGTTTACATCTCATGGTTGACGAACATAGTTAGTCAAGTTAAAAACCACATAAAATGACAAATATAGAGGCTTTGTCCCTAGTTTGAATACAATGGAAATAATTTTCTTGAGAGTTCCATTAATAAGGTCTTTCACAACCCATAAGTTGGAAGTGAGCATAACGTGTTCTCCCTTGCACAAAATGACTTTAGTCTATACTTGGTCATGAGTAGGGTTGAAGAAAGCACTTCATTTGTCTTTCTCGACATTGCAATGGGTGATTAGCATGCTCAACAATTTCACCATTTGTTTGGGTGTGTAACATGACCAAATTTTTAGTTACAAACAAATGGATTGAAGCTTGAAAGATGTCTTGCTCTTGAAGAGATAAAAAAGTATCCATATGAGACAATAGAAGATTTCAATAATCTAGGATCGGATTTGCATATTCAATGTTTGTTAATAATTTATGGAATGTAACCTAGCATAAAATCAAATCCACACTGCGTCTAACATGACAACTATGCCACAATATATTTCCATATTAGTTTTCATCCTTGGTACATAAATATGTCTTAAACTGGTAGAAACTAACCTAAATCCTCAACAAGAATACTTGAGCAACCATTTAATGGGATGTTCTATCCTAAGGATATGCTTCATGTAAAAAATCATCGATTTGAGTTAAGGATTTGTCCCATATGAATATCATTTCATCAATGATCTAATGTAATAAATATGTATTGATTATTCTTGAAAATATGCCAATGTTTGGCCCTTTTGTAGATGCATCTTTTTAAAGGGGATTCAAATTCCAACATGAATAGTTGTAGAAATAATATCAAAGGCTACAAATCCTATTGGAGTAAGTAATAGTAAGGGTGAAGAGTTTTTTATTTCGAGGAAAAATAATGCACATTTGATGTTATTGATGAGATAAAATTTCCGTGTGCTAGCAGTGCTTTGGAGAATCCTTCTTAACAGGGGAATGCCAACACTTTTTTTAGAATGATTTTAACAATACCAAATGCAATGCATTGTGTAACAACTAAAATATTTCAAGAGATGGGAAATAAGATAAACCAAGGTGTGGGATTAGGTGGCTGATATGAGTTGAATATATAAATAATATGACTATTTCATGAAATTCTAGAGACACATCATTCTGGCTCCAATCATGGCTATTGTAGAATTCATGATGCCAAAGCATATCCAAGTCATTTTAATTTTTTTTTTTTTTATAGGATGGACTTGAGATAAGAGTTATCATTCATCATTATCCATGTCATTTTAGTGATCAATTTCATTTTATCTGTGATCCTCTTTGTCATCACCTTGAGATATTTATTTTCATGAGTGATAAACATGTCGTAGAGGGCATGAGTAGTTGAAATGCTCCTAGGTTATGATAATAACTTATTTAGAGGCACCAATGTCTTTAGGGATGTTGTGAAATGGTTTGTAGAAAAACTATTTACTCCAACCAAAAAGTCTTAAAAATCTGAATCTCTTGACAAAAATTAGTCTAGTGGGGTGTGATACAATCTATGGCCTTTACTTCCCTCTTTTCCATTTTTCATTTTTATGAAACTTATCACAACTCTAAGATATTACAAATTTAATCAATGGAAATTACTTTAGAGAGGAATGTTGTTTCATGTAGGCATAAATGAGGGTTGAGGGTGAGGGTAATTGATTTGTGCTAAGAGAAACCCACCAGAGAATTTTGTACCCAACATTAAAGGAAATAAAGGATCGGTCACTTATTACGAGGGGAATTTTGTATAGAAAATGACATGTATCATATTCACTGCCTACAAAGCAATACTCCAAAGTGGCATCAAACCCTCATAGTTCCCCACTTTATGTATGTGTGCAAGATGTGTATCACAATGTGTTTGTAAATGAAGACCCTAATAGGACCTCAAACACTCAACAATGATATTTGGTGTGTGAGATGAATCTTTGTAAATTGGCCTAGGGCTGTGTGTAGACTTAGAGCTGGTTGAATATGCTTAAGAGATGATATTGCATTTGGGTTCTTTATTGTGATCTCTTAAGTAACCAAAATACATGAGAGGTGAGGCCCTTCAAATGGGTTACATGATTTTTGTAAGGTAACTATTGTACCAAGATTTCCCACTCAAATGAAACTAAGACGATTAGGGTAACTTGTGATTTCAAAAATGTGATCATTAGAGATTTAGATGTCGAATTATTTCGTTCAAAATTGTTTAACCCTTAATTACATTTTAGGTCAATTTAATTAAGTTTTATTTGAAATAATGTTATAGATACTACATGTAGACAAAAAATCACAAACTTAGGTACATTTCTAGGCCATAATAACATACTAGTAATAATATGATTCCTAAGTGAGAAAAATAGTAATTGGAAGCTATCTTTGGTGTTACACACCCTAGATCCCAGTCAAAACTTTACTTTCTTATATTTTATGACTTCAAACACCAACACCTAGATAGGACACCAATACCCATGCTCCCTCGCCCCATCTGGGCATCCCTGACCTCTTTCCACCTTACTCGCTCTTTTTGGGCGTCTTTTATCTTTTCGACATCTTATTTTCTTATGGGTCGGCCTTCTAGTTGTAAATTGGAAAATTCAACTAAGGGAGTCATATAAATGCAAAGCTATGTGACCAAAATAAGGGACCAAGCTCTAAGAATCTATTATCATCACCTAAGCTTGCATCTAAAGGCATCTAAGAGCACTAAAGGAATCCATCTAGCATCCATTCAAGGGAAAAGGGACTTCATTTTCAGCATACACTCCATAGTAAGGGGAAGTTCATTATTCCATCCACACATCTATCTACATTGTTACATCTAGCTACAACCTGCTATCGAGTGCACTTGCATCAGGGCATCATAGGACATGAATCTTATACACACTCACAAGAACTACATGGAGTCTGATATGTAGTACAACATTCGGTCGTAAGTTCACGATGTCAGGTGACCGTTGGGGTCATCCCAAATCCCCTTATTGCATCATTATATTTTTGGATTTGATGTGGTATTGTGGGTTTTGTATGTGAATTTTTTTTTATAGTTTACAAGTACATCCATAGATTAAGGTACAAAATACAAGTGATCAAAGGAGAATATCAGTGACATTTGTGAGACATAGTAAAAAATAGATTCCAACCACTTTCACAGTCATGGGCACCTAAAAATAGAATATGGCACCCAAGCGCTCCTAACCCAGTCCAGGAACCCTAGTTCGGCCTTATCTGACAGTCAAAAAATTTAATCTGAGCATTGACAACACTGTTACCTTCTTATTCATCAGTTTTCTAGTCCAGATCAGTTCCAGAAAAAGCGTGAATCAACTAAGTCCTTTTCTTTTTCTCTCTCTCTCTCTCGTACTTAGGGTTTCATGTTTATTTGCTTATTGCTTGTGTCATATTATATCTAGCAACCGCATATTATAGTATACATTCAATTATTATGTAATTAGGTTTTAACTCTTATTCTATTTTTGTTAAATCACTACACTATTGAAAGAACTCATATTTACACTTTAGATCATATCGACCAATCATACAATCAAGAACATACAATTTGAAGCATAAAAAAATGAAAGAGGAACTTAGATGTTTTAGAATGTATTCAGAATGTGTCGATGAGTGATCTGAGAAATAACAAAGTCTTAAATTTGGAACAATCACTTTCTGGAGCTATAAAACCTCCACGCGAGGACTGTATAAAGAGGTTGTACCAGATAGTATGGTTTTTAAAAACCACACTTTCTTGGACCTTCAGGTAGCTTGGATATGAAAATTTTAGTGTCACTTTGTATCGTTATTTGTCACTCTTTGGTACATTCAACTTCACATGAAACCCTAGATGTTGCACCTCAAAAATACAAACAAAACCCTAGTTATCATACAACACATTCAAACAATAATTTTTATCTCAAATTAAAGATGAAAATTATTGATTTGGATTGAATTCGATGGTCACCTCATTTGTGAAACACTGAGTGTTGCACTACATTTCAGACCCAATGTAATTCTCCAAGTTCTTTTTACAGAAGTGCATGTAACTATCCCTTGACCTAGGTTTGCCCTTGTACCTTAGTACCAATAGTGGGATATGATACTTCATCTAAATATAAACCCTTGTGTGTAGATGTAAACTTTAGAATTATTCCCTCCTATATTGTGTATACAACATGCAGATGTAATCCTTTATTTTTCAACTCAATAAGTGGTAGATAGATATGTGATTGCCCCATATTAAATTCTTATCTTAGAATTGTATATATGGAATTCTTACTTTTAAAGTGATACGTTAATGATGAGAAAGGTCAGACCAAAACATATAATCCAAAATATAAAAGGGTGAAAAATGGGACCATGAAGAGAAAACAAGTGAAAAACAAAAGGGACCAAAACTGTATCCAGTGGTCAAGACCGTATGCACATTCCTAACCTTGTTGTGTGGTATCAGACTAAGATTAGATAAAATAATGGGAAAATAATGGGAAAGGGGACTTCTAAAGATCTCTATAAGGTAAATCAAAAACAAATCAACGAGACCAAATAGTAAGAAATGGGGTTCAATCAAGACATAAAGATCAATACAAAATAATATTGCTACCACTAAGATAATGTTCCATTGTTCAAAACTCATGTATATAACAATATGATAAAATAATGGTATAATAATGATTTTGTGTAGATTTTGGTGTTTACAATAATGAATTTTCTTGAGTGAATTTGGCTATTATTGCATAATGCACAGTGAACTTCCTAGGGCACAATTGTAGATCAAGAATTTCGCGCTTGTTACCTATCCAAGTTAATGCACCAAACTAAACACAAAAACCCTGAAAAACTCCAATAAAATCGATACCTGATGGATAAGATCCGAAGATGTAGACAAATGAGGAAGCCGATGTAGATAAGACGGGCGCACACGAGCAACTCGCACAATAGATCCGTGTATCCTGCAAAACACCGATGCTTGACAGAAAAAGACCACGTTAAAAGATATTTAGGTGGACTGCCCGAGAAGCGGGTCCGGGAAGCGATAAGCTTCCTCGGCGGATGTCAGTCCACGTTTTCAATTAAGAAAAGAAGCATACATGATAAAAGATGTAAGTAAAAAGCTAGATCTTCTGATTGCAGTAATAAGACAGAATCTAAACAGCAGACAGAAAGCACAGAAAACAAGGAACTAAGAAATAATGTTGAATTTGTGTTACCTGTGTCCTTTTACCTGTCTGCAGGGAAATCGGCGTCGACTGGGTAGAATCGGTGTCGACTGATGTGGTCGGCGTCGATTAAGACTAATCGGCGTCGACTGGGTGAGATCGGCGTCGACTAAAAATAGATCGATCAATCAGGGACTGTGCGATAAGATTCGGGAATTAGAAGATGAATGTGGTCTGCTGGATGTGCCGAAGTTGGCGAGACACTGGAACAGAGTCACCAGATGATAGATGGTGGTGTGCGATGCTGATGTGACAGGGACAGAGTGACGGTGCTCCTCTCAGGGATTGATTCAGACAGGATCTGCCCTAATTTGATATAATTGATGCTAAGAAGATCTCTCTTTCTCACAACCTGTATCTCTCTCGCTCTCTGTTCGTGCGTAAGTGCTTCCTTTTTTCGTCTGTTCACTTTTCACTCGTTCGTGGTCTCTTTTTCGGTCCCTAGAACTGAGTTCTGGACTCGCTTTTATAATCGGCGCCGCTCCTAGAAAATCGGCGCCGACCATATGGGTCGGCGCCGATTGCGGAATAGACTCCCGAGATGGCCAAAATGAGCGATTTCAAGAAAGATAAGATTTATCCCAAATAAGGGAAATATCCCGCTTAGGGAAGAGGAAAAATAGATGTGATACATAGATAGAATAAATTTGGGGTAGATAAGTGATTAAGATGCATGGGAAGAAGCGTAATCAAATATTTAATATTTAATCACTCATGGGTAAGATGTGATGGGGTGAATTAAATTTGGAATAAGTGATTAAATCACAAATTGGATAATATCCCAAGGGGATAGTTGGTGACGTAAAACGTGCCCCAGGTTACCTAAGCAAGTAAATGGATGAGAGGGACACTAAATTGAGTAACCAATTTTAAGTGTCTACATTTTACCCCTTTTTGTCAAGTAACTTGCGATAAGCAAGGTTATGAGACAAAAACAAAGGGATGGAAGAAGGGAAGAATTTGTGATGATGTGATCCCCCTCAAACTAGGGATGGGATGGATGATAGAACAGACGATCCCAAGTTTGAAAAAGGTAGATGAAAAATGCAAGGTGCCCCAGTCGGATGCCTGGAGTAGATCTGATCATTGATGACGCATAAAAATAAATAAAAGGCAGCAACCTAAGGAACTCACATTGGTAGGGCAAACTAGCCGGTCTCCTCATGAGACGACATTAGTGCCTACAGACCCATGAGGGTAAGGAGAACTACAAAATAGTCAGCATCTAAAGAGAGACACATTGGTAGGGACAACTAGACGGTCTGCAAAGCAGACGACGTTAGTGCCTACAGACCCGTTTAACTCTAAGCTGCCAGAAAGTACGAGTGTCCCACGCAAAGGGAACAAACCCGAAATAGACAAGGATATATATAAAAAATGTGCCAAAAGGCAAAATTCAGCACACAACAATGATCAGATAGATAAGTAAGCCAAGCATCAACACTATGGCAAACAGATATAGAAAATCGGCGGCGACCAAACTAATCGGTGACGACTAGAACAAACGGCGTCGACCCAAAAAATCGGCGCCGACCAATCCAGGCACATATAAATATGCGAACGGAAAACGTAAACGATTTATTTTCAACGTGACGATTGATTCAGAGAGAGACAGATTTGTGATTTGAGCATCATGGAAGCATCTGGGAGTGGTCAGAAGCGCAGGAGGACACGACCTGGGGTAAGTGGTCATTCTTGAACCCACTTTTCTTAAATTTTTTTTTTTTGTTTGATTTTTTCTTGCATGGGAGGCCGGGGTCCGGTTTATGTCTGGCCAGGCAGTCGGCGCCGATTGGTTTAATCGGCGTCGATTGGTTTTGGATCGGCGTCGATTGGTATTAATCGGCGCCGACTAAAATGAACGACGCTAATTTTATCAAATCGATGCCGATTGAAAGATATTCATTTTTTTTATGGTTTTGGAAGATGTGATTTAGGGAAAATATGAGGCTAATATTACTCTTAATGTCGTGGATGTAGGCAAAAGAGGTTCTACACATGAGGGATGCTATTCCCGAGTTACTAGAGACTATTCTCGATGACGTGACTGACGCAGATTGACGACATTTAGAGTTAGCCGGGCTCGGGGGCTTTAGGTACTACAGACGAGTGCCGCGAGATGTAGAGTTGATGCGAGCACTAGTGCGATGATGGGATAGCTAGACGTGCACTTTTTGGTTCAGGACGGGTGAGATGACCATCACCCATGAGGATATAATTGTTTTTGGCTTTCTGAACCATGATAAACAATAGAAGAAAGGAGAAGAAGAAGAAGAAGGGCCTAAGGGCAACAGAAAGTGCCCTAGGTGGAAGAAAAGAGAAACAAACGACAAATAATGTCCTTGTTTAGTGGAAAAATTAAGAAAAAATAATTATTTGAAAAATAATTATTTACGAGGGTGTGAAGAAGAATAAAAATCGCCAGGGAGCAATAAAATTGTCCGGGGGAGAAGAAAGGGGTATTGGACAAAAAATGCCCCAATACAGTGAAAAATAAGAGAAAAATAATTATTTAATTAAAAATAATTATTCCACAGCAAACAGAGGAGAAAACGGTGAGCTAAACGGGTGTCCCGAGCCATCTGATCAGTGAAAAATAGGCTAATATACCCCCCCCCCCCCCAGGGGGGGTAAAAACATCGCAATCAGTTCATTTTAACCGCTCAGTTTAGAAAACTTACCGTGAGGCTCTGACACTTAGGAGAGATGGTGATCGCACGTGATCGTTTGAGGCGTGCTGTAGATTGTAGATGATAGATCTGTAGACAATATCAAATGTTGTTTTCAAGTGTTATTTTGATGTATATGGATGGGATGATATGATGATATTGGTGCGAGGGGGGGGATAGATTTTTGATTATGCGCAACCCCTCTTGCCCCCATTGATGATATGATATGTGATGATTAGCTTAGCATACATGCATGATGTAAAACTTAGCATTTTTGTTTATATATGATGTATAGATGATGCTAGATGTGATGATAGTGATGGTAATGTGATGTGAATGATAAAAAAATAGAGCACATGCAAGAAACACAGCCAAATGCTACAAAGAACACCAGGAATTAATGCAATACACCATGAATCACCATGCCTTATTAACAAGTAACAAAACACAACCAAATGCATTAAGAAAGAAATAAAGAATTAACACACTAGCATGTCGAAACCCACTACAATATGCACAAGCAAGAATGAATCTATTCTAAGAAAGAAAAGATAAACTATGACAAAGTACACCCAAGCAACAAACAACTCAAAAGCAAGCACGCAAAACACTATACAAGCAACAAGCAAAGCAAGAAAACAAGACAATGCAAGTAAATGTTTTTGTAAGATATGTTTTCATAAACCGATTTTCTATTGTTTAGGTTTTTGTGAAACAATTTTATATTTTTTTGTGTTTTGTGAAACAATTTTCTATTGTTTTTGTGTTTTCTTGAAACAATGTTCTATTGTTTTTGTGTTTTCTCGAAACAATGTTCTATTGTTTTTGTGTTTTTCTCGAAACAATTTTCTATTGTTTTTGTGAAACAATTTTTATTTTTTTTGTGTTTTTCTCGAAACAATTTTCTATTGTTTTTGTGTTTTTAACAGTTTTCCAAAGCTATGTGCAGGTAACCAAGAAAGCATGGATGCCCCCAGTGTTAGGTGGGGAATATACAAGGGCAGAAGCCATGCGCTTATGAACAAGAAGGTGAAGTCGTTGAGTTTGCCCCCAGCATAAGATGGGAAATAACGAAAGACCACGTCCCTTACAGATGAATAGAAGAAGGCAAAGCCGGATCAAGGCTGGACAAGATGGTGTGCACAAGGAAACTCGAAGGCAGAACCAGGTCCAGGCCAAAGACAACTACCCTTCCAGAATGCTTGTGAACAACGAATCCTCCCGAGGTGCCGGAAACTGGTTTTCACCCAAGGACTTGTCCAAAGTGCCACAATTGCGTGGTTTTCACTAGTGGACGACCTGTTTTCTCTTTTTCTTTTTTTGATTTTGATGTTTTTTTATTTTTTGTATTTTTTTGTGTGATTTTTATGACTTTCTTGTGCCATGTTTAAGCATAGAACTTCTTAAGATGCATGGCATTCATTGGCTCTCGGAGCTCATCACCATTGGGGTGAGCCAGTTTGTATGCCCCTGTGCCATACTTGGCAACTATGACATAGGGTCCTAACCAGTGTGGTTCGAACTTCCCTTTCTTTTCTCACTCTGCTCTGGTGTTGAACTGGTTCTCCTTCATAACTAAATCACCCACCTCAAACTGGCGAGGGATGATTCTCTTGTTGTAGTTGTGGGAGATTCTGTGTTGATATACCTTCAGGTGATTAAGAGCGCGAATGCGCCTCTCATCTAGGAGCTCTAACTCAGCCAATCTTGCCACTCGATAATCTTCATCCTTATCCAAATAGTCCCGAAGAGAAATTCACAGGGATGGGAGTTCAATCTCTAAAGGGATGATAGATTCTGTCCCGAACACTAGGGAATATGGCGTCGCACCCGTAGGAGTGTGAATTGATGTTCGGTAGGCCCAGAGGGCTGGGTGGATTTGTAGGTGCCAGTTTCGACCAGTTTTGCTAACCATCTTCTCCATTATCCTTACCAAAGTCTTGTTTGTTGCCTCAGCTTGTCCATTACCCTGAGGGTAATATGGCGTGGACCATTTTAATCTAATTTGGAACCGTTGGCAAAGGCCTTTCACAGTTTTGTTCTTAAATGACTTCCCATTATCTGTGACAATGGCTGCAGGGATACCATATCGGCAAATAATGTGATTCATGATGAATTTAGAAATCTGTGCTCCTGTGACATAAGTTAAAGGGACAGCCTCCACCCATTTTGTAAAGTATTCTGTAGCTGTGATGATATGTGTATGACCATCAGATGAGGTAGGAGTAAGCTTCCCTATTAGATCAAGTCCCCACTTGGAGAATGGCCATGGGGTAGTGATTGGTTGCAATGGTTGCGATGGAGCATGGATGAAATTTCCATACTTTTGGCAAAGCACACATTTTCTAACATAATTACAACAATCAGTTTCCATGGTGGGCCAATAGTAACCTACTCTTAACAGTTTCTTAGCCAAGACCATTCCGTTTGTATGTGCTCCGCATACTCCTTCGTGTACTTCTTTAATTGCCTGGATTGACTCCGTCACATCCAGACAACGTAACAGATTCCCATCGTAGCCACGACGATAAAGTGTACCTCCTAAAAGGGTGTAACGGGCTATCTGGCGAATCAGGCTTTGCTTTTCAGAATGGGAGATATTGGGAGGGAAAGTACTGTCCTTAAGATAGGTGAAGATGGGTTCATACCATGGGGAATGGGGACCAACAACCTCACAAGCCAGGCAAGATTCTGGCATGTCATACGCGGGCTGGTGTAGATTTTCTATGAAGAATGGCATATCATTGTTCCCTGGTGGAATACGAAGCATAGATCCCACCATTGCCATGGCATCCACCGATCTGTTCTGTGCTCTTGGAATTTGCTCAAAGGTGATGCACACAAAATACTCCTTTAGAGTTTCCACTAACTTTTTGTAAGGTATGAGCTTATCATCCTTAACTTTATACTCATCATTAACCTATTTGATGATTAGCTGTGAATCACCTACAACCTTAACATGTTGAATATTCCACTTGATGGCTAGCTTCATCCCTGCAATGAGTGCTTCATATTCCGCAATGTTGTTCGTGCAAGGGAAGGCCAGGTGGAAAGCCTGCGGTATAGGATCACCCGAAGGAGTAATAAGGACCACTCCTGCACCTGAACCATGAAACGTAAAAGATCCATCAAAATGTATCTGCCATACGACAGATTCTTCAATGTAGAGCAAAGATGCATCTGGCAGATCCAGACTCAAAGGTTTTGTGCTTTGCAAAGGTGCTTCCGCTAGCTGGTCGGCAAGTACTTGTCCTTTAACTGATTTTTGATGGACAAATTCTATATCAAACTCACTGAGTAGAATGATCCAATTAGCCATTCTACCTGTGAGGGCGGGTTTGGACAACAAATACTTGAGTGGGTCGACCTTGGATATGAGCTTGGTCTTAGTATTTAGCAGGTAATGGCGAAGTTTCTGAAAGGTAAAAACGACGGCCAAGCAAGCCTTTTCAATCTGAGGATAATTAAGTTCATAGGTGATGAGGGTGCGACTCAGATAGTACACCACTTTCTCTTTATGGCTAAGGTCATATTGGGTGAGCAGCGCACCAATAGCGTATTGTGTAGCAGAAATATAGAGCAAAAGTGGTTCTCCTGGAGTAGGAGGCATGAGGACAGGTGGATTAGCCAGGTATTGTTTAAGCAAAGCAAAGGCTTGTTGTTGCTCGGGTCCCCAAAGGAAAGTGACGTCCTTTTTAAGCAAATGGGTGAATGAGTGACATTTATCTGCAAGCTGGGAGATAAAGTGGTGAATGGCTTGAATTTTCCCTTGCAAGCTACGCAGTTGCTTGATATTCTCAGGTGGAGGCATTTCAGTGATGGCAGACACTTTAGCAGGGATCTACCTCAATACCTCGTCTTGACACAATGAAGCCCAATAGTTTCCTAGATAACACACCGAAGACACATTTCTTTGGATTCAATCTGACTTTGTATTCACGCAGGCGTTCAAAGATACGCCGCAAAATGATAGGATGATCCTCTCTTGTTTTGGACTTTCCCAGGATGTCGTCTACGTAGTCTTCCATGATGTCATGAATCATATCATGAAAGATTACTGTCATGGCCCGCTGATAAGTTGCTCCCGCATTCTTAAGGCCAAATGGCATCACCTGATAACAGAAGGTGCCCCAAGGAGTTGTGAAAGTTGTTTTGTGTTGGTCTTCCTCAGCGATCTTAATTTGATTATAACCTGAAAAGCCATCCATGAGTGATAGCATTTCGTACCCTGCGGTTGAGTCAACAATCATGTCAATGTTGGGCAATGGAAAGTCATCTTTAGGGAAAGCTTTATTGATGTCCCTAAAATCTGTGTAGATTCAGATACCGATAGGTTTCTTCTGGACAGGAACAATGTTCGATATCCATTCAGAATAATCAATTGGCCTGATGAATCCTGCTGCAAGTAACCTTTCCAACTCTTCTTTAACTAACAAGGCCACTCTTGGGTGCATCTTTCAGAGCTTCTGTTTGATAGGCTTAGCATCTGCGTGCACAACCAGGTTGTGCATGACTAAAGTTGGATCTAAGCCGGGCATGTCTTTGTAAGACCATGCGAACACATCAATAAACTCTCGCAGTAGCAGTAGCATAGTGAACGTCTTTTGTTCTCTGGCCGAGAGTGATGCTCCCAATTTTACTATCTTGGGATCTTCTTCGGTACCAATATTGACATCAATGGTTTCTTCAACTAACAATTTTGATAAATCCTCCATACGCGTAGGATCAGGAGGTAGGTTGAGATCTTCATCCAAGGATGTCTCTACGAGATTTTCATCCTTGGCGTGGTCACTTTGTTTGTCCTTTGATTTTCTTATTTGTTTGTCAGCCAGTGCCTCAAAGAGGTTTTCACTGTGTGACTTGGACTTTGATTTTTGCCGAGGCTTTTCTTTAGAACTCTTGCCCTCGCTTTTCTTTAAATTTTGCTGACCACGAAGTTCAGCCTCCTCGCCGAAGTAGGCGCAGGTGTCTAAGTCGATAAAGAAACCCTTCTTGTGATCTCCAATGGGAATTGTATCCCTTATGCCCATGAACTCTGCAATAGCCTCGTCGTTCTCGAATAAATCTAGTGGCATGTGACGTTGTTGGTCCCATTCAACAAGGGAAGGGTACACAAGGTCAAGGGTCGGTTCGGTGGGGGTTATGGTCAGGACAACATTGTTCATGAAAAGGTTCGTGGAGGCCAGATCCTCATATAGGCTACAATGGGAATCCGTATCGCTGTCTAGGTACTCGAAGCTATCCTCATGCTCAGAACAAGTCACATCTTGATCGTTGGGGTGTGCTCCATAAGGGTGAATCCCAATGCCATATCTTTCTATTTTGAAATGTGGAAGAGGGACTGGTTCTCTTTGTCCTTGTTCATTCCTCCCACATCCTAGGCCTTTGTAGCCCATGGAGTACATCATTCTGCTAGATTTTTCATATTCTGGGGTTTGATAACAAGATGGTTGAGTGTCCTCAGGGACCCAAGTAGTAGGTGGATCAAGTAATTTTTCCTCAGCTAACAAGCCTCCAGGTAGGAATGACCCAATAGTGTGTTCCTCTCTAGGTCTCCTGAAGCGGTAGTTGGGTCGACCTCTAGTCTTGGGCGACAAGGAGAGGTCAGAAACCAAGAGTGCTTGTTGTACATTATACTCCCCACAGCCATATTCTAGAATTTTCATCTCCCATGAATCAAATGGAGATGTGGAAGTGGATGCCCCATGAGCGTAAGAACTAAGAGAATTTGAATCTACTCGAGATTCCATGGCCTCAGAATGAAGAGGGACAGCTATATCTGTGGAGGGACATGCATATGTACCCTTTCGTGCAAAGCTATTAAGAGCTCTACAATGAGCAAAGGGCTCTGAATCTCCTGGTATTGTAACCGTATGTCCCTCATGCTTCAGCTTGATGCATTGATGAAATGTTGATGGCACGGCCTGCATGGCATGAATCCATGGTCGGCCTAGAAGCATATTATATGGAAGTTCCAAGTCTAGGATGTGAAACTTTGTCTGATGGCAAGTGGGGCCCACCTCCATGGGTAGCGTAATGGTGCCTGCTGACTCTCTTTCCGTGTTGTCGTATGCGGTGATAGTAATAATATGGGACTCAAGATCTTCCTCCGTATGTCCCAATTGTTTGACCAGCTTAAGCATGCAGATGTTCAATCCCGATCCGTTGTCCACAAGCACCCGTTTGATTTTCCTGCGGGTGACAACTACCTCGATGTACAAGGGAAGATTATGTGTAGGATTCGTGGCAGGGATCTCCCTATGGTTGAAAGTAAGATGCTCACTTGATGCAATATTTGCCACCGCGGCTTGAAGGTACGTAGGATCGACTTCTAAAGGCACTCCCGACCCTTGAAGAGTTTGATACAAAATGTCCTTATGCACATTGGATATCTTGAGAAGATCTAAGATCGAGATCTTAGTAGGTGTCCTCTCAAGTTGTTCTAAAAGGTTATATTTATCAGTTTGCGGGGTCAACAGAGAGGGTTCCGGAATCACGAGGCGGGCACGCCTTGTTACCGCAGTGCAGTCCTTTCCCTTGATCCGGATGGTATTGACACAGTCAGCAGGGGAGTGAATACATCCGATAAGTGAATCGTAATGATTGTTATCTCTTTTGGTATATAAGTAATTCGTGGCTTTATAGGTTTGGGATGACTCTCCCCGATCCGGCTTTGTCTTTTCCAACTTATCATGCTTGGGGAATGGTTCCTTATAAATCCCCATTTTCTCGTTAGGTGTTTGCATGTGGCCAGGGTTATCCACCTCTATCTCCCCGTTGTCAATGAGGTCTTGAATATAGTGGCGAAGTCGCAAACATTTGTCTGTTTTATGACCTTTAACGCGATGCATTTCACAATATTCATGCTCCTTATACCATGAAGGTTTAGGAGCGTTGTCATCAAATGGTTGTGTTGTAGGATAGGTCATCATGTTGGCCGCATCCAACTGTTTTAGTATGAGGGACAACGGTTCATTGAGGGAGGTGAATGTTCGTCGCTTTGGTGGTGGTTGAATTGGGCCCTTGGTTAGTTTAAAAGGTTGACTGGTTTGGACCGTTTGAACACGTTTGGAATCAGTGATTCCGTCTCCCACCACGTTTTTGTTTTTGTTAAAGATCTTTGGCTTTTCAGTGGGTTTGACACTTTGGTTGTCTTTAGATTGGGTTTTGAGGGTGCCTTTGGCAATGAGAGCCTTTTCTATTTGAATCCCTTTCTCGATAACCTCCTCAAAGGTGCGGACACAATGCATTTGGAGGTGGAAAGCTATATCTGGGTTGAGATTAGGGACGAAAATACTGACCAGCTGCTTCTCAGGGAAAGCGCAAGGGAAGCGACTAGCTATCCCTCTCCATCGTTGGAGGAAGCTGGCGAAGGTCTCATTTGGGTGTTGTTTTGTGCCACACAAGTCTGCCATGGTGATGTCACTCTCTATGTTATATGAGAAATGATGCATGAATCTTTCCGCCAATTCTGGCCAGGTGAAAATTGATCCTCGTGGTAAGCGCGTAAACCATTCCAATGCTTGACCTCCGAGACTCTTAGGAAAAAGTCTGATGAGGTAATTATCACTATAAGACACCTCTTGACATGCCATGTAGAAATCTTTAACATGATCCCTTGGGTCTCCCTTTCCTTTGTATTTGTCGAACTTTGGCATATCAAATTTCTTTGGAAAGGGTTGAAGGGTCATTGTCTTGTCAAAAGGATAGGGGCATAGTTCTTCGTATTGGTATTTCCTAATACTCCCTATATTGCTTTCTTGTATGCTCGCAAGAGTTGCTTTCATAGATTGCACTTCTTGTGCGAGAAATTGTTCTCTAGTGGGAGAAGCGGGGATGTGTACACGATGGTACCCCGTGTCTTCTTCTCCTTGGTTTTCTCGATGGAGTTCGTGGATCCTAAACTTAGGCTTTGACTTTTGAACGTTCTTGTTTGTGTCTTTTTGTACCTGGAAAGTAAGCAAAGCTAGTTGTCAGCTTAGGTTACTGAGTTGTTGTTGGATTGTGACTTGGTTTGTGTCTTCTTCTTCTAAAGGTTCTTCCTCTTCGTATTGTGGAGGCTCTTCCCCTGTTTCATGTTCTATCTTATTTCTTCGTGCCACTTTGATGAGGGGTATTCTATGCCCTATCACTTTATCATTTTCTGCGTAAGAAGTGGAAGCATGCCCGCCTGTTAAAATATCTTCCATATTGATAAGGGGGCGTTCTTCCTTAGTAGTGTCATTTATAGGTAATATTGGTTCATTCTCGGTGGGAAATTTGGCCCCTAATTCCATGACCCGTGCCAAAACTCTATCTTTGTTTCTAAGGAGAAACTCATCTAGTAGAGTGGGGTCAAAATCAAAGTCTGCGTGTGGTGATTCTAATTCATTTCCACTATGATCGACCATCTCTTCGGTTTCCTTTTCTGCAGAAAATAGTGGCCCTAAGTCGTGTCCAATGAAGGGGTTTGACCCTTGTCTGTTAGAGGTCTCCCAAGCATGTGCTTGTTGTTCCTCATATGTCTGTTTCTTCAACCCTAGACGTGTTTTGGGAGCCATGTTTTCGTGATAAGTTTCACTAAGGTAAGTTGTAGATTTGTTCAAAATTCAATGACTACCCCTAAGTGAAACACAAGATGAAATTGCTAAGAGTATGAATGTGTCACCAATGTGAGAATACCAATATGATAGAGTGATAAATCACCCATGATACAAGCGTTTGGTATTAAAACTTAATCAAATGAAGTACTTCCTAGACTACGTTTCAAAGTAATTTGTGACGCCAGATGATTAACAAGATGTCTCCACTTATGCCAAGTTCAAAGGAATGAACAAGACGTAAGTAAATACACGAAGTTAAATGTGATCTCCCAATCAAGATATACGACGAGCAAGCTCAATTCTGATTAAGACCTATATCTCAAAAAGTGCCAATTACGATTTGTGAATGACACAACAATATCACCAAGATATGTTAAACCACTTTGTAAGAAAGTGAAGTATTGATATCGAGGTGTTATTGATATAACACGCACAAATGGTAGTGCCTAGCACCTTTTGAAATCGAGGTAATAATAAAACTGAACAAAAAAAATCTCAAAGTATAGCTAGGAATAGTTAAGAATGTGTGCAGCGTAACCGTACAATATAGGTATTTATGTCGAGTTTACAAGAAACAAGACGTAAATATCAAAATTGTAATGATACGAGACAAACAAGCTAACTCCTCTATGGAAGTCCGCAGTGATGAACCACGCCTAACTACAATGACGATCTTGACATGGGTATCAAGATCACAATGGCTACCAAATGACGTGAAAATGCCTCCACTCACTTTAGATGTTTAACTAACCCAGCCGCAAACATGGATGGGCGTAAATGGACATAAAAGTGAGAGAAACAGTCGAATGGCAACACAAAGGTAATCACACCTCTTTTGATCAACAAAGTGTCAAAAGAATATGAAGGAAATAAATCAAGAAAAATGACGAAAAATGCTAGCCTCACTTCAGCAGAGTTTCGCCTCGCCCTAAGGCAAGTAAAAACTAGGTGAAAGTAATACGTCACACGTTTCTCAAAAAGAAGGTTCACAACTCAACACTGTTTTCAAATGGTCAAAGTGGGCTCCTGGCCAAAGTATATTCTCCTAGGTGGTTCTCTCGCCCTAGGTGTTACAAAGTTGCCACGAGCGAGCATGATTTACCCAAAAAGTCACACTGACTAGTTTGGGAGTATCTCGGCTTTACTTTACCCCCTTCAAGAACAGTAGGCAACTAGTGCGTCTACGTGTACTATCACTGGGGTCGCCACAACGGACAACCTGTAACTCTATCTCACAAAGGAATCACTAGTCAAGTAGGTAGTGCGGAGCACTTCCCGTTTCATCCACAAGGTTCCCTCTTGTGTGGACTACTTTGGGGTTCCTGGAACCACCCCCATTGTTGTAGCTTAAGGCGTTATGCCAAAGGGGTTATGTTCCAGTTGAGCGGAGAGGGACGTACCCTTTTCCGAAACCTGCAATACAGTGTTTTGAATATGTTGTTCTTTTTATCTTGTTTAATTAGGTGTGGTTTTCTTGAACACCTTTTGGCAACCTGTATAACAACTGTATTAGTAGTTTTTGATTTTGTTTTAGTTCCTCCTTTCTTTGACAAGTGTTTTTAGGTCCTGCACTCAAGCATTAGTAGTTCTCCAAGAAAATCACATTATTTAAAAGAGGATTAAGAGTTGCTTTTGATTCTCAAGATCATCCAAGGATGCAAGAGAAGAGCATACACAACAAATAATCCAACTAAAAAGTAAAGAAAATCTTTTCAATCAATGAACCATACAAAATTCTTGATAAATGTTCATTCCCTTAAACCAAAAGTGAAAGATGAAGTTTCCAATTTACCAAATGTTATAAAATGAAGACTAAAGTTGTTTTTGATTCTCAAGATCACCCTAAGGTGCAAGAGAAGAGCATACACAAACTTTATCCCAACTATATAGAAATGGAAAACTTCAAATCAAAGGACCATTGAAAAATGCTTTGTAAAAGGTTCATTCCCTTAAGCAAAATGAATAATCAAGTTTCCAAGTTTAATCCCAATGTTAACAAGATAGAGATCAAAGTTGTTTTTGATTCTCAAGATCACCAAAAGGTGCAAGAGAAGAGCATACACATGCTTTGGTCTAAATTGAGTAAGCATGGAAATACAACATTCATCAAAACATTAGACATGTTAGAAAATGACCAGTTTTAAAATAATAGAAAAACCTATAATTTTTGTAAGTATAAATCAAATTTATGTTTTCATTGCATATTTAACTTCAATACCTTTCCAACGCAAAAAAAATGGAGTCATTTCGAGTTCGGGAGCAAAATTTATGGCCTTCGGAAGATGGGTTACACATATGCTCTTATGCTCATGGGTATGCACTTGACATGCACTCAAAAAATGTCAAAAAAACGTCCCTTAACCTGCAAAATGGGCAAATTTTTCCAACCAAGATTCAATTTTGACAACAACCCATCACATTAATATATGAATAGAAGACTCAACGCTATCAAACATTAACATACATGCTCAAGAATTTAAGATTTTCAAGAAATTGACAAAACTAGCATGTAGAATGATGAAAAAGTAAGCTCTAAAAATGAAAACATGATGAAATCTTGAAATTTTCTCACCAAGATTAAATTTTGACAGCAACCCACCACATTAATATGTAAATAGAAGACTCAGCACTATCAAACACTAACCTACATGCTCAAGAATTGAAAATTTTCAAGAAATTGACAAAACTAGCATGTAAAATGTTGAAAAAGTAAGCTAAAAATGAAAACATGATGAAATCTTGAAATTTTCTCACCAAGATTAAATTTGGGCAAGCAACCCACCACATTAATATGTAAATAGAAGACTCAGCACTATCAAACACTAACCTACATGCTCAAGAATTTAAAATTTTCAAGAAATTGACAAAACTAGCATGTAGAATGTTAAAAAAGTAAGCTCTAAAAATGAAAACATGGATAAATCTTGAAATTTTCCCATCAATTCCAATTTTGACAGCACTTCACCTCCTTCATACCTACAAGGAATACCCAACACATGCAAACTCAACAAAACAAGTTAAGAAAAACAAGTTAGATCAACATGTGTAAAAGAGGGTTAGTAACCAAAAATAAAACTTAACTACAAAAACTTGAAATTAAGTGCAAAGGACAATGGAGTAAGTCCCACCGGGCGTGCCAAATGTGTGCATGTATACTTTGCTTAATGCTAAATCAAATGAAGCAAGAACTACCACCTAAAATAGTTCTACAATTTAGCTAAAACAAAGCATAAACACCATCATGATAAGAATTAAACAAGGGTTAGATGCTAGCATTCATAAATACAAACTTTGAAACTAACAATGCTAAATATCTAAACTCCTCTATTCTCTAACAACAAATAAATGAATGGACCTAAGTAAGCTCCATGGCTATCAAAATAGTTGTCCTTAATGTTCCAAGAACCTAGGAATGGGGGCTAATCAAAGTTGGGCTACAAGACCCTTTTGACACCTCCCATATGACCCAAGCACTTTAAGAAAGAGGCTTAACTCTTCAAGATGATGAACTCTCAAAAGGGCAAGGTGCAAGCTCTTAGTCTCTTTGCTATATGCTTTGCATTTGCTCTCTTA
The DNA here is from genome assembly GCA_019776745.2 of Taxus chinensis. Taxonomy (NCBI): domain Eukaryota; kingdom Viridiplantae; phylum Streptophyta; class Pinopsida; order Cupressales; family Taxaceae; genus Taxus; species Taxus chinensis. The sequence goes on from CM034154.1 coordinate 720,122,645, forward strand.
GAAAGTTTAGGTGTAAGTAAAAAGGTAGGTGGAGGGCTCTTTATATAGCCCAAAGGATAAAGGATTCAACACATTCTCATGAATGTGGGATAAAGGTAAAACATGATTAGGAATGGATAAGGTTGCTTTATTAAAGGTAACCTTACTTTAGAAGGGTTTAATACATGTTTAGCAAGTCATGGGAGTTGGGGGTATTTTAATTAATCAAAGGTGATTAATTAATAGGTAGGTGTAAGCTTATAGAAGCCAATTAGAAGAATATTAGTGTGATTTAGGCTATTATAAGGGGATTAAATCAATTAAATATTGATTTATTGGTTAAATGGAAGGGAAAGCTAATTAATTAATAATAATTAATTAGTCTAGGTAGAAGGGGTGATTTATTAACGGAAGGTCGTTAATTAGGGTATTTGTTGGATAGGAAACTTAATTAATTAGCTTAGTGTAATTAATTAATGATGATATGAGGGAAAATGAGTGCTTTTGACGATATGTCGTTGATTTGTGAGAAAGGGGATAATTAGCGCAAGTAAAAATGTGTATGTAAATTTGAATCAAGATGGTTACACATAATTAATAAATAACTGGTTGTCCAAAATAAGCTCACGCTTTATTTTTAGTCAACTAAGACCATTTTCCCCCTTTAGTGCTTCAAAATCTGATTTTTCGTATATTTTAAGTAGTTGAGGATCCCTGAGAAAGCATCTTCATCAAAAGGAAATTTCTCCCTCTTTCTGAGGTATGTAAAAAAATCCTTCTAACTCTTCATATTTTTTGAGGTTCGGGCCCTGGAGGGTTTTTCGAAGTTTTGTGGTTAACTACAAGAGTCGGGCCTAAGAAGGGTTAGAAAATTGGATAGTGTCGGGCCTAGGGGGATTTTTTATAGTTTTGTAATTTCGTAGTTGTGCAAATTTAAAATTTTAGACCCTAGGGGATTTTTTGAGAATTTTGCAGTTGTGTATTTTGCAATTTCACATTTTGCAAATTTGCATTTTCACCATCTCTTGTGCGGATTAATGCAAATTTTCAAATGGGAATAACTTTTGACCCGGTGTTCAAAATTTGAAAAAATCTATATCAAGATTGGAAAGGTCTCGACATCCTCTACACAATGGATACCAGAAATATTAAATTTTATAAGGTTAGGTGAGTGAATAATAAGAAAATGTACTCATATAAAAAATTGCAAGTTAAGACATCCCAACCACTAGAATTAATGAAGTATGGTGCTCATTTCTTCTAGCAGCAAGCAAGACATCATGAATCAAATGGACTTGAAAGGATGTCAATGCCCTTTTATAAATATTTCATTCACTTTAATGGTGGGTGAAAGGGGAAATTTTGGATTCTATCTCTCTTTCTCTTTCTCCCATTTTCTTCTATATATTATAATCTTCTCATTGAGAGAAGAGGAGATATTCTGGGCATAGGGGAAACTCTAAGCCAATTTTGTTTTCTCAAAATATTTGAGCAGAAAGCCTTCACATGGATTCTAAAAATGTAATTGTGCCTATATTTTGCAAATGTAATGGATTGTGCAACTTTAAGGAGCAATAAAATTTGTATTTGTGGTGATCTCTCAAGCAGGTTGCATTTTTCTTGCATTTTCTTTCCTCTCCTTTGTTGTTAGTTCTATTCTATGCATTTTTCTTTCATCTGCAGGTGCATGTAGTTGTACAATTCATGGAGATTTAGTGGTGAATGGAGTTTGGTTTTGTGTCTTAGTTATCTGGCCTTCCCTTGTTGCATTTTCCACTTCCATTCTCCCTCAAGAAGGATATTCTAACCCCTTTTCTTGGTGCTATAACCTCTTTTAGTGGAAATAGGAGTTTTTCATTTTCATGCATTCTCTCTCCCCTTGGTACCTTGGAATTGATAGATTAGGAGTAGTTAGCAGAATTCCCTTCACTAAAGTTAGTTGTTGCATTAGTTTAGGAAGAGGAACCAACCTTCTCTGGAGGTCTATCTCAAGTAGCAAGTCCCACAACTTGAGAGATGGTCCAATGTTACCCAAAAAACACTGGAATTTTCATTCACATATGCATGATAAATTGGAGGGTGTTATTTTTTGGTGATAACAATAACATAAAATAAAAATTAAAAGTATGAAACATGTTCACCTATTTTCTCGTAGTGTCTACCAATAAGATATAATCCAAAATATAAAAGGGTGACAAATGGGCCTATGATGTAGAAGCATCATCAAGAAGACATTTCAAATGTAAATTTTCAAGGCTATGAGGTTAAATTGAGAGTTTAGAATGTGTGGAGTCATGAGATGGAGTTTTGAGTGGGTGAGTGATTTGAAATTTCAAATTGGAAGTTTTCCCTCCTAAATTGTAATTCAAATTTTTGAAGTACATGTGAAGAAGAAAGTAGTTGTTGAGTCTATAAGAGGGGTTGATGGTATAGAAGTTTAGTAGGGGTTTAAACATGTCATAAGAGTTTTATAGTGGTGTATAATTCTATCAAAAGTCATTAAGTGTATACAAATGTTGTAAAGTGCCTATTTTGGCTAGTAAAGGTAACATAATGAGTCATTGTGGGGTTTGTAGGTTAGGTAAGACATGCAAAGGGGAGTTATGCTTCCAAAAGAGGAGTTACATGAAAGAAGAATTTTAATATATGGGTTTAGGGAGGTAGTTATAACATTCATTCCTTGATGTAGGATGGAGAGGAGAGTAGAGAAGAAGTATATCCAAGTTTATAACATAGTATGAAGTAATTAAAGATATACTTTGGTTTGAGAAAAAGAGGTGGTATTTTCTTGAAATGTCTTAAGTTGTATGGTGAATTCCTCCTCTGTGAAACATGTATCATTTGTATTCATTGTCTAGATCTTGAATGATTCTATGTTAATGATGAAGAAATCCAATTTATAAGAACTAATGCTATATTTTTATGTATGATTGTCATGCTAATGCATTCTAACTGTGATAGTTGATGAGGTACAAGTTTGATGGTTTTTACATTTATGAAAATTCATGTAGGATTAAAATAAGGATGTGGGTCCATGAATAGATCAAGCATGGTTTTGAAACTATGGAATACCCCATTGTTTTCCTTTGCAAGTTGAATAATCTCCTAAATATGAACTGTGATTATGTATGTGAAAGAAAAATAAACTTTCCTTATCTAGAAAGAAGTTAGGATAGTGCATTGTTACTTTAAAGTGACTTAAATAGTAAAGGATGAACTTTATTCTAACGAGGAGCCTATGCTTTACTGTAGGTAAGTAAGGGTTTCATTACCCAGATTTACACATATATACAGGACAATCAACACTTGGATAACCACATCAAACTTGTTTTCATAGCCCACTGGTAGATTAAGGTCATGAAGAATGTGTAAACAATAATTCTAATGAAATATGAGACCATGAATCCAAGAGGACAAGAGAGTTATGAGCCTTTTACTCTTCTCGGGCAAGTACAATCATCACAGTTAGGGTTTGAATTAAAAATTATTTAGAACCTTCTAAAATTTGAGTTAATATTTGAAACTTGGTACAAAAAATGGTGAAGGTTTCCTAAAGGTGATTCAAGAAAATTTTATAAGTTTCATTGGTTAAAAAAGGGCATTTTCTTGACATCCTAGCATGAGGTGGTTAAAACTAGTTAAGAGGGCTAATAGGAGAGGTACCTTAACAAAGGAAGTGTGAGATCTATTTGGAGTTGGATAGTGAAAATTAATAGGCATAAAAAAATTTGAAATGGGTATCTATAAAATTATAGAGCGTGTCTTGAAGTTAACTACAAATAAAGTTATAAGGGAGGAAATATTGTTCCTGACCTAGTAGGGTCTTAATAATCTAGAAGTGAAAAGGAGATATAAGAGGAGTCGTAAAAGGAGTTGAGTCATAATATTTTGCATGCACCATGGGGATGGTAAAATGCACCCAAGGAAATATTTAACTCTTTTTGGGAGCTACATAATTTTATATCCATGAATGATCCAAACAAGCCTGTCTTAAGGGCATGAATTGCGAGTTAGAGCAAGTTAATAGAAAGGGGAAGTATTGAGCCATTTTAGTTCATGTTGATGATTTATTAACATTTTTTTGAGTGGTGAAATGGGGAAAGAGACCTAAGAAGCATTGGAAAAGAAAAAATCCAAATTTTGCATCTTGGAGCCATGAACATGGGAAACAAGAAGTGGGTAAACTTGGTGAAAGGTATGATAAAAAAAGGAATTGTATGCAATTAGATAAGTTTGAGGATTGGATTAGTAGTGAATGAATGTATTAAGTAGGTTATGATGATGATACAACTATTTTAAGTGATATTTGTTATTTTTTTCTAATTTTAAGCCTTTTAAGCTAATGGGTGATCCTCAAGTTGCAGAGATAGGTTGATGTTGTTGTTTGCGAACCATCTTGATTAGTTGAATATAGAGTTTTTAGTATTTTATCTCCATCATGACCATGAAGAGAAAACAAGTGAAAATCAAAAGGGACTAAGACAATAGCTAAAAATCAAGACTATATCCATCAATCATGATTTCCAATGGGGCTAGCATCAATATCATCTCATCCCACACTTTTAATTAGTTTCAACTAACTGAAGCTATCGTGGCTCATTCACTTGTCGTCCTATGTGATTTCAATGATATTGTTTCCCCTGCCTTAGGCATAATGATCCTACCTATTAAAGTAAGAATGGAAGTCCTCCATGAAAATTTATACCTTTTGGAAGCAAAATGTCAATATAATATATTATTAGGACATTCTTAGATTTGTATTATTCAATTTGTCCCATCCACTTTACATCAGTGCTTGAAATATGAATATGAAGGTAACAATTATATGGTCCTTTCCGATCCTAACCCATTTAAAGAATGGCATATGACCTATAGGACAAATGACGAGTTGATTCCCTTATGAAAAACCACCTCTTCAAATCAAGATTCCACACGTTCCTGCATCCCCACATATAAATTACCCATTGATCAATCATTCGAAGATATGATGCAACATCTCTTGTTGGGGGAGTATCAAATCCTAACTCTCAATATAGTCCCTACACCAAAAAAATATGGGAGATCTGATAAGCATCCTATCTACAAGCCTAACATCAGAAATATTATCTCCTTTTTTCCTTCCTTTATTTGAACATAACTCGTTTATGGAGGCATTAACCAACCCTATTCACATCTCGATAATCAACACCACGCTAATCCATTCACCTCAGAATTTTCATTCCTAGATAAGCCTCAATTTTCCCAAACCTACTTTCATTGTTGCATTTGGAATGGTTTTGGCATGGAAATATATGAACAAGGCCCACATGAGTTACCATTTTAGGATTTAAGAAAACCCCATGAAAAACATGGACTCATCTTTAAGGAGCCTTCCCTGAATCCACCAACACCAATCTCGGTGTTTGAATCCACTTCCTCATTATTGTCAGACATCCCCTCTAAGACAAATTAAACCATATCCATCCTTCCTAACACGTTTTTAGTCAATACAATCACCATAGAACCATTAACTTACCAAGGTACCGATAAGAATAAGATGCTTCTATTAGTGTTACCTGATATGATAGAAGAGGATTTTCTCACTATCTATGTTCTCCAATGTCAATATGATAATGTCATCCTAACCTACATGGGTTTTGAATATCATTATCTCTAGAAATTCCTACCTCATGACATGCCTATGCTCCTAAAAAAATCCACCATCCACATTAACATAGAGACATCAAAGGATCCGCGTATAGTTAAATCTAGTCATGCTTTAGACCCAAAATAGCTCAATGAATTCACCACCTTTTTATCTAATATAGTTTTTCCTTCATCTTAACCATGGTAAATGTGTGTTCTAGGTCCTAACAGGGAAAATATTAGGATTCATAGTATGCATCAGGGGAATTTAATTCAATCCCACCAAAATCAAAATTTATCCTCTATATAACCTTAAACAGCTTCGCAGCCTACAAGGGAAATTTCAATCTATCCACTATTTCATCTCTCAATTATCACATCGATGTCAACCCTTCCATCAAATCCTTAGAAAGGAAATTCATTTTGAATAGGATGATGATTTCTAAAATAACTTTGACTCCCTTAATCATTATCTCATGTTGCTGCGAGTTCTTATACCTCCACACGAGGGAGAGCCTTTCTATCTATATATCTCTACCACTGATCATGCCTTAGGAGTTATGATAGCACATCAAGAAAAACAAGGTAGGGAGAGGGAAATTTATTATATAATTAGCACCCTTCAAAATTATGAAACCCATTATTCATAAGTAGAAAAGTTGTGTTTTTCCTTATACATCGCAACTTCTAAAATTTGTCATTATCTCCTCATTCACAAAACATATGTAGTCACAAGCGATAAGGCACTAAAATCCATGCATTCTAAGTCTTAAGTGATGTAACTTCTTTTGTTTATAGTGGAGTGAACTTTATTTCCCCACTATCCCCTTACACCAAGGCACAAGGGATAACTAAGGGTGAAAAGTGTGACGAGGCTTGAAAACCATATTGATGTCATCATGCCAACTTGAATTTAGAACTCCACAACTGCATTTTATAACCCTAGAGAAAGATATGGATTTTATATGACAAAAATTATATGATTTTTACTCTAAAACACCTATTAATACTATTTAAACCATTTCCAATAGACAATTTTATCTGTAGTCACTCTTTTGGCATAAACTGGAAGCTACAATAACTTAGACTATCACAAAAGATTTTTAAGACTTGGACTAAAATTGATGTATCCATTATGTGGAAAATTATAATATATTTCCATTTCTTATTTTTTAGTTTCTAAATCCTCCCATAACTCTCATAATCTTCAAAATAAGTCCACTTTCTCCATTGGAGCTATCATTCGTTGCACCCGCAATGAACCTGTTTTAGCTTGAATGGATGCCAACACCACATGGTTCCACATAATTCTTTGAAACTTCCATGTCTCTTTAATACTCCTTTGCACAACTCTTAGATGGTTCTAGACCTTTCAATTATCCTCTATATGTACTCCTTTGCTGGAAAATGGTTAAAAATATATGTTTTATACTTCTGGGAACAACTACTCCACCTCAGATTTCAGTAACTTCATAAGTTAAACTAGGTGCACTTCCATGCACATGAATTTTTTTAAAAAATCATGCTATCAAAGTTTTCTCAGCTAGAATGAGGGTGACACATTTGATAGATTTCTAGAATAAGGGTTTATAATGACCAAGAGACGAATTTTTCAAGTGGGGGCTTGGTTGTCACATGCCCAAAATTTCAAATTTTGTATGCTATATATTTATGATGAAAACACAATGTTACGAATTTTGGGGTTGGAAAATGATGGAATAGGATTCTCCTCCACCTCATTGAAATCATCCTCCAAATGAAAAAGTTATTGTATGAGGAATTTTTTGACGTTATATAGAGGAACAAAAGAGTTCCATAGATGGGATTTATACGTCATGGAATTGATCTCATCTAGAAAATTATATTCTGTCTTAGCATAATTATTACAACCATATTTAGGTAGATAATAAGAAGGGAGAGGCCATGTAGTTAGATTCATTCTATAGGTTTGAGTGACCTTATCTGAGGTAAATGGAATAGGTTTTATGGAGGGGTCTTTGGTTTTTGGGCCCCAAATTTGGACAAGGATTGAATAATGGATTGGGCTCATTATTTTGATACTTATGAGAGGGTGTCAATAATATTTTAATAATTAATGGAATGGTTTTTTAATTTTTTGGATGGGGTCCTTATGTGTGGACTTGCATTGGTAGTCAAATTTAACCTCCTTTACCTATTTAGGATTGAGGTGATTATATTCATAAGATCATTTGAACATGCATAAAATTGATTCATTAGCTATTTATTATGGTTATTCCTAGACTAATGTTATTTTTAATCTTGGATAAGATATTAGTATTTCTAAAAGAGTTTTTATATAATCATGTTGGTATCAAAATGGGGTCCAAGGAATAAATCAAGGTTATCCTTTTTTAATATTCCTATAATCATCATGGGAATGACTGTTGGTGGATTGCCACCAAAAAAAGAGGTCAGAAATAAAGGAATCCATTGGTTGTTTATTTGGAGGCAATAAATGAGGGGTAATGAGGAGTTGTAATAAGCCACCAAATGATAACAATGGAGGATGTGGATTATGGGAAGAAAAAAATTGGATAATGTTGTTTGAAGAGGAATGTGGGGAGGTTTTTTTTTTTAGCAAGGACTTGGGAATTAATAGAGTTGGACATTTTTTTGAGGGTATTTAAAGGCTTGTATGCTTGGTTTAATTCTCACATAAGTTACTCTTATTACTTGGCCTCCTCAAGAGCCTCTTATAACATGACATGATAGAATGGTTGTACCTTATATTGGAGACTAAGAATAGGATCCTTAAGGAAGATTTGGTGAAGATTGTAACTATCAATGTGATGGTTTTCCTAACTAGATAAAACCTTACATATTTTGATGAAATCATGAGTGAATTCATTAGTTGATTTCTTCAAGTTGATGAATTTTTGAAATGCATTTTAGGAGGTCATGTTGTTAATATTCTTTCACTAAATCTTGAACTAAGGTTTCTAGATTGATAATAGAATGTGAAAAAAGTTATTTATATAATTATAAAGAATCTCCTAAAAAGGTATTTTTTTATGATAGATATTGGTTTAGATCCACTCCCTATATATATCTTTCTCAAGTTTCTAAGATAAATGGGTGGGTCAATTGGTCCATCAAGATAGATGGTATGAGATACCCCTATGTCTATAGAAGTAATGTAAGGAGATAGGGGTTCATTTTTTAATGTTTACAAGCTCTTATTATGGATTAGAGGGGGGATGGAAATCCTAGTAGCTTAAAATAGAAAAGGAGGTGTCAAGGAATGATTAGGATCCATTAGGATCTAATTTGGTTGAGAGGAAATTCGTAGAATTTTTCTTTGTATTTCAAACATGATAAAACTTCTGGATGATTACATAATGATTATTTGATCCAACAATTTGATAATCAAGATATTGGGATCAATTGGTGGATTAGGGCCATTTGATGAATAAACATTGGTATTATTGTCTTGTAGAGGGTTTTTTGGGGATTGAATAGGGGGAGATTTGATTATAGGAGGATTTTTGAATTAAATGGGCTTTGAGTGAGGCTTCAAATTTTTTTTGGGGGTTGTAATATTAAGTGGGAAACTAAATTAATAAAAAACTACTAAAGTATAACGATCATTGATTATGAATTAAATTTAAACTATAAACATGAACTGAGTCGACATTAAGAGTGGATCTGAACCACCCACCTTGATATAAAACAAGGTGATCTCATTAGGGATCAGTTACATCATATGACATTAGAGTAACAAAAATGCGAGAAAGAAGTGTGAGCAGTTTAGAAGATCCATGATGCAAATGGTATGAAGGTTAATCTCTTCTCATGAGCATTTACAAAAGAAGGTTTATAAATCCTCCATGAAAGTGTAACTATTGTGGATCTTATGAAATAGTTGGAGTGTTGGGTTGAATATATATTCTCAATATAGATAATTTCTTTTCAGTGGTTTTTTTACCTCTCATGGTTTTTCTACTCTTATATTGTGTTCTTGTGTTGTGTTGTGTTCTGTTCATTTACTCTCTTGTTTATGCATGTAATCTAATATCTAAGTCATATTGTGATGTAATTCATTTTAAATTTTTGTTTGAAATCATTAAACATAATCCTTAGCTATTTATTTTTGAGGATATATATATTTTTTGTATTATTTATCCCATATTTCCTGACATGTGGTATTAAAGAAATATGTTTATGGCTATGTATGATAAAATTATTTTGTAGGTGCAAGATCCTTTGTACATCAAGTTTAAAGAAGATAACTTGAAATTTTTAAAACTTGCAAAGGTCCATTTTTGAGTTTTTTACAACTTATCTACGTCTTGCATGACATACTTTAGCGTTGCATGTATTGTCAAGACTTTTGCGGCATGTTTGTGTATTGCAAAATTTTTTAAGTCTTTCATGGATTTTTTCTATGTTCCACGACATATTTACTTGTTATGCAAAATTTCTAGGTGTTTTCACAAAATTTCTAAGTGTTTCACATCTTATCTACATCTCGCATGAAATATTTTAGTGTCATGTGGATTTTCAAGACTTTCACAACATGTTTGTGTATTACACTATTTCTAGGCATTTTATGGATTTTTAAGGGTTTCGCGGTCTTACTTTTGTTTCACAGATGCTTATGTTTTCATGAAACTCTAAAAATTCTAAAAACCACAAAAATTTGTTTTCCTTTTTCCATTGTTATGTAGACTTTTATCATCCATAGACTTTATTTCTTTATTCCTCGGACTTCTTTTTCCCGTGGACCTTTCTCTTTATTACATAGAATCCTTTGCTCTGTGGATAACATTCCTTTGTTTTGCAACTTTTTTTATTTCATGGAGCACTAAAAGTTCAAAAACCCACAAAACACTATTTATTTATTCCACATATTTTCAAAAATTGTATAATTTTTTTCTCTATTGCTTTGCCGCCTCTCGTGGCTAGTTCATTTTGTTTTGTAGCCTTGGTTCTTGGTTTTAATACATTTTGAGTGTTTTTTATAAGTTACAACTTATTATTAAGTGTGTTTATTTTTTTTAAAATACAAAAAAGTTAATTTCTTCCACCCACAAATAACTACAACTATTAAAAACCATATAATACTAGATTTTTCAAAAATTTCTAAGTTTTGTCAAATTTGGCTACTTCATCTAGTTTTTCCATTGATAAATCAAAATTATTGAATGAAACTTATTGGAATGTGAGTGTTGAGTTGTCATTGATGTAAAAATAATCATTAATGAAAAAGGAGGATGAAGGATTGTAAGAGAATTTTTGTACAGATTGAGATACGACATGATAAGACATAACATGAATTCATGGGGTCATAATTAAGATCACTTGATTTAGAATTGACTTCTTGAGTAACTAGTGACTTGTAAATGCATAATAATAATGTGATAGTATGTATGGATGATGTATTAGATGGTTTACTGGGTGTTTGATGAGGTGAAATATCCATCATGGTGAATACAAGGGTGCATGAGTGGTATAAGTGAGATTATCTTGGTCCAATAGGCATAATCCTTAGGCCTAGTTAGCAGGATGCCTTGAAATGATGGAATGAAGGCATGAGGTAGATAGAGAAGCATGGTCAAGGCATGGAAATTATGGAGAGAGTGTATTAAGAAACTCATGTGGATCTTAGAGTGTAGATACATGTCTGAGCATGGTTTCAGCTAGCCATCTAAACTTAGTCTAGGTGTTAGGAGGACTAATGGAGCATGGAAGTAAGGTTGAGAGATAAGTAAGCCCATGAGGGTATGCATAAGGATGATATATATGTTTTTATGATGAAGAATAGGGAAGATACATGAAATTAAGGTTAAAACTAGCAACACTAGGCCTAATTCTGAGACCTAGTGAAAGTATGGCTTGGAGTATGTGTTGTCCCAAATAAATCCCCTAGTTATTTAAAAAAATTATATTTATATTCTGACTCTGATGTTTCACATTTCAGGTTGCATGCACTCTGGTAGTTCCCCTGGAATAATTTTCTTGGTTCCTATTCTTCCGCGTGCCGTCGTGCATCCTTCCTGATTTTCCCTTTGAATCCCATTTTCTTTGCTTCCTCTCACGCTTGCTTTACACACTTCCCCTTCCCTATGTATTATTCTATCTCCTTCCATTTCCCATTTACGGATTTCTTCTGCACACCTGTTTTCATTCACATTCTATCACTCACTTCTTGCATGCACATATGTAGAATTTTCTTCTAATTCAGCTAAGTCCTTCACACAACTTTACACTTACGCACCTCACACTTCTTCCCTTCCTGGTTCACCTCACATGCCCTTTTCTTCCTTGTTGCCATGCCTTCCTTAGTTGAATGCTCATGCCCCACATGCATACTTGTATCATACGGGTATGAATCCTTTCTCACATGCGTAACCCTTTAGATTTCCTACCTTTTGTAACCTCACACCTCTTCCTTTTGTTCATCACACCTTCTTCTACACCAGTCACTGTGCCACATCCTCAATTGTTAGACTTGAGTGTATCACACACAACCTATCAAAGTATGCCAGTAGGGCACTAAATCCTTGCAAAAAACTAGTGTGCAACATGTGACAGAAACAACAAAATAAATTTACAGTGGGACAAATCCTTTAGTTAGTCAGTGTGCACCATGTGTCATTCTATGTCCAATTTGCATTGTATATCTTCTGACAACCATAACTTATGCTGTAGTATTCAGATTCCCACGTGCCCAGTCTTGTTAAAAATATGTTGATGTTGACTACATGTTGGAATTTTCAAATTCAGATTTAGACATGATTTGGTAGGCACAAAATTGGAAAACGTCTCTTGGCTCATTAAATGTATATATCTAATCGACCCAACCACCTAGATTTTTACAGATTTGGTATCATTCCTTCTTGTACACACAAAATAGACATGGGGAGGTGCATCTAATAGTCCTGCAAGTGATTTTATAGGAATTTATCACTGGTTGTTTATGAGTTTCCCTCCTTTTTTCTCCTTCTCTTCTCTCCTTCTTCTATAAAATGAGGATGTACTCTGGTTATTATTGGTTGGAATAAATTAGTTCTTACTTAAAGCATTAACCCTCTCTCGTATCTCTCTCACTCCCCTTTACCTCTCTCTAAACTAATGCCTCCTGCGTACATCGTATAACTAGTTTTTCATATGTTATTATAATATTTTAGGGTTTGTGATCATTTTCTTAAAAGCCACCCCACAGTTTATTCAGTCCTTGAATTCAATAATGAGCCTCCATATACATAAAAAAATAAGGTATTATCCCTATTACCATTGGTGAAACCAAGTAATCTACTTACAATAAATTATTTCACAAACATGTTCTGTATTTGAATAATACATACTAGTTTTACTGTTGGAATTTGGTGAGTATAAACTATTTTTATTATTCGTGTAGATTTTTGTTACTAATAGTTCACTTCATAAATTAGGTCTTAAAATGAGGAGGTCATTCCTTCCCCTACTCCAATAAAAAATGTTTCACTTCTTCATTCAGATGTTGAAGACACTAATTCCCTTCATCTTCAATTGTCAAAGTTCCAAACAAATTTGGATAATGATAATTTTGAAATCATCATTACCAGTCCACATTAATGTAAATGTAAATCTGAACATCGGTGTTGGATGGGTTACTAGTGAGTAAAAAGAAAAAAATGATAATTGTTAATTATCCCTATAATATGCATTTTAAGATCCCATGGCAGGGATTCAAAGGGATAAGGTAGTATCTTTTTACTTTTGATTTTGTTTTATTATAAATTTTCTTTCTTTTTGTTATCCCTCTTTTCTGATGGAAGAGGAAGCTGCATTTGATTCTCATTGTGAAATATTTGTCTCGATTGGAAAATGTTGTTATGGGGTAAGGTCCCATCAACCCTTTTTTTACCATCCGTAGAAAAAATATTTCACTACATATTTATCTCATTATACTAGAACATAAGGCATTCATTTGAATATAATCCCTAAAAAAATTCATTATTTGGTAGCATAGATCTACAAAGATAAAATTCAATGTTATCCGCTATTTCAAGGTGGGTAAAAGACATATTCAAACATGGTATATGGATTATCTATAACATGGTCTAGTATTAAATAGATAATTCAAGTGAATATGAGATCATTCCAACTAAAATATTAAGGCTAGGAGAAACACAAGACAATAATGTTGTTAGAAGACTTCATGACATTATAAAAATATTTCATAGAATACAAGCAAGATTTATTTTATCATAAAAATAAGATGATGAATCATCTTAATGAATGATTTGATCAACATTTAAGATTACACCCTAGAAAATATTGATGGTAAAGTAGATGAATATCTATATTGTAATTTCATATATAGGATGGTTAAATAATTTAAGGGTCTTATTAGAGGTTACAAAAAAGAGTGAATGCAGTAAAAGAAAAAAACACATTGTTGAAATGATATGCAAGATAAGAGTTAAATACTATGAAGTACAATTATTAATATAAGAAGAATAAATAATTTTTTGTATTTATAAATTATAAGAGAGAGCTTGTCATGTCCATAAGCTTATAGGGTGACTTGGATAGCAAAAGGAAAATTATATTTTCTATAGAAGAAATGTGAAGTGGATATGAATATCACCTAATTTGTTAAAAAAAATATCAATATTCATGGCTTACATATGAATGTATGAAAATTATGTTTATGAATTTATTGAAAATTAGGATGAGATATGTCATATTATTAGAGACAAAATATAGTCATATTACAATGAAAAAGGATTGGAAGTTTTTCATATTTTGAAATGGCTAAGGAGAAAAATTAAAAATATGTGAAATTGATATGATTATGTCTAAAGAATACAACATATAATAAGATTAAATATATACATGTGTATTGATACAATATAATGTTATGAAATAGAGATAAGATCAAGAATTTACATAAATGAAAGAATATTTATGAAGGAAAAATAATTAATGAGTGTATTTCTTCATCATAGGACTAACAAAATAAATTCATGTCTAAATATGGTGTATAGTGAACTTACACTAAAGAGAAGTTAATTTGAAGAAGAAAACACAAAAGGACACATAAATATAGGAGGTATAATTGAATAGGACATTGAAAATGTGTGGATGAAGAAACTTATAATTTTTGTAGTAGCTTAACTTTCAAAACTTAGATTAATAGATTGGAACTTGAAGGAAAGGTTTTCATGTTGTATTGTAAGAAAGACACAACCTTATCTAGAGTGGTTGAACTAGTCAATTTTCCATGTATGAACATGTGTGAGAACCAGTATGAAACATTGTGTTATGAGGAGTACGATATGTAAGTAATGTCATTGACCATATAGAATCATTAATCAAACCATTGAGTGTGTTTGAGTAGGATATAAAGATAGAGTATAGGAATGCATATTCTTGATGGCTAAACAAGGGTATGAATACATAGAACTTGATGATAGTTTCCATCCTTATAGATTTATATTTTTTCCTACTTATCATTTTAAATTCACTTCTGAATCTTTTAGTGAGTACATGCAAGCAAGTTAAAGAACTATTTCATGATGAGCCCATGCAAGTATGTGTTAGCATTCATTAGCTCCAACAGAGAACCCTTGAAACATCAATGGAAAATCCTGGACATGTTATTTCCAGGATTTAGTATGCTATGAGAATGATTTCAATGTGATATTAGACTTACACAAACAATTTCATGACATATGTGTACTATCATACAAAGGTTTCCTATCATTGCACAAACAAGAAAAAATGGAATATACAGTTACAAATGCAGATGTCAGGCCCTATGAATATTATGTAGTTTAATAGTGCACTTGCAATCAAATGGGTAGAAAGTTAATTATAAGATTATATAGACCTTCATTGTGCGATAGGTGTTTTTATACTTAGAATTATAATTAGAATTTACCTGACAAGTTATCGATCAGTTTCTTATTGCATTTGGTAAAATTTTTAGTGACTGTCACCCTAACTCCTTTGATTACAAGAAGGCCAGAATCCTTAATAAAAAAAATTGAAGAATCCAAAAAAAATGAACTACCCAGCAGGTGAAATATGAGTTTATCCTCATGTAGGATGAAAGGGTAATTCTTGCAGGATATTTGAGTCTTTTTGTGACTATGTTTTTCTGACCCTTCTCAAACCTCTTCGATAGTAAGAGACAATCTCAATAGCTTCAATTGATTAGACTATGAACTTGATTAACTACAATGTGGGGATATCCTATAGTTAATCTAAGCTATTAACATATCTAAATGGAGTATATGAAATGCAGTAAATAAGTATGTAAATGACCCAAGAAAATAAGCTAATGGAAATGGAAACCCTAATATGCAAGAGAGAAGAGGAAAGAACTCAACTGAATAGAGGATGCTTGAGGGATTGTGTCACAGAGGTGACTGGAGAAATAGGAAGTAGTAACAACTATGTAAAAGCCCTGAAAAGGATAGATTTGCTAGTTCATTCTGGCATGGACATGGAGTTCTTGGAGAGGGGTTGGGGTACCTATAGAGAACTCTGGTCTGTAAAATGGGTGCCCTGGTTTGTGACAAAAGGTCTTAGAATTGATCTTTAAAGGTTCGAGATATGGTCTAAAACTCTCACTATGTGTCACATCAGATTCACTGTTACTGTGCCAGGTGTTGGTGATAATCCAAGATGTATGAAAAGACCTATAAACCTCCAAAATAAGTATTAAAACCCTAAAAAAGCAATGAATTGGTTGACTAACCTCATTCACAAAAGTGGGCTTACTAACAAGTGTTGCACTACATTTCATACCTAAATGTAGTTCTGGTGAGTGTGTGCATAAGGTGCCCTAGGTGCTCTTGTTCTAGTCACACTTTGTGAAGTAGTGAGCAATAACTATGATGTAGAAAATGTAATAGAATGTGTGCATGGAATATAATAGAATCCTCCCCTATGCTTGTGTGATGAAAATATCCTAGCCTTGTCCCTTTGTGATGGAGCTATGTGGATACAAATGATATCCAATGCAATAGATGGATGCAACTTGAGATGGATGATAGTAGTGATTAGTTCTTGGTCACTCATTATGGTCTCATAACTTTATATTTATTGGGTTCTCTTGATCTAATTTTGTAATTAACCCCAAAATGGCTGACCACAAAAAATATAAGAAGTTAAAACAGCTAGAAAGAGCCCAAAAAGTGGTGGGAAATATAAAAAATGATCGAGGTGCCCATGGTGGGACCAGAGCACCCATGGGTGCCCCAATACTAGCATAGGTGCCCCAGTTTGAGGCTAAAATAATGCAAAGTGACTGAAAGTTGACTAGGCATGTGGATGTAAAAGGTTTCAAATGATGAAATAAAATAAAACAAGATGGCTACAAGATACGGAGGTTAATTAGTTCTTTTTTCACTCAAGAACCTTCTAAATAGTAGTATGAAACCGAGATTAAATAATATCTGAAGTATATGATTTTGTGACTACATTTTACCCGCATCTTTATGTTGGTGAGTGGAAATCTCAGTAACGTAAAGTAGATAAAGATGTGTACCTAATGTCTGTGAAGCATTACAATAGAAAATGATGTCGATGGACTAGAAAAAGTGTGGAATAACAAAAATATGGTGGAGCATGGATACTAAAGATGAAAAATGTGCAAAAAAGTGATTAGAGTGAACCTATAATAGAAATATGTGTGTAGTTGTTGATGTGTGTAATGTACATGCATGGTTAGTATGGTGTGTGCTATCATGAAAAGTTGTTATTTTTTTTGTTGTTGCCCACATTTGACTACTTGTTTCTCATACGGCCAGACCTGTAAGGAGAAAATGATTAAGTAGTCAAATATGTATGTATATATGTGTAAAAATGCAATGTAAAAGATGCATGCATATGTATGTAAATGTAAATACGCAAATGAAAAAATGTAAATGGAACATGTGCACTTGATCCATGTCAAGAAAGAGAGTGTAGAAGGATATCCTTTATTATCGGGGGTTTTTTGGGCGATCCAACACCATAGGCTGAAAAAGTGTAGTGAGGAATTATGTTGTATCCTCCAAGTTCTAACTGCTTCCTTGAATGTGTGTGAAGAGATCTCTGTAAATCCTAGTTTTTTGGACGATCTGATGCCACTGTCCAAAGTAGTGTAGGGAGGCACACCCACTGTAACCTCCAAGCCTGTAACTACTTCCCAGAATTCTAAGGAAACCATGTCCTATAAAATCCACTGTGTATATGGTTCGTAGACTGGTCTGAACCCACTTGCTATATATAACCTAAAATATCAAGGGAAGAAAGTGCACTAAACTGAATCTCGGTGTAAATGCATTGTGTTAGTATGTAAAATACCTAATGATGCCCCCCTCTTTGGGGGCGCATGGGACAGTCACTGATAGGAGAATGCAGCCCCAAAAGAGGACCAATCACATGTACTCTATAACTCTACCCTATAGGGGGAAGGGAATTAGTGCTTGGTATAAACCAAGGCACACACAAACAAGGATGGCTAGCCAAAGAAAAGTGTTGGTGTAAACAAGCATGAATGTAGAAAACAATGTATAAGCTATGCAAACAGTGTAAAAAGATACCAAACAAAAACATGCAAGAAGACAAGTAATCAACACAAAGTGGGTTGAAAACATGGGACATCACTCATGATGTTGACATGACATGCAACACCATCATGGCCGTAAACAAAAAATTAGTGTGCACACCAAACATAGGGCAAGGCTAAAAAACAAGAGCAAACAATAAACAAGCAATATAATAAACAAGTATGGAAGAAAATATCCCTGCATAACAAATGTCACACATGAAGCACCCGTTAACATGTTAGAAAGATATCTGGTATGTAAAAAGTGTGTAAAACTAAGTAACGTAATGTGCTAAGTACAAAATGAAATAATAACACCTATGAGGAGGTGAATATGGATGCCCCCAACGACCAGTGTAGGAAGGGTAGAAAACAAGCATCCATGCCACTTGTAGGAGACCTGTATCTATGATCACAACTAGAAAAAAAAGATGAACATGCATGTGTGGATGATATATATAAATGACATACAATTAATCGAATTAGCATGTGAATAAAGGGACCATGAACAAGAAAAAGTAAGAAAGAGTAAAAGGAACCATAATATACAATATGTTGTGGATGGATGGAATGGAATGCAAGATGGAATGACTAGAAGCCATGTGCCCTCCTGAGTGAATGGAAATGTATACAATGAGGTTCATTTGGTTTTCCCCCTCAGTAGTCAAGAATGAACTGTAAACGAGAGTGTGTCATCGGGGAAATGGTCGAATAGTGTGTATTGTGTCTAGCGCATTGTGATGAATGTGTATATGTGTAGTGATGATGATATGACGATATATAAAAGAGATGTGTATGAACCTTATAGCCTAAACATATATCATGACAAAATTAAATGAAGGAGTGAAGATTGAACCTAAAGCATATATCACTATAAGATGAATAGTAGGGAGTGGTGATGTATCCTAAAGTCGTATACCACTATATGATGAATAGGAGGGAGTGGTGATATAGCCTACAGTGTATACCACTATAAAATTAATAGAGTGAGTGAAAATTTAGCCTATAGCGTGTATATCACTGTCCTAGAATATGTTGCATGATGAGAGGTGGAATGATAAATGCATGTGATGAATGTAAGGTCCATTTGATTTGTAAACGCTTGGCAGTTGAGTATGGACCGAGGAACTAAAGTCCATCGTCGAGGTAGTGAGTGAAGCGCGTAGAAGACAATGTAATATGTGTGATGATAATAGACAACCATATGATGAGTTAGAATATGTAATGTATTGATGTAGAATAAGTAAGATGTGAGATGTTATGAGTAGGATGTATTATGTATGATGTAAGATGCATCAAATGTGTAAATTTTAATGTAAAGAGTGGTATGTGGTATATGTAGATATACCAACAATGTAGTATGTAGAATGATGTAGTTCTAGACTTATATGTGATGAAGACTAATATAGTATGTAGAATATGTGTGGTTTGGAGATGCACAATATAGATTAAATCTAGAATTTATGATGCAAGACGTATGAAAATGTAATGTGTAGTGTCTATAATGTAGTGTGTGGGGTTCATGTGTAGTAATCCCTCAATAGTCAAGTGTGATCCAATGCACAAGAGTGTGTCATCCGGTAATGGTTGACATTATAATGTATGTATGACTATGCAAGATGAGATGATGGTAAGATGAAGTATACATGAATTCTAAGAGTGCGATGTAGTGATTATTATGTAAGGATGAAAAATGTTCTTATGATGCTAATGTGATGAGGTGGGATGTGTGATATTTTATGCCCCCAAGTGCATGTGTAAGAAGATCATGTAAAGTCATGGAGAAGATCGCCATCCTCTGGGTCAAAGTCATATGGATAAGCATTGGTTACCTAATAAGCAATCATGTCTGGTTGATGATGCAATGAACCATTGAGGTATAGGTTATACATCCCTGTGGTATATTCCTCATTAGTGAATGGAGGAAGTGGGAAACCGTGTGCATACCAACGAGTGAGATTCTGTGTATGACATAAGAAAGAGCTATTGCAAATGAATATCCATCCAAAAGGCATGGGGAAAGAGATATCAATATGATCTAGATCTAGAGTGTCATTAATATAACCAAGCCATGATTTCCCTAATGTGAGTGTCGATGAGTGAGGAGTGCATGATAGATAGATCATGCGATGAAAGATACATAATCCATAAGTAGAAATAATTCAAAAAAATCCATAATAAATATTAGGAGTGTGTGGTGTAGGATAAAGATCCTCAAAAGAAAAACCTAAGCAAGCCAAAATGTCATCTGTACAGATGGTGTCATCGCATGTAGGATCAAATGGAATATGTTCCCAATGCGAGTCATTCATAAATATTGTGCAAGTGAATGGTGGGCGTGCTAGTGTAGGTAGTACATGTGAAGGTGTAGGAGATAGAGTGATGTTCATAGAATGGACAGACCCCTAATAAGGAATCCTAGCAGTAGTAGTAGCAGGTGGCATATAAGAAACTGCATCTATCACACAAATGGTACCATCAAGTGGTGGTAAGTGTGGTGGTTCTTTGATAGGTTGGGGCTCGTATATAATATATGTGCGTGGAATAGGAAGACTAGTATTAGGATCCTGATTGTAATATTGAAATGGATTGTGGTTACAAAAAAAAGTGTACTCAATGCTCTCATGTAAGAATTTTACACAATTATTGATAGTAGAGGTGAAAACTTGCATGGTATGAAGCCATGGCATACCAAGTAGATAGTTGTAAGAAATTGGGAAATCAACAATGAAAAAGATAGTGTGGACAATCTTTGGACCAACGGTGATAGGAAATGTTACATGATCGAGACAAGGAAAAACACAACCATCATAAGCACTCAGTGAAATACTAGATGGAATGACATCATGATTGAAAAGACCTGAAACTTTGAGGAATGACATAAGACACAAGATAAGTTCATATCCATTATCAATCAAAGTACGATTAACAATGACATTATGAATACGAGAGATGATAAGTAGAGGTGGGTCATTATCAATAGTGTGAACTTTGGTGGGAAGGTTAGACTTGAATACTATATGTGAAGAAAAATCATCAGCAAAAGATTGATAAACCAAGTTTGGATGCATGTTAGAACGAATGCAAGTAGTAACAAGAAAGTTTTAGACTTTATGTAGTAAATCAAGATTTGCAAGTAAATAATAATTGATTAATATTCTCATGATGACCAAACACTAGGATGAAAATTAATGAATGAAGAATCTAGAAGTGTGAATGATCAAGTCGGGTTCACCAAAATGATTAACTAAAACTAGGAATAAAGTGGATGTATTCTATAGTTAATCTAAGCTATGAATAGATATAAATGTGGTAAATGAAATGTAGTAAATCAATATATAAAATGACCCAAGCGCTTAAACTAATGGAAATAAAAACCCTAATATGTAAGAGAGAAGAGGAAAAAACTTCGCTGATTAGAGGAGTTCACTCGAGTGTGTCGTAGAGGTGATTGTAGAAACTGAAAACAAGAACAACTATGAAAAAGCCCCAAAAAAGGATGGATATGGAGTATTTGGCTGGACTGAAGCACCTGGAGAGGGATTGGGGTGCATGTGGGAACTTTGGTCTATATAATGGGTACCTTGGTCTAGAAATAATCCTTATAGGTTTGGTAGATGGTATGAAACCCTCGCTGTGTGTCGCATCAAATCCGTTGCATTATGCCAGATGTCACTGATAATCCAAGATGTATAGAAGACCTGTAAAAGACCAAAAGAAGTATCAAAACCCTAAAAAAAAAAAAGAATAGAAATGAATGGGTCAGACTAACCTCAACTTCCACAAAAGTGGGCTTACTAACTGAGTGTTGTAATACATTTCAGACCCGAATGTAGTTCTAGTGAGTGTGTGCATAATGTACCCTAGGTGTTCTTGTGTCAGTCGCACTTTGTGAAGTTGCGAGCAATAACTAGATGTAGAAAATGTAATATAATGTGTGCATGAAATAAAATAGAATCCCCCCTATGTTTTGTGTGATGCATATGTCCTTGTTTTGTGTCTTGTGATGGAGCTATGTGGATGCAAGCGATCTCCAATGCAATAGATGGATGCAACTCTAGATGGATGATAGCAGTGACTAGTGTTTAGTCCCTCATTATGGTATCATAACTTTATATTTATAGGTTCCTCTTGATCTAATTTTGTAATTAACCCCAAAATGGCTGACCACCAAAAAGATAAGAAGCTAAAATGGATAGAAAGAGCCCAAAAAGTGTCAGGAAAGATAAAAAAGATCAAGGCACCTGTGGTGAGAGCAGGACGCCCATGGGCACCCCAATACTAAACTGGGCACCCTAGTCGAGGATAAAATAATGCTAAGTGATGAAAGATGACTAGGCATGTGTATGTAAAAGGTTGGGAATGAAGAAATAAAGTAAATCAAGATTGCCAAAAGACGGGGGTTAATTAGTACTTTCTTCACTCAAGAAACTTGTAAATAGTAGTATGAAAGCGAGATTAAATAATATCTAAAGTGCATGATTTTGTGACTACACCTATGCAAGTAGGCCAAAATGTGTATACCTTGTGGAATAAATTGGGATAAGTCTAAGTTGATGAGATTATGAGGTGAGAGAGGATAACTGAGTTGATGTATGTATAAATGACGGAAAATAGTGTGTAAGTGAAAGAGGCTATTGAATACTGTACTTGAAGAAACATGATGTGAAGAGAAGATAGGTGAATCAAGGTGTGTGAATGAAGAGGATGTAGACATATGAGCTGAATAAGAGATCACAAATTATTGGTTTAATAAACTAGATGAAATTGATCAATATTTTGTAAAATACTAAGTGGATTATTAGAAAAGTAGGGAGTGGGTGCTTGAAAAATTTCAAGTGGGTGCTTGACTGAATTCTTGGGAGTTCATGCTTCCATGCTAGTTGGTGTTTGTAATTTTTTTTGGAGTTAGTGCTTGAAGTTGAGTGGGCGATCAAAAAATTGACATATTTGTAATCCTTATAGGATAATTATCCATGTTAGTGCGTTGATTTCAATCGGTTTTATCCCTTTAAGGGTTTCCCACATTAAACATTGTCTTCATGTGTGTTTGAGTGTTAATTTCTCATGTTTGAATATATTTGTCTTCTCATGGTAAAATTTGATTAATATTGAATGGATTGCTAAGTTTTTAAATTGGTTTCAAAATTTGAAGAAGCAATAATTCACTCCTCCCTACTCAGTGCTAGGGTTTCTAACAATTGGTATCAAAGCCAGGTCTTTTGACATCTTGGAGGAGATCCTTGAAGCACAAACATGGGAAAATTGTCTAAAGCATTTCATAAGAGGAAGTTTGAGATTTTTTGAGCCCCTAATTCATGGATTGAAAGAGAAAATAAAGTGTATGGAATATAAACATGGCCATTCCCTCACAGAGATGAAATATCATGTTGAGAGTGTGTCAAAATTCACGAAAGACAAGGAAGATGCTTACCTAAAGTATGAAGAAGAATTTAAAACCTTAAAAGATGACCTAGAAGAAGCTAACAATAGATTAAATATGTATAGAAAGTTGGAGAAGATATTTGAAGTCCTTGATGAAATTTTGGAGATTCAAAGGGAAACAGGTGAAAAGATACGTATAGGTTTCAAAGGAGATCCTAAAGAGAAGTGTGAAGATGACAAGGCTGGTCTAAGTAGATAAGAAAACATGAAGAAGGACAAGGAGATAAATTCAAGAAGGTCTAACTATGTTAGAAAACATAATGTATCAAGGTATTTAAATGACTATTTTTATACTTGTAATGAATTTGGACATAGAAATAAGGAGTGTAGGAATATTGTCAAAGATTATCATCCATGGAGAGATAGAATCGATGAGAAATTAAGAAATATCACACGTTTCAATTTTTAAGAGAAGGGTCATACTGCTAGGTATTGTCTCTATGAATCATATAGTAAAATTTGGAGAAGTGAAGGCCCTATAAGTGATAACTCAGTTGTATGTTATAATTTCAACAAGGTTGGAAATTTTTATAGGAAGCTTCATAGTCATAAGGATGCTAATCATGGTTAGAACCTTAGGTCACATCAATCTAGAGGAAAGAATGGTGTTATATGTTACAATTTCCATGAATAGGGACACTTTGTAAGACTTTGCTATCAAAATGGATCTTCTAGGTACAACAGTAGGTGTCAAACATTCAAAGGGAAGGTTAAGAAGGTAATAAAGATGAAGAATAATCCTAAGAATTATTACACGTCAGCCATGTCTGAGACAATCATGGGAAAGAAGGAGGTTGAGCATAAGTACAAGGTCAAATAAACTAACTCTAGGTATGAAGAATAAAATCATGAAAAGTAGACATCATGTGAAGATGATAGAAAGGAGAAGTAATCAAAGATAGTCATATGAGAGCCTAGGATAATCAAGGCATAAAAAAGTGTTGATCAAAATAAGAAGGTAGATGACAAGCCTAGTATCAATCGTGAATAACCTTTAGCCATAACCAAGAGAGAGTAAGTGAATGAGGTGCATCATGTGTGCTTTACAAGTATTCAATTAGATGATGAAGACATAGGATATGAAATCAACACACCTAAAGGGGCATTCAATAATAATACGAGAATCTCAAAGGTTGAAAAGAGAAGATAACGTCTTTGATATCTTCTGATGACTATGTAATGTTTTAGTGATCCAACAAGCATTGTATGCCTTCTCTAGGATTCTAGAAGGAATTTTTCATTTAAAAGAAGCATGGTAAGTTATTGTAAGGTGCGTTACTATCAATAGTTCTGATCAAAGTCTTCACATGTTGTAAATATATGAATAGTCAAAAGGTATGTTGTCTAGCTCCCTTCATAAGGTCTTTGTGCATTTTTAGTATGTATAAGGTATTTTAAGATTTTTCTTGATTTCCCAAGCAAAGAAAAGTTTCTTAATTTCATGTCCTTGTATAGGTTGGTTTCAATTAGCTCATCAAGTGTGTCATGGTAAGTTAATAGGGTCTATCGAGGTCTATCAAAAATTTTCAAGGTTTGCAACAATTTTTTAAAGTATTAATTGAAAATACTAGATATGAGTCATGAATGAAATTTAAATTTTTTACAATAAGGTGTATTTTTCATGGTTGTACAAGATTGTAGTAGTTAGTGGTTTTCAAGAAAAAGAGGTTTATAGTCTGACTGATGATTAAAGAAACAACGGTTAAGTTGTATGAGTGATCATATGTGAACAAGATAGAAATGATATGAGATTACCATTTTTTCTATAAGGTTTCGAAGGCACAGCCCATCAATAAAGAATAATAAAATTCTCTTAAGGGAATGTCCATCAGATCTGGTGAAGAAGAAAACATATAGTCAAATCCTCAGGAAAAACAAAGTGAAGGTTAATCAGAATTTGATAGATTTTTAAGACCTTTTGATGTAAGAATAAAATATGCACCATCTCAAGAAAGATTGTCTATAGTGCTCTATAAGGTCATGAAGTCATTCAAAGAGTCCTGGTTTATTTGAAGTTTTTGCATGAGGTTTCAAGTGTTCATGAGGTATGGTTATGTAATTCATTGTATTATATCATTCCATGAAGAAGTAAGGTGTGTCCCTAGTATAAAAATGATTAAAACATGGTAATGATGCTTTATCACGTATACTTAAGTAAGTAAAGTGGTCAAAGAGTGTCTAGTTTATGAATCTTAGGAGGTCATGGTTAGGTATTGTTGGTGGGAAAAAATGTTGGGTGGAAACATTTGTGGGTTTTTTAACTACGCTTTAGGAATCAAAGTCCCTCTACTTAAATGTTGCAGCTTTTGTATTTGTAAGCGCAAGTAAAGGTGATTTTTTTAGTGGACTTGCAGTTGATGATCCAACATGGGCACTCCATTATCCTTGCGGAAAAGCTAACAATCTCTTACAAGAGAAGAATTTGTCTTGACAACTGGAAAGGGAGTGGGAATATGAGGTAGGAGAACTAATGTTGTGGGAAGAAAATCATATTCCTACACACACTAGTTATAAATTTCAACACATGTATTTATGATAAGAAACAACCAAAACATCCATGCTATTGGCTAGAGGAAACCATGCATACAAAGATGCACACATTAATATGCATTGGAAAGTAACATATTCTTCCTTACTTAGAGTTTCAATTAAAGTTTTACATAGTGTGGGAATGGAGGAAACATAGTGAGGGGGAAATGGAATAAATTGGCTATATCCTTTGTTCTCTCTAAGTACAATGCACTCTTGAGTTTACAAAATCAATCACCAACCATTTGAAATGGGAATGGATTTGTAATTTATAGGAAGAGAAAAGACTCTTCATATACCCCCAATGATTCTTCGTATGTCTCGACATGACTTAAGACTCTTCGCCTTGTTAGGAAAATATTAAGTCCCTTTTTATAACATAAAGGTGACTTATTACATTAGGAACATTAAGACATGAAAAAGTGCAACCCCAACAAAAAATAAGATCATTGAGAAGAGAGAGAAAGTTTGGAGAGAGAAGAGAGAGAGAGAGAGAGAGAGAGAGAGAGAGTAAGAGAGAGAAGAAAGAAAGAAGAAGAAAGAATAACAATGTTGAAAACAAAATATTCCACCTCTGATAAAGCTCGTTGATCCCTCTAGATGAATTGATGGAATGCTCTAATGTGATGAACTATGAGTCCCTGAACTCTTAACACCTTGAGAAACTTCTTCAACTTGGCTAACAGATGCTTTGGATTGAGTGTTTAAAAATTTTGTTGAATGTTTCTGCTGATGAATGTGACTCTTGAAGATTCATTCAAAAGAGATAGGAACTCAAAACTGACCCTACCAAGTTGAATGAATTGTTCCGCCGATGACTGTAACTTCCACCCTATGTATGATATACCTGTGACCCGAACCATGCAGTGAGTATTGAAAGACACTGTCAGGTTCCTTGGGATGGATATTGAATGCCCTGTGAGAAATTCCCATGGATGATACTGAATGATTATCTTGACCTGAATGATCATCCTCCTATGTCCCATTGTGCCAAAACTACCCTTTGAGTGTAACTTACCATTAATAACAAGTGCCAAGATGAAATACTTACTATTTTTGGTACGAAGTGATTTTGGCCTCTTCTTGACCATCGTGATATAATGAACTCCCTCATTCTCTCTTACACATACTGCCTTCACCTCAACCACTTCTTGGGGTGACTTACTATTTATAGTAAGCACCCATATAGGGGGCTTACTATTTTTAGTAAGTGTTTGTTTCCATTGTTTTCTGCTCTGGATAATCATTTTGGCTTTTTGGAGATCTTCAGTACACACTGCCTTCGCCACAACTGCTTTTGAAGATGACTTTCCAAACATATAAAGTTTGTATAGGAAAACTTACTATTTTTAAAAAGTGGATTTCCAGTGATCAGTTTGCGATGGAACATATTTTTTGGACTTGGATCATCGTTGTGGTCATGTCCTCTGAATTTCACTTGATTTCACCTACTAGAATGCTTGAAAATAAAATTTAAACTTTCTGCTTGGTAGTGGATTCAGGCATGAAGCTGCCATAGTGGCCATTAGTGGAGCTCAAAATTTGTAGGTCTGGTTTTTTTATTCGATCATGATAAAATCAACTCCATTGCGATAGGTTTTTAATTTGGATTATGTGTGTAAGTTTTTAGCTCGTTTCCATTGTTGGATTGATGATAAATCCAACGAATGTGAGCTAGGGCACTAAATGAGGTTTTTTTGGAACAAATGATTCAGGGCACCATTCAAACTCCCTTTTTTTGCATCTTAATTGTCTTGAAAAATGAGGAATTATGCAAAAGATGGCATCTCAATCTGATTTTTATTTTGAAATATATGAATATTTTTTTATTAGAAGACTTCGTGGTTATCTGGCAAAAAATATTTATTTTTATCTTCATTTTTTGTCGTTTCGATCTATTTTTTATTCTGAGATATCTTCATTTTCAATTTGAAGAAGATTATGAGGAGCGGGTTGAGTGAAACAATGACAAGATGAAGAGGAATATGGCATTTAAACTTTTATGGGTGTGTGTGCATGTAGCACTAGAAGAAACAAAGGAGTTAGAATTTTTTGCACATTTTGATGCTTGGGATGGGAAAATATTTGTGTGCCTGATGTCCTATTAGCTAAAGGGATGAAAGGGAAATCAATTTTCACATCTCACCTAATCACGATAGTTGGTAAGATCTGACTGACTGAGCATTTAGGCTAGGGAGCTTGAGGGAAGCACCTGAGGGCTGAAATTCAGATGTATGGAGGACCATAAGGCATAACTAGGGCTAGGAACATTTTACTATCTTGTATTTCCATTTAACTAAAGGGAAAAAATGGACATAAATTTTCACATCGCACCTAGAGCTAACACTTGGCGTTCATTCGTGCACTGTGAGAATAGGCCGCGACAGGCTCTTGGGCACTAAACTGGTGATGTGGGGGTCATATGAGTGATCATGGGACTAAAAAGGGTTGGGAAAATTTTATTTCCACCTATTTTCCTTTTCTAAAGGGATGAAAAGGAAATAAAAATGTGCCAGGCTTTTAGAGCTGACACATGTCCTCTTGAAAATTTGGCTAAGTGTTGAACACGTTCCTTGAGCCAACTTGTGACGGTGATAACTCGGGCTCTCAGATGAGTTCGGAGGTAAAATTTTATATAATATTGACTAAAAACACTAAATGAATTGAATTTTTATGGTTTAGAGCTCTAATTATGAATGCATCACCTTAAAATTCCCCATTTTTTCTTAGGATTTCTAGTTGTGCGTCAGAAGAATGAGTTTCCTAAGGAAGTACATGATGCTTCACGGAGTCTCATTTTTTCCACCATTTAGGGCATGGAAAATACCTTCCATAGGTACTTTTTTGGGCTCTTTAATCTTTACGTATCTCCTAGAATCATTTCTTAAAGCTCAAGAAATCTTTCACGATGTATGCTCCTTTAGGCCCAAAAACTCACTTTTACTGAATTGACTCCAAAGAGGCTCTGCCGAATTGATCCCAATGCCTTCGAACCCTTTGGAACACTTCAATCCTAATTTTTTTTATGATGCATTGAAATTTTAATCCAATTTATATTTTTAGTATGCCTCGCCATGGACACATGCTATTTTCAGTAAGTGTACTACGGGTGTTAGATTGTGACAAAACATGTCTTGAAATTATGGGTTTTGTTATGGGGTTCTATGCTCCGAATTTTGGGTAATATATTCATCTGAACAAGTGTAAAAATGATATTTTCATTAGCAGGGTAATAATAATGATGAAAAACATATCCCTTCATATCCCTAAAAAATAGGGACTTCATGGCGCGAAAACTAGTTTACGCAAAACTAGATTTTTCAAATGACAATTCCCTCCAATTTTCACGCAATTTCTCCCACTGGAACCTTGAAAGGTGAAGAGGTAGCTCAATGATTTTTCACTACTATTATTCATGTGATAGGTTATAATTATTATGAAAACATATTCCTCCATATGCCTAAAAAATAAGGACTTCGTGGCATGAAAACTAATTCATGCGAAACTAGATTTTTCAATGATCATTCCCTCCAATTTTCGTGTGATTTCTCCCATTGGAACCTTGAGAAGTGAAGTGGTAGCTTGATGGATTTATCAATTCTATTATTCATGGAATTAATTAATGGACTCTTAAATATTTAGATATCGTAGAGGTGGTGATGGAGGAGAATGAAGTTATTTGCAATTGAGAATGAGAGGAAGGCTAGGAAAAAGCATTTAGGAGCTGACTTCCAGATGTATGGAGGACCAGAAGGTATACCTAGGGCTAGGTGAATTTTAATTTCCCCTATGTCCCTTTTATAAATGGAAGAAATTGACATAAATATTTTCCAAGCTCCTAGAGCTGACACATGTCCACTTTAAGAATTGGCTAAGTATGGAACACTCACCTTGAACCAACTTGTGATGGCGATAACTTGAGCTCCCGATGGAGTATTTTGACAAAATTTTATAATAATTTGACTAAAAATGTCCTTATAAATCCAATGGTTGGGGTATCAGATATTTAATCCTCCATTTGAGCCCTAAAAAATAATATTTTTGTTATGGGTCCATGACTGAGCATGAGAAAAACTAGATATAAACATATTTTTCCTAGGTTTTGTGAAAAACAATATTCTACCATATTATAGATATTTAAATTACCTTTAAAAATATGTATTTCTTAGCTCCTAAATCCTTCCAGAGCTCTCAAAATTGCTTCTTGAAGCTCAGTAGCATTTTTGGTGATGTGCCCTCCTTAGGCCTGAGAACCTTGTTTCTAATGAATTTGCTGCAAAACCTCAAAATGTTTCTTGAATCTTCCAAAATCCATTTCTTTATGTTCTCGTCACTTCAATCCATTTCCATGTTGAATTTTTATTCTATGTTCCACTCCAGGGGGTTGTACTAGTCTCAAGAAGGCCAGTAATAGCCCTTCCCAAAACTGCCCAAAATTGACATTCTTCAAGAACTCCTAAAATCACATAGGGGGATTGACTTGACTTTCCTAATTCACCTAGGGAAATGAGTTGACATCCACTGGGGAGTCATTGGATTGAGTGAGTAATACCGATGTTGAGGATGGGTATACCTAGGGGGTCTTGGAAAGGTAACACTTGAAAATTTTGACAGATGGGTATCGTTTTCATGCTTGAAAATTGGGAATTTTCTTGTTACACATTTTCATGAAAATAAGTATTGAGAACAACTTGTCATGTTGAGGTTGATTTTAAATCTACAAGTTTTTATCTGTCAAATTTATGTTAACCACATCTCCGAGGTCTATAAGAAAATTTTAATGTGATGACCGTCATATGAAAGGTAAAGTAGGTCTAATCATGTGTATGAAGTCTATCATGTGAATAATAATTTGTCAAGAATATTGATCATGCAAGAAAGATGTGAAAGTGTGCTCTGTTATGCAAAAATGCATCAAGGAGATAAGAGACTAGATAAGGGTTGATACAAGTATAAGGTGTTAGCATCTATGAGGCGTTTCAAGATGTTTGAAAATTTATAATCCTCTCAAGATGGTGCATGGAGTGATCAAGGTCTACAGATAATGTTAAGGCCAGTGAATAATGAAAAAACAGTGGCGCAAGAAGAAATAATGTCTCCTAGGTATGCTTGTGAGATGTATAAGTTTAGATGTGATGTCAAAGTCTTTGGTTCATGTATAATATGGATAAAGTCTAGCTAGGTATCATGGAGATGATATGAAGAAAAGTGAAGTCATGTTAGGTTTGTGATGAAAAAATTTGAGTGTCTTAGTGGTTAACTAGAGTTGTAAATATGTGTGTGTGGTGTACCAAGTCTGTCCTGAATCTATTAAAACATCAAAACATATTTGAGATGTATCTTCAAGGGTGATGTGTCTTGGATGAAGTATGAAGTAGAAAAAGGTAAGAGTTAAATGTAATATCCAAGAAGATAATATTTATAGCTAATGAGCATGGTTACAGAGACATATATGGTTACAGGGCGTCTACAACATTGTGCATTGTCTTAAGAAAGAGTTCAATGTGATAAGAAGGTTTGCTAAGATTTAGGTGTCTAGAATAAATTGTTAATAATTTAGAGAGCACTATAAGTTTTCATAAAGACACCGTAGTCTAAAATATTTCCTTTTGATATTTCTCGGGGTACTCTAACAAAGTGGTAAAGTCATAATACTTATTACAATATGTGCACAAGGATTATAATGAGGATGATATGGACCTAGATTGATCATCATACCTAAAAATTGATGTTGGAAAGTGTAACAAGATTGATATGAGAAAATAATACTATATCTCAGGGTATAGTAAGTTCTTAGAGCTCCAGAACAAAGACCTATATGTCTGAGAAGACCTCATGAAGAAGAGGAAGCTCTGAATGATCCATATTAAATTATTTTAGGTGTTAAAAAGGATAGAAAGGAAGACTAATTGACGTTTTCAAGTACGTGGACATGGGGAAAAAGTCTTATAACCAAGTAAGTCACTATACAATATAAATAGAACTATAAACAATGAATAGATCATCTTAGGACATCAGTACTATTGTTGATCCTTCTCCATGACACACATAATAAGTATAAAGGTTCATTTTTTCTTAGGAAGATAGTACAACGTTAGGGGTGGCTATAATGGATTATTCCATGTGATTTATATGCTCTTATAACAAGGTAAATTTGGAATTTTTTTCTCTAAAATTTATGTTTAGGGACCTAAGTGCTAAATAATTATTGCAACTAGTATATGAAAAAATTAATCCTAGTTTTGAGTTTCTTTAGCTAAGATAGATATACATATGATTTATGAGGATGTTAACACTCAAATAGCATATAGTTGGCATGTGTATGTGTTATTAAGGCATCTGTTTAGGGGAGGTACAATGATCTCAATGAATGATGAGGCCAAAAATAGATTCAAGGAAAGAGATACAAGTTTGTGAGATTGAATGATGAGTTTGGTTAATTTTTCCAACCAAGAAGGGGTCCAAATAAGTTGATGAAGAAGAAGACCATGAGATAAATACATGGAATTTTTCATTAATGTAAGAAGTGGAGAAGAACTAGGAGTATTTATATCAATGAGAAAGGGTGAAATTGTTGGCATGTGAGTGTTGAGTTTTCATTGATGTAAAAAGACTCGTTAATGAAAAAGGAGGATGCAGGAGTAAAAGAGGGAATTTGTAGAGACCGAGGCATGGCATGAATTCATGGGGTCATGATTGAGACTTGGCTTCTTGAATAACTAGTGACTTGTAAAGGTATAATGGTGATGTGATATTATGTTAGGATTATGTCTTATATGGTTTAGCAGGTGTGTGATGAAGTGAAACAACCAACATGGTGAAAACAAGGGTGCGTGAGTGGCATGAGTGAGATTAACTTGGTCTAGTAGGTGTAATCCTTAGTCCTAGTCAATAGGATGACTTAGAATAATTGAATGAAGGAATGAGGTAGACAGAGAAGCATGGTCAAGGCATGGAAAGTATGGAGAAAGTGTATTAAGAAACTAATGTGGATCTTAGAGTGCAGGTACAGGTCTGAACATGGTTTGCAGTTGGCTATCTAGACTCAGTTTAAGTGTTAGGAGGACTAATTGAGCATGGAAGTAATTCAAAGAGCTAAGTAAGCCCATGAGGGCATGTGGAAAAATGATATATATTTCTTAAAATGTATGTATGGTTTTCATGATGAATAACAAGGAAGATTCATGAAACTAAGGTTGGAACTAACACAACTAGGTCTAATTTAGAGACCTAGTGAAAGAATGGTTTGATGTAAAAAGAAAAGAAAGCTAAGGTGGGACAAAAAAAGCATGAGGAATGTGTAGTGATAGTGTAGATAGTTTTTGAAAGGTGTTAAAGGCCACAATTCAAATGGTAGACGGCATGATCAAGGTCATTTGGAGGCATGTTCTTGAGAATGAACTATGTATGCATGTAAAAATCATGGTGAATTATGAATTTCAAACAATTTCTGACTAAAATAATCCATGGGACATTTTAAGGAGGTCAATATAGTGCTTTGATCAAATTTTCAAGTAAAAATTTCAAAGAAGAAGTAAGAATAATGAGTTTAAGTCCAATCAAGTTCTTGAAATTGTCATTTCCAGCTCGAGGGTTGAGTTTGAGTTGCTCATTAGTACATTAAACTTGTGTATGGTAACCTAAGATCTTAATTAGTGTTGGGGAATTGAGTCTAGAGCATTTTTCAAGTGGAATGAGTTAAAATTATGGTCTATTATTTATGAATGATTGTTAAGAACCTGAGTTGGTTCCCAAACCCTCCTAAAACCCTACCCTTCGAATAGATGGAGAATAAAGGATTAGTTTGGTAAAGAAATGGCTTGGGTGACCTAATTTGATGACTTGGGATTGTAGAGGACTCTTCTTAATTAATTTTGGAGGTGGTCTCATTCTTTAGGTCATTTAGTAAGGCACTGAAATATGCTTGTTTTGAAGAAATTTGATATCATACAGTTAAGTGATGAAGGTTTCATGATGAAAATATTGGTGTATGAGCGAGCTTATGATGTCCCCTAAGTTTCTCATGAGAATTTTTAGGTTTTTTCTTTGTATAAATTTGGTGAACTAGGTCAACTAAGATGTCCCTATCGCTTAAGGGATAAAGATGTAAAACTAGTCAAATTTGATTGAAGAGGACCTTGATGTGAATGCATAATGAGGATTTGAAATATGAGCATAGATAGCTTATATGAGTCCAATAACATGTTGAATCCCATAACTTGATATAGTGAAGTTATTTCAAGTCATAGTTCTAATGGTGTAGACATAGAATCATGCACTTTAGGTAATTATATAGTCCTAATTATAGTAACTACAATACATATGATTCCTAAGAAAGAAAATTACTAATTAACCCATGTATTTGGACACCTTTCTTTGTTTTCTATTACTAATTTAAGTCTTGCACCCTTACTTGCTCAGTATTCCTTTTTAATCTTTGTAATTTTATCATCCTGGACATCAACACACAACCATAACTCCAGTGTCAGATACCCTCATCTCCTATGGGCACCCCTATCCCCTTTATTCTTTAATCACACTTTTTAGGTCCTTTCTAGTTGTTTGGGCATCTTATCTTTTTGGTAGTCAACCTTTTTGGGATAATTATGAAATTTAGCAAAGGTATCATATAAATATAAATTTATGTGATCATAATAAGGGACTAAGCACTAAGCATTAAATATCACCACCTAAGGTTGCATCCATAAGGGCATCTAAGAGCTCCATTACATCCATCTAACACCATCACAAGGGACACAAGGGCTGGTTTTCTACATCTCACTTCATAGGAGGGAAGTACATTCTATTATATGCACACATTTACTACATTATATATCTATCTACTTGTTCACTATCCAAGTGCAACACACACAAGAGCAACCTAGGGCATAATTTCGCACAAACACAAAACTACATTGGGTCTGAGATGTAGTAAAGAGCTCAGTCACAAGTTCACCATTTTTACAGCAGAGGACAGTCTGAACCCTCATTTTACATCTTTATTTTTAATGATTTGATGTCTATTTGAGGGTTTTTAGGTATATACTTCATTGCAGGTTTCTAGCGACCTCAGTGATCTTGGTGTGACCTTAGAGCGATCGAAGGGGATTTAAAGGTGAACACTTTGTGATACTTAAGAGTTGGTTTTATGAGCATTTCCATAGACATATGAACCTAGAAATATGTCCAGGGAGCACATGGGAACCTTTTCCCTCTTCTGGAACTCCAATCCATCCTATCTCTCTAGATGTGAATTTTTACGAGCTCTAGTGCAATGGTCATTACTTTGTATTTTACAATCCTCCAGATGTTTGGAAACAACTAAGGATTTCTACCCTCTCTCTGCCATTATGTTTTTATTACTTATTGCTTAGTTTATTGGGTATTTATTATTGTAATTAATTTTATTCATTTAATACTGATATATCATTCATATTAGGATCTTATTTACATTTTAGATTAATCATTTTTGGTGAACCCGACCTTCAAATCCACCTTCGATTTAGATCTCTCATACTCTCATTACTATGGCTAAATCTTAAGGTGAATTTATTAAAGACCATCTTAAAGCCCTTAATGATCATATTATTGAGCATCCGCAAGATCTAGAATGTGTTCTTATATGTTGCTTGTGAGGAGGCCACCAATTTGGTAGAGGTTGCTACTTTTTGCTATTGTCTCCACTTTTATTACTACTTAACCACCTACTTCTACTCTTCCACCAATTTCTAATGCATCCCCATTTCTATATCTACTCCAACTAACCATTTCACTCCACCTATTGTTTCTCATACATGCGAAAAGTTTCTCCCTGCTGATCACTCAAGATTTAACCTCCCTCTATCAAGACCTTCAAGCACAAATTTGTTGATTACAACATGATACTTCTTGTCCATCTCCATATTTGAATTCCAGTTTATTACTACAGACTCCATTCTGCACCCACCATTTCCACTTAATCACTTCCTCCTAATTTCGTCATTCCCTTAAGCTTCCCATTTTTTAATGGGCATGGTGACCCACAAGAGCATCTCCAAGCATTCCACATGGCTTGTCTAGATTTTTTCGGATGATCACATTCTCTTAGCTAAGATCTTGCCACGTAGTCTCTCATGATTATGTGATGTGTTGGTTCTATGACCTAATTGTTCCACTTGGTGACATCTTTCACACATCTAGCTATCATTTTTCTCACTCACTTATCTATTAACATTGGATCTAAGATCTCCTATGCTCAACTTGCACAACTTAAACAAGAATCTAATGAAAACTTAGCAGATTACATTTTTTGATACAAAACAACTTAGATAAGATGTTAAATGTGCTTACGAACTCTGAGCTTTAGGACTTATTAATTTAGATTCTATTACCACCTCTCTAGGAGAGTTCTCTCTTTGAGATATCTCCCTCATTTGATCGACTATTTCATACTCTTAAGATTCACAAAACTAAGCTATTATCTATAGGAATAGCTTAAATATCAAAAGAAAGCATCATCTTCTACAAGTTTTCAAGGTAAGTCAACATTCAAACCATTAATAAAAAAACCAACTGACGTAAAAATCACATGTCACGCATGTGGTACTAACCACCAAATATCTTTAATCGCAACTGCCTCAGCATACATACATGAAGCTAACTGTTATTCCACATACTTTTCTTCCACATCTTGTCGAAAGTAATCTCATCAAATTTCCTCTACCTCTTCAATTAGATCCATCTCATCCAAAATTTTGTAATTATGATGAAAAGTTCTGTTGTGATTATCATCAATGCGTAGGAAATTCTATAGATTTTTGTTTCAAACTTCATAATATCATTCAAGATATGATCAACAATGGTAAAATTGAGCTTCCAGAACCTTTGAATTATGCACCTATTAATGAAAATCATAAGCTCAAGATCTTTAACAATCATCTACCAAAACATGACAAGAAAGCAACTGATTCCTTAGCTAATCATACATATCACGCAGTGCCTCCTCTTGCATAAGGGGATCTTGATTTCCTAGTTTCTCATACTGAAAACTTCTCCACCAATTATTTATTTCTCTGATCATGAATATCATGCTACATTATTTTATGATAATTTTCACATTCGTGCTTCTATTAGATCTATCTCCATCAATAACACCAAATTTGATCCATCATGACCCATCAACATGTGTTATATTCCATTTCTTTCTACTATTGGATATCCACTTTCAAAAATTTCATATCCAATGAACAATTCTTATGATTTTGTCAAGCTTCACGTTTACACTCGGTCCTCTTACTATGCTGGTCCCCTTCCTTGTGGGACAAACAATCAAAGGGTGTGATATGATCTTATGCCTTAATTGGATTCACAGGTCTAAGTCTATCATCTCCATGAATAATATGTGTCTAATATTCATTCACAACAATCAAGTCATTTCTATCAATGGTGTACCTCCATCTACTCAATGTTTGCAATCTCCTCTTATGGTTTCTAATGCATCACCTAGTCCATCTAGTACACCACCACCTTTACAACCTAAAGCATAATTTTGTCCTAGCTCACCTACTTGCACACGACCTACGTGGTCTCATCACTTTGCTAGTCTAGTACATCAATCTAGGTACATCTCTAGGACATCTCCTACATCTAGACACACTTCACCACCCTCATTTTATTCCATGTAGGTGTCCATCACCGCTGCATTCCGCTTCACATAGGTTTTCATAACCTATAATTTTTTGTTACACCAAGGTTCCCATAATATACTCATCATTTGCATGCATATAGAATTAACT
This sequence comes from Taxus chinensis, assembly GCA_019776745.2. NCBI lineage: Eukaryota > Viridiplantae > Streptophyta > Pinopsida > Cupressales > Taxaceae > Taxus > Taxus chinensis. The sequence continues at coordinate 720,160,547 of CM034154.1, forward strand.
CACTTGCACAATGTCTATCTCATATACCACCACACTTAGAGCATGTTCACACACCTTCATCACTGCAAAAATTAGGTAGAGGACCTACATTATTTAATTTTATTGGATAGCTCATTCACCAACACACACTTGGGGGCATTATACTTATCCCTCTAACATCAACACACATCTTACATCCACTTTATTACACACCTAACTTCTAGCATATACATCTTCACACATTCTTGTATCATCATTTCTTAATGACACACTCTTGTGCCTTGGTTCACACTTGACTATTGAGGGAATCTTACACACATAAACCTCACACATTACATAGTAGACACTACACATTACACACCTTCACACATCATGCAATTTGTATATATATACACCATCTTCCTATTCAATCTACTAGGCATCATCCATACTCTGTAGCATTATAAATCCATACATCATACATACTCTACACACTACATTATTAGCACATTTGACATCACACATGCTTTACACTTCCACACTTACATAATGCATAAACATAAAAATTTCCTTACATACTACACATTATACATTACACATTACACCTTTTACATGTCACACATCTATGGAATTTTATCATTACCACATCTACTACACATATTACACATTTTACTCATCATCCTCTACGTGTTGCACTCACTACCAAATGAAGCACTTTAATTCCATGGTCTATAATAAAATGATGATGGTCTACATCTTAAATGGATCTCATCACACTCACATGTTCAATCATTCAATATTTTTATCATGTGACATTATTTAGGTAGTAATTTATCCACCCATCTAGTGATATACACTTTAAGCTAAATCATCACTTATTTTTGCTTCTTATTTTCTCCCCTCATGATATACACTTTAGGCTAAATCATCAGATATCTAAGAGGAAATCACCTGATATGTGCTTTAGGATACATCATCAGGGCTCTTCTCGATTAGTCATCCTTATAAAACAGGTCAAGACATTCAATATCGTTAACACAGATACCATTCTAACAATCAATTCATCAACCCTTTCTACCCAACAACAACATCACTCAAACCATTTCCTGATGATGTACTCTTGTTTACGTTTCATTCTTGAATGTTGAGGGGGCATAAATAAATGAACCTCATTGCATACATACACATCTTCTTGGGGGGGTACGTTTTCTCCTATCATTCATTCTACATTCCATTTCGCCTCATACTGCATATCTTGGTTGCATTTAATCTTGCTTAAATTTACTTGTTACATGTTCATCTTATTACACATGCTAGATAGATATATTTTATTTCATTATCTTTATCATACACACATGTGCGTTCACTTTATTTTCTATTTGTGAGCACAAATTTACAAATCTATTACACACACATGGATGCTTGGCATGATACCTATTACCAGTCCCACAATGGCTCTTGGGGGCATCCACTTTCGTACACTATAGGTACTATTGTTTCATTTTGTTTCATAGCACATTACTTTACCAGATTATGCATGCTTTGAAATAATTATTATCTTTCTAACATGCTAATGGGTGCTTTTATGTGCAATATTTGTTATGCAGGGATACTTTCTTCCATAATTGTCTATTACATTGTTTTGCATTATTTGTCATTATTTTCTCTTGTTTGCATGATTTTCCCCTTTGTCTTGTGTGTACACCTATCTATTTACGACCACTATGGCCTTGATTTTATTGTGCCATCATGAGTTATGTCCCATGTTTTCAACCCTCTTTTTACGGTATACATTGTCTTATACTTCCATCTTAGCTTATACATTGTCTTCTTAGCTTACATTTTCATCTTATACATGCATGTTTTTTCTTTGCTTGTACTAACATTTTTCTCCTAGCCACTTTGTTTGCATGTGCATTGGTTTCTACCAAACACATTCCCCCCCCTGTAAGGCAAAAATTTAACGCAATGTTGGTCCTCTTTTGGGCTTGCATACTCCTTCAGCGATGTTGCATGCACCCCAAATGAGGGGGCATCATTTTAGTGAATCAGTCACCCCATATAGTGTTATACACAACAATCATGGTACCGATACAACACAATTTTTAATTTCAAACAGGGTCCTTAGAACCATACTTGGGTCCTTATCATAACATGACCTTTCTTGGATGCCTGAAACTAGGGTTCAATTACACATTGATTGGTAGCTTAACAAAGTCTATAGAACTCCATACACAATGGATTTTACAAGGGCATATGGTCCTTAGCACATGCGTTTATACACACCATCTGCAGTGGTGTTCTACATTGCGGGAAGAAGTTAAAGGTTGGAGGATGACACCAAACTATTCTCCCTACACTTATTTCATTTCATTGGCATGAGATCACCCGAAAAACTCACGTGTCAAAATCATCTACAAGATCCTTTTCTACACCCTTTCCTCATCACCAATCAGGTGCACATGTTCCTTTTTCACACTTTCAACATTTTTAAATACTTTCCTTACACATGTTTTTTACATATTTTGATCATATACATGTGTATTTGACTACTTGTTTGGACTTCTCTTTTACAGGTCTGTCTGTATGGGAAGTGGTAAGTCAACATCAACAAAAATAACATCACAGACATAACGACATTGCAACATGTACATCACGACATATACACATGCATTTCTATCCTAGGTTCATTCTCATCACCACTTTTTGCACTTTCTCCTCCTTAGCATGCTTCACATTTTGTTCTATCACTGCTTTGTCTAGTCCCTCGACATGCTTTCATCATAAATCTACATGGTTATCAGGTACACATCTCTATTTACTTTATGTTACCAAGATTTCCGCTCACCAACATAAAGTGGGGGAAAATGTAGACACAAAGTCACACACTTTGGGTAATTACCTCAGTCCTTATTACATACTACTATTCATATGACTCCTAAGTAAGAAAAGTACTAATTAACCCATGTCTTTGGCCACCTTTCTTTTCTTTTTGTTGTTAATTTCAATATTACACCCTTACTTTCTTAGTCTACCTTTTTACTCTTTGACATTTGTCATCCTGGACACTAGCACCCAGCCAGGATGCCAATCGTTAGGCCCTTGTCCCCTCTGGGTGCCCCTGTCCCCTTTATAATTTACTCACACTTTTTGGGTCCTTTCTAGCCATTTGAGCATCTTATATTTTTGGTACTTGACATTTTTGGGGTTAATTACGAAATTCAAACAAAGGAATCATATAAATATAAAGTTATATGATCATAATAAGGGACCCAAGACACTATCTATCACCACCTAAGGTTACATCCATCAAGGCATCTAAGAGCTCCATTGCATCCATCTAACTCCATCACAAGGGACATGCAATGGATATTTTTCTGAATCACATTTCATAGGAGGGAAGTTCATTCTATTCCATGCACACATTTACTACATTCTACATCTAGCTAATTGCTCACTATCCAAGTGTGACATGCACAAGAGCAACCTAGGGCACAATTATACAAATATGCACACAAACTACATTGGGTATGAGATGTAGTGTAATGCTCAGTTGTAAGTTCACCATTTTTGACAACTGAGGATAGTTTGACCCCTCAATTTACATCTTTATTTTTAAGGATTTGATGTCTATTTGAGGGTTTTGTAACTCTATTCTTCATTTTAGGTTTCCAATGACCTCAACGATCTTGGTGCAACCTTAGAGAAATCAAAGGTGATAAATGAAAAACACCTTGTGACACCTCAGAGGAGGTTTTTTGAGCCATTTATGTAGACCCAGGCACCCAGAAATAGGTCCAAGGCACCCATGGGTGCATCCTTGTCCCTCTCTAGGTGCCCCAGTCTAGTCTATATCTCCATATCTATATTTTCTATGAGCTCCAGTATGATGGTCAGTGCTTCATCTTATTCAAGTTCTTCTAACTTTGTGCATCCTCCAGAAATCTGCCTGTGAGTCATCTAAGGCTTTCAACCCTCTCTCTTGTAATTAGGGATTCATTTTTTATTACTTATTTTGATTTTGTATTTATTGTTGTACTTCATTAATTTTTATTCATTTACTACTGCTATAGCATTTAAATTAGGCTCTTATTTACATTTTAGCTTAATCAAATGGTCAAATCAGTCCTAGATAGACTGCTAAGAAGGTCTGATGAATCAGAGTGAAAGTATTACTTTCTCCACACGACCCCTAAAATTAAGTGATTGAAATTGAAGTAGAGGAATCCTATGAAGTGTTTCATGTATTGGTTTTCCATGAAAGTATGTTTTGGAGGGTTATAATATGTCTTAGAAAAGAATTGGTCTTGTGGTCTAACATCCTGTTTGAGCAGTCTCAGAAGTGCAAGGTTATTCAAGTTGTATGCCTTGAAATTATGCAAGATATGAACCTGATGAAATGAAAAAGGACAAGATATTTCTAGAAAGGTTCCCTATGCACTATGATCAAGTGATTTGATGAGGTAACTAACTTCGTTTGTGAGGACTGACTTTATGTGTTTGAAAACCCTATAAGACTTGTCTAAATCAGTATTCCATGGTGAGAATGAAGGTGATTGAGTTGCTCCAAATTTTTAAAGGTGAACCAGAGATATATAAAAAAATTATAAAATCATCAATAAGTATTGATAGTGCATACATTTATGCTAGTGAATAAATCCCCTCGACTGGTTTTTGGATTCACCGTGACTGTGCACACCAAGCTCAGAAAAAGAGTTGGAATGAAGTCTTATGTATTGAACTAAATTATCCCAATAGTTTTATGATTTTTTTGAAATCTTGAATATCCCTCATTCCTATTTTCATTTCATTATTTAAATCTTTGAGTGAGTACATGTAGCCAAGTTAAAGACTAGTTTTTGAAGGCCGTGCACCTAGTGGAGCATATGAGATCTAATGGAGGTTTGTTAAGAAAATGGAGAGTTGGAGAGTATTTCAAGGATTTATAAGGATAGGATAATACCTTTATAACATGTTATTACAATTCATAACACTTGGCATTAGTTATGTGTTTTTAAAGGCAAAGGAATTTACCTTAAGAAAAAATTCAAAATGGAATACACAAGTTACAAATGTAGCTGTCAGACTAAATATGGAAGGTTATCATTTGTTTCAGATGTGTAGTGAGTTAATGAAGATTATCTATCTGATGTAGAGAAATTCCACTTTCAAGTGCGTAATCAACCCATAAGGTATCAAACTAATAATCTCACTACTGTATAATGAGGATCCTTAAAAAGGCCTATACATGATAAAATGTTTTTTGTAGAAACTAATCAAGATTATTTCAAGAACTATCTCATCATCCTAATCTACCTCTCAACCTTTCATTCAAGGCCACTCAATAATTAATATGATTCAACATCAAATAAGGAGGTCACTTCCCTATTTTACTAAATATGTTCTTGGCCCTTCTTGATAAGTTCCTAGTCCCAACTTACAATGGTTTCTCCTTAAGATTTCTTATAACACCTAAAATCCTAGACACTGCTCAAACTTTAAAAATATTTATATCAAACATAAAAGGAAATCAAGGAAGTTAATGACACCAAGTTTTACATACAAGACCAAACAACCTCCTGAATCCCCCTAAGACAAGTATCTTAGAACATCCATGCTTGGAGTGACCTAAAGGTACCTAGAGTAAGTTAGAAGTTCCTTTAGTAATATTTCCTAATCCTCAAGGTGGATAAGAAAATTTAGTAAATAAATCTTTTTATTACTCCCTCTCTATCAATTTCTCTCTTCAGGCCTTACATACCCTCTATTAGGTCTAGGAAAGTCATGTAGTAGTCATATCTCCTCATGAAAATGATTTCCAAGCATAATATCCACCTTTTTGATCACACATTAAGCTATTTATCCTTCCCCTTAAGTATCAATACCAATTTCAAAAAATAAACGCAACTTTCTTTGTAATGTGACTTCCTTAGTTAGGTCTTTAGCTGTGTGCAACTGGTTTACAGGGGATTTTCATCCATTTCTCCACATTCCACTAGTGGAAAATCAAAATCCCTTTTCAAACACTTACTATACCTTCTTAGCATGATTTCTACCAAGTTTCACTTTGATATTCATTGGTTTACACATTCAAGCATCGAGACCTAGTGGGTGATTAACTAAAAATAGGTAAAATGGGGCTATCTATGAATAGTTAATCTAAATAGAAACTAAATTCTATATTAGAATGCAAGAACTTGGTTTTTTATATTTGAAATATATATCAAAGTAAAAGAGAAATAGAAGGATATGTTACTAAACTATAAATAAATAACCTTACTCTATACTGGACTGTAGCAGACTGGTGTGCAGACTGGGAAGGCTATGACCGAATGATCTCAGGAAGGGAAAAAGTTGACTTTTTCCCTGTGTTGAGGCACCCCAGGGCACCCTGGTCTATGTTCTGGGCATTGCAGACTGTGAAAATACTCAAAAACTAAAACTGGTAGTGTCACAATATCTCTATGTTATCTTCACTCTTGTCACATGGGTCTCGCGATAATGTCACCTGTGTCACTGCAACTGTTGTATGAAAATCTACCTACAAAACCTTATTCAAAGCATAAATTCCTAAAAAATAAAAATGCATATGAATAGGTCGGATTGGCCTCAGCTGCCAAACTAGTGGTCTTATGACTGAGCACTACACTACATTTTGGACCCAATGTAGTTCTATGTGCGTGTGTGTGTAATTTTGTGCCTAGGATGCCCTAGCACTAATGACACAGTAGTAGGGGGCAATAACTAGATGTAAAATGAAAAATAGTGGATGGAATGGAAAGAATACAACCCTTTCCCCCCTATGTTTGTGTGATGCAGATGTAGAAGGACCCCAAATGCAGTCCCTTGCCTTATTATATAACTTCCCTTGATAGTAAGATGTCCACCCATAATGTAGTGAGTATGCTTCATTTATATATGGATGTCTTGTTCAAATTTTGACACTAGTGACCTGAATCTTCCAACTACAACCTAGGGGAATACATTGGGTAACCATTAGGACCAACCTTGAGTAAAGAAATCAAGACCAAAAATTATGATGACATGGGCACCTAAAATCACGGACTAGGGCACCCTGGGGTGCCCTAGTGTAGACCTAAAGATGACAACTGAGAAAATTATGACATCTGAGACACCTTGAAAGATGGCCAAAACTACATATACCCAATGAAAATTGAACCAAAAACAACAAAATAACACCTGAAGTTAATTGACAATAAGACCTAGAAATGGATCACTAGTGAATACTTTTATTACGCAAGATCCATAAATAAATTAACATACATGGCAGTATAAATGTAATAGTAAGTGCGTGATTTTGTGACTAAATTTTCCCCCACTTTATGTTGGTGAGTGGAAAGCTTGATAACATAAAGGAGATAGAGATGCATACCTAAGAGAAAGTTGAAGAATCCCAAGCTATAGAAGAATGCGTATATGTGTAGTGGAAGTGTTTTGATAGAACTATAAAAGTGTTTCAAACCATGGATCATCGAGTTGATCCATGTAATGTAATGAAAGAGTATAAACGTTGCGATAAATGAAAATGATGATAAGGATATAAGATAATTTCAAATGTGGTTTTAATAACAGATAGGTTGGTAGGGAGTGATCAATTCCCAACCCAAACACTTTGTATAAGAATGAAATAATTGGAGGATTTGGGCGTCCTTCCACTAGAGGAAACTTATAGGGAGAAAAGTGTATTATTCTCCAAACTTTAACTACATACTCAAGACCTAGCCGCTGTAGATGAACTCAAATTAAAATGTGGTGATTTTTGAATCCAAATGATTTTGATTAAACAATTGACCCATATAGGAGTGGTAAAAGGAAAAGCACTCTTGCCCCCCACTCCATGGGTGTCACTGTAATGTAAAAGGCTTCAAATTTAGGCCATTAGGAAGTGAACGTGGTAGAAAAGATAACTTCCAAGTTAGGTCATTAGGAAGAAAATGTGATAGAAAATAGGTAGCTTCCAAGTTAGGTCATTAGGAAGTAAAACATGATAGAAAAGGAGTGGCTTCCAAGCTAGGTCATTTGGAAGTGAACACTGAATATAGAATACAAATCCAAAGTTATGTCATCTAAGAAAGAATTAGTGATTGTAATTCCCAAGTTAGGTCATCTGGGAGACCGCTTGTAGATTTGTATGATATAATTTGATTTGAACATCGTTGATTTTGATTGGTTTATTGATTGTTTCAATTAGTTCCTCATGGAGAGCTTTTTCGCTAATTGCCCCCAGGTTAGATCATTAAGGGGAAACCACTTGAAATTTGATGAAATATCATGCAAGAAGACTTCTAGTCACTTGTTGCACACCCAAGTTAGGTCTTTAGGGGGAATTGATAAGTTACAATGTGTGATGGTGTTTAGAAAAATGTTAAACAATTGTTGCCTCGAGATTAGGTCATTAGGGGAGATTGATGGTGAAATTTCGTATTATAAATTACGAGGTGTTAGATTCATGATATTGGAACATGCGGTGATATAAGGTGGATTATAGAGGGACCCCCAATGATATGCCCCCCTTTCAGCGAAATAGGGAATGGTGAGCGGAATGAAATCTAAGCTGAAAATAATGAAAAGAGGTTAAACCACAATTATAAGGAATAACAATAAGGTGTATAATGCATGCAAAACATGTGTAGTATGGTGGTAGGTGGAATTATGAAAATAATTCCACAAATGGGGTGAAAAATTGAGTAAAAACACTGAATATATGAGCAAAACAGTGTAATGTGTATTAGTTATGATAATGAACGCAAAATATAGACCATAGTAAAGGTGGCAATTGTAATGTGATTATAAATAATAAAGTGAAAAGGTAACTTATCACTTCATTTGTTTCTGGCATGAGTGTAAGAGCATATACAAAGTGAGTAGGGATGCCTCAAGTGAGACCATTACGTCCGACCAAGCATCCCAAACTCCTGTGGAGTTGGTAAGTGTGGTATTGTTGCTTAAATGTAGGGTGTGATAGGCTACTAAGATAAATTTTCACAAATTTGAGATTTTTAACTTTCTTAGCATTTGGGACTTGGACAAGAGTAGTGATGGTGTTGGTGACACTTGGGAATGGAGTGCCCAAATCCGGGCACTAGTGTCCTGCATAGGGCGCCCTGGTCTATAAATTTTTTATTTTGTGTATACTGCTATGGAATGTGTTTCTAACATGTTGAGTAGTTATATTTTAGCATGGAAAGTTTTCTAATCATTGTTTTTGTGTTGTGCAGAGGGATATCCACTTGAGGGAGTTATGCGGTGGTTGGCACTTGACTACACTACTGGGATTAGGTTTGTTAGATGATGAGAAGGATGTGTTGGACCGTGCCGGCCTATGACATATAACACATATGGGGGATGTGCCCCATAATATTCCTCTATAGACTGCATTGTGTGGGAGGTGGTGTGTAGACACATGCACATTTTAGTTTCGTATTGGAGAGATGACAGTGAATCTAGAGGATGTATATCACATATTGCGATTTCCAGTGGTTGGCGAGAGAGTACATGTGATGGCGGTAGTGGATATGGAGTGGAAATTGTGATTGGCTAGAAGATATTTTGCTGAGGCCCAGGTTCTTATGGAGGCCCGTAGTATTTTGGATGCGATATTACAGTTAAGGGTTATATGTTTGCAGAATTTCATTGCAATGGTGATAGCATCATGTATATCAGTGAAGGAAGGTGGTGTCGGCATCTTGTATAAGATGATCGACATATGTCAGCAGACAAAGGAGTATGGGATGAGATATGCATGGGCACGGTGTGTGTTGGTCCACATGTACATAGACTTGTATCAGTTCATGCATGATGAGCATGGTGAGGGTATAGGGGCCACCACACTACTACATGTATAGGTATATGATCACATAATTGTATTGCGACCCATTATAGGACCATGAGGGGAGTGGGCCCAGCTAGAGATATATGCTTGACATTGGGGCCTAGTTCAGTGACTTAGAGGCCATATCGTGAGTACGGGGGATGTTGTGATGTATTTAGAGGACCATATGGTTAGAGGACCGCTTTCCAAGTGTAGCAGATTTTTTTCATGTGGAGAGAGTATCGTGGTAGTTCAGGATGACACAGAATGTACCCCCAAATCCATATATATGGTTACGAGATGTCAGATCCCCTGAGAGGGTGGGTGCAAGGGCAAGACCTAACGTAGAGAAGTTGATACCACTTGGGTCAGTTGAGGTAGACTCGGTGATAGAAGTTATGGAGGGAGACAATGCGGGATGTACAAAGGATTATCAAGCATGGTGGGAAACACATCAATGGGTGTTTATATACCCAGTATTCATAGGTGCTATGGAGCTATTGGTAGAAGAAATAGGTGAGGGAGGTGTCCCTAATATTGTGGCATCGGCTGTGGCAGATTGTAAGTATTTTTATGTGTTAATATTGTGGCTTAATGAAGTGATGAGGTTGTTGTGTATATGTTTGACTAACACATGGTTATATGTTGTGTTTGTAGGGGATGCCTATTGGTCATTGATAGTAGACACCTCTATCAACACATTGGCATGGAATGTGTTTGGTGATATATTATGTGGAGGGATACTAGAGTGCATGGATGACAGTGCAGGTGAGCATGCCCATTTGTTTGAGCCAATGGCCATAGAAGTGACGACATGTAGAGTGCTAATTGGCGAGAGGGACAAGGAACATGAGGATACTCGATGTGCCCAAGAGGCAGTAGGTGGTGGTCCTTTGGCCCAGGATGTGTTCACCTGTTATGTGGATTTGTAGCATTAGTTCTTGGAGAAGAGTATGGAGAATGCGTTGTTACATAGACAGGTGGAGAATTTTTGGGGCCATGAAATGTGGCATCACGTGGGGGGAGATACATCTAGTTCTAGGGCTCTCGTAGCACATGAGAGAAATAGTGATGATCAAGTATGAGGTGTGATTCATTTTATATAATGTAGGGGGCCATTCCCCCCAATGATGGAACATGTTTTTGATTATATAACCGATGTATGAACACCTATTTTTGATATATATGAGATTGATATTTGCATTGTGTTATTAGTGTGATGTAATGAATATGGTATGGTGTTATGTTGATTATTTGAGCATGTGTATTGTATTATATGTGATATATATAAATTTGCATGATGATGTATTAGTAGTGGTAGAGAAAATATGTAAGGTAAAATGAGGCTGTAGATAACTAATGCAATGTGATAGATGAAATATTGGATTAATAAAATATGTAGCGCGTAGGTAATGAAATCATGATAATAGAATAATTATGAAAATGTATAAATATATGCTAGAAGAATCAATGTATCCTAATGAATATGTGAGAATGTAATGTAATTTTAATGGTGATGAAACTAATAGGTGGTGGATGAATGATTCCCCTTGACATTTGAGTTGATAGGCTCATGTTAAGAAATACCCCTCAATAGTCAAGTATGAGCCACATAAGTAAGAGTGCATCATCGAGAAATGATTGAGGTGTGCTAGATGAACGATGAAGTGTGTGATGAAATGTTCTTATAAATAATCCCTCAACCATTGTGTAAGAACCATGAAAACAAAAATGCATCATTGGGGGGGTAAGGTGATAATGATCACCTACCAATGACCAGGATGATGGGTGGAGGTGGATACATATGTAATGGATGGAGAATGAGTGTATGGACCGAAGTTCCTATCATATGGAGTTACCATGGGATATGTAGAGACTGGTGGAAACCCATGGGATGCATGTGATGGATAGTGTGAGTGAGGTGGATGTAATGAATATGGAGGTGGGAGCAATGAAGGTGGTGGATAGCATGCATGTGAAGGTGGTGAATGATGAACAAACTAAGTATCAAGAAGAGAAGACTCAGAGGGTGTATACCTATGCTATTGTGGTGAAGGACACAATGATCACTCATGAGATGCAAAATATATGACACCAGTGTCCTCTAAATGTTGTAACCTCTCATGTAAAGAAAGGTAGTCATTGTCACTATGGACACAAATATGATGGTAATTACAGTAATATTGATCATGTTGGAATTGTAAATGGTGTGGAGGGTGGTGTTGATTGGAAGGAAGATGAATTAATAGCTCATTAAGTAATATATGCAAGACATCATGAGGTCAAGTATAAGGTGAAAAACATAGAGGTTCATGGTGCTGAGGTGAAGTAGTAGTAGTAGTAATTGGTCGCGGAGTTGGAGAGACATGTGTATGATGGGAATGAGGTTCTTTCCATTACACTTTGGATTGAGATAGGTGTTGGTTTGTATTGTTTCTTGGAGGTGGAGTACGAGGAGCACGCTTTATTTGATTTTTACCCAAGGGGTGGAGGTGGCTAAGGATGTACAACTATAGGTGTAAGTAGAACAATATATGACATAGTAATTGGAGAAATTTGGGAAGGATCTTCTAAGGATAAGCAATACAGTCTTGTTCTAGATTAATAACCTTGTAACACAAAAGTATAAAGAGTCACAAGTATCATATTGTAAGTGTTGCTTTAGAGGAGGAATAAGATCATGACAGAAGATGATCTTCTTTTCCATGTCACTAGGATGAAAGATAAGTTGATGTATACATGCATTAAAGCATAAGATGTAATCCTAAATAGGTTCAGAAGAGCCCTGATGTAGAGTAGGAATGTGATTGTATGTGACCCTAAGACCATTATTGCTAATAAACCTATGAAGGAAGGCATCCTCCATGTCATAGAAAGTGCTAATAGAACAAGAAGGGAGATGGGTATACCATTGAAGTGCATCGTCAAATAGACTAAACCAGAAGTCCTTAAGTAAGAGTCTATCATTGGAATTATTGGCCATAAGAGTGCAATAATGTGCAATATGCTCATGAGGGTCACCAGGTACCATTGAAGCATGTAAATGTGGGCATGATGAAATTCTTAGGAAAGGCCACGTTATGGATTTTTTTGGGAACTGGATTACCATGCAAGGAATTATTGTTTATAGATGCATAGTAAGCACCACTTTCTAAGGTGAGAGAGTGAACTTGAGACTGAAGTTGACCCAAAATATGCATGATAGATAGAATTTCCTGTGATGGAATAGAAGAAGATGGTAATAATGTATTAAGAGTTTGAATCTTTCCATTGTGTGTGATCATGGGTATATCAAGAGGTGAGATAGTAGGCTCCGATGCTAAAGATGTGTGAGGAGTGTGTGTTGAAGGAGATACATGAGATTATGAAGGGGAATTTTCATTAGCAATATTACAAGGAACATGTGGTATGGGTGAAGTAGAAGAATAAGTGTAAATAAAGTAGGAGTAGAATGAGAAGAAATAATAGAAGGTGAGGAGTCATGGACTATGGTAGAAGTGATCTCAGGAGAAGAGGAAGATGGAAAAGGTGAAACATTCTCAACATTGTAAAACAAAGGAGACTCCTAGGGAACGAGGGATGAGTAGTATGGTCGATGTTAGCCAAAAAAATATTATCAATATGATCATCAAGGTATTAAGAATGTGGGTATGAACTAGAATGAAAGGTCAGGGATACATAATGAGAAGTGGTAGGAGACATAGGAGTAGCGATAGGAGTGGCCAGAGGAGAGGTAAGAGGCATATCAGATTGGGAATCAATTCCTAATAAAGAATTAATGATACAAGGATCTAAAACATCAGGTGGAATATCAGAAGAAGAATAAGAAGGATCACATGCAACCGAATGGCATGGCGTACAATGAGTAAAATCAACAGTGTCATCAACAAGGCATATTCCTATATGAGAATCAACAAGATTAGTTGGAACATGTTTTTGACCTTCTAAGAGGAGTTTTTGAGTGGTGTCGGGTAGGGTCATAGGAGAACTATATAAAGTTGTAAGTTCAGTGATGGTAGCCTCATCATAAATAGGGTTGACACTTAAAGGAGACATGATGAGAAAATTAGAGCTATGCTACTAACTAGGGCATGAAAGAGGATAAAAAAGAAACAATGTTCGTAATGTTGGGTTCACCAAAATGATTAACTAAAAATAGGTAAAACATGGCTAGCTATGAATAGTTAATCTAAATAGAAACTAAATGCTATATTGGAATGTAAGAATTTGGTATTTATATTTGGAATATATATCAAAGTAGAAGGGAAATAGAAGGATATGTTATTACTTCAAATATCTTACCTTACTGTGTACAAAAATGTAGAAGACTGTTGTGCGGACTCAGCAGACTATAACTGAATGATCCTAGGAAGGGAAAAATATGACTCTTTTCCTATAATGAGGTAGCTGGAGTGGTACTGGGGAACCTCAGGATGCTCTGGTTTGTGTTTTGGGAGCTGCAGACTTTGAAAATACTCGAAAATTGAAACGGGTAGTGTCACAGTTTCTTTGTGTTATCTTTTCTTTTGTCACATGAGTGTCATGATAATGTTGCCTATGTCACTATAATTATTGTATGAAGATCTACCTGCAAAACCCTATCCAAAGCATCAATCCTTAAAAAATAAAAATGCATATGAATAGGTCAGACTTGTTGGCATAGCAGGTGGTTAACACGATGAGATCCCTCTCCACCATTAGTTCAAGCTTTTGGTGTGACGACAAATCGTATATGGTATCAGAGCTAGGAAGTTAAGCGTGTCAGCCATGGAGTAGTACTAGGATGGGTGACCTCCTAAGAAGTCCCAGTTTCATTACCTCCTAATCCTATTAGGCTTGATTGGGTGTATACCTGGATCCATCACGTGGAAGGGTGTTGGCGTAGCAGCTGGTTAACACGATGAGATCCCTCTCCACCATTAGTTCAAGCTTTTGGTGTGATGGAAAATCATGCAGGACTGACCTCAGTTGCCAAACTAGTGGTCTTATGATTGATTACTGCACTAAATTTAGGACCCAATGTAGTTCTATGTGCGTGTGTGTGCAATTTTGTGCTTAGGATGCCCTAGCACTAATGACACAGTAGTAGGGGGCAATAGCTAGATGTAAAATGAAAAATGGTGGATGGAATGGAAAGAATACAACCCTTTCCCCCTATGCTTGTGTGATGTAGATGTAGAAGGATCTCAAATGTAGTCTCTTGCCTTAATAGATAACTTCCCTTAATAGTAAGATGTCCTCCCATAATGTAATGAGTATGCTTCATTTATATAGAGATCTCTTGTTTAAATTTTGACACTAGTGACCCGGAACTACCGACTATGACCTAGAGGAATACATGGGGTAACCATTAGGACCGATCTCAAGTAAAGAACTTAACACCAAATATTACAACGACACGGGGACCTAAAATCACAGATTGGGGTGCCCCATTGTAACCCCAGGTGCCCCAGTATATACCTAAAGATGTCAACTGAGAAAATTATGACATTTGAGACACCCTGAAAGATGGCCAAAACTGCAGAGACCAATGACGATTGAACTAGAAAAAACATAATGACACTTGACTAATTGACATCAAGACCTAGAAATGGGTCACTAGTGAATACTTGTATTACGCAAGATCCATATGTAAATTAACATACATGGTGGTATAAATGTAATAGTAAGTGCATGATTTTTTGACTACGGTGGGTCCCTAAGTTATCCTTCATATGAGCCCAAGAATCCAAGAATGGATATAAATTTCCTTATACTTAGTTTCAAAATACCAAAATTGGACTGTAGACCTGTTATAAGCTTGTCTTTAAGAAAACCTTACCAGCACCAGGAGATGAATCCTTCACACGTGTTAGTATAGATAATCTACTATGCACCCACCTATAGAATACTAAGGGGTTGCATATAAGAAGTTATTAAGGACAAATTATTAGGTAGAGACTTTCTCAATCATTCTTCTCAGACCAATCGAGGTCTCTCTAACTTGTTTTTGCTACTCCTTGCTTGAATATTCCTCAAAGAACTTGTACCCCACTTAGTTTCAAATTATGGACCTATGTAGATAGGGCATCAATGGAACCCTCAACATTACCTTGATGGGATTACATATTATTGAATAAATATTTGATAACTCGTTGAGACAATATTCTCAAGGGATTGCTATGAGAATGTCATGTAATCTAAACACTTTAATGGAGAATCATTAACTACACAAATGTAACAACTCAGAAACCACAAACATAGTTCTTAATTCTCTAAATGGAGTCCTTTCATGCAATAAGTAACAAACAATCCTTTAATCCCTAATCTTGGGGTAGTGTGATTCTTTAGCTTCTACTGTATTCAAGGATGCTACAAAGAAATCATAGTTAACATGACTGTGATTCAATGATTTTCCTTTAACTAAGACACTTTCCCCCTGGAAACATAGTTTTTGAGCTCAAGCTAAGTACTATTATGGTCTTCTCAGCATGTAATACTAGACTTCTCATATGTTACTCTTAATCCAAACTTCTTGCAGCAAAAGAAACACATGAAGGGTGTGTCATACAAAAAATTCCACAAACAAACAACTAGAATCTAGTGTAAAACACAATAAAAATTTACAGTTAATATGTATTCAAAACGACACTTACAAAATAAGGTTCTACGTCCTCTTAACAATAATGCAATGGAAAAAAAATATGATTTCTCATCAAGGACCCTTTTCATATTACAATGTCAACCTTTCTCAGTATGAGCACATACACTATCAGAGTTGTACAAAAACAAAGTCCTAGCATATTAAGCCATTTAATACAAAACTCTAGTTTTTTCATATTTTCTCTGATCCTCCTCCTTGAGGAATGAAAACTAAATCCCTTCCTCTCTATCTATTTAAATCCTTATCCATGTAACTAATTTTTCAACTTACATATTTGAATTCTATCATTGTGTGTAACTCCATTTGGGATGTAATTCCTCACATTCCTTACCTAACCCATAATGACTCACTATGTGCCTCCCCTAGCCAAAATTAGGCACTTTACCACATTTTTATACATTTTAAGGACTCTTGAACCACATAATGACCTTTGACATCCCATACATACCCTTAACGATATAAAACAACCTTTCAACACCTTTTTAATTCATAATCCCTCATATACATCCTTAAGAAATTTGAACACAAAATGGAGGGAAAGGTAGGAATTTGAAAATTTAAATTTTGAGATTCAACCTAGACCTCCTAACTCATTCACCTTGATCCCATAGCAAAGAAATTGTACTTTTTATAGTTTTTCAATGATTCCCCTACATCACTATCCCTTCATAGGTGTTATAGGTGTCATGACAAGCCCAATAATAATCATAACTTATAATTGATAGATGCAATGATTATATTTGGGTAGTTTTTAGTGATGTCATCTAACTCCTTTGGTACAATTTGGAGAAGTTATAAGTTGAAGAGTTGGAATATGAATTTGCAAAGGTGAAATAGGATGTCCTCATGTATATGTATGACTAAGCATGCATGAAAAAATATTTTTATGACTATGCTTTATTGAAGTATGAGCTGATGAAAAAGAGAGGTTCATCCCTATGCAAGTAGGCCAAAATGTGTATGCCTTGTGGAATGAATTAGGAGAAATATAAGTTGATGAGATTATGAGGTGAGAGAGGAGAACTATGAGTTGATTTTTGTATGAATGGGGGAAAAAGAGTGTGTAATTTAAAGAGGCTATTGAATACTGTACTTACAACAACATGATGTAAACAGAAGATAGGTGAATCAGGGTATGTGAATGAAGAGGGTGAAGACATAGGAGCTGAATAAGAGATCACAACTTGTTGGTTCAAGTAACTAGATGAAAGTGATCAAAATTCTGCAAAAGACTAAGTGGATTCGCAGCAAATTCAGGAGTGGGTGATTTCTTGTAAGTAGGTTCTTGCAAAAGGTAAAGTGGGTAATTGATTGAATTTTTGGGAGTTGTTTCCTCCATACAAGTTGGTTTTTGAAAAAAATTTTGGAGTTGGTGCTTCAAGTTGAGTGGGTGATCAACGAATTGAAATATCTATAATCCTTTAAGGAAAATTGTCCACATTAGTGCATTGATTTTAGGTGGGTTTTCTCCCTTTAAGAGGTTTCCCACATTAAATGTTATCTTCATGTGTGTTTTATTATTAGTTGGTCATGTTTGAATGTCTTTGTTTTTTCATGGTGAAAGTTGATGAAGATTAAATGGATTACTGAGTTTTTAAATTAGTTTCAAAATTTGAAGAAGCGCTTATTCACCCCTCCCCTCTCAGTGTTTGTGTTTCCACCAACAATAATCATCGTATTTAGAGATTTAGACTTAAATCCATCTTTATGGCTAGAAATATTTGGGATCTAGTTAGTGGTGTTGAAAAGAGACCAACTAGGAGACAAGCTAACCCTGAAAGCGTGTGTGTCTTCTCTCAAAAATCATAGGAAGCTATGTTAATCCTATTGTAAAGTATTAATGACAATTTCTTGTTGCATAGAGGACACATGTCATCTCTATGTAATGCATGTAATCAAATGCAAACTATACATGAAGGAAGTCACATATCTATGATCATTAAGATAATCTTGTAACTATTTACAACTCTACTGAAAGGAAATGAAAAGATAGTTAATTATCTATCTAAAATTAAGAGCAATAAGGCCCAGTTAGATGGTTGTAATTGTGAATTATTTCAAGATTTGTTTATGAAATTTATTATTCAAATTAATATTTTTGATAAATTTAGAAATTGTATCTCTATTTTGAATTCTAAATATCAAAATTAATGTTATTTACCTAGTTTGGTTACTCTGTCTTCTCTCCTAGTTTAGGAAAAGAGAGTAATGGAGAAATTTGAATCAAAATAGAATGCTTCCCAAGAATTATTCTCACAAAATTAGAAATACCTTAATCAGAATAACAACAATACTAACTAGAAATCAAACTTTAAATATAATTTCAAAACAAATTCTAAAAATGTTGTGAAAAAGAATAAGAATATCAAGGTTAAGTTTGATGGTTCTTGTACCTTTTGTGGTAAATTTGGTCATAAAGAATCTGAATGTAATAAAAATTCTCAAAGTATAAAAAATAAGAAGAAGAAGAATAAATAATAATCAAGAAAATATTCCTAAGCATCTTGTTGCTTTATGAAAATATTCTTGGTAGTGATGTTTATACATGTGTAAGGTATTTATGGATGCATATCTGAAATCTATTTTCTCCTCAAACTGAAATCCTAAATTTTCTTAATCCTTATTTAGAAATTTTTGAAACATATATTCAAGAGGATGATCATCTTTCTTAATTCTTGATGAATTTGGATATTAAGGGGGAGTGATCTCAATATGTGTCTTTGTATAAGTATTCCTAAAATGGTCTCAAATATGGGTTTTATTTCACTTCCTAATAACCTAAAGGAAGATAACCCTTTCTCATCATTCTCAATTATGCTTGTTTAAGGTTGTATATGTTCTTTATTAAGCTTTGTCTTGTTCAATTATCTTGGAACCTTTTGCACCTTGATTTTAATCTCAATCTATCTCTCCTAACCAAATTTGAGAACTTTGCATCAAGTCTTGTAGTAAAATTTATAACCCTAGTTGAGGTTTTCTAGGTAGCCGAGAGAGGAGGAATTTCTATGTTGATAAATAGAAGTTTCCATGATCTAATTTTGAACTCTTAGTTTTTTTTTGTTTCATCCTCCTACATATTTTCTTTTCAGCCGCAATTGCATTATATTCTTAGACAATAAGTTTAATCCAAAAATAGAGAATGTTTAACTATGTTGAGGATGATGTTTGCTAGGAAATCTACATTTTTCTTCCATTACATAGTTGTTTACATATTCCTAAACATTGAGGATTACCTCATCATGCAAATGTATTTAGAAATGGAGTCTTTATAAATTTGTATACTAATATTGTTTTCTTCTTTCAAGATCTTGTTATGTAAATATTTCTCTTGTTAATTATGATTTGTAGAATAGTTGAAAACAATCATATTTTTATTATTGTCTTATATATGATCTCTTAATTTATTATAAAAATAAGAGCATATATCTTAACATCAAAAAAGATTAAGAGAATGTTTCAAATCTATTGATTTAAGATTACTAAATCATTCTTTTAAGTATGGTTGTATTTCAAGATCATAAATATGTTGTTGCATCTCTTTTGTTGTATGTTACTAAGTTACTTCAAAGAGTTAACATCAATTATTATAAACTTGCATATGGTAGAGTTATTTATATATCATTAATATCTTATGTACTAGAACTTGTTTCTAAATATTCATGCAGGATCATTATGAGAACCCTTAGAAAATGGAAAAAAAGATTTTAAGGTATAATCAATTATTATATTAGTAATAATGCAATTGTTTTGTTTTTTGTGATTCTATCCATGTTGTTGATATTGTAGATAAAATATCTACTTCTAAATGTTCTTGTTTCAAGTTGAATACATGTGCACTCACATGGAATATTAAGGAGAACTCAATAGGAAGAACTATAGAAGCAGAAAAATAAGTTATGTGGTTAAAAAAACTTTTAATGAAATTCATATGGGCATTCAGAGGAAGAATTCTAATTTTGAATGATAGCCTATGTTGCGTTTCTCTTGCAAACAATATAGATCATTATTAAATAATGAAGCATATCAAGTTGGTGTGTAGTTCAAACAGTGAATATATTCTCCACATTTGAATCTAATGATCATGTGGTAGAATGTGACTCAATTGATCATGTGTGTGACTTTGATCTCCACCTATGACGCCAGATGGGAAAGACTCAAATGAACATGTGAATAATGACTTCACCTCTAAATTAGATGATCTTTGGCCTTTCAAAGTTTCCCTTGAGGGGGAAATAAATAAGAATGATAATTTTTTACGTCTATTTTACAATGCCACCTCTTATCGTTTTGATTGTGCCAATTGTAATATGTTTATATTTTTTCATTTTGTTTAAGTAAATTATCATTTTATGTGAAGTTTACTTGTGATACCCAAAAGAGTATTATATATAATAATCTTATGTAAAACTTCATATTAATCAATTTATCTTGAGAATTATGCGTCTGGAAGTATTTTCATTTTATGTCTTACAAAGATATCCATATGTTGTGTTATCTTTTCCCCAACAATCCTTGATCATTATCCAATAATGAAGCATTTCAAGTTGCTGTGTAGTTCAAACAGTGAATATTTGGTCTCCACATTTAAATCTGACATGATGATGTGGTAGAATGTGACTCAATTGATTATGTGTGTTACTTTAATCTCTTATGTTTGTTATCATAGTTATGGGATAGTCTCATAGTGAACATGTAGGATAATTTCTTATAGCAAAACAAAATCTAGATGATCTATTGGCACTTTGAAAGTTTCATATTAAGGGTTCAATGTTTTTGAATGATTTTCTTTTTGCTTGTATTTTAAAAAGCCACATCTGTAGTCGAAATGAATCTGCCAATTGTAATCATAATCATATTTAAACAAAACAAAAGTATATATGTATATCTATACATTTTCTTTGAAGTCAATTACTTGTGATTCCTCTTAATAGTAGCTATATCATAACTAGATCTTAGTGTAAAACTTCATGTTAATCAATTTTTCTTTACAAAAAAAGCTCTGTTACTTTTTAATCGCGTAGTCTTTGAATTTTACCCCATATTGCGTTTCTCTTGCAAGCAATGGTGAGATTATTATTAAATAATAAATCATATCAAGTTGGTGGATGTATTTCAACCATGTTGCATACCCCTTCTCCACATTCAAATTTATTTGAAATCCTCTCCTAGACTGTGGCTTGCCGAGTCACTCCTCTAAGTAACTTACAAACTAAAATCACTCAAATTGACCACCTTCATCATTCAAAATCACTCATTAGATGATACCTGATGATCTCCAGCACGAGCTCCATCCTCTAACTCCCATGCTCTTACCTGCCAACGTTGCAATGTTTCTCTTGAGGGGCAAACCCTTAACGCATGATAATCCCATACGTCATAGTTTAACCCAGTGCCACGTCGTATCGTCCCGAACACACCCCATCCTCTATTATGTTTACTATTCCCTCAACCTACTGACCCCATGTACCAATCTATCATTCTCCATGTGAAGTTTTCTTGCAATACCTACAACAACAGTATTACATAGTCCTAATCTTAAAGCCACAAACTTCATATTAATCAATGTATCTTGATCAACTATGCTCTATTCCTTTTTCTCATGTGTCCATGAATGATAGCCTATTTTGTGTTTGTATTGCATTACAGGGTCAGATCATTATTAACAGATACGAAGTCATATCAAGTTGCTATTTTGATAGTTCAAACATGACTTCCAATAATTCAACTCTCCATCAGGGTTAAATCTACGTGATGCTAATGTTGTAGCATGCTCGCACTTCAATTGGATCAAGTGAATCTGACTCAGTTGATCTCCACCTTTGATATCAGATGGCATTTATCTCAAATGAACAGTGTTTGAATAATGAGATCAACTCGACCTTAGATGATCCTCTTTGGCCTTTCAAAGTTTCCCTTCAGGGGGAAGTTATTATTTAGTGTTGACTCAATTTCATTTTTCTTGAAGATCTATTTGATACTAATGCCACCTGGTTGTTATTATGATTGTTCCACATGTGGTAATCCATTCTTTTTAAGTTGTATTTCATTTTGTTTGGAAGTAAGTCTATAAATTTGGATGTGAAGTATTACTTGTGATACCCAGTATGGAGTATTATATAAAATTAGCCTTACATGTAAAACTTCATATTAATCAATTTATCTTGAGAATTATGCTCTGTTCCTATCCATCGCGTGTCTTTGACATGATAGCCTACCGTTGAATCATTCTCATACAAGGTAGACATCTAGTATCAGTTTATTAAGTAATTAAGCATGATTAAGTTGGTGTGTAGTTCAAATCTATTTAATATTATTAAACACATTTAATTTTAATGATCATGTGGTTGTATGTCAAGATCTCAATTGATCATGTTGTGTGCATCTCTTTGATCTTTATGCTACTGAATTACTTCAAAGAGTTAGCATCATTGATTACAAACCTGAACATGTGATAAATTTATTCAACTTCACTAATATCATATACAAGTTAGGAATGATATTTGGCTAAATATTCATGTAGGATCCTTATGAGAAACATTGGAAAATGGAAAAAAGGATTATGAGGTATAATCAATTATGTTTTATATTATTCTATTAGTAAAATTGCAAATTATTATTGTTTTGATTGTGATTCTAACCATGTATTTAATATTGTAGATAAAATACCTACTTATGGATATACTTGTCTCAAGTTGAATTATCATGTGCAATCACTGTGGAGTATTACTTGTAGATAATCAATATGACATACTATAGAAGTAGAAAAGAATCTTATGTAAAGCTTCAGATTAATCAAGGTATGTTGATGGAATTCATGCTGGGTGTCCAAAGGATCGCATTCTCCTTTTAAGTGACAGCCTAGTGTTGCAATGATCTTGTAAACAATCTAGATCAAAATTAATAAAATGGAGCATATCAAGTTGGTGTACAGTTCAAATAGTTGAATCTGTTCTACACCTCTGAATCTAATGATCATGTGGAAGAACTGTGATCTCAATTGATCATCTGAATGACTAATGATCTCCACCTAGTGAATTAGAATTTGAAAGACTCAAATGAACATGTGAATGACGTTGATCTTCACCTTTGAATTAGATGGGCATGTATTGTTTGAGTTTTTTCCTATCAGAGTTGCCTTTGAGGGGGAAATAAATAAGAATGATAATTTTTTACGTCTATTTTACAATGCCACCTCTTATCGTTTTGATTGTGCCAATTGTAATATGTTTATATTTTTTCATTTTGTTTAAGTAAATTATCATTTTATGTGAAGTTTACTTGTGATACCCAAAAGAGTATTATATATAATAATCTTATGTAAAACTTCATATTAATCAATTTATCTTGAGAATTATGCTCTGTTCCTATGTATCGCTGTGATACTACAATAGTGTACTGTAGAGTTGCAAAACCTGTGGAACACTAAAGTAGTGCGCCATGGAATTACAAAATTCACAGAACAATTTTTTTATTACATTCTAGCCTAAATCACTTAGATGATGAAAGGAACGATAAGAATATTGTTCCAAGCCATGATCTTAGATGATAATAGCACACCACATTAGATTTGCAAAACAAAAGAGCTAAAATACCATATATGGAAATCCATCATAATCCATAATGCTCAATACATTACAATAGAATGACTTGAATTATTCAATAAGAAAGATGTACATATAGGAGGAGGGAAGTGTAACTACTACCTAAATCAGTGGTGAAGAACTCCCACTAACTGATATTGGTAGTTAAGCTAACTCCAAAAGACTAGTAAGCTAACTCCACATAACTGAGAAGCTAACTCAACACAACTAGTAAGCTAACTCCACACAACTAGTACACCTAAACAAGCTAACCCAACAAGTGTAGGGCTAACACAAGTGTAAGAATTATCCTAATAAATAAATAAAAGGATAAATAATAACCTACACTAACACCCTCCCATAAGCATAGCTTGGGTGGGTGGAAAAGAAGGTGGGTCCCGACAACAAGGCCTGATGAGGTACCCACATACAACAACTGAGAAAAATAGACACCGCAAGGTACCCAAAACTAGTAATAACAAAGTAGAGAGAAAAATCTTGCTGCAAGATATTCTCAGAAGCTTGACTCCAAAAACTCATACAATGCTGAAGAAGTGTGGTGCACACTATGTTCTAAATCCACTGCTTGATCATATAACTCAAAAACAACTGACACTGGGCTTCACCAGAATAGCTCCATGCAAGGAGACTATCAATGGAGTGATGTCAAAAAGTGAAAAACAAACACCAAACATAATTTGATCAACTGCTACAAATAGGTGTGCCACAATCCAAGAAAAACCAAGGAAACAAGGAAAGGACATGAGATCCAAATAAATAGGAGTGCCACGATCCAAGAAAAAGCCAAGGTAACAAGGCAAGGGCATGAAACCCAAAGAAGCAATATCAACACCACACCCTCCCATACTACAGAATGGGTAGAATGATACCACATATCTGTATGAGTTGTCAAAATCAACTACTCGAACACTAACAAACTAACACTGGGCTCCACCAGAAAAGCTCCCCCACAAGAGAGACTATCAACATGCCAAAAAAAGTGTCAAAAATACAGATCCAAAATATCTCAACAAACAAGAGAGATATAAATGTATACACCCATAGATATAAGAATACAATACCCAAAATTTTAGGACGTCGGGCTCAAAAGAAAATGCATCCACAAGTGATCACAACACCGTCCCGAATTTAGCACTTTATAATTGAGTGCATGTAAATATTACAATGAGTAATAGTACCTTTTACATTTGAAATATGTGTATAAAAATTTCACCAATGCATAGATCTCAAAAAAATACACAATTTCAAAAAAAAGATCACTTTAATCCGAGCTACGGATCAAAAGTTATGAGCTCTAGAAGGTTTTGCTATTAAAATGATATTTTAATGCTGATATTTTTTAAAGGTACAGTGTTGGACCAAGCTTCCTTTGGATTCAAATGCTCAAGTGCTTTGTGTGGTGTGTGATTTTGAATGTAGTTAACACAATTTACTACTTCTGCCAAGTACATAGGAGGTAAATATCAAGAATGCATCATGCAGTTAGCCATTTCCTTCGAAGTTTGATTATTCCATTATGATAAGCCATTCTTTTGTGGAGTATGAGGAACAAAATGTTGGTGAATAATGTCACGAGTTAGAAAAAACTCAAAAAACTCATTACTGAAGTAATCCCTGCCATTATCAGTGTTAAGGTTCTTTATACAACTAGAATATTATTTCTTGACTAAAGCCTCGAAGACTTTGAAGTGTGAAAAAACATCACTTTTTTACTTGAGAAAATAAACCCAAGTACACCTTGAGAAATTTTTAATAAAGTTAAGTTCATACTTAGCTCCATTGAAAGAGGGGGTAGGAAAAACCATCAAGTCACTATGCATAAGCTCAAGTGGCGAAGAAGATCTCTTGGAAAAATTATTAGGAAATGGATCTTGGTGTTGTTTCCATAATGCATAGCAATGACAAACTCCCTCAAGACAAGAAACTCTAGGAAGACCATAAACCATACCATGAGTGCTCAACTCTAAATATCTGTAATTGAGATGTCCAAATCTCTCATTCCAAAGCTTACTCTCTGAATATGCATGAGAAACCAATACTTTCCCTATAGAGAAAGTTTCATCAAAATCCTCAAAGTGATATAGTCTAGATCTATGATCAATAATACCTTGAGCAACAAGTGAATAAGACTCCAAAAAAGTTGATGTACTTCTGCCCCATGTGGTGTAAAAGTGACTATTTGATGAGAAGCACAAAAATCATGTATAACCCTACTATTTGCAAGTGGTGACTGAGATCTCCCAATAACATCAAGTGTTTTTCCATGTTGATTAGAAGGAGGTGGAGTGGAGATATAAAATTTGTGTTTCTTGATTGCATCCTATAAGGCTTGCATTCACTTATAACACCTATGTTCTTCATAACCAATACCCCCATAAAAATATCATGAAAGGCTAGACTTATTCTTGGATTTAGAAGACTCCTTGCATTTAGAGTTGTTTTCTTTGGGTTTAAGAGCACTTTACAATGGAGAAGGGGTGGATTTGGTTTTACTTTTTGATTTTCCCTTACCCTTAGGATTAGATTCAACTAATTCCTTTTGAGAGGTGGAAGACTCAAGGTTAGACAATTTGGATTATTCCTTGGTAAGTCTTTCACAAAATGTTTCTAAGTCAAGAATTTTCAAGGTGTCACCTAATCCATCCATGCTAGAGAAAAAGGTAGAATAAAATATTTGTAATTTTCCTCTTAACTTGAATAAAATTAATTAAACACACTCTTCATCTTTCTTATCTCTTCCACTCCCCTTCAATTGTGTCAAAAAAATCTTGAATTTGGTAATATAGTCTATAATTAAAGGAAAATCTTCTATATTAAGAGAGGTGATCTCAATTTCAAGTTATATGGCTCTCATGTGATCCAAAAACCCTCATATTTATGCCATATTTTGAAAGGAGAGTCACATTTTTCCAAATTAAACAAAATACTATCACTTACATAAGTTCCTATCAAACCCATACACTCATTGAATTTGCACTAGTACTTAAATTTCTCATATTCTCTAGTGAACATTGGTTGTTCTAAAGAAGTTAAAGCCCATGATCCTTGTCGTTTACTTATTATTTCCATTCTTGGTTTCCTTATGTGGTAATTATGTGTTGTTAATGGGTCAAAATTATCTAATACAAAAGTATAAAAGATGTCATTCTCAAAATCACTAAAAAATGCAAGAGAACAACAAGAAATGCAACAAGACCCCCACAATTTTTGGCACTTTATAATTTAGTGGGTGTTAAATCAGTCCTCAATATCCATAAAAATACTCCACTTCATCATGTGATAAATGAACTCAAATGAAATATAACTTTATGAGGATCATCTACTCAAAATTTAAGACAATTTGCCTTGTCGAGTTGTCAGGAAAATGCAAATAAATTTTCAACTGCTCTAGAAAACATGGAGTTCATGGTAGGAAAAATAAGTCATTAATTACATTTGAATGGTGGAATCTCATACCATGAATCATAGATCATTATGAATGTATTTTCAAGGGGATATGATGGTTACTATTTGAATTTATTTGGTCCACGTGATCGTGAGATATATTTGAATTTATTTGGTCCACGTGATCGTGAGATATGTGTAAAAGAAAAAATTTCATGTGATATTTTAGGAACATTCTAGAATCATATCAACATGGGAGGGGAAAAATGCATTTCCAATCAAAAAAATTATTAAGTGTTTGGAAATGAAGCCTTTATATCTCATTTACAAACCTTAACTCTCGTTTAACCTATTTGATCTCATTCATGGTCATATGGGGGTTGAAGTGAAGTTGTACCCTTTAAAATATATGATAAGGGGGGAAAAAATTAGACACAAGGATGCACTTTTCATTATATCAGGAAAATTTTATGTTAGATTCACAATGGACTAAAGGGGGGTGAATAAGCCCGTACAAAACTTTAAGCAATTCATATTTGCTTATTTAAACCATAAACTAATCATTAATGTGTGCTTAACATTAATTAAAATCAAACTAACCATGAAAGAGACACAAGAAGACAAAATATATGTGAGAAAACCTCATGGGGAAGAAAACACACTGAAATATAACCATGAAAGAGACACACGAAGACAAAATATATGTGAGAAAACCTCATGGGGAAGAAAACACACTGAAATATTTGCTGATATTACTGATAATAAAAACTCAAGTGAATATTACACATCACAAGAAATTTCTTTAGTGAGTCACCAAATCCACAAGGATCACCAACCCCTAAACCCTTGTTGATATTACTCAAAACAATAGACTTTCATGAAGATTACTCATCACAAAATATTTTAATAATAATATCACAAAATATATGATGAAACAACTTAGTTGATGGTGATCAAAAGATTAAGCTCCAAACTCCTTCAAACACACTTCAAACCGTCATTCATTCACCTCACTCAAGATTGGACAAAATTGACTTGATATAATCTCAAACCCTTACATATAATCTCTCTAACATTACTCAACCTTTCAAACAATTCCTTGGATCTGCAATTATTCCTTCATACATGTTTCACACTCTCCCTTGGGTTGCACTTTTTCCTTCTCACTCAGCTAGTTCAAATTTGAACTGAAAAATTCACTTTATATCCTTCTCTTCTCATAAACATAAGGGAGGTAGGTACTTAATAATTATTTAAACCAACAAAACTCAAAAACATAACAATAAACTCATGCACATTCATAAAATAGACCCATGTAGGTTGTCCATGCTCAAACATACCAAACAAGCTCAAAACCCCATCACATGGATGAGAAAAACCAAAAACATCATAACCATGATTAGTAAAGATCCCTAATCTCTCATACATTTCAAATATGACATAAAAACATCATCCATGGTTTTTAATTATATTTCACCAATAAAATTTATCATAACACTGCTAATAAGGCTCATATCCTTCACCAAACAATTGTTTCCAGGAACCAGTCTCCACATTTGGACTTCAAGAACACACTAGAACAAAAATACTATGGCATGTAAAAAACTCATTGTAATCCCATTGATCTATATATAACATCCATGACTACTAGATTTCATGGAACATAATATGTAAAAACTACATCAAATTTCCTCTTCACCAAATTGAACTACCCAGAAATTAGTTTTCCAAATTCAACTAGTTTGTACCCTTTCTACCACTTAAAATACCTCTAAATTTCTTCAACATGAAAATATTTCATCCCTCTTCATTCTCTAGCTAATCGAAATAATCAACCAATCAAAATCATGAGACTTCTACCTCAATCTTTTAGCCAAAGCAATCTTGTCCTGAAACAAAAGCATCCTTCATCTTCACAAACTGAGCTATATGACATATAAAATATCCTCTTCATGAGAAAAAACCTGATACCATTGGAAATAATTATAAATTTATTTTCCACTAAATTTCCTTCCAACTCCATGTGGAAGGCCTCTAACCAAGTCTATCTCTGAAACTTATCCAAAACTGTCCCAAAAATTCCTTAGGACCAGTATTCATAAATAGGGTACACTTTTCCACTGAGAAGCATAGCCATGATCTGAAAGCATCATGAAAATAAAGTATAACTTCCATGCTAAAAACAATATCAATTTATTTTTCAGCTCCTTTAGATAATGTTGTTCCAAATTGAGATTCTTGAGAAACATGCCTTTCTAGTGGGGTTCACTTACACCACATGATTGACCTTACTTTTATAGAAATATGGGGGAGTCCTCTACAACCCAAAATCATCATACTATCATAAATAATTAATTCTTGGGACCTACCATGAAGTTCTTCTGCATCGCTCTTGACCTAGGTTTTCAAAGCCATAACAAGTAGTTTACATTCCTAATTTTCGTTTATAAAGAGTAGCCCCTCATTTGAATTCATTATAACTCTAACATATTCTTAACTCCATGTTACATCATCCTTGAAAGGATCATGGGCCCATGCAAACGTTACATATGTCATTAAAGTAATTCTTTCCCTTATCAAGCTGGAAAACATGCTCTTAAGAACCATGTTTTGGTTTAAACCTCATGTCTCACAAAATATTCATCATGGCTACCTAAAATTATTCCCACAACATAAAAACCATTTTATAACATCTCTAATCATCACTTTTCCATAAATAGTTCTATAACTTCACAACCCATCTCATTTACACAACTAGCCCTTGGGGTTTTGCATGGAGACTACCCCTACCCAAGTGGGTCTAGGTCCCTCTATCTCCTGAGCTTGTGCAGGTTCACATGTCTGTTGCCCATCCCCATATTCGTCACCTTCCTTTTTCTTAGTGGAAGGATTCAAAAACATCCTTTCCCACTCAAAGGAAGAGGGATTATTGTTACCATCTATTGAGTATCTTGATCCGGATAGTCAGTTGGAATTAGAGGAAGATGTGATATTGCACTAGAAAAATAGGATAACACAGTGAGGAATACAAAACATGTGATTGATTAGGTTGAAAGGTAAATTACCTACCAAGGCTAAATGGTATTCCAGAGATATTTTGGGGAAGAAATTCCTCACCTCACCAGTTCTTGAAGATTTTAGGGACTTAAAAGCCTAAATTTTGGGAGGTATGATCCAAAAATGGATCTATAAGTACCCAATTCTATGTATTCTCCTATTTAAAAATTTCAGTGCATACCCTTAGCGTGTTCATCATTCTATAAATGGTTAAGTCAGGATGATGGTGATCAGGACGCCTTTGAATGAAAAAAATCCATTTATTGTTCTATTTTGTGTGATGACTATGTGTCAGTTAAGAAACCTCCATGATGGTTTTTGAACCTCCACGATGGTTTTTGAACCTCCACTCTTCACTGAGTAGCAGTTGTGTAACCTCCACGTATAGGCATTGACAGTTACATAAATGTCATGGTGGTTCTGTAACTTCCTCCTATAGATAACGATGTTTTTTCACCTAATGATGACAAAATGGGAAAAGTCAACAATTGAAAATGTTTGGGCTTCCCAATTACATTTTTTTTCCCTCTTCTTTCATATTTGGGTGGAACAACTATAAAATCAAGCACTTTCATTCATGTAGGAAAGTGATTTAGAGTGAATTCAAGTGTGAGGAAAGGGATAAATTCTGAATTATTCTTGTTTTGTTCATAAATAACTGAGTTATTTCTTGTTGAGGATTGTAAGCAAGTAATACAAGTAGAGGGAGCTTGAATCCTTCTTAAAGGTCATCTATTAGAAATGAACTTATGTTGTATTGGATATTTACACAGTAAAGGGAAATAATTTCTTACTAACGAGCATCATTAGAAATCGCACTTTAGCTATCTTATGATTGTCAATCCACAGTTGTGTCCATGGATATTTTTAACAAAGGAAATGGTTGAAAATGTGCTCAATACTTATTCACTAACAAACTTAACCAAATACTATGCTAAACTCCATGAAGAAATGAAATAAATTGATAAACGAAGGATTACTGAACTCAGAATTGAAAATACTGAAACAATGAAATTCTAGTAAGTCAAATAAATACCAGATAACAGAAGGGAAATGAACAAGAGATGATCCCTTCATGTTGGGGAGGAGTTTCGCTTGTTCCTTCCCATTTATCTAGTTTAAAGTTGTAAATCACACAAGTCAAATTTCCCCCGAATCAACACTTTATTGAATAAAATAATTTCTTTTACAATAATCCACAAACTAACTTTTTAATCTTAGTAGTGATTCTCTTTAATATAAGATTAGTACTATTCACTCTAAAAGAGGACTAGTTATTTACATTTAATTACAACTACTTATCTAGAAGATATCTATAACAACAACTAACTATTTGAGGAGTTACAATTGTGGAAGGAACAGTGCATGCTACATTTAGATCAAGTTCATCTTGTTAACTACATATGAGCTCTGTAATTGACTCTTAGTTGATATAATCAATCAACACTAGAAGATATCGAAGATCTTGTATTATACCCTTATAATCATGATGATTCTAAGTCTTTGGGTTGTTCTGTTTGTCTTCTCCACGTCTTCAATATACAGATGTTAAGTTGATATTGCATGGTCCTCATAATTTGCATGATGGTTGAGATGGTAGTACACATTTAATGCTCCTCTCATTGTGTCAACTAGTGTGATAGCTACATCAACTTGTCATTATGCTATCCGAGTCATCTACCTCTTTTTTGGGAGTTCTTCATTCCAATCAAGTATGTGTTACTTCTTCAGGTAAGTCTTGCACTCCACAACGAGTCATGTGTTAATGCATGGGTGACTCATGTGCTCTAAAGCCAATCATGTGCTAGTCTATAGTTAGATCCTATGATGACTTAAGATATTCTATTAAAATTCATTGTTAATACACATAAATATTTATTTAACCCATATTTGAAGAAGTAAACACAATATGAAAATAACAAGGTTATGCACAATATTTATTTTCAAAATATAGTAAAGTATTAATAAAAAAATTTAAAATATCATACTTAGTGCAAAATGATGACATGAAAAAAAAGGTTTACATAGGATAAATGAGAGCTCATTACTCCCCCACACTTAATATTTATGAGGTCCTCTTGCTACCTATTCAAGTTCTCAACAATTCTTGAGAAATTATATTCATTGGAAAATGTTAGCCATGTATCATCTTGCTCTGTGTTACAAAAACTAAATAAGTTTATCACTGCATCTATCTAAGATTTATAAATGAATATGTCTAAGATTTATAACTAGATTTAGGATAATACTGAGTTAAATTCCACTTTGGTAGAGGGGCTATAACCAATGGAGGTCTGTACCTCATTCCAATCCATTTTTCCTGCATTTCTAGAATAATCTTGCAAAGGCCCTTGGCCCTCTTCAATGACCAACAGAGGTTATTTGGGGAGATAACCTCCTTCTTTTTCCAGAACTCTAGAAGAGTCCATATCTCAACTAGCAAGTAAAAAAATTAACATTGAATATTGGGAGTGCAAGCTCCTTGAAATTTGATATGCAAGTTGCCAAAATTGTCTTGTATTTTTCCACCAATTGTAAACAATAAACTTGAGACTAAAACCTTCTGAAAAATATGATGGGAGTAGGGATATCATGCTTCATTAAGAGGCATGTATTAGCGTCTTTTCTTACATATGCCCCTCTTTTCTCCCTCCAAATAGACCAGCGTCTTAAGGTAGAGATAAATGACCTCAATTGTATCTCTCCCACTCATAGATTAATTGGAATTTCAATTTTCTCTGGGAGAATAAATTTATGGACATAAAAATCACACAATATATTTTTGACAACATGATCTACATTTTTATATGTACCAAAAAAAATTTCTACCATCATCAAATTCTATAGATTCCATTGAAAAAAATCTAGAAATTTGCCACTTAAAGAATTGTTCCTTTAAAAACAATGTATAGAAATTAGAAGGATCCCTGCAAGAAAGGGCCTGATCATATAACTGACAAATATAAAGCACATTATCTTGAAGAATTTTCTTTCCCTCCTTTAACACTATATTTTCTTCATTCACTCCCCTGAGACTGTAACATTCTTGCATCCATTTAGCAATCTCCCTCAACACAATTATTTGAGGAAATACAAAGTCAGTTTGAGTTTTCTGATATGTGATAAGTAAAAGCTATTTTTCCTTCTTGTTCTCTTGCAAGAGTATAATTGATGTGTTCAATTCCTCAATTATAGATTTAACGAACTAAATCCTTTTTTATTTTTCTTCTACATCATGCTAAAGTTGAAGTATTTCCTTTTCTCTCTATTCTATGGTCTGTTGGAGCTATTGAATTTTTTGTTCTTTCTCATAATCCAACTGAGAGAAAGTGGCTTATTTTGTTTACAAAAGGAGTTGTATGTAGGAAATACTACACCTTAGAAAGATACAATACTTGAAGAATGATTGTGTCAAAATCAGGAGGGGAACTAGGTTCTCCTTTGAACAAGCTTGTTTATCCTTTTTCCCGGCTGAGAGAGTTCTTAACAGTGATTGGGGTTTTGTCAAATTCCATTTCAGAAATTGGAACAAAGGGAGATACAGAATGAGGAGGAGATGTAGGAGGTATCTGGAGTAATGTTTTCATGATGGCATTAGCTTCTTGTTCCTGCTGAGAATGAATATTTTCTATTTGGGGATCATTAAGGGTTTGAGCAGGTCTTGATGTCCTAAGGCATTTTCTAGGCCATTCTAAAGTGGAGGTCCCTCTTTCTATTACCAATGTAGGTTCTAGGGCATACTTATTTTGAAATTTTATCCACTTCTTAGGGACATGACGTTTCTTGATAAAATGGTGCGTACAGATTAAGTGTATCGGGCCTTGGAATTTCATATAAGAAGTGCCCCAACAAAAAAAATCAGTAGCAGAGGAAATAAAATCAAATAATAATTGGGGAAAATTTAATTTGTTATGGGATTTAGTTTGGCCATGGTAGAGGTGGATATGAATTCTTAACACAGGGCCTAGAATAACCTTGTACTGACCCTCATATGTGAAATATTTAATCACCCATTTAGCTACCTCCACCCATGCCTCAGGGAAAGTACCTCTTTTTATGCCCTTAACTTTCCATTTATTATTCATGACCCGTTCTAATTTTTCCTTCTTCCCAATAGAAAATATATTGATTATTTTAGGATAGAGGATCCTGAAGTTAACTAGTTTCCCCTCTTTTGGAATTCCTGAAATATGACTAATGATAAAAGGATTGAACATAATTTTTGTACCTTTTACCGTAGCATGTTCCTACTCAATGTTCTTTGCAAACTCCTTTGCCATTCTTGGATTGAATTCTTCATACACTAGCATAAATTCAAGCCACCCAAATTTCTCAAAAATTGCTACTGATTTCGTATCAATGACCAATTTAGCTGAATGTGTAGGTTCATGCGAAATTCTAATTCCCATGGCTGATGCTTAAAATAGAGAAAGTAATTGTACAAAGATGGAAGGGAGTAAAACACAAGAATGGAGACATAATGATGATGGAATGTAAATTTTGCTAGCATAAGAATGAGACTATTAACAGTGCAAGAGTGAAATGGTAGAAGTGGGAAATTGGAAAAAGATAGGGGGGAAAACGGTTTTATGTGGAACAACACAAATTGGGAAAGTTTTAACAGGTCCCAATGTGACAACGATAAAGTGGGGAGTAATTCATTACATGTGGGAAATTAATGTGGGAATGAGTGGTATATTTATTGGGATATGCGGTACATGAGAAAATGTTTGGAATGGGGGGAGGTCATCAATTCACACAAGCACAATAATGATCATCTCTTAAATTAAACTTTACAACATTTAAGAAAAGAGTAATTGCACATACATGATAAATTTCACTTGTAAAATCTGTTGGCTATCATTGAAATATTTATTTTCTTCTCCCTCCAAATGTTTTTCCTCATTTATTATTTTCATGATTCAGGGGTGGTGACCACCATCGCTAGTTTTTAAACACCTTTGCTTATTATTATTTTTTCAACTATTTTTTCAAATTTTTAAAAGTAATGACCTCCATTTCTATTTTTTAAGTCAATACTTCATACGATGATGGACATCATTTCTATTTTTCACCCATCTCCTATTTATTCTTACTGAGAACTAATTTAGCTCTGAGTTGAATTGGACAAAAGGAATTTGTCCAAATAATTTAGAGTTACATCTTCTTGTAGCATGTTTTAGAATTTCTCTTCATATGTTGGTTTGTGGTATAACCTCAATCTATGGAAATTAACCAACATTTATTTCCTTTCATCATCAATTGGAATCAGCTGAACTGTTCCATTGCCTCAATTTGGTATGGACCCATCCATCTTGTTTGCAATTTTCCACTGAAGTCCTTATCCTTTGAATCAAATAGTAGAGCCTAATATCCTTTTTGAAACTTCATTTTCTTAATATGTTTTTCATTCCATTCTTTCCTTTTGTATTGGATGATTTATGTATGATGTAATTCTTGTAGTCTCATCTCATCCAACTCATTTAGTTGAGTAATCCTTACTTGTTTTGTTTCTGATAAACCAAGTCCCACTTCAGCAGTTTTTCCCAAGGTTTGAATTTGAAATTCTATAGGAAGGATAGGCCTCTTCCCATAAACCAATTCATAAGGAGTGAATCTTGTTGTTGTCTTCCAATTATTATTATAGGCCCACACTGATTTAGGTAACTTTTGAACTGAAATTTTCCTTGAAATATCTATATTCTTAGTTAGGATATTATCCAACTCCATGTTAATAAATTCCACTTGACCATTGGACAATGGATGGTACGGGGATGACTTCTGGTGATTAAGTTGGTATGTTTCCGCAAAGGAACTAATTACACTTGACATAAACTATGGTCCTTGGTAAGAAACAATGGATCTTCGTGCTCCAAATCTCTAAACAATGTGTTCATATAAAAATTCAGTAACTTTTTTATCTCTTGTATACTGGAGAGCTTGCACCTCAACCCATTTGGTGACATAATCTATACAAACCAAAATGTATTACTTCCCTTGATAAGTTAGGTCAATTGTTCCAATGAAATCCAATCCCCACTTCTCAAATGGTTCTAACATCACCTGAGGTTGGAGTGGCATCTCATATGTAAATGGTGGCTTTCCCATCCTTTGACACTGATGACACTACCATATATACTTTTTGAAATCTTTGTACAAGGAAGGCCAATAGTAACCAACTCCCAAAACTTTATAGATGGTTCTTTTA
This sequence comes from Taxus chinensis, assembly GCA_019776745.2. Taxonomy (NCBI): domain Eukaryota; kingdom Viridiplantae; phylum Streptophyta; class Pinopsida; order Cupressales; family Taxaceae; genus Taxus; species Taxus chinensis. The sequence continues at coordinate 720,197,230 of CM034154.1, forward strand.
ACTAAATAATGTCCTCCTGATGGCTCATCATGACATATCCTAAGTATGTCAAAGATCTCATATTGATCTACACACCTATGTAGAACATGGTCAGGTCCAAATTTAAAAATTATTCCATTTAACCATGTATACATCACACTTTTTAAAATTAATTTCTTTCTTTTCTTATGCATGAAGAAGGTTAGAAATTTACATGTAGCCAAGTAGTTAGCCATATATGCAAACCAAGTAGAGACAATGGAAATTGCACATAGGTGTTCATAAAGAAAATCATCATTGACCTACTCCTCTATACCTAAAATGGTTAGCCTTGAAAGAAAATTAGCCACCACATTTTGATTTCCCTGGCTTGTCAATAATTTTAATATTAAACTCTTACAATAACAACAACCATCTTACAATCTTGTCATGCACTAAAGGTTTATTCATTAGATACTTAATAACCTATGATATAATGGAAAAACATGTTAATTGCATAAAAAAGTGCAAGAAATTCCTTCTCTATAGTAGTGTAATTCCTTTCACCAAGGGAGAGGTTTTTACTAATATAGTAAATATCATGCATTATTTCTCCTTCCTCTTGTTGTCCAAGTACATCCCATACTACTTCATTGGAAGCATTTTTTTGTATATGAAAGGGGAGCTTCCAATTTAAGCCTCTTAATACTGGGGTATTTATCAATTTTTCCTTGATAGTGTCAAATGATTATTGGCATGCCTTTGTCCATTCAAATTCAGAGTCTTTAGTTAAGAGAAAAAAAAATGGAGAAGTTATCTTACTAAAATCTGAAATAAATATTCTATATTAACCATCATGTCTAAGAAATCTTTTTACCTCTATTTGATTTGTGGGAGATGGGAGTTTTACAATCACGCCAACCTTGTCAGGATCTACCTTGATTCCTTCATATGAAACATGATGGCCTTAGACTATCCCTTGCTCCATCATGAATAAACATTTTTGATGGTTTAAGGATAACTGATGTTTTTCACACCTAGAGAGGACTTTGTCTAGATTATCAATTGGCTCATGAAATGTTACCCCATAAATAGTGAAGTCATCCATGTAAATATCAACACAGTCATGATTGAGATTAGCAAAGATTGTTAATTAGATCTTTGGAAAGTGACAGGAGCATAAGCCAAAAGGTGATGCCCTGTAATAAAATTTTCCACATGGGAAGGTAAAAGTGGGTTTATCTTGATCCTCTGGTGATACTATAATTTGATTGTACCTGTTGAACCCATAAAGAAATGAGAAATACCTTATTCCAGATATATTGTCTAGGACTTGGTCAATGAAAGGTAATGGAAAGTAATATCAATGAGTTTCATTGTTTAACTCCCTATAATCTACACAGACCCTCAATTTACCATTATTTTTAGGAACTATCACTAATGGAGAAACCCACTAGCTATCTAAAATTGGATAAATGAATCCTACCCTAAGAATTTAATTAATTTCAGTTTTTACAATGTCTCTTAAGGAAGGGTTTATCCTTCTTTGTGGTTTTCTGAATGGTCTATAATCAGTTGCGTAAATGTGGTGTGTATAAATTTTGGGATGGATACCCTTCATGTCACTATATTCCCAAGCAAAGACTTGAGAATGAGAGCATAAAATTTAAATAAGGTATTCTCTTCCTGACTAGTCAACCAACTATTGACTGCCAATGTTTTTCCTGGGATAATGGGTAATTACTTAGTGTCTAGGTGGAGATAATTTACAATGGGATACTCTCTCAATAATGCATTCAGTGAGAACCTATGGGGAAGTAATCTATGAATGACAATGATGTTCTTAAATACGGACTCATTAAAATATATGTTTTGTGAAAAAAGGAAGATGATAGGTTGATTGTTCACATCCATCATGTCATATCTCATTTCAAATGGTTGTAGTGTAGGACTTATAATTAGTCCAGTGCAAGATTCGTGTTGAAGTGCAGGACTTATACTCAGTCTAGCACAAGACTCGTGATCACCATCCTGAATTTTTTTTCTGAATGCTCATGAATTATGACCATGGACAAAGATGAAACCATATATTATGATTCATTAATATCATCCTTCCAACATTGTTTATCTTCTATAGAAAAAGGTTTTGTAGCTGGATAGATGGATAACTTATTCAAATAATGTTTGTTTGTAATCACCATATTTCTTGTTCTATAATCAATAAGATCATAAACAATGGCTAACCAAGGGCATCCTAGGATCAAAGGATATCCAATTTTCTTGTTCTTAATTTCAATGACCATAAAGTCTACTGAATAATCCCATGACTCAATAGTGGTGTTAACATCTTCTATGGTCCTTTTTCACATAGCTACAGACTAGTCTGTCATTTGTAAAACTATGGAGTTCAATTGAGGATCAAGAAGAGACAATGTGGACAAGATGTCAGTTTTCATCACATTAATAATAGCTCCTAAGTCAATTAGAAAATTTGGAATTTGCACATATCTTATACGAATTGTAACAATAGGAATTCCAGGGTCTCCATATTTTGGAGGGGTCATATTCCCTTCCAGTATACTGCCCAATTTTCCATCAACGTGGATTATTTTAGGATGATTCTTTCTTCTACCTAGATTCCTAAAAAAAATCTCTTTGATGGTTTTATTCAATTCTAGAATCTCCTTAAGAGATTATAATAGAGGGATTCCAATACATAATTTCTTAATCCTTAAATCAGCTCTAACTCTAGTTTTTCATGAGTTACAGTATTATGTTTTTCCAACATTCTAGATAGAAAAGGAATGTCAGAGTTTGGTTTGGGTGTTTCTTCAAAAAAAGGATTGGATTTCATAACTTTTGAATTTTTTTATCTTCAGTGATTTCTCCTATAATACAAGATTATGGTTTTGAGGTAGCCTTCCCTGAATGCAACAAGATGTTTCTACATTCTATAGAGTTTACTGTGGGGTTTTTATCTAATTTCATGGTATATTTTGGGTTACCCTGTCTCACATTTTTCAGGTTTGCCACATTCTAAGTTGGAATTTGTGGTTGGGTAGGTTGTCTGGATAGGGTAACAGTTGTGGGCCCAGTAAACAAAGATTTTTCTCCTCAGGGTATTCTTTGGTTATAATATTACTACCCTAATCCTTAGGTACATTCCACTGTTATTAGAATTGAGGATTAAATTATTGGAATGGTGGAATGTTTGAGTTTGGATTCTAAGATTGTTGATAATAATTTGGTGGTGTAATCCAATGAGGACTCCATTCCTGTGGGACTTGTTGAGCCCAAGGTTGGGAGTATGACCATGGTGTGCTCCATTAGTTTGGAACAACCCATTGTATTTTTGGTGCATAAGACTAGCTTTGATTTGATTTAAAATTCCCTCCTTTCCTTTGAGCCATATAATTTAACTCAACTTCATGTTGTGTGTTCTATTTTAAATGGTTTTTTAGCAAGGGAAACAATCCACATTGGTCAGTGGCATGTTGTAGATCATAGACAAGGTAGATGCATGTTTTATCTAAGGGAAAATCCTTAAGCCCATGTTTTTCCCTACATCTTGGAAAGTATATGAATAATGGCTCTATATTCCTAGATTTATCCCTATCCACAGTTGTGTTAAGTTAGACTAAGAGATATGTTCTTAAATTTACAATTTCCTCTCTTAGTTTGGATATATCGCCATTGGCAATTTTTCCTTTCTATCTTCAAAGGTTGGGGCAAGTTCGGGAGTAGTTCCTCTAGAGATAAATTGATGCAGATCCCAATTCCACTAAACCAAATTCAAATATTTACAATTAATTCAAAAGATAAATTTTGATTATTTCGCCTTCTTCTTGGTTTCCTACTCTAGTTCATGAGTTTCTCCAAACATGCAAAATCTTGACTCTAACCTTCATACTCTTATTCAATGCATACGCTTTGTTCCTACTTCCTATTTATTATTATTCAAATCCTTAAAGTGAGTCTAATCACTCAAGAGAATCACATATCTTACCCAATGGAAAAGTATTTCTTTTTGGTTTCTTGGGCAACTTGCCACTGTCACATTCATAGTTAGAACCTATGGTGCTTACCCAACACAACTTGACTGCACTTCCTAATATAATTTAAGGATTTCAATATGAACTCCAAATTTCAATGCTTAGTTCCTTTATTTGACCTTGTAATCACTAGAGTCTTCCCTTCACACTCTCTTGTCTTACTAGCCTTGTTGAACTATATCTTCAACCATATCTTCAAATTATTGAGGTTTCTTGGTTCACTCTCAACAATGTTTAACACCCATTTGGTGTAATTCTTGCATGCAAGTTCTCAATATTGAGTGTTTGGTATAATTTCTAGCTCCTTAGCAATCCAAACTTCTCCAAATAGGTCTTCATTGTGTTCTCTTCCCTTATTCCAAACTATCATTAACACCTTGAAATTACACCATCCTTTATAAATATTTTTTCTTGAATCTAGCTGAGGGATATGTGGAGAAGGTTTTTTCAAAATTCCAGGCTCTCACACTATGTGCAAGGTCCTAAATCCCCCTTTTACCTCAAGACCCTAGCTTTTATTACACTGTTACAAGACTGTGACCTTGTGTTCAGAGAAGTTTTTGCTTTCCTACTATAAATTAATGAAGTGAAATGACAAAAACAAAACCGACCTTAGAAGATGGTGGGGTTTATTGATATTCATGAAGATGAATGTTGATGTTTATGGTTTATTGAATTTATCGATTCTGAATGAGTGTACAAGTCCACTTGTCCTAAAAATCGATTTGCGATCAAAGACACTAAACAGAAAGGATTAGATAGATGGATAAATGAAATTTTCGGAAGAGGTCAATTTCAAGAATCAAAAGTGACTTCCTTGGAGGATGTCAGATCACTTTGTAATAATTAAGTGGATTGATAAATATAATGATAGTAATAGATACTAATGAACAAATAATGGATGCAGAGTTCTAAAACTCAAGGTCAAAAGGAAGGTCATGTGTGGCTTCAAATGTGTCCCAGGAAAGTGTGGATGTAATCTGAATGTGCTCAAAGTATTCATACAAGAAATCATTAGTATCTTGTTGGATATAATGGAGGAACTCGATCTGATCCTCAATGTCTTACTTGTAATCAGGTGTGAACGTCTAGGAATTGCCATCTAACAAAGAGCTATACTTTGAAAAAACTTGTTAAATGCACAGAGATTGATGAAAATGATGTAAAACTGATAAAATGATAAATTTTATAGGAATCGCTGATGATTTAGTCCAATCATTGGTGATTAGGGTGAATCGCTAGTGATTGCTGATAAAATGACATTTTTTCTAGAAACGATGATTAAGGCTCTAAAATGATGTTTTTGATTGATTTTAATGTTTCTTATGAATTGTAAAAGATAAAAAAAAGTTGAGCAGAAAAAGTATGACATTTATCAAAAGGCACACAAAAGGTTCATTCATGGGAACAAGGTGCGTTCAAAGGTGTGGAAGGATAGGGAAGGAAACACGTGTAAAAGACAGGGATAGATTCAGGACTTAGCCATTTTCATGATTACGGACTATTTTTGGAGATAGCGTGCAGAGCACACAAACTAGATAAAGACTTACACAACATACATAAGCTATTTTTGGAAGAGCATCTACTAAGTCCTTTACATGGGTTCGAGTTAATAATAGAATTACTACTGTCAGTTAACCAAAAGAGATCTAGTATTAACACACTTACATGTGTGTCTATTATTGTAAAGGTGCATGGCTATTTTTAGCATGGGATCTATTTTGGGAATTATGTAAGCGGTGAAGGGAAAGCCCCCACCCTTATAAATAAGTAGTAATCTTTGTAGGTTAGGAGAGGATTGTATATGAGCTATTGTGAAGTTATGATGTCATATCTGATGCACGCATAAGTTTATGATACTGAATAATGTAAGAAGCTTGTTTGTATTTACTGTGTTTGATATAATGGAGTGTATTGACTGATTCAAGGTGTTAAACATGATCATAACTAGTTCTTGCACAGTTGAATTCATTATGCCTATTGTTTAAATCCATTACTTTGTAGATCTAGATATGGAATATACTATGTAGAATGTTTATATTATTTATGTATTTGAATGCATTAACCCTTTATCATGTTTGTATCCTACACAAGAAACTCTAAGGAGGGCCCTGGTACCTTTACACACTTTGGCTGAGCGATCAATCTAGGCTGAGTGATGTGCTAGCATGCCTGGGTTATTTCTGATAAATTCTAGGCTACATCATTGGTTTTGTTTCTGGAACCTCTTTTTCAGTTGTTTTCAAGATGGTTCACAATGAATACATATCAGTTGACCTTAGCAAGTGTTGAGGAGTGGATAAAAGATATAGAAGAAGAGTACGCATGGAGGTTCAACATCGGATCTGATTTTAACACACATACATGGTTGGAACATAATTTGTATAATTGTTTGTATGAGAGATTCTTTGTTATCTTTTTGGTTGAGTTGTATGAGTGGTTGGTTACTTATACATCTAAACAGAACTGGAGGTATCGTACACTTGTCTGGACGTAGGAAGAATTTTAGGCCCTCTATGATACTGATCTGATTTGGAAATGCAATGTGGATACTTGGTTTCATGGTGTTATGAACATAGTTATATTTTGGAGTACTCAATTTCCACTTATTCTTGCCCATAGGTAGCTAAATTATAGTTTCTATAGTATCCTAGGGGAATTTACTTACAAGGCATCCCATTGGTGATTAAGATATTGATGGTAACCCTAAACTTGGAAGAGAAAACTGATGGCTACCTAAACCCCACCACACGCGTGGGGGCAGGAGTAAATTTGGTGAAATATTGCGGACCTAGTGGTAGAGAGGTAGAGAGAAGAAAGGCGGCTTGAATACAATGAGGTGGGTGAGAGGAAGATAGAGAAGTAGCATAGGACATTTTAGTGTGGATGGATATTGACAAAGAGATATGTCTTGCATGAATTATATGGAGATCCCACAGAAAGTGCATGGAGCTAAAGAATCAGGAAACTTCCCATTTGGAAAAACATGAAAGGGAACCCTCTTCAGCCTCATATGGAAGCGAGCCATGCTAGCACATACATCTTGGGCCGTAGGTGCGCATATGAATGTACCTAGAAACATTTCCATTACTGCTTGATTTTCTAGTAACTAGTACGATAATTAGTCAGCAAGCTAGTTTAGGCAGTGTGAGAGTCAAGAGTAAGTCACATAGAAAGTTTATTGATGGATGGGGAAAACATTTTCGTTGTTATTTAGAGGTACCTTTTCAGGCACATCTTTTGTAGAGAATTTAAGTGCATGTAGAATTTTGGACTCACTTCTGGGAGTGGTAATACTTCACAGACTGTAGGGGTTTAGTTTAATACTACTGTTTGGACACAGACCTAATTATATCCTTCTGGTCCACTTCCGGCTATACGTGGAGGATCAGGAGGTATAGGTGGTTCTAGTTCTGGTGGATCTGGTGGTTCTTGAGGCATAGAGGTAACACATGAGGTTCTGGATAAATCAGGTGGGAAAGGTCTTCACCAACCCTAGAATATTTACATGGAGATGTCTCTTCATCTTCCAGAGTATAGGGGCATAAAGGATGCTGCTGAAACATGTGCACATGTGTGAGATACTATGGCGTGCAAAAGGGATAACGGATTTTGAGTGCAAGGGCAAGTCAATTTGCCACTACATTGTAGGGATGCACACACAAGTTGGTATATGAAATTTTGACCCTAATCAAACTTGTGTAGACTATGCTAACAATTAAAATATGCATTCCTTAAAGAGTTTCACATCCCTGAGTTTGAGCATAAGAGTATAAGAACGCTTAAGGATATTAAACAAGGAACTAATGAGAGTGTCAGGGAATATGATGCCCACTTAAAAAGACTCTGTTGTCTAAGCTCTCTTATGATATTCACACAAGACAACATGCACAATGGTTCATTGGAGGTCTGATCACACCTTTTAGAAGGGATTTGTCACATAAGACATACACTGATCCATGTAAAGAAACCCTTGAAGAATATTTACACACTGAGGAAGTTGGGAGTATAGACACTAGGGTAAGCCTATTTTTGGAGGTAACAAATTACAACTATGGCAAAGTAAGTTGGAGAAACTATCAGAAAATTTAGCACATGAGATGCACACGGGGATTTGGTGTACAGATTGTGAAGTGGAAGGTCACACCAAGGATAATTGTCCCCGTAGATCAGTACATTCATTGACTAGCTAGACTGTGAGATATGTCATTTAAACCATGATCACTAACCACTTCCCATTATTACAATGTGCGTGATAAGGAAGAACGTATCCTTACTATTGTAATATTTTTAGGTCCACAACTCACGATATGAAAGGACTGTAGATTGATTGGTCAAATCCATGATGCTATAGATATTGGTGTGTGATAGATAGGAGTATCAGATAAATCTAAAGGTAAGAATGAAGCACCAGGATTGGGATCAAAATCAAGCATGCTATGATCAGAATGAGGGGCGCTATGATGGAGGACATGTGGCAGAGGTTGAGGATACCATGGTGGATTTAGGGGATGAGGCTTGTGGTGGTGGATGAGGTGAATTCCCTCATGGAACATGCTTTACATGTGGATCACATGACCACTACAGGCATAAATGTCCTTAGAATATTACATGTTCTTTATATGGAAAGAATCATAGCTATGAAGGAATGCCCAGACTTATATGAGCATCTTAGTAAGTAGCATAAAACAAGAAAACAAAGGTGCATGGAGGGATGGTTAGGATACAACGCACTATGGAAAATCAGTGGATGCCCAAGTTGGAACTAGAAATCTGAGGTATTTCCTGTAAATATCACTACCCGTGCTAAAGCTACACGTGCTAAAGAAGGCATTAAAGTAGAAGCCTACCATCACTAAGGAGGAGGTTCTATATGCACATGATACCTAGATCCTACCCATCAGAAGGAGGTTTATAAGGAAACCATGGAGGTACTCAGAAATATTTAGGGTGAAATACAATGTTTAAAATGAGAAAATCACGGAAGATGGAACTAAAGAAAGGAAGAGATGGTCCAGTCTAGATATTGATGACTTGAAGGAGGTATGTAGAATGTTGCACAGGAGAATATTATTCCATTACTAGGGATTTGGCTAAAGGGAAACACTCTCTATGTGCTAATACTGAGAATGGGAGACATATCTTGCATGCAAATCTTCCCCCCATAGCTTAGAATATGACAAGGAAATCACTCTAAATGTTGTTGTGGATGGATGGATTTTGAGAAATATATTGATTGATACAGGTGTGCATGAAAGTCAATGTGCTTACTTTAGATGCATGGGTACAAATGGGGAGACCTACATTACAGCCATCTTCTAATGTATTATTCATGGCTAATCGAACTAAGGCCACTCCTATCAGAGTTTTAAAAGATGCATCCATTACTATACAAGGGGCCAAGTTCACTAGGGATTTTGAGGTTTTAGCGCTTGTAGAAGCAAACAGTTTCCCATCTTTTCTTGGATGCCCTTGGTGTTATGAAAATAATGCTTGATCTTCAGTTCAACAAGGGATATATCAGTTTTGAAAACAAGGAGGAAAGAGTTATTATCCCTTTAACTGATGGGAAATCTATGCGCCCTATGTTGAGCCTTTGAGTGAGAATATTTGAACCGGATTTATGTACGTGCCATCTGGGACCCAGAGGTCCTCGAGCCATCTAAAGAAGGAATCCTTCAGTGGGAAGATGCACAGTCTATTAGTGATACTACAAGTATTTCTTGTGATAATTGGGCTCATGGTACTTATGAGTTAGTAGGGCATGAAGTAAGGAGCACATTTGTGTGGAACAATAAACCTTGTTACGTCAGGAGAATAGGTAACAACCCTGAACCTTGGTACACTTGGGAAGGGGACCCTACGGTATTCCTATGCGTGCCATGGAGGAACAGTGGATGGACCAAGTTAGAGAGAAGAAGTATGCTAGCATATACCCTACATGGGACAACAATGCGTGCTGGTGGGTGGTTCATAGGGATAATCTTGTAGAATGGAATGAAGTCAGGATTTCTCTTACAACTCAGTTTTCCAGGAGCAATGCACCAACTCAAATACACATATCATGGTAATCAACTTATTCAGCACCACATTTAGTAGTGTGAGAGGCTCTGGACAGAGGGGTAGGAAGCTTTACCACCTTCGCTATGGGTGCACAAAACTTTATTCTACTTTACAAGGTTGTGCACACGCTTGGTATGTATATGCAAAGCTACATAGAGAAACTAGAAATTGACAGGATTTGATTATAGGTATGGTCCAGAATTTTGACTACTTCTCTACTAAACCTCTAGTAGAAGAGGCATTAAGGGTTATAAAGTGGTTAACTATGGGAGACAGTGCAAAGGTAGAAGAACTCATTCAGGAGTTATTTGATGGAAATGACTCAGGAGCGTGTTTTGCTACAGAAACAGAGACAAATGCCACACTACTTAAGCACATGCTTGCTTTGAGAAAGAAAAAGGGAAGATGGTCTACATAGTGGATGATGAAGAAGTAGAAGAACTAGATATATACCATTCAACAGGTGCACATGAGGTCTTGGATAGTGTAGATAACAACACACATGCCTATCATGAACCTATGAGGACCAAGAAAGTGAATATTGGTATGGATGTTGAACCTAAAGAGGCAATAATTGGAGATTATTGGTCTGAATCTGAAGTAGCAAAAATAGTGGAGTTGCTCCATGATTTTCAGGATTTATTTCCTAGGGGCTACCATGAATTGAAAGGAGTGCATGCATCATTAGGAGAAATGAAGATAAATCTTAAGGAAGGTGCATGCCCAGTCAGGAAGAGACCCTACAGGATGAACCCCAACTTGCGTGAAAAGGTCAAGGAAGAAATTGAAAAAATGTTAAAGTCTGGAATCATCAAGCCCCTGGATGAGTTAGAATGGGTTAGCCCAATGGTGATCAGTATAAAGAAAGATGGTCAGATTAGGATCTGTGTGGACTACAGGGAGCTGAATGTTGCATGTGTGACTGATCCTTTTCCTACACCATTCACAAAGGAAATATTAGAAGGCGTTGCAGGGTGTGAGATCTATTCCTTTACAGATGGATTCTCTGGGTATCATTAGGTTAGGATTGCACATAGGAGGATCAGGAAAAGACTACTTTCACCACTGAATGGGGAAGTTTTGCATATACTGTGATGTCGTTCGGACTGAAAAATGTGCCTGCTGTATTTTGTGAATAGTTGTTCAAGCATTCCAGGATTTTATTCATCTTTTCTTGCAAGTTTACTTGGATGATTGGATGGTATATGGGCTTGTTAAGGATCATTGTGACAATTTGTGCTTAATGTTTGAAAGATGTAGACAATTAAGCATCTCTTTGAACATCAAAAAGTGTGTGTTTTCTACACCTTTTGGCACATTGTTAGGGCATATTATCTGTAAGGAAGGTTTGTTGGTAGATCCAACTAAAATTGTAGTTATTGTTGGCCTAAAAGAACCTACCAGTCAAAGTGAGGTGTGTGGATTTTTGGGTCACACTAGGTATTATAGAAAATTTATCAAAGGATATGCTAAGGTTTCCACACCCTTGGAGGAGTTACTAAAAGGAAAAGGGACATTCTATTGGGGGGAACCACAACAACATGCATTCGAGACATTGAAGGAGAAACTTACTACAACGCCTATTTTGCACTTTCCCTCATGGGACCAACTGTTTCATGTACATGTGGACGCTTCTGGCATGACCATTGGTGTGGTGTTGGCTCATCCTGGAGAAGGTATTATAGATCATCCTATCTATTTTTCTAGTAGAAATTTGACTCATGCAGAGTAGCAGAATTATACAACTAGAGAGCATGAAGCTTTGTCAATGATCTATGTGCTACATAAATTCAACAGTACCTGCTAGCAACACCATTTGTATTCTATACCGATCACATGGCATTGAAATATTTGGTAAATAAGCCCAGTCTTACAGGGGCACATATGTTGATGGGTACTCTTATTCCAAGAATTTTATTTTACAGTTGTGGTAAAACTAGGGAAAAGTAATTTTGGCCCAGACCATTTATCAAGGATACAGTCAGGAGAAGACACGCAAACAATTGAAGATACAATGCCAGATGCATAGTTATATAGGTTACATGCACACCTTCAGACTTAGAGGATATTGTTGTTCTTTCTATGCATAGGTGTGGCACCAGAAGGACTAAAATCCTTAGAGAAGAAACAACTTGCAATTCGTGTGACACTGTTTATGTTGATTAGTGGTGACCTATACAAGTTAGGCCAAGATGAAGTACTACGTCGATGTGTATTGGAGCATGAGCACACAGATATCATGGAAGAGGCTCATGGTGGTATTACAGGTGGGCACTATGCAGGTGATGCCACTGCACATAAAATTCTACTCGTTGGATTGTGGTGGGAGACCCTATATAAGGATTGTAAGGCATATTGCAAGGCCTGTGATCACTGTCAGCACCTTGGAAAACCAGAGGCAAAGAGATGAAATGCCTTTAAGACCTATTCCTAGTGCATAACCATTTGAAAAATGGGCTATAGAATTTTGTGGGTCCTATTTCACCAGCCATGCGTAGAACTGGATCATGCTACATCATCACTTGCACAAGATTATCTTACAAGGTGGGTAGAAGCAACACCTACAAAGGATTGTACAACAACTACAATAACCTAGGTTTTTATGGGAAAATATTATTACAAGGTATGGATGCCCATTGAGTTTGACCAGTGATAGGGGCACACACTTTTTGAATGAGACAATCAGAATTCTATTAGATGAGTTCATGATTGCACACCATAAGACTACACCATATCATCCTCAGGAAAATGGGACTGTTGAAGCTTTCAACAAGATTTTGAGCCAGACATTGACAAAAAATTGTGATGTTGGAAGAAAATATTGGGATGATAAATTTTTTGTCGTGCTTTGGGTGTATAGAACAACATACAAGTGGTTAAACAAGGCCACACCCTTTCAATTGGTGTTTGGCACAGAAGCAGTTCTTCCTATGGAATTCATGTTACCTTCTTTACGTATTGTGCATGCTAGAGGTCTAGCTGATGAGAAAGCATTAGAAGAACGAATTGAAAAGTTGACCAAACTAGATGAGCGATGAGAAATAACATGATGGAGTCAGAAGCAAGAAAAGGCCAGGAAGAAAGCATGGCATGACCGGCACATCAGGGACAAAAAGTTTGAGATTGGACAGATGGTGCTTCTTTATGATTCTAAGTTTCTGCGCCATCCAGGAAAACTTAAAGTACATTGGTTAGGACCATATGTTATCACTCACATACTTGAAACAGGCACTTTCAGTTAGAGGCGCTTGATGGAATATGGTTACCTGGTTATTTCAATGGGAGTAGGCTGAAGCCCTACTATAAATAAGTCTTCTTGGTGTTTGTAATAAGGTAGTGTTTCCATTTAGATTAGGTTTTCATTTATGTATTCCCTTAATGTATTTCCTTCTTTGTCGCTATGATTTGTCAATTTAGTTGGTGTTTTGTATAAATAAGTGTGTTTGCGCGCTGGAAGCTAATTACCATTTATAGAATTTTTATGCGCAGAGGACTACACATACCATTGGTGTGGGGTGGATGTTTACAACTGGGTACAAATCAAGGAGTAAACTGTTACAAGTGCCTATTTGAGTTTGGAAAGGAGTTTTTTAGAAAGAAGATTGCTTCCAAACAATGACCATAGATGGAGATAAATGAAGGAACAATATAACGTGAGGTAAGCAACGACCGTGGAGACTACCAGGAGAAGGCACAATGGTGAGGTACTCAGGTGCATGGAAGCGTGCTGAAGAGAAGTCTATAGCCAGAAGGTAGGAAGGTGCGCTAGAAGGTTATAGCTGAGGTGTGAAGATGTACCATGCGTGGAAAGTGTGAAAATGGTCAATTAATGAGAGAATTGTTGGTAGGTGAAGGAGTAATAAATGCACTAACTTTTTGAAAATCTATATAAGGATGGGATGCGAGTTCATTTTTACCATTGTAATCACAAGAATTTGAAAGAGCTAAGTGCAATCGAGCTGAGCGACGTATATTGAGGTGCGAAGAGTGTGAAACTAGATGTGGAGAGCAGATTTGTGTGCAGAAGAAGCTTGCATCCCCATTTGTGAAGGGTTTGAGCAAAGCAGATGCATTGCGAAAGAGCTAGGGCACGTGATTTCAAACTAGGGCACATAGATTTGAGCTAGGGTTTGGACCTGCTCACTATAGAAAATAGAAAGTGAAGCATTTACACATTACAAAGGATAGAAAGGTGAGATTTTCAGATGGCACCAAAGAAAGTACCTGCCACAGGAGCCAAAGGAAAGAAGAAAGTGGAGGTAGAAGTTGAAGTTGCACCCGAGAGTAATTTTTCAGAGATGCAGTACCCAGAAGGTGTTATAGTTGGGAAAGAATGGGATTCCCACATCCGTAAGTGTAAAATAAGTGATTACAACCACCACACATTGGATAACAAGAAGGAGTTAGATGCGTTATTGAGCATGAAGACCAACAAGTGCACAACGGAGGACATGCCAGTATATGATGACATTGGGGAGAAGTTGTTAAAATAGGTTGGAGTCTATCAGTTGTACGAGCTCCCTTATTTTGGAAAGTATGAACCATTATACCAGTGGTTAATGAGTAGAGTCCATGAGGACTTCTTCTATTTCACCAGACGAGAGGGTCAGAATCACAACCACCTTGATTGCAACACTGACAGGATTAAAAGGCACAGGGTAGACCTTGCTAGTGATCTAACTAGATAAAGCAACAATCATGGAAACATGGAAAGAGTTAGGATATACAAAGGGTCCATGCGGGATGGACATTGACAAGTTAAAGAAGTACCCAGTGGTTCAGGTAGCTGCACATCTGGTAACAAAGTTGAATGACCAAGAGAGGTGGTCGCAAGTGAATACAATGTGGCTACATATCATGAGGAGAATGTCACAGGGAGTGATCTACAACATATAGGCTACATTGCAGAGAACATTATTGAGGAAGTGTGCACAGGTGATAAAATTAGTTTTGGCACTATTTTACTTTCTTTAGTATTTATGGAGATTGGAGTGCCCGATGGGCCAAAGGACAAGATCTGGGAGTATCCCATGGAGAAAAAATCCCTTACAGAAAGGTTTGAAAAATATTTATGTGAAGGGTTGATGAGTGGGCCATTCAAATAGAGGGTGGAGATGTGGTATGACAGGCTCCACATGGAATTTGAAGAGGAGTGGCACATTCCTAAGGAGTTACCATCAGTGGTGGGAAAGGCAGTACAATTCGCGGTGTACCAACACTTCTGCATCGTGTGATTTTCTATGAGGGATGGGACTTGGAGCCCATGGTGCAAACTATCATATGCCTTCACAGCGCGCTACTTCCAGGCATCAGTCCACCATTTTACTGATGTGTGCTGCCTAAATTTTATTGCAGACAAGGTAGAATTGTGACTACCACACTCTGAGGAAGACATATGTATTTCCAGGCCAGACTACCTATGTTGAGAGGCTCATTTCAGATGTTATAAGCATGAATCCTGTAAGCTTGGAAATTGGGGACATTGGAGCAGTGCTCGTATACCTTCAGCTTAAGCCCAAGCTGGAGAATAAAAAATATGTGGAGAATGAGTTTGCGCTCCCAGGGCCACCTAAGGGAAAACATACAGTGGAGAATGTACCAGCTCCAAAGCCCATGGAACCTATAGAGGTAGATGATGAGGAAGAAGAGCATGAAGATAGTGGAGGCTTAGAACATAGGGGTCAGAGGAAACCCACAGAATAGAGTAGAGGCTGAGCACGCAAGTACCCCACCTCAGGTACAAGAGGAAGAAGAGGACTTGGAAGCAGTCCAAGGAGAGTGTTGTCCATTTCAAGAGGGTGTTCAGAAGAACAAGAACACAAGGCATGGGAACTCCTCAGTCAGTTAGGAAGATCACCACGACTCTCTCCATAAAAAGAGACAAGTTGAGAGGAAAAGGAGAAAGTTAAAGCTGAATGAGGAGGGTGGAGGAGTCTGTAGAGAGTGTGCCTGGAACTCCTGTACCTACCAGAGATGTGGAGGAACCCAAGGATGAAGAAATGAAGGATGAAGAAGGAGTAAAGGAGGTAGGAGAAACAGAACAAGATACTACTCAGAACATAGAAGATCCAACTCCAAACCTTGGCACTCAAGTTCCTAAGGGGCCAAGAACAAAGAGGGAAAGTGGGGAGTATGTTACACCGATCATGGGCTATGATGAGGACACAAGTAAAATTTTTCGTGCATGATTCCAGAATACAGTAGGCCTCAAGGAGTTGTATGGATGGGAGTTGATGGACCCAGACATGGCTACTACATGCATGAGGAAATAGTTGTCATGGTCCATGCAAACTCACATGGACGAGCCTGATTTTGATGTATGTGAAGAGTCCTATGTGTCAAGAAGAATGAGAAAGGCACCACAAAATAGGCACATAACTATCAAGCCCACTGTTATGTCTGATGAATAGGTGAGTAATGCCTTGGTGAAGGTATCTACAGAGGTGGCGTGGTGGAATGTAGATAAGGCTACAACTATTAGAGTGCTAAGAGAAGATATCAAAGCTAAAGATGCCAAAATAGTGCATCTAAAAGGAGAGAAGGACCTAGAGAAAAAGAAGAATGGGGTTCTCATTAGCATGGTAGAGGAGATTGGCGATCATGTCCTGAAGGAAAGACCACACCTAGAGTCCAAGGTACCTAAGAGATTCCCTTCGGCTATGCATTATGTGCATACCTTAGTTGATTTGGTGCTTGAGGATGGACCGATTCGGATGCCATAACCAAAGGACCCTGAACAAGAAGCAGAGAGAGAAAGGGCCTCAGTAGTTAGAAATATTTCATCTTATGAAGCCTTGCTCCAGAATTTGTAGGAAGAGCTGAAGAAAGCAGACCAGACATTAAATATTTGTGCAGCTCTCAGAAGTAGTTATCTGAATTAGGACAATGGTAGAAGACAATGAAGTCCTGAAGGTGATGAAAGATGAGACATTGGGGTGCACAGAATGATTATCACTGGTAAAGCAAAAGCATGAGGCCCTTGCAGTAGCCCAAGACCCCCATAAAGAAAGGCTGGATGAAATTGGAAATCTTATAGCGTAGAAGATGGATCTTCTAGAAGGAAGGGTGACTACAATGTCCAACATTGTTATAGTATTACAGAATGAGAAGGAAGAGATTGTGCAAGAGGAGTTAGATTCTATTGCATCAGATATTCTAGAAAAGGTAGAAGCCGTGCTAAGTGATTGACAAACCTTAGAGGCTGAAATCAAAGAAGAATATCTAGAGTTAATTCTTCCAGTTGAACAGAGGATGTTGCAGGGTGAAATTTCATTCTTTGTATAGTAATTCTTTAATTTCCTTTCATTCCCATTCTTTATTCTTTAAAGTATCAAGAGGTAACCATTGTCAGGGGTGGCAATACAGTTTAGTGTGGGGTAATGTTGAGCAGACAAAGTATGACACTTAGCAGAAGGCACACAGAAGGTTCACGCATGGGAACAGGGTGTGTTCAAAGGTGTGGAAGGATAGGGAAGGAAATGTGCATGAAAGACAAGGACAGATTCAGGACTTAGCCATTTTCATGATTACGGGCTATTTTTGGAGATAGCGTGCAGAGCACACAAACCGGATAAAGACTTGTGCATGACACACATAGGCTATTTTTGGAAGAGCGTCTACTAAGTGCTTTGCATGGGTTTGAGTTAATAATAGAATTACTACTTCCAGTTAACCAAAAGAGATCTATTATTAGCACACTTGCATGTGTGTCTATTATTGTAAAGGTGCATGGATATTTTCAGCATGCGACCTATTTTGGGAATTATGTAAGCG
Organism: Taxus chinensis; assembly: GCA_019776745.2. Lineage (NCBI taxonomy): Eukaryota > Viridiplantae > Streptophyta > Pinopsida > Cupressales > Taxaceae > Taxus > Taxus chinensis. Next base: position 720,215,076 of record CM034154.1, read on the forward strand.
GTGAAGGGAAAGTCCCCACCCTTATAAATATGTAGTAATCTGCGTAGGTTAAGAGAGGACTATATATGAGCTATTGTGAAGTTATGCTGTCAGATCTGATGCGTGCATGAACTTATGGTACTACTTATTGTAAGAAGCTTCTGTGTATTTACTGTGTTTAATATAATGGAGTGTATTGACTGATTCAAGGTGTTAAACATGATTGTAACTAGTTCTTGCATGGTTGAATTCATTATGGCTATTGTTTAAATCCATTACTCCTTAGATCTAGATCTAGAATATGCTCTGTAGAATGTTTATACTATTTATGGATCTGAATGCATCAACTCTTCATCTTGCTAACATCCTTCACAAGAAACCCTAAAGAGGGGCCTGGTACCTTTGTGCACTTTGGGTGAGCACTCAGTCTAGGTTGAGTGAGGGGACGAGGTGTAGAGGTTAGGATGTACTAAGAAAATAGATTTGAATGGTTTTGAGATGGTTATGATAGATTTAGGGTGGTAAGGTGGATTTTAGTAAGGTAAGGTAAGATTTTACAGTTGTAAAGTAGTATTTATAAAGTGTACAAGAATATTTACATAGATCAAATATTTTGAGGGATGTTAGACTTAGGATAAGTGACTATAGATTAAACAATGTGATTAAATTATTGTTAGTGCAAAATTACAACGCCCCCCAATTTGTCTTGTGTGTGTGGGAAAATCGGTGTAATTTGCTAAAATTGGACTATCTCTCAAGCTATGGGACTTGTGAACTTAATATGGTCCTCTGTAGAATTTTGGATTCATCTACCTCATTCTATTGTTAAACTACTCCTACTGCAAGAAAAACACCTAACTACACCTATCCTAAAACTTCCAAGGATATAGGGAGAGAGGAAGTGCATAAAAAGGGAAATCCTACACTAAGGAGGGCGATAGCACCGAAAAAGGGGGCGAGATACTATGTTGAGGAAGGAAGAAGAGGGAAAATAGAGCTAGGAGAGGTCAACATAATAGTGACATAGACCCTAATCTCCACTCGCCATCAAATCTCCATGAAACACAACACCCTTCACCTACAAATGTAAATTACATGCACAGAAAAACAAACATGAAATGGAGAGACACATAGATACAATAAAACATGAGAAAGGGTTGAAAAACACCACAAAAACATGAATTTATTGCTCTATAATGTTCACAGACCATTACATTGTTGAATAGAGGCACAAATTCACTTATCAAGCATAGGAGAAGGCTTACAGATCATTTTAGTTGAGGAAAATTTTCGCAAGAGTTTCTCCAAATCCCAAAATGTCTCCCCAAAAATGAGGGGGTCGATTACATTATATAGGAAATTTTCTCACCTACCCTCATTAAATATCTGACAGGTAGTTGAACCACCTCAACTACCACCATTAAACTAGTGGTTTAGATGTCTTTTCTCACCTACTTCTCCTGATGTGTGAACCATGAGCCATCCAACCAGATTGGGTTAGATGATCATCCAACTGCCTTAGCCCATACAACCTTTACCTAGAAAATAACTGACCAACACATATGACTTGTGACTCATCCAATCGTGTTGGGTTGAATGGCCAACTAACCTCTGTACAACACCGAGTTGGGATGTCATGTGTTTCATCCAACCTATTGGGTTAGACAACATCTATCCTCTATCCATACAACCACCAGGTCATCCAACCTCGTAACCCATCTAACCTCATATCCATATAACTTCCAAGCCATCCAACTTGGGTATCCGTATGCTATCAAACCTAGGTTAGAATTCTGTACAACACCCATCCAACCCCTAGGTCGTCCAACCCCCAATGGCTAACTTGCAAAGGCAATATCTTGAGCTCCCAGATGATTTTTGGGGTGAAATTTTATATTATTCCACATAAAAAAACCCACTAAATGTAATGGTGGTGGTTTTAAGATCCAATTTTTACTTTAACACCTCAAAATGTCTCCTCCTTTCTTGAGATGGCTAGTTGTGTGCCAGAAGAATTAGTTACCTCAGAAATTATATGATGTTTCAAGATGTCTTGTCTTTCCCACCATGTAGGGCATAAAAAATGATTTCCATAGGAACTTTCTTGGGATTATAATTCCTCACGTGGATCCCAAAATATTTCATTGAATCTCAATCCCTCTTTCACGGTGCATGCTCCTTTAGGCCTGAAAGCCAATTTTGATGAATCAACTCCAAAACCTCTAAAACTTCTATGAATCTTCCAAAATCATATCCTTGAAGCTCCTAGCACTTTCATACTCTTGTATCATTCTAGATTGCTTCATGAATCCCTATCTAGTGCTCAAACCTATCCTCCCAAGTTGTTTATTTTTACCTGGGGGTAAAAATTGATAACACTTTGGTGACCTCTTCGGGACATCTGCTTACTAGATGTGTGACTAGTTTCCTGAAGCATCCATTTGGCATGGAGTCATCCTGATACACCTACAAACTGATCCTAAACTCTAGATTTTTCCCCTGAGATCTTTAAACATTGTTGTTTGAACTTAGAACTACTACCACTGCTTGGATTTCCCCTCTCGCTTACAAAATTCTCTAAATTAGGGTTTTGTGAGAGTGAAAAATTGTCTTGAACCTGGAATTTTCCTTTTTTACAATTTGATCTATGGGATGAAGGATGAATCCCTTTGAAAATTTATCAAAACTTATTTCTTTCCAAGTGTGAATTATAACCAACTAATGATTTCTTGACAAGCATAAACATTGTAGAAGTCCTGGGAACACAAGCTGATTGGGAGAATCTGGAACTATTTTTAGAACTTGATTTTTCCTTATGAGCATGCCTCCTCTAAAGAATTGTCCAAGAGAAAAAAACACCACACAACACACTATGTACAAAAGGGAAAATCATACATGCCCCAAGTGGAAGTATGTAGAGTGTGTAAAATCACTTCTTCTGTTGAAAGCAAACCTACCTACCCTACTCTAACCTGAGGCAAAGGGAACTCAAACAAAACCCAACACTGGTAGGGAAAAGTAGCTTCCCTTCCTCAACATCTTAGACCATGCAACTGATTTAACAATGGACATGGTTATGGATGAGAGACTGACATTGAGAAAATCTTCCACCCAACTTTCCAAGATATCAACAAACAAAGAAAACACCTCCTTCAACTTATCTATATCCGGTTGGAGGTGTTGTTGTTGACCCTTGGTTCATTGAAAATCATCCCCATGCTCTGGATTGAACATGACTAGTGGAAACTCTGACCCCTGCTCCAGTGAAGCTAGGTATTTGATTGGGAAAGGCCTGATTCTTGTTATTTTCCCACACATTTGTTTCTTAGCCTCATAACTAGGGCTCTCATGCAGACCTTCTTCCTGACTAGAGTTGTTTACATGTTGATCTGTGATTTGTTTCACCTCCAAAAATAATTTTGTTTTGACCTTGGTGACTACTAGCATTATATGGGTCCCTTCATCCCTTATTCCCTCTTTCCCTTCTAATAAAAGTACAAGTTCCAGACAAGTAGAGAAGTGGGGATCATTGCCCTCTGTAAAAACATCTTTCTCACTTTTATAAATGCTCCTCCTCAAGGCCTTGGGTACCAATAGTGTTTAGAAGCACTTTATCCTCCCCAACCTTTCCATTCTAAGCTTCCTTCTCACCTACCTGCTCTGTTTTGGTATTCAACCCCCTTTTTAGCACATTTGGGATCCTCTCATCCTCCCAATCTGAATCAAACCAGTCACTTATTGATACAAAATTTTCATCTTCAGTGAGATTGGTTTTGGGAGAGGTGTAAGAAAGAGGTTGTTTTTTTGCTTCTTGTCCAGACCAAGGTGTTTGATGTTAAAGTAATTTGATTTTATCACTTGGGGGAGCCAAATGACTCTCTAGAACATAACCCCTATTCTGTTGATATGTTGCCTCTGAAACAACTTCATGATTCTACCTGAAGCCTTGTTGTTTGGTGCATTGCATGGGCATATCCCTCTCTCCAATAGCATAGCAATTATCTCTTTCTACCAACCTTGTGGGGTATCCTGGTGTAGACACCAGTTTTTGGTGTAACCCCTCTCCTTCATCCAGCATTTTTTCTCCTTCATGCAACTTTCCCCCTTGTTTTTATTTTTCTTAAATTTGAGTAAATTCCATCTATTTACTCACCCTTAATTAATTAATTATCAAATGGGCTCCATGTGGACCCATTTGATAATTAGAATTTGGTATTATCTCACATATCTCAAATTTATTCAATTTATGGGTAATAATATACCCATCTGACACTCCAATCTTAATTTCAAAAAATGGAATCTATTATCTCACCTACCCATTCAAATCATGCTCCCCACTCCACCTAATAAGTTAAACCATGGGCCCCACATGATCACATCATGTCTCTTAACTCAAGTTAATTTATCAAACCTCAGTTACTCGTTAACCCCAATCTAACCTCACCTCCAAGTTATAAATATGGGTTTTTCCCCTCTTTCAAGGGGATGAGAGAGCTAGACCTGAACCTAGACCAAACCTAGAAAAGGAGTATGAAATCTCTGCTTATTGAAGTTTTTAGGAGAGGAAAAGAAAGTGCTTAATTAAGTTCTGCAAGTTTAAGGTCAAGGCAAAAAAAATTCCATTGTTAGAAGCTAGAGGTGAGGAGTGTGGGAGAAATATTTTCCATTGTTCACCATCTTTCCATCTTGATTCCCATTTCATCTCCATATCAGAGCACAAGCTAAGTCCCCTCATCATTTTAGTTACTTTTCATTTTGTATTTCATTATTTCTGCATGATATCTATTGTTCATCATTTATTGCTATCTTTCTAGACACATGGGGGTTGACATCCTCCAAGGGAGTTAACATCCTCTTGGAATCCTCTTGGAACTGAAATTGTCTGGACAACCCCCGTATATTGTTATCTAATCACATATGTTTTTGTTGTGCAAATCTATCTTATGTTAATCACATATCATATCTTCTATGCGCCCGTAGATCCATATCCGCATCTGAGGTCCTAAGCCCTCCATCATTCAAAGTTGTTGGTGGGTTCCAGTATCGTCTTTCACCTACGTGAGAATGAGGTTTCCTGTACAACATTTTGGCACCCGCTCGGTGGGACTGGATCCCAGATCTAGTCATTTTGTTTGTTATTTTACTCATCTTGTTTAACTTGCTTATTTGCATGGACTTAGTATTCATTGATCTCAATTTAGCACGATCCATCGTTTAGGTCACCTTGGAGGTACGTGTTCTTCTTGTTTTCTATTGAGTTCTACCTGCATGGGAAATGAATATGGAAATTAACCTTATTGCTTGGCTGTGTTTTCAAGTTTGATTGTGCAATTTACTACTCAGTTTCTTGCAAGTTTGAATCTTTCGTTTTCCCACTCACTTTCTTGTAAGGATTTAATATTATCTTGGTCTGTTTGGTGTGTTACTTACATTTGGTAGTCTTTTTCTGTCACGAGGTAAGGGGTTCTGTGTGTCGGTTTTACTTTGTCTTCTGCTTCTGCATTATTACATTCCTAGATTTGTATTCCATGGCCTGTAAAAACAACACAAATATAATTATTATTAAATAAATAAATGAATAAAAAATAATTTAAAAATTTAAAAAAAAAAAAAAAATTTTTTTCCATTAAGTTCTAAAATCCTAATCTACCCATCTCCCCATCTAACCTTTTCCTTACCCGAGCTACTTCCCTCTCATCTACAAGTCCTCACATTTCTCCTCTCTCCCTGATTTCACTCACCACTTAACTCCCATCTCCCTTCCCTCACCACCGAGCTACCATCCCCACACATTGAGCTCTCTTCCCATATTCCCTCATTTCATTCCACTTCACCATAGAGATATCTTCCTTACAACTCTATTCATAGCCCATCCCAACTCACTTCCCACGTCTCAACTCCCGCAATCTCGTTCCAAAACTACTATCCCTTCATGTGCTCTCTTCACGTACTTCCCAACCGAATCTACCTTCCACGTCGCTCCTCAGCCAAGCTTACCCCTTATCTCTCTAATTTCCCTCCCGATCTCCCTTCTTTCTCCTTGAGATCTAATGATGAATCCTTGCAATTTTATTTTGATCCACCTAGCCTATGTTGTACGTCAAGCTCCTATCTCCCCCAGCTATCCCCCATCCACTTGAGCTCCCTCCTACACTACCCTCTATTCCACATAGACCAAGATCTCTCCCACATTGACCACCTCTCCCATCCACTCCACCTCCCAAACCCTATCTCCCACGAAGACCCTTCCCGATGCCCACACGGTCTTCCCCACTCCACGAACCTGTATCTTCATGGTTTCTAACATTCTACACAGAAAATGAATATCTATATAGACTTACAAGATTCTGAGGGTTGATACTTCAAAAAAAAGTTTCCTCTCAGTTCCAAATACATGCACATCTTTAGGGGAGGTGATTTTAATTTCTTTTATAAGCGATCGTCTTACAATTCTAAGCATATATTTACACATACCCACAAGATTCTGATACGTGATGCTTCTAAGTATTTACAGCTCAATTTCACATTCACGTAATCTCTGTGGGTAGTGGCTCGACCACAAATTTTTATGGACACAATAAATATCCATGATGCCTTGCAAGATTCTAATACATGAAGGGGTGAGGACTGTAAAGTCTCTGTCATAGTAATCGACCTACAGTTCTTTACCAATAGTTATTGCTAGCACCAACATAGCCAATTATATATTTCTCATTTAGATTTTCTGTGATTCTCCTTATGTCTTCATCCATGCAAAAATCCATGTCTGTGTATGTCATCAACTTGTCACGTCGGAGTTGGCATATCATTGAATTTCACGTTCACTTTTCAGACACCGACCTACCTCTGCCCTCCTTTATTCAAGTAAGTCCACAACTTAGGTCCACTATTTTCTCCCATCTCTATTACAAATTTCAAATCAAATTACTTTCATCCTCCCCAAAGTCTTCATTATTAATATAAAAGTCCACTCTCCCACCCATTTTTCGTCGTTACCTCTTAAAATCTAAATTCAGACATTTTATATGGTTATTCTTATTTATAGTTCACCTAAAGAAATGAAACAAACACAAAATGCACACGTTAATGTCTTGTCGTTTATAGGTTTAGTCTCATATCACCTCGTTATTAATAATTTGTGTCACATATTTTCATGATTTTATCTCACAATCTATTTCATCACTATTTAATGGTTTATTTTTTAGTCGATAAGTTATTTTACTCTAATAAAATACGAACGTCGAATTCTAATTTGTATTAATCCTTTAGATTAATTTATTTTATTTTTATCTTTGTAAAAATACTTTTTGTACACAAAATATTTATGAAAGTTATGTTAGTGTAGGTTATTATTTATCCTTTTATTTATTCATAGGATAATTCTTACACTTGTGTTAGCCCTACACTTGTTGGGTTAACTTGCTTAGGTGTACTAGTTGTGTGGAATTAGCTTACTAGTTGTGTTGAGTTAGCTTCTTAGTTATGTGGAGTTAGCTTACTAGTCTTTTGGAGTTCCAAACTACCAGTATCGGTTAGTGGGAGTTCTTCACCACTGATTTAGGTAGTAGTTGCACTTCCCTCCTCCTATATGTACATATTTCTTATTGAATAATTTAAATTATTTTATTGTAATGTATTGAGCATTATGGATTATGATGGATTTCCATATATGGTATTTTAGCTCTTCTATTTTTGCAAATATAATGTGGTGTGCTATTATCATCTAAGATCGCGGCTTGGAACAATCTTCTTATCGTTCCTTTCAAGTTATAATCACTTCAACTAATTATATTTATTTTCTTTTACAGGTGTAGTATACGAAATCCATGAGGTACACCCCACCAACTTGTAAACAACATTACGTTGTCAAAGACAACCATTGACACATAAACACACTAGCGAATCCTTTTCATCGACACCTTCCACAATTGTGCATGGTGTAATTTTAGGGTACCCGGAAGTTCCTAGCCACTGAGTAGCACTTTTAAAATACACCACTATCATGTGTAATCAAATAACAAGGAAAAGTATTTTCCAGGTTTTTCTCAGTTTTTCTCTATTTTCTCCTTTCTGCATTGTAATTTCCCTTTCCCGAGTGATTTTCTGCATCGAACTTCACATTTCAAATTTGGTCTAAAATGAACCTCGTGCATCCTGCTTTCTCACATAGCCTAAATAAGGGTTTAACCTTCTGCATTTCACATTATCACACACAACCTAAAACTTCACGAACACAATCAACACATCGAAATACTCCTCTCACTTGGTTAACTGATTGGGACCTAAACACCCAACAAGACAACCATCACAAACATTCCCCTAGCCAAAACTACCTGAAACTAGCCTTAGAATTTTGTTCTTTAGGCACCTTCATTATCCATTTTACTTTTTTTCACATCTCGTAATTAATCATGATGATAAAAAATGTGTTGCTTGATTTGTTTGTCAACAAATTACATAAACAAATGTTTCTCTATTTCACACCTATTATCACTCTCTCTCAAATCGAGACAAAACAACAATGTCCTCCACCCAATAAATTTACTTCTCTCTAAGGATCTCACCCAACAAGATTCTAAACTCAAAACCACGCCTTCAGTTACCCAACCCCCTATCTCCATGGCCTCACTTCATGAAAAACATGTCATCCAAGATTTTCCCTATCTTAAAACTAATCCTCATAACCCTCACCAACCCAATCTTCCTAAACCAACCACACCACCATCTCCCACTCCTCTAGAGATTCACTCGGGCCTCCTCCTAACCCCATATATGATTTCCTATTTCAAAAATCTCCCACAATCTCTCAATCCTCCCAATCTCCTAAATTGGTGGATCACATTCCACCCACATCCCATTTTGACAATTCTATTTCATCCGCTACTAATATACTTGTCCAGCTATCTCAACCTCTTCACACTTATATTCATACCCATCATATGCTCCAACTGTCTCAACCTCTTAACACACATATCCCCGACTTATCATTTACCACAACAACCTACCCAACTTCAATGAACACATCATGTCCCTATTGTTCAAAGTCATCCTATGCAACAATCTCAACCCATGACACATGTTAATCCTTACCAAACAAGTTCCCCACACATCTGCACACCCAAAAATTTATCAACTATCTTATCAAACATCCCACCCACAAGTTTATCAACCACCTTATCATACGATTCCCCAACTATCCACACATCCACAAATGTATCATTCTCCTTATCAAACTAATTTTCAAACCACACAACCAATCCAATCTCAACCTAATATCATGCCAAATGATCCTATTCACATTTTGATGAATTGATTGGCCAATTTAGAAACCGTTACCTTGGCACCTAAGGATACTTTATCCTATGAAAAAATCTGTAATGAACCAATTCATCCATCAGTTCCAATCAAACCCTACCCTCCTCATTGGAAACTTCCTGAGTTTACTAATTTCAACAACAAGGAATATCCCCCAACATATCCTTGTCATTTAAACATGCATTTTGTCTTATTGTGCATGATTACGATCTACTTCTTCACACTTTCCCCATGTCTTTGTCTGGTCCCACGTTGGACTAGTCCAACAATATCCCGCAACATTCCATATTCTCTTTCACCTAACTTGCGCAATTATTCTTAGAACAATTTTCTATCAATGTTGCACGAAAAACCACTATCACTGACCTATACACCATTTGACAGTTTGAAGACAAGCCCATCACCGAATTCGTCACACAATGACATGGTGTTATAAACCAATTTTCCTTCACTCTTCTACAAACTGAACTAGTTGAATTATTCTCACGTTCATGTGCAAAACATATAGCATCTACTTTGCAAATCCAATCATTCTAAACCTTTGAAAAAGCTTTCACAATGGCTCACAAACTCAAAACCCATGCCATTGAGTAGGGTCAACTTAAACTAAGTTCAAAAAAACCTAAAATCAAATCTACTAAACCACTCACACATAACAACAAATTTAAGGGTACGGTCAACACTGTGGTCATTAAACCCTCATTAGTAACTATATCTAATGCATGGCCTCAACAACAAGTCCCTCAACTAACATTCAACTATACCCCCTTGGGAGAATCATAAAATTCCTTATTTGATAAGTTAGTGGCAGCAAACTCCATCCAACTTCCACCCATATGACCCATGGAGAATTTGCAAGCCAAGCCTGCTTGGTATCACGAAGCCCACTATTGTAAATATCATCGAGTCAAAGGTCACAAAATTGAGAAATTTCATTCCTTCAAAGATCATTTCCAACAACTCATAAATCAAGGTGATATCCAAATCGATAGCTCCTCTACTCAAACTTTACCTCATCAACCACCAATGAATCAAGACAAGCCCTTTACATCTCAATTATCAAATGCTTATATGATTGACACCGTCAATCAAGATCTCATCTTATCACCAACTCCACATGTTCTCACCTTAGGTATTATTCCCACTCCTTATGTGGAACCTGTTACACCCACAACTATCACACCTATGTCAAATTTTTCTACTTGTCTTAAGCCTATACCTTCTTCTATCCTTATCACATCCACATCAAATTTGACTATACCATCCACTTCATTCACTTAGATCATACCCAAATCTACCACATTAGATTCATCATAAGCACCTGTTTTGGTCCCACTGATATCCACGCATATCCCTACATCCCTCACACCTATTCCTTCACCCACATCTTCATCAAACACACCTATTACTACATCTACATCACTCCTCTCTAAAACCATCCCAACTAAACTCAATTCTACTACATGCACCTTTACAACCCCACCTTTGACATCAACCCCATTATAAAACATATTGTTCTCACCCCTTGAAACATTTATGAAACAACCATTCAAACATACTTCTACCTTGACATCCCTGCCTATGGCCACATCACCCTGTCTACCCCAATACTCTTTACCTAGTTTTTCTATCACAACAAATAAATCTTCTTGATCTACAACCTTATCAAAGATACCCTTTGAAATATCTACAGAACCAATACATCCATCTAAATCAAGTAAATATGGTTTACATTCTCCAAAATCAAATCTTTCCTTTCCAAAACTTAAACAATCCACATCTCACATAGATCTCATTGATCGCATCATACAAACACCTATTTCTCCATTAACATCCTCTTCTTGTTTTAGAACATTTTCTCCATTAATAACCACACCACCACTATCAAATCCTCTGGTTGAGATTATTATCATCCCTGCTAGAAGTAAATCTTCTCGAGTGAAGTCTAAGGCTCATGGCGAACATCCCCGACAGTCCCCTGCGCATCCTAAAAACATTCAAATTTTCCCTCTTCTCAACAATCCAATATCACAACATCTATTTTAGGATCAGTCACTCCATCTACAACATCTCGCAATGATAAATTTATAGCTAAACAATCCAATCCTCCAATCCAATTCGATTTGTCATCTAAGATGCATAATTTACCAATCTAATGTACATCCTCACCTAAATCCAAATCCAAACAATACAATCCTTTCACTAAATTTGATTTGTATTCCAAAACACATAATTTACCCATCCAAACTACATCCACTTTTTCCCCTAACTCCAAGCTGAGATATCCTATCAAAACCCACAAGAGTTACCTTCCCCCTGACACTTCAATGGGGTCTTACGCAGATATCCTTTGACATTTAACTCGAATATCTGCCATCACACTTCCTCCCATTAAATACTTTAATCCTTATGATCTGAATCCATCATGATTTAATCCTAATTGTAATTTCTCTTTTCATCGTACCCTGGGCCATGACATCAAACATTGTAAGGTGTTTCAGACAATCGTTCACAACCTTATTAAGAAAGATGATTTTCTCATTCAGGGGAAATATCATTCTCCATCTCTATCTAACCAAATTTGTATCCCATCTGTCAAGTTTCCCACGATTCCTTCATCAACATATTCCCTTAACATCCCTTCTGTACACAACATTCCTCCTAAGGACGGTCCTCCATTGTCAATTAATACCACTTATCTTGCCAAGCACACTTGTGGTCTCCAATCATTTATCCCATCCGAATCTAAAACAATCTCATCTAAACTCTTTCGACATCCTTTAACTCCTTCACATTTAATTCATTGGGGGAGAAGTCTTTCCTTTCCCTTGAGTGTATCACCCATACAACTCCCTTGTCACTAGGGGACTTCACTCATTGACATTTTTTTGTTTACCTTCTTCACATTCATCCAATATAAACTAATTCTATCCAAATCATCATCTCATTATAAGTCCACCATTGTGGCCATTTTTCTCCTTCTGTGAGGGACCATTATTGTTATTTTGCTTACCCAAGTCCACCATTGTGGCCATATTTGTGTCTCTTTTGGGGCACCATCTATCTCATCAAGTTCACATATGTGGCCATTTTTTTCCTGCCATATTTGTGTCTCTCTCAAGGCATAATTTATTTTCATCCAAATTCACCGTCGTGATCATATTTTTGTTTCCTTAAGGACATAATTTTATTTCCTACTTGTCTATCATCTCATACTGTGGCAACTTAATGTCTTCCCTCTCTTAGTGGTAAACTAGAGACGAGACATCTTAATGCATTGCACTTACAACCAGTCTACTATTAGCATATCTACCAATAATCACTTAGTTATATCCTTAGACCACTCCTCCACCATTAGCCCCTTCTGTCTATCATGAAAATGATATGAAAGATGTGGTCTACCTCCACTACTTTGATATGACCCCATGAGCATTACATCCATCACCTTCTCATTCTCATATTGCAGCCATGCAAAGGGTCTAGGGGTGTCTCTTGTACATTCATTATCCCCTCCTAAGTGGTCTACTTTGCTATTCCTAGCTCTCCCCCATGTGAAGCTAAAATTCATGTATGCAAAAGGAAAAATAAAAGTTATCAAAAATAGACTGATCCCTCAAAGGATAGTTATTCATGCAAAAAATAAGAGAAAGAGAAAAAGAAAAGCATACAAAGAAAAATCAAAAGAAATAGACCAATCCCTCGAAGGATGACTATCATATATATTATTCTTGTCATCCATATTATATATAAAGTAGACCATACCCTCAAAGGATGGCTACTCTATTACTATATCATTTGGAAGGTTTCCCACATTGATCAGCCTTCCTTTTAGCAACGTTCTTAGAAAGCTTCCCACATAGTTCAATTTTCTTCTATTATTGTTTTTCCCCTTTCCCAGAGCTGCGGCATAATTCTAGGAATAATCATCTATGGATATCCTTCTTCTCGCGTACAAGTTACATCTCAAATACTTTATCATGTCAACATTAGGATTATGAACATATTTCATCCATATTTCCCTCATGGTCTTTTGGTATAACTATCATTGGTTATGTGTTAACACGTGCTATTGGCTACAAGTGCAATGCCTTAAGTGGTAACCTTTCTTGTTTATATCCAATCCAGTTTGAAACATAGTTTCCATGTATGCCCTTTTTGTGATTATGTTTCATTCATCTCATCAAGATAAAATTTTATCAAAATCACATCAAATTTCACACTATGAATTATATATCTATCCATAATTTCCATAAATTCACTTGCAAATACACTTTTCAGTTTGCGAATTCTACTTGATCACCATTTCAATTTTTGAATCCTACTTGAGGATCCTTCTCAAGGCAAGTTCGTTATCCTGCAGCTCCTTATCTCCCAACATGTTCAAAAATGTCTTTGATCCATTTCTCTTCTTTTCCCATTTCCACTCATCACCATTTGTCTCCACATCATCCTTATCACCTTTATGTCCCCTTCCACCATGTCAAATATCTTACTTGCCTTTCCTCTTGAGTTTCCCTTCCACTCTTCCACTTTCAGTTTAACAATCTTACTTAACCATCCATACAGCTAGAGAATATTAGTTAAGGTATATCTTCTTCCTTGGATCCTCCCATTGTAGAAGCTTCTCCACCCTATCCTCTTTCAGTGGACAACAATCAGCACCACAAATTTATTTCCACTCCTTTTTCACTTAACACTCTTACATCATAACCCCCATCACGTGGGAATCCCAATTAAGGATTGCCTTTACACTCTCCATTTACACTACATATATTCCTCCATCCACCCATTTTACACTCCTTTGTTTCCTTGTTATCACCTCCTTTCATCTCTTGTTCCATTTTGGTATACTATGCTTAGTATTTTCATCATTCTTCTTCTTCTTCGGCCTGGTGATCCTACTTAACCATCCCCGTCGCATGGTGATCCTACTTAACCATCCCCATCGCATGGAAATCTAACCCTTCCACCTCCCATCATATCTCCCTCATCTTCTATCTCCTACCTCTCATCATACTCATTCACTCCAACAAACCATTCCACACATGTATCCAATACAATGTTGTCTTTCTCCTTCCATATTGTCACTGTCAGTTTGGTGATCTTGCTTAACTCCTCCTGTGGCATGGCGATCTTACTTAAGAGTCGCTCTTAAGCATGATATTTCATCTTGCACTCACCCACCACTCCACATTCTCACCATCTACATTTTCTCGTCATTTCCCATCATCACATCCTCTCATCTCCTCTTCCATTCTCATAAACACGATTTCCTACTTGCCCCCCTTTTCATCTCCATCATCCCTCGCTTGGTAATCTTGATTAACCGTTGCTTCCACATTCATTTCACGTCTTGTTTATTCATCTTTCTCTCATTCCTTCTCATCCATTGCATCCTCTCCTCACCTTCATCTTCGCACACATCATTATCCCTCATTTATTTACTCTTTCCACTCCATTTTCTAGAGTTCTCCAACATGTCTACCTCCATACTTACCCTTCATTGTCATTTTTCATCTCCTAACATTATTTCATCATCATCTTTTGTTTCCACACTAGTAAATATCGGTGGAATTATCCTAAAAATCAATCATCCTCATTCTGCACATCCTAGATCATTCTCTTTGATTTCCCCCATTTTATCTCCATTCCTTCCTTCCTGTGCCCTCTGATCATTATCGGGGGACTTCTCCTAACGTCCCTTCATTAGCGTTCCCCCTTCCATTCCTCATTTACTTTCCCCCCCTTCTCACATTTTTTACCATCCTTCCCTACTAATAATTATCGTGGGATTTCTCCTAACATCCATTCGCTAGCATTGCCTCTCCTATCCCTTCCTCTATTTTTCCTCTCCACCTCTCCATCTTTCATTCTTCCTTGCCAATTTCTTCATTGTCTTCATCATACACCCTCTCTCTATTTTCTTGTCATCAACTTATTCTCATCTCATGCATCTCCACATCTTTTCCAATCCCTGGCATTCCTCCCCTCAAGCTTCTCTTTGTATTCCTTATGCTTCTCACTCTTTATCGAATATCTTTGTCCTTGGTTCCCTTCCTATTGCATAATTTTCTCCGTTGTCCTCTCCTCTTTTCTAATCTTCATCTTATTTCACTTCTTATGTATTGTCTTCTTCCCCATTTTACCTTGCACTTCCTTCTTACTTCCCCATTGATAACCTGACTCTTCAGCATTGTCCCATATTTTTTATCATCCCACCATCCACATGCATTTCCATGCAGTCAGTTCCATATTATTTTCCTTGGATTTCTTCTCTATGATCTATTTCCTTCAATTTTCTTTTCTCTATCATCCCATTACTTCTCTACCTTCCTCTTCTTCATCCTTCTTCATGCCTTTTGTTTTAAATAACTCTCTCCCTTTTTCATAATTTCACCTTCTGCTCTGTCATTTTATTGTCTTCCCCTTGCTTTTCATTCATCATCTCCCCCTTCCTCTATAATCCTTATTTATTATCTTCTTCCTCCCCTTTCATTCCTTCTTTTCTCCTCCTCTGTATCCGTCCCTCTATTCCCTACCCATATCACCTTCACCTTTGACCTTTCTTGCTCTTCTCATAATCAACTGTTTCACACAAAATTTGGTTCCGAAATAGAGTTGCTTCTATCCTTTCATTCTCTTGAGAAACAGATAAGGGTTAGGGCTAGGAGGAATACCTGTTGAGTGTTGGGAAGGTGTGCGTGTACCGTAGAGAGATCAGATCGATTGTGAAGAACTCCTTTTTGTCTAAGAAGGACTACCTGTAAGTAAGAATACAAGACCACCAGATCTTAGTTAGACAATAAGTGAGGGAACTGCCTTAGGCCCAGGAAATATTAGACTTCCTTTCGAAGGTGGTCAGTTCCCCTTTTAATATGAATTAAAGCAAAATGATAACAAAGAACTACAAGATACTACTTACTAGTTCCTGATGAAGATACAGGTCCAAGGAATGCGGGGTGGCGACAGTAAGGCTTAGTTGGGATGATCTGGTATTGGAAAGTGAGCTGATGAGGCTATCCTTGGTCTTTTCCAATGCTTGAATGAGTGTGACAGTGATCCAGTTGCTCAGTTATAGTCTTTGGCTCGATCCTCTTCTCTGCAACCTCTTCTACTTGTTTCACTTCTCTTTTTTTCTTGCCAAATGAATTCCGGATCCCCTCTTTTTGGTTGGGGGAGGTCATTAATAGGGAACCGATGGCAGTTACGTAACCGACGGCGGTCGAGTAGGAACCGATGTCGGTTAGGTCAAAGTGGCTATTTTTAGTAAAATAGCCATCTTTCCCTCCTTTTCTCCCGAGGGATCAGTTGTGGGCTTGGTCAAGTCATTATTAGGCTCGTTTTGGTGCGGGGTGAGGGGTAATGAGTCATGGGTGTGGGTCTGGACCAAGTCATAGGTCTTAATTAGGTTGGTTTAGGGTTAGGGCTAGGTCACAGTGAGGTGGCGAGATGAGGTGGTGGGGTTGGAGATGTGGATTTATTAATTATAAGGTAATTAATAAATCATTAGGTGTGTAAGGTTTAGGTGGTGAGGTAGGGTTAGGTTGCGGGATGAGATACGGGGTACAAGGCGTCGTAAGACCCAAATTTGGTGTCTACATTTTCCCCTTGTTGTCATGTGGCTTGTATTTTAAAGCTGCACTGACAATAATAAAAAATGGTTGCCCCAGTTAAGGGTATAGGTAATCCCCCTCAAGTCTATCACAGATGGAGGCGACATGAAATCAGGGATAGGGTTGATAAAGGGTAAATGATGGTGAGATGCTGGTAAGATGGTGGGGTAAGTACAAGGAAGCCGACGCACGTTAAAATGCAGTAGTGCGACCAGGGTACATGGTTTGAAGAGCCAACAAGTAATTCAGAGGAAAAGGTCGATAGTTTATCCAAACAAGGCTGATATAATCCTGGTATCCAAGGCATAGGAAGTAGCTCCAGGGATATATAATGGGGAAGGTACCGGAACGTTTAGGCATGTTCGGCAGTACCAAATGGTTGGTTTGGTTGAGATAAACGTCACGGTCTCGGTCTAAGCAAAGCTGGGTGGCGGATCAATTCAAGTATCCTAGTCATGCTAAAACACGAATAGGTGAGCTCGATTGAACAAACAACTACATTATGGGTGGATAGAATCATAATTTGTGGGCTTCGGTCGAGGTACTTAAATGTTGCGGCCGTGGGTCAGGCCGATTGGTTGGTTGCGGCCTTGGGTTGGGTGAATTGGTGTGTTGCGGCCTTGGGTCGGGCCGATTGGTTCGGTGCGGCCTTGGGTCGGGCCGATTGGTTGGGTTGCGGCCTTGGGTCAGGCCAATTTGGTTGGTTACGGCCTTGGGTCGGGCCGATTGTGGTTGGTTACGGCCTTGGGTCGGGCCGATTGGTTAGGTGCGGCCTTGGGTCGGGCCGATTAGTTGGTTGCGGCTACCGCCTTGGGTCGATTGGTTCGGTGCGGCCAATTGGGTTGTTTATTGCGGCCTTGGGTCGGGGCCGAGTGGTTAGGTGATTGGATTGTTGTGGCCTTGGGTCGGGCCGATTGATTAATAGCGGCCTTAGGTCGAGCCAATGAATTCAAAATAAGGCTATTGAGCAAAGGCCGAGGGGTAGGCGATGTGGTGAAAAATAGAGTTCGGTGGAGAAGAGCAGGAGTTAGGGTAAACTAGGCAGGTAACCAATATCGGTTAGTATTGACCGGTATCGGTTAGAAGACTGATATCGATTTTCTAGGGTGCACCATAATTGATATCGGTTAGAGGTCAAAACCTATAAAAAGAAAAAAATATGGCATGTCATTTTTCACATTGTGAATTTGAGTGCCAACTTGTTTCTTGTCTAAGTTTTGAATTGATTGGGTTAGGTATTTGGGCTGAGTTGGCACTAGTTGAGTGGGGCAAGTGAGTTGTTGGTAGGCCCCAGAGATCAGGAGGTAGATTTTCATTGGTTGAGGACCCTGCTGAGGAGATTTGGAGCTATGGCACAACCTGGAGGACCTTTGACAGAGTGGTCTAGGAGATTTGGAGCCATGGCACAGATTATGGTGGGTAGCAGGAGGTACAAGGTGCACGTGAGAGGACCAATCATCCTAACATAGCTGTGATTACAAGTAGAGAGAGACCTGCCTACAGGGTTTAGTTCACCAGCTTCAAACATAGGTGAATGAGACAATAGTTCACCATCTTCAAACACAGGCGAACGAGGGATTGTTAGAGGTTTCGCAGTTACGAGTGGAGAGACTAGAGGTAAGATTCCTTCATGCGAGAGGACATATTCTTATGTTATAGAAGAGATTGGTGGATCAGTGGGAGGAACCAATAGCAGTGGCCCCTTTGAGGATGGAGAGGCCAGGTGAGTAGTGTCGATGATCACCATCACTACCTGGTTCGGGATGAGGTGTGGGGGCCTACGTGAATTTCATACGAGTAAAAGAATAAATAAGGATGCTGACATGTGCATTAATGATAGAGAAGATGTATTTTGTTTAACATCTAAATAAAACTGAATATGTATGTTGATTTTGAGGTTTATGACAATAATAATAAATGTTTTGTGGTTTGAATGTTTGGATTGGTAAAGGACAAAGGTGAGTGTTATCAATATAAATATGCAAAAACATTTATATTTTTAAGAAAAACACCACACATGATAGGTTATGGTAGGGGATGGTCAAGATAACCTTGGGAGACCCCATGTCTCCTAAGTGCTGCCTACATAGCCCATTGCACAAAGCAAGGAAGGGCCTTAGACCGATGTAGTTCAACCTTAGGACCAGGGAGAGGTGAATTTAGGCAATTTGGTTATGGTTAGGCAATTTGTTGTTTGGTAAAAAGTTTAGATATTGGTAGGGTAAGGTTGTTGGAGTTGGTGTGGGTATAGGTGAAGTGAGGGTTAGCCTTACCCAGGCAATTAGGGAACTGTGTCTTGATTAAGGTCAACACATAATCCTAGATTCGGGTAAAAGAGGCAAAAAATGTCACATAGTTGGAAAGAGCTAAACAAACCACGTATTCTCAAAGGATGAGCTTGAATCCCTAGGTACCTTTCATAGGCGAGAATTCGAGAGGTGAAAAGAGTTTGTATAATCATAATATATCGGATATATGTCACGTCTCTTGAGTTTTGTTGTTGCGAAGAATGGTGGGGGTGAGGTGGATGGTATAGTTGGGGTGTAGAGGACTTGTTATAAGGTGATTATTCTAACAAAATAGATCCAAACCGAAATAGAAAAGTTCATAACTCAAAAGTGCTTTTGAATACTGCTTTTATTTTTCTAAATATAGATTGATCAATGTGAGAAGTCCATATGGGATATGCATTTTGTTGTTTCTTGAGGTCTTCATGAAGCTGATCAATGTGAGATGCTTCAGATAGAGGCTGACTTTGTATAGCTGTCCTTCAAGGGAGTAGTCTACTTTATAGTAGCATGATGCAGCTTTGCACATAGTTTTTCTTTGAGGGAGCAGTCTAGTTTATAATAGCAAATGCGGCTTTGCACATAGCTGTCCTTCGAGGGAGCAGTCTAGTTTAGAGCGTAGCGGTCTAGATGTCCATTTGGCATGAAGCATCTAGTTTTGCAGGAAGTTTGACTCAAGAATATCCCACAATCATATAATTGAGAACTTGTTATTTTGATACTTTTAAGTCATGGACCAGACTAAAAAGGGGAAGGCATCTTTAAGAGGAGGTGATGATCAAACCATGTGAGCTTGATTCCATTTTGAGATGCACGAAACAAGGTGTATGAGGTGGTAAATGAGCTCAAGGGACAAGCGCAAGGTAGATAAGAAGTGATGTAACACTAAATTCAACAGTAGAATGGTCAGAGATGCAAGGCATTAAGGGGTTCAGGCTCGGGTTTACCATTAAGTGAAGCTAAATGATAAGTACCTGATCCATAGGTGTGAGTGATAATGTAAGGCCCAATCCAATTAGGAGCAAATTTTCCACGTTTGCTCTTTTCTAGTTTGGTTACATGTTGATTCTCTTTGAGGACAAGATCACCAATCTTAAAGGTACGCTCATGAATTCTCTTATCATAAGCATGCTTAATGCACTTTTGATAAATTTGTAGGTGGTCAAGAGCTGTAAGATGATGCTAATCAAGAAGCTCTAATTGGGCTAACCGCTCTTGGCAGAAGTCATCATTGGTGAGAATATCCTGAAGAGATATTCTGAGAGAAGGGATTTGTATTTCGAGAGGCAAGACAGCCTCGGTACCATACACCAAAGAGAATGGTGTGGTATTAGTGGAAGTACGAATGCTGGTACGATAAGCCCAAAGGGCAAAGGGGATGTGATCATGCCAGTTTTTCCAGAATTGTTAACGACTTTCATGAGAATTTTGATTAAGGTTTTGTTAGAAGATTCGGCTTGTCCATTTTCTTGTGGATAGTAGGGTGACGAGAAGCTAAGTTTGATACCAAAGTTGTCACAAAGGTCTTGTAACAACTTATTTTTGAAATATTTTCCATTATCTGTTATCAGGGTGATGAGGAACACCAAAACGATAGATAATGTGATGATTGATGAACTCAACAATTTTTTCTTTTTTGGTTGAAATGAGTGGAACGGCCTCCACCCATTTAGTGTAATATTCGGTTGCCGTGATGATCCAACGGTGATGCTGCGAAGAAGGCTGGTGAATCTCGCCAATAAGGTCTAAACCCCATTGTGAGAAAGGCCAAAGATCTCGTGCGACCTGTAACGGGTGGCTAGGAGTATGTTGAAGGTTGGCATGTTGTTGACACATAACACAACGCTTAACATATTCACAGTAGTCTTTATTGATAGTAGGCCAATAATATCCTAGGCGAAGGATCCACTTGGCCATGGCGAGGCCACTAAAGTGCCCGCCACAAAGTCCGTCATGGATTTGTTTGGGTGGTATGAGCGACTTCAGCGCCGGTTAGACAGCGAAGGAGGATACCATCGAAGCCACGTTTATAGAGGAGTCCCCCCATGACGACATAATGAGAAACACTTTTAAGAAAAGCACGTTTTCCATTACTAGTAAGGTCAGGTGGTAGAACAGAGGTTGTAAGGTAGTCGTGAAATTGGTGATACCAGGTATCCTGCGAATCAGCAGATACATTATTTACCATACAAACATCCGGAACTAAGTAAGATGGGGCAAAGAGTTGTTGGACCAAGACAAATATGTCGAAGTCAGTTGGTGAGGCCGGAATTTGCGAGGCCAAGCAAGCCATAGTATCTACAAATTTATTAGTTGAGCGGGGAATGGTTTGGATAGAATAATGAGAGAATAAGGTCAAAAGTGAATCTATGTAATGTTTGTACTTTTGAAGTTCCTCATTTTTACATTGGCAAATTGCTAGTAACTCGATTAACTACCCATTAAGAGTCACCAAAAATATTAATAGACTTCACACCTAAGTGTAACGCAACATGGAGACCCAACACAAGGGCCTCGTATTATGCTGTATTGTTAGTGCAGGGGAAATCAAGCCTGAATGGAAAGAGGCATAGGTTCACCTTCAAGAGGATTGAGAACAAACACCTGCCCCTCCACCGCGCTGGAATTTAGATCCATCTAAGAAGAGGGTCCATTGGATATGACACATAACTGAGTGAAAGAGTTGTGATGATCTCATCAGGGAAAGTAAAATTGGTAAATTATTCCCCAGGTAGAGGGGCTTCCGCGAGTTGGTCTACAATAGTTTGTCCTTTGACTTATTTCTGGTGTAAAAACTCAAGGTCGATGTCAGCAAGGAGAATAAGCCATCGAGCGATGTGTTGGTTTAGATGAGGTTTCGGCATACATATAATGTATGGGGTCAGCGTTGGTGACGACAAAAGTTTTGTGATTCAGGAGGTAATGTCGGAGTTTGGTGGCCACAAATAATAGGGCTAGGCATAAATTTTCTACGTGTGTATACCTAGTCTCGTAATCCACAAGAGTATGGCCTTATGTAATAAACTACTTGTTCTCGATGCTCAGAGTCACGATGTGCGAGCATGGCTCCTATAGCATGGTCGGTGGCCGAAAGGTAAAGGTAGAAAGGGCAATCATCCTAAGGTGGGATAAGCACGGGTGGTTGCAAGAGATAAGTTTTAAGAGCCTCAAAGGCTTGGTGGCACTCCTCGCTCCATTGAAAGACAATGTCCTTTTTAAGGAGATAATGGAAAGGTTGACATCGGTCTGAGAGTTGTGAAATGAAACACCGGATAGATTGGAGTTTGCCTTGTAAACTATGCAATTGTTTGAGGTTAGTGGGTGGGGGAATTTCTAGGATAGATTTGACTTTAGCTGGGTCAACCTCAATGCCACACAAAGAGACGATAAAGCCAAGGAGTTTTCCCGAAAGGATGCCAAAGGACACATTTCTTTGGTTGAAGATGAACACAGTATTGTAACAGGCGATCGAAAATAATGGTTAAAACATCGAGATGTTCACTACGATGTTTAGATTTTCCAAGAAGATCATCGACATAATCCTCGAGGATAGTGTGCATAATGTCATGAAAAATATAAGTCATAGCCCGCTGATATGTCACACCAGCATTCTTAAAGCCGAATGGCATGACACGATAGGCAGAAGGTCCCCCAGGGGGTAATGAAGGTGGTTTTATGTTGATCAGGTCAGGCTACACCAAAATTTGATTGTATCCCGAGAAGCCATCCAAGAGAGAAAGCATCTCATGGCCCAACGTGAGATCAACAAGTTGATCAATGCTAGGTAAGGGGAAGTCATCCTTTGGGCAAGTGAGGTTAAGGTCCTGAAAATCCGTGCATATCCGAAGTCCCCTCGTCGCTTTAGTGACAGGTACGACATTAGAAATCCATTGCGGATAGTCAATAGGTAAGATGAAAGAAACAGAATGGAGGCGTTGAAGCTATTCTTTCACCAAGAGGGCAATGTGTGGATGCATTTTTCTTAGTTTCTATTTAACTGGTTTAGAGTCTGGTTTCAGAGTGATGTTATGGACAGCAATGTCAGGATCGATTCCTGGCATGTCGGCGTAGGACCAAGTAAAAGCTTGATTACGGACACAGAGGAAGGTAGTGAAGGCGGCTTGTTCTAATGCATCGAGAGATTATCTGATCTTTAAAATGTGAAGATCATCTTTCGTGTGGATGTTGATTTCTATAGTCGATTCATTCAACATAGTTTGGGTGTCCGATGGTAAGGCACGTTGAATATAAGAGTCATCCGCACCAAGGTAGGTGAGGATGGAGTCATCATCCTGGCACTCCACAACATTAATTAAAGGTGAATCTTCTTCAATCATATCTAGATACAAAAGGGGGAGAGAAGATGGGTCCTCACTATCGCGTTGATAAGTGAGAGGACCCAGGAAGATAGCATTCACAAAAAGAAAAGTTAGGAGGGATAGATTCCAGGTCTATCGATTCTGTGGGTGAAGATAGAAAAAATGGGCGATGATGGTTCGGAAGGGGTGACTTCGTTGTTTTCCTGGATACAATTGACATGAGGTTTATTTGGTTTAGGTGGTTCAAAAAATCCAAGACCACCGACGATCTTTGTGTTTGCAGGTATTTACGGGAATGATCGTATGTCGGCCTTGTTCATAAAGACCAAAACCAAAACCATTCCAAGCACAGCACATCAGCAAGGTGAGGGCGAAACGACGGTTGGTTGGATATCAAAAATCAAATTGGAAGGGAATCACACCAAGGGGAGGTTCAAGGGTGACAGAGGATGTGTCGACACCCCCATACGTTAGGTTGGTGCAGAAATTAGGTGGTCTGTTAGGAGATCACCTCCCCCACACGACAGTCGTAGGTAGGATGTGCATGTAACTGTCCGTACTCCTGTGGAGTATGGAAGGTGCTAACATTGTATAGGCGGTATTCCCCTAGCGTAAGGCGTTGAAAAACATCTACCAAGGGATCTGAAGTTGGGATGCTGTCCGCGGGGAAGGAAGTGGTATTTGTGGTGGTGGATTCATTGGTCGACAGGTGTGAGTGTGGCTAAGGTGGATGGTTGAGGTGTGGCTGAATTAGATGGTTGGGCTAGATCAATGGGTGACTTGACTGGTACAAGCACATCATTAGGGTGATATAACATATTGCAGGTTTTGAAAGGGGAAGCGTCAGCTTTGACGGTGTAAGACTTCCCCTCATACTCGAATTTGATGCATCTATGTAAGGTGGAGGGAACGCATCCCATAGCCCAGATCCAAGGGTGGCCTAACAATATGTTGTATTGGAATTCTCCCTCAAGGACATAGAAGAGTTCAGGTAAGGTACGTGGCCCTACATGAATGTTAAGGATCACGGTGCCTAAGGTAGAAGTAATAGCATCATTGAATGAACGCAACATGGTGGGGTTGGCACACATGCAGATAGGAGGGATATTCAACTATTGGAAGGCTTTGGAAGAGACGATGTTTAGGCTATCGCCCCCAGTCGATCATAACACGACGTACCCGAGATGTCCCGGACGTAAGCCAAGATAAAAAGAGCTGGATCAGGATCTTCTGCACCAAAGATGACAATTTCTTCTTCGAAAAAACTGACAGCAGCGGTTTGCTGTACAGGGACAGAAGTGGTTGTGGAGGTAGGTTGTTTGGTGAGAGAAGTGACGTGGTTGGGTGTTAAAATGGAGGCGACGGGCAAGGTTTCGTTAGGTAGGACCTCTATCCCTTGAAGGATCTCAATTAAAGCTTGTTGATGTGATTCAGATGTTTGAATGAGATCATAGAGTGTCATTTTGACAGGAGATTGATGAATTTGTTTGATCATGGTGCGGTGGGTAACTCCATCAGAGACGGGATAGGCAGGTCCATGAATGACCACTTTAGGTGGTGGTGCGATCGGGATGGCAGAAGGAGAAAGAGAGCCCATAGGTGTGCTTTCTTTAGCTTTTCCATTGTTTTTCTGACCTTGAGTAGCAATGTTAATCATGTTGATCTCGTGAATACGAGAGGAGGAAGATGGCGGAGATAATTCATTACTTTTTAGAGGCGGGGTTGCAATGATGATGGATTTTGGCGAGGCGGGGACAGATGGTATAGGAGAAGGGATCAAAGCTAAGGGCTTCTCTCTCCGCAAATTATCTTTTTTAGGCTGTCTATCCGTGATAGGGGACTGGTGAAGGATGGCTTTCAAAGCTTTGTATCCTTCTACATCGTGTCCTGGTGTGCAATGGTAAGCACAAATTTTAGATTCATCATAACCTATAGGTCGAGGTTTAGATGGATCATAGAGTCCCATCGGGCGTGCCAAAATGTTTCACACAGAATTTGGTTCTAGAATAGATTTGCTTCTATCCTTTCATTATCTTGAGAAACAGATAAGGGTTAGGGCTAGGAGGAATACCTGTTGAGTGTTGGGAAGGTGTGTCGGTAACGTAGAGAGATCAAATCGATTGTGAACAACTCCTTTTTGTCTAAGAAGGACGACCTGTAAGTAAGAATACAAGACCACCAGATCTTAGTTAGACAATAAGTGAGGGAACTGCCTTAGGCCCAGGAAATATTATACTTCCTTTCGAAGGTGGTCAGTTCCCCTTTTAATATGAATTAATGCAAATGATAACAAAGAACTACAAGATACTACTTGCTAGTTCCTGATGAAGATACAGGTCCAAGGAATGCGGTGGCGACAGTAAGGCTTAGTTGGGATGATCTGGTATTGGAAAGCGAGCTGATGAGGCTATCCTTAGTTTTTTCTAATGATTGGACGAGTGTGACAGCAATCAAGTTGCTCAGTTACAGTCTTTAGCTCGAATCCTCTTCTCTGCAACCTCTTCTGCTTGTTTCACTTCTCTTTTTTTTTGCCAAATGAATTCCGGATCCCCTCTTTTTGGTTGGGGGAGGTCATTAACAGGGAACCGATGGCGGTTACATAACCGATGGTGGTTGAGTAGGAACCAATGTTGGTTAGGTAAAAGTGGCTATTTTTAGTAAAATAGCCATCTTTCCCTCATTTTCTCCCGAGGGATTAGTTGTGGGCTTGGTCAAGTCATTATTAGGCTCGTTTTGGTGCGGGTGAGGGGTAATGAGTCATGGGTGTGGGTCTGGACCAAGTCATTGGTCTTAATTAGGTTGGTTTAGGGTTAGGGCTAGGTCACGGTGAGGTGGCGAGATGAGGTGGTGGGGTTGGAGATGTGGATTTATTAATTATAAGGTAATTAATAAATCATTAGGTGTGTAAGGTTTAGGTGGTGAGGTAGGGTTAGGTTGCAGGACGAGATACGAGGTACAGGGTGTCGTAAGACCCAAATTTGGTGTCTACATCAACCACTCCTCCTTTCCATTCCCTTTTCTCTTTCTCATTGCATCCCTCACACTTGGAATTCACGGTCAATGCCAATGTTTCTCCTTTTATGTACCACCATCGATCCATTTCTTTATCGTCTAGTTCTTCTCTCTACAGCATTGAATTCTTCTCTTTTTGAGAACCCTGTCACATCTTTTATCTTCATCATTCCTCTCGCAAGGGCATCATCATATCCATTTATAAGAATCCCTTTGCATCTTCCTTTGAAATTTTTTTATTAGAGGATACCAAAACTACCATCACCTATCTAATCTTGTTCTCTTCAACGAATGTTTTTTGTACTTTTTCACAAAAGTAGCTTGACTCCTTTTCCTATTTATCAAATAAGCGGGACTGCTTTCCTTCTTCTTCACCCCATTATTCATCTACCTTCAACTATAAAAATTTATTAAGAAACATGTATTCAACATCCTATTTAACACCCTCTTGGGGCATTTTATCGGATCTATTCTTCATATCCACATTCGTGGTCATACTCGTTCCCCCTGCGATATTTTATTTCAATATCCATCTCTTGTTATGTCATTTTTGTGTCCTATGTTGGGGCACCTTTTCATCATTGTAGTTGTCGATGCATATAACTTACTTTTTGTCCCTCTCGTGCCCTGTGTTGGGGAATCATTATTTTCATCCTCGTCCCTTTTACAGACGCATGATTTTTCACTTGATTCCTCGCGTATGACGGATTTCACATACTCTTTGCATTCATTTGCACATATTTCAATGTTTTCCTATGACCCATTGGTCATCATAGTTTACATCCATACTACATTGGTCTCCACCCACTCACTAATCCGTAGAACGTTGTCATATGTCTCCGTTGAGACCGCAATTTTCCTCTACCAATGTGATATTGGAGTTGTCGCCATATTTTTCATTTTCATTGTGATCCTTTTTCACCTGGGGAATCTTTCCTTTGGTAATGTCTTTATCCATTCTTAGACACATAACTCCATCCAATTCTTTTATATTTTTCTTGTGACTTCCTATCGCAAACCACTCAACAAAAAGGGGCAAATGTAGACACCATTTTTTGGTGTAACCCCTCTTCTTCATCTAGCATCCGTTCTCCTTCATGAAACTTTCCCCCTCACTTTTATTTTTCTTAAATTTGAGTAAATTCTATATATTTTCTCACCTTTAATTAATTAATTATCAAATGGGCTCCATGTGCACCCATTTGATAATTAGAATTTGGCATTATATCACATATCTCAAATTTATTCAATTCATGGGTAATAATATACCCATCTAACACTTCACTCTTAATTTCAAAAAATGGAATCTATTATCTCACCTACCCATTCAAATCATGCTCCCCACTCCACCTAATAAGTCAAACCATGGGCCCCGCGTGATCACATCATGTCTCTTAACTTGGGTTAATTTATCAAACCTCGGTTACTCATTAACCCCAATCTAACCTCACCTCCAAATTATAAATATGGGTTTCCCCCCCTCTTTCAAGGGGATGAGAGAGCTAGACCTGAACTTAGACCAGACCCAAAAAAGGAGTATGAAATCTCTGCTTACTGAAGTTTTTAGGAGAGGAAAAGAAAGTGCTTAATTAAGTTCTATAAGTTTGAGGTCAAGGCAAAACTTTTGCCATTGTTAGAATTTAGAGGTGAGCATTGTGGGAGAAATCTTTTCCATTGTTCATCATCTTTCCATCTTGATTCCCAGTTCATCTCCATATCAGAGCAAAAGCTAATTCCCCTCATCATTTTAGTTACTTGTCATTTTGTATTTCATTATTTTTGCATGATATCTATTGTTCATCATTTATTGCTATCTTTCTAGACATGGGGGTTGACATCCTCCAAGGGAGTTAACATCTTCTTAGAACTAGAATTATCTGGGAAACCCTTGCATAATGTTATATAATCACATATGTTTCTATTATGCAAATCTATCTTCTTTTATCACATACATATCTTCTCTACGCCCATAGATCTGTATTCACATCTGAGGTCCTAAGCCCTCCATCATTCGAAGTTGTTGGTGGCTTCTAATATTGGATTTTCACTTGCGCGAGAATGAGGTTTCCTATACAACACCTAGTTTAGTGATAGTTGGGTAGAAGGAAGGGATGATATATGAAATGTCACAGCTTCTAGGCACATTGGTGTACAACTTAGAGAAGTTTGGCAGTGTCATGGGTGGAGATGGGAGGGATCTTTGTGAAGCTTTGGGAATGTTCTTGATATATGAAACTTGTGAGACATCAAATGAAGGATAAGGAAGAAAAGGGGCTTCCTTACTTTGGAAAGTAATGATGGATTTATCTATATTCACACAAGGGGAAGGAAGAACTTGAGGTGGTGAGGGAGGGATTCTAGCAGCATGGATGGGCTTTGTTTTTCTATCCTAAATCAAAATCTTCTCATCTTGTGGTGCAATGGTAAAATCTTGAGGAATAGTATTTCCCCCTAGATACTAAATCAATATGGCTAGATCAGCATCAAAGGACCTTAAATAATACAAGAATTCTATACCTTAAGGGGGTCTGTATTCTCGTGGAATTCAGTTCTAGGACCTTATGAATCTAAGGTTAAAATCTAGAATGGATTTCGTTGGAGCCCACTGTATTTTATTGAGGTGTTCCATGAGGTAAATGACCTCTGCTTCCTCCTTGAATAGGTTGTGAAGTTGTTCCCCTAGCTGATTCCATGTGGAAATAGATTGCGGAGCCAAAATTTTGTACCAATATTTTTCCTTGCCTTGAGAGATACAACCATATGTTTAAGGCAAACATTCTCCTCCGTGATGATGTGAATGGCACAATGGTTGGAAACATCCTAATTGTGATCAATAGGAGATTAATCTTCATTTCTATAAAAGAGAGGCAGGTTTTTCAGGGCCACCTTGGGGATAACATCCCACTGCTACAAGTGGAGAAGACTAGAACTGAAATGAGGGAATGGAAAATCTCCTTGGAGAGTCATGGTAGAAGTGAAAACATTAAAAACAAGTTTGACACTAGAGATATTAGGTTGCTTGAATTAGTGGAGTTGCTAAATATCCTTGAGAGTTGCCTCCAAAGGCTAGAACCTTCACCAAGAGAACATCAAACTTGAGGAATTGAAGTCGTAAGGTGTTCAAAATTATCCCACTAGGCATGCCAAAACTGTTAGTGCAAAATTATAGCAACCCCCTATTTTTCCTATGTGTGTGGGGAAATCAGTGTAATTTGCTAACATTGGACCATCTCTCAAGTTGTGGGACTTGCAAACTTGAGATGGTCCTTCAGAGAAGGTCGGATTCCACTATCTAATCCTACTACTAAACTACTCATAATGAAAGAAAAACACCTAACTACACCTATCCTAAAACTTCCAAGGAGACAGGGAGAAAGTTAGTGCATAAAAATGGAAATCCTACACTAAGGAGGGCGATAACACCAAAAAAGGGGGCGAGATACTCTGTTGAGGGAGGAAGAAGAGGGAAAATAGATCTGGG
Source organism: Taxus chinensis (assembly GCA_019776745.2). Lineage (NCBI taxonomy): Eukaryota > Viridiplantae > Streptophyta > Pinopsida > Cupressales > Taxaceae > Taxus > Taxus chinensis. The sequence goes on from CM034154.1 coordinate 720,245,083, forward strand.
AGAGGTTAGCACAAGAATAACATAGACCCAAATCTCCACTCACCATCAAATCTCCATGAAACACAACACCCTTCACCTGCAAATGTAAAATACATCCACAGAAAAACAAACACGAAATGAAGAGGCACAGAGATACAATAAAACACGAGAAATGGTTTAAAACACCACAAAAACACAAATTTATTGCTTTATAATGTGCACATACCATTACATTGTTGAATATAGGTAAAAATAATCTTTTTAGGTGTAGGAGAAGGCGTACAACTCATTGGAGGTGAAGAAAATTTTCACAAGAGTTTCCCCAGCTCCTAAAATGTCTCCCTAAAAATGAGGGGGTCAATTATATTATATAGGAAATTGTCTCACCTACCCTCATTAAATACTTGATAAGTAGTTGAACCACTTAAACTACCACCATTAAAATGGTTGTTGAGCTATCTTTTCCCACCTACTTATCTTGATATGTGACCTGTGAGTCATCCAAGCAGATTGGGTTAGATGATCATCCAACTGCCTTGGGTCGTACAACCTTCACCGAGAAAACAACCGACCAACCCATCTGACTTATAACATGTCCAACCATGTTGGTTTGGATGGCTAACTAACCTCCATACAACATTGTACTGAGATGCCCAGTGTGTCGTCCAACCTGTTGGGTTAGACGACCATCTATCCTCTATCCATACGACCACCAAGTCATCCAACCTCACGACATGTCTAACCTCCTGTCTGTATAACTTTCAAACCATCTAACTTGGAAACCCATCCAAAATGGGTCCCCATACACCATCTAACCTAGGTTGGACAGCCATCCAACATCCATGCAACCCACTCATCCAACCCCCTAAGGGCTAACTTGCGAAGGCGATATCTTGAGCTCCCGGATGAGTTTTGGGGTGAATTTTTATATGATTCCTCCTAAAAAACACACTAAATCCAATGGTGGTGGTATCAAGATCCAATTTTGAATTTAACATGTCAAAATTTATCCTTATTTCGCAAGATGGCTAGTTGTGTGCCTGAAGAATTAGATGCCTTAGAAATTGTATGATGTTTCAAGATGTCTCATCTTTCCCACCATATAGGGCATAAAAAATTATTTCCATAGGCACTTTTTTGGGCTTATAATTCCTCACATGGATCCAATAATATTTCTTTGAAGCTCAGGTCCTCTTTCATAGTGCATGCTCCTTTAGGCCCGAAAGCCCGATTCTAATGAATCAGCTCCAAAACCTCCTAAACTTCTCTGAATCTTCCAAAATCAACTCCTTGAAGTTCCTAGAACTTGAATACTCCTATATAATTCCAAATTGCTTCATAAAGCCCTATCTAATGCTCAAACCCATCCTCCCAAGTTTTCTATTTTTACCCAAGCGTAAAAATAGATAACAATGATTTGATTTGATTTAATAATATTGTGAAGATGGTATGTGTGGTCAGGAAAATTAGTGGTGTTAAATTTAGGTGTCTACATTTTCCCCTTTTTTCAAGTAATTTGGTGTAGGCAAAGTGCTAGAAAAAAATGTTTGATATGTTGATTTTATTTGTATGGGTGACACCCCCCTCAAAGTGGGGTAAGGGTAACTGTAACACAGTGCAAGGAACACCAATTTGACAGGTTATTTTTGGATGATTTTGATGTGTGTTTCATTGAAAGTTGCCTTAAAACGTGGTATAAAAATGATAGGTGCTACCATGAATCAAGTGATAGGAAGAACCAAACGGTTCATTTTCCCATGGACATATGATTTGCAAGGGTAGGATGGATTGGTGAGGAATTCAAGTGATGGGTGGAGAAAGGGCACATATCCTATAGACATATGACTTTCCTATGTTAAGTTGATCTTGTTAAGGATTTAGTTTTGAGGATTGGGTCAACATTGTTGTCGAAAAATGTGAAAAGGTGTTTTTGATCTTAAAAATGGTGATTAGGGTAAAATGCTAATGAATCGCTAGCGATTGATGAGGATCACTGGTGATTTAGGTGAATCGCTAGAGATTCACAGAATCATTAAAGATTCCTATGAAAGTTTTGGGAGGCTATAAAAGGGCTATTTTGATGATGAATAGTTTATTTGTGTGATGTGGTTTGCGAGTTGGAGAGAAGAATTAAGTGAGAAATCATGATTTGGAAGTAATGGCCTCATCAAGCAGACAAAGGAATCCCACACAAGCATATGTAGGTACTTAATTTTGTTGTTTTTGTTCAATTTTTAGATTTTTTTAATTTATTTTTATTAGGGCCTAAATGGAGGGTTTGTATTTTAAATCATCATAATCGTCAGCGATTCATGTGAATCACTGATGATTTAGTTTTTTTAGTTATAGCTAGGTTGATTTGTTAGCAAACGAGTTGTTTGATGAAGTTTTGATGAATATGGATTCTAATATGTGTTTTTGTGTTTTACTTGTGGTTGAAGGTGAAGGCTAGGTTAACTATCAGAGATAGGATTTCATTGATCCTAGTGGATGTATGGGAGGATATGTGATGAAGGAGCATCCTTCATGATGCTTGGTGAATAATAAAACAAGTATAGTAATACATACAACGCATGAATTACATGTACTACATGTTTCAAATGAGTTTCCCTCCAAGAATGTCATAGTTTGAATATTTGAGTTATGTAATGTAACTACTCTTTGTGATAAGAGTAAAAGGTGAAAGTTAGTTGTCTAGGTGGATATGAGTGTTATCACACCTAATGGTGCATAGTAGTAAGGATTATATTGATTATAATATTATGGAATCATGTCATAGATCATTTCTAGTTGGCACAAACAACTATATCTATTCTTATGTGGAAGTTGAGAAAATATCTCAACTAAAAAGGATTAGTCTTATCCTAAGGAGTAGGAATAGAATAAGATATTTTGATTTAGAATGAAAATAATATTATATAGATACAATGGTATGTATTATGGAGAGAGGATGTCAAACCATCCATGAAGATATGGGGGAGAAATACAAAAGAATAAGCATGTGAGTAGAAAAATGAAGAACAATGTAGCCATGAAGAACATTGATTGTACTGTATGACAAGATTTGAAGAAATAAGAAGAAAAAGCTTGGGATTACATGTATTTTGTGGTTTTTATCATCTTCTTAGATGTATATAGAAGCAATTTCAATGGTATGATTTCATATTTTAATAAGAATATTCAGATTGTCATGATATACCTCCAACTACTTGTATTGTGTTATATGTTTATTGCTTCCTTAAAACAGGGTTTCGAACCAGTCATCATAACTTTTGGGTTTTAAGTGCAATGATGCTAAAATTTTAACCAAAGAGTTAAAACATCATTTTTCATATGGGTATTGAAGGTTTTGATTTTATGATTATTATTTTTTAAGATATAATGAGTTTCTACCAGCGGGTTTGAGGTTGCATGATACTTGTTTGACAAAATGTCCACCCCGATAAAGGTATCATAACTCACACGTTTTTAAGATTTAGATCCTAAAATTTTACAGGAATGGTGATGGAATACCTTTTAAAACTGGGTTTGAATAATTTTTTCTGAAACCAAATATTTTGTGATATATTTTTGGCTGAATGCTACAGGTCAGAAATGGGTAGAGTACCAAGAAGATAGGAGGATATTTTTGGCATGAGCATGGAAAAATGGTTCCCTCCATTTGAGATGGTGTTTTTAACAATTATAATCAGGTTTGATTAATCTATTTACCTTTCCATTAGGAAAAGTATCAGTATCATCCAAGAATGATGAGAGATCAATCTGTGCATAGGGGTTAAAACATGATTGGAAAATTAGATTGTTGCAACCTTTTTAAACATTACTGCATTATCAATCAAGTGTCTAGATGCACCTAGATTAACATGAATGAAGTGAGGGAGAGCTGAGCTGAGGCTACACCATTTTTGGTATCAGAGCGAGAAGAATCTCTTTTGTTTTCATATGTTTTTCTAATGGAGAAATGTTGAATGGTACAGTGTTGATCACATGTGATTGAGGTGAAGAGACTACAAGTATTTAAGGCCTAGAGTGGCTAAAGGAAGATAGTGTGGAAAGAAGAAGAATCCCAGGAGCAAGTTCATCTCAAGAATAATTCAAATTACCAAGGTGAAATAGACTTGTGTGAGACATGACCAAAAGACTAGGGTGAAAAAGTCCTAGGTGAGGATTAAGAAGATCCATAGACCATGGTGAAAAATACTTGGGTGAAGATCTATAAAAATGGAGATAGAATCCATATACAAGAAACAGAGAGAAGAGAAACTCTAAAGAGAAGAAGAGGATATAAGACAGATAAAAGAAATAATTGAAGAGCTAGAAGCAATGATGGAAGCCAGTATGCAGATACCAACCCAAGGAGTTGGGTGGAGAATGAAGAAAAGAATGAAGTGGCCAGTGAAGCTACTTGTGACGAGAAGAAGGCAAGAGATGATTGCCATGGAGAAGAGAGAGAGTGAATCATGATGTGAAGATGAAGAGGTGATAAAGAAAGTTCTCGTTGTGTAGAACAAGGAAAAAATAAGAAATGAATAGAGAAGGTGAAGTGCCAAGAGGAGCACTCGACAAAATGAGAATGTCCATGAAAGAGGCATTCATGGGGACCTTGTGGTCTCTTGTTTTTATTTCTAATCTTGTCTTTGAATGGGTACATGCAGGTATAGGCAGCCTTGTACAGAAGGTCGAGAGGAATACCTTGAAAGATGATAATATTGGTGCAAGAGAAGCCACCAAGCACACAAGTGAATGTGTAAGAAGAAATGATGAAGAGATTGTTGATGTCTACCTAGAAGAAGAGATGCATTGCCCAATGCATGAGGAGTGTATTTCAGACTTTGGATCAGTAAATGATGAAAATTAGAATGAGGATGAGTTCCATGATGCCAAGAAACACTTAGAGGAAGCTAGTAACCATCCATGCATAAAATAAAAATATCGAGCAAACAAAAAAGAAGCAAAGAAAACCAAGGAATCCATGGAGCAACCCATCAAGAAGGTAAAAGTGAATGCAAGTATGGATATTTTCTTATAAACATATAGCTGCTGATGTACAAGTCAGAGAAGATAAGAGGATGATGGAGACATCAAGTAAAGTAATTGATCATGGATGCCTAGTGCCTAAGTGGATATTAGAACATACATCCAAGCAACATGTGATTGAGAAGGCAGGTTTGATTGCTAAGGCTGATTTTTCTCCTACCTTGATAAGCATAGAAATGTACGAGATGATGAAAGGATAAATACATTTGATCTTTCAGTGTTGGCACAAAAACATGGTTATATAGTGCTTAAATGGCTCAAGAATTCAGATGATAAGACAAAGACATGGGTGTGGATGCCTAAGAGCCTGAGAAGGGGTGGTGGAACATCTCAAATAGTTGTAAATGATGATGAGAAGATGGTGATTGTACCTAGAATTTTGTGGAGGAAGGTGGAAACAAATCCAAACAAACAAGAGCATGAAGATGAAGTGATGAACAAGGAAGAGACATTCCATGGAGACACAAAACATAAGAGATATAATAGAGAAATGAAGGGTAAATGAATTGCTTTTGATGATTTGTATAATGATTATTATGAGTGTAATTCTGATTTATCTTCTCAAATCAGTTTGCATGAGGATATGGGGAATGAATTAAACACAATGGCTAACATGCAACAAGGTAATGAAAAAGGAAGGATTCAAAGTGGAAACATGTTGATTGAAGGTATTGATAGCTTCTTGAAAAAAGAAGAAATGAGAGAATACGTTGATGAGAAACATGGTATAGAGGGTGAAAACAATTTTCTCGTACCTAAATTTGATGAAATCTATGATGAGATGGATGGTGAAGATTTGACTGAAGAGTTGAAAAGGATAGAGGAGTTTTTGAACCCTCCTGAGGGGCTGTATAAAATCCCAAATCAGAATTAAGAACTCATGGATCATACTGTAGATGAGTTAAGACAAAAACAATATGAGGGGAAGAACACAGATTTGAGCAAATTGCTTGGAGAAAAAAAATGAAAATGGAAAAGACCAAAAGTATGAAGACACTCAAGGGGCTGCATGGCCTCATGTTTTTCCACCTAACCTTTCTTTTTATGTTTTTAATGCAGGTTTTAATGCTTTGGAGATAAATTAAGTCCTAAATCCAATGGAAAAACTCATAAACCAAGAAGATCAAGAAGATCTTGAAGACATATATGAAGCTAAAGCATGGATATGGGATATTGCAGCTGAGAAAGAGATAAGAAGAAGACTATATCAGAAGAGAGAAAGAAATAATAAGATGAGAGACAAAGACCACCTCAAGGAGATTCAAACATTGTTACTTTAAAAGATACCATGGGACCCAGGAATACAAAGGAGATTGAATTTGAAGAAAGATGAAGGAAGACATTTGAACTGGAGTGCAAATTCTTTCTAGTGGGGAAGTATGATGCAAGAGCATCCTTCATGATGCTTTGCGAATAATAAAACAAGGATAGTAATACATAAAAAACATGAATTACATGTACTACGTGTTTCAAATGAGTTTCCCTCCAAGAATGTCATAGTTTGAATATTTGAGCTATGTAATGTAATTACTCTTTGTGATAAGAGTAAAAGGTGAAAGTTAGTTGTCTAGGTGGATATGAGTGTTATCACACCTAATGGTACATAGGAGGAAGGATTGTATTGATTATAATATTATGGAATCATGTCATAGATAATTTCTAGTTGGCACAAACAACTATATCTATCCTTATGTGGAAGTTGAGCAAATATCTCAACTAAAAAGGATTAGTCTTATCCTAAGGAGTAGGAATAGAATAAGATATTTTAATTTAGAATGAAAATAATCTTATATAGATACAATGGTATGTATTATGGAGAGAGGATTTCGAACCATCCATGAAGAGATGGGGGAGAAATACAAAAGAATAAGCGTGTGAGTAGAAAAATGAAGAACAATGCAGCCATGAAGAACATTGATTGTATTGTATGACAGGATTTGAAGAAATAAGAAGACAAAGCTTGGTATTACATGTATTTTGTGGTTTTTATCATCTTATTAGATGTATATAGAAGCAATTTCATTGGTATGATATCATATTTTAATAATAATATTCAGATTGTCATGATATACCTCCAACTACTTGTATTGTGTTATTTGTTTATTGCTTCCTTAAAACAAGGTTTCGAACCAGTCATCATAACTTTTGGGTTTTAACTCCAATGATGCTGAAATTTTAACCATAGAGTTAAAACATAATTTTTCATATGGTTATTGAAGGGATTGATTTCATTATGATTATTGTTTAAGATATTATGAGTTTTACTAGTGGGTTTGAGGTTGCATGATACTTGTTTGACAAAATGTCCACCTTGATAAAGGTAGCATAACTCACACATTTTTAAGAGTTAGATCCTGAAATTTTACAAGAATGGTAATGGAATACCTTTTGAAACTAGGTTTGAATTTTTTTTTTGAAACTAAATATTTTGTGAGATATTTGTGGCTGAATTCTACAGGTCAGAAATGGAAAAAGTACCAAGAAGATAGGAGGATATTTTTGGAATGAGCATGGAAAAATGGTTCCCTCCATTTGAGATGGTGTTTGTAACAATTATAATCTGGTTTGATTGATATATTTACCTTTCCATTAGGAAAAGTATCAGTTTCATCCAATAATGATGAGAGATCGATCTGTGCATAGGGGTTAAAACATGATTGGAAAATTGGATTGTTGCAACCTTTTTTAACATTACTGCATTATCAATCAAGTGTATAGATGCACCTAGATTAACATGAATGAAGTGAGGGAGATCTGAGCTGAGCTTGCACCAATATGTCAGATCAGGACTAGATACATGTGGAGGTTGTGGGGTTTATAGGGATGTGTGATTATAGACGCATTCATAAATCTTGGGGATTATTGTTGGCTTTGATGGAGAGATGGGATCCAGCCACCTGTAGATTTTGGTTACCAACAGGGGAGATTACGATTATTGTGGAGGATGCTCATAGGATTATAAGGTTATTAGCTGGGGGGAGGGCATCTATTATATTGATGAGACAGAGAGAGAGAGAATGTTATGAGGAGGAAATATGGGCATGATGTTTCGGGTGTGATATATACTTCAAGGGGTTTTTATTATCAGTCTTTGTATTCTAAAAAGAGGGAGGGTTGTACCCGAATGATGATGTTGATGATGGGGATTTTGTGCTTTGATTTTCCTGATTCTAGAGGTGTTATATTTCCATGGATGATGACTGGAGTGGTTGTAGAGATGATGGAGTATCATATTATTTTTGTGTGGGCCCCTGCACTATTTGCACAGACATACATGGAGTTGTGGGTTGGAGAGTCCACAAGAGATTTAGGATAGATGTCATGGTTTTTTATAGTTTTGGGTGTTCGATCATATTATCATGGCTCATTCGTATGGTTTACCATGGGGGGGTGGGAACATCATTGATATATTTGCTAGTTTTGTGAGATGGCAGAGTGATGCATGACATTCGAGAGGGATAAAGAAGGAGGATCATTATAGAGAGCTCCTTACAAGTTTATAGGTGGGAGATTTATTATGGAGACTATATGTTGATTTTCTAGTGTGGTCGGGGTTATAGTGTGAGCTTGAGGTGCTAAAACAAGAGATGTGGGTTCTGGGGAGACGAGGGGGAGAGTGGGATCTTGTTAGATTTGGTTGTGTTAGATGGTAATTTTGTTTTATTCAAGATGTGTTTGATACCCCAATACCATATAGACAAGATGAAAGATATTTGGATACTCCCAAGGAAAGTTTGGGACCACCTCTTATAATACTTGATGAGGAGGGAGCTATGGGTATAGATAAGCACAATGACCAAGTGTCTGTAGATGATGTTGGAGTGATTGTCGGTTATAGGAAATGGTGGACTAGTGCTTATACTAAGTTTGCGAGGAAATATCTAGTTTGGAGAGGGAGGAGGGTGTGTGCCTGAGTAAGGAGGCACAATAGATTGTTGATGTTAGTTATCATGAGGAGGATGATGGAGATGGGGAAGATATATAGGTTATTACTACAAATTTAGTGGCCAAGAAGGCTGCAGTGGAGACCAAAAGAGATGGTTTACAGGTGGAGTGATATTATTTTTTTAGAATGAGGGTGAGTATGATTGGTGAGAGGGATGGTCTTGTAGCTCAGCGTAATACTCTCAAGAAGGAGTTAGCACAAGTCATGACTGACCAAGATAGGTATAGACAATAGAAAGAGATCCTGAAAAGGGATCTAGGTATTATGGGGACATTAGTGTCAGGTGTGGAGTTAGTGGCACAAGACCAGGATAAATATTTATGAGTGGAGTTGGCCTACTGTGAGGACTTAGTTATAGGGGGATTTCCCAATGTAGTTCATTATGTGGATCAATTAGAGCAACTAGGGTCAGCTCCTAGTGCTAGTGCAGGGAGTGTGGGATAGCCAGCTCAAGGAGAAAAATGAGGAGATGGTGGTTAGATTACTGAGGGGAGTCATGTTCGAGATAGTGAGTTCCTTTGGGGTGTCCAATTTATTGGATAGTTATTATATGTATTGTGTTTTAATATGTATACCACTCTTTTATGAAGCCTTTATATATAGTTTTTGATATACGAAGTGAGGGGACTCTTGATGATGTATTGAGACTTTGATAATGGTTATATATATAATGGCATGGTTTGAATTATGATTTATGTGTTGGTCATAATATGATGGATGTTTCGATGTTTGTTTTTAATGTTTTTAATTAATGCTTATGTGATTTAAATGTGGAATGTTTATATGATTTGAATTTTGAATGGTGATGTATTAATATGATTGTGTAGTCACAAAATCACACACTTTAGACATTATTTAGTCTCAGTCTCATATTACTATTCATATGGTTTTTGAGTGAAGAAAGTACTAATTAACCCATGCTTTTGGCCATTTTACCTTACTTGTTGTCGTCACTTATGACCTCCCACATCTAATTATATGGTCAGTTCTACCATTTGGCATTGTTTTATCTCTGACCAAGGCACAAAGCTAGTACTAGGGTGCCCATAGGCGTCATGGTCCCATTCGGGGAACCATGATCCTCATTACACTTTCCCACCACTTTTTGGGCACTTTCTTGCCATTTGAGATTTCTTTCTTTTTAGTGGTCAGCCTTTTCATGGTTAATTATGAAATTAGAACAAGATAACCATATAAATATAAAGTTATGAGACCATAATGAGGGACCAAACACTAAGCACTACTATCATCACCTAAGGTTTCATCCATCAAAGGATCCATTTGCATCTATCTAGCTCCATCAAAAGGCACAAGGTTGGTTCTTCTACATCACACTGGATAAGAGGGAAGTTTATTCTATTTAATCCACCATTTTATAAGATTTTTACACATAGTTATTGCTTGTTACCTTCACAAAGTGAACTTACATAAGATCGCCTAGGACATGATTGCACACACAAGCACATAGAACTACATCGGGTCTGAGATGTAGTGCAATGTTTAGTTAGTGAATCCGCCATAGTAGACGTTGAGGACAGTCCAACCCCTTCATATACATATTTATTTTTTATAGGTTTGATACTTGTCTTATGGTTTTTCAAGTCTCTGCTTCATCACCAATTTCAAGCGACATACTAATCAGTCTAGCAAATATAGTGCGACAAGAAGTGAACGTAGGTGAATATCTGTTGGAAATATTGTCATTGATGTCAAAGGCTTAATCATTGATGTATTTGGTTAATGGAAATGTGTAACGGAATTTGACAGAAATATTGACGGATGTTGACAACGGAAGTTGACGGAACTATTGACGGATGTTGATGGAAATGTTAGAAAGTAATGGAAATAACCAACAGTATAGAAAGGCTGAAAACAAAATTTTAACTACATGAAAAGAAGTATTATTACATGGTATAAGTGAGATATACATAGCTATACATATGAGAAAGATATCAGCATTTTAAGGCGTTCATATGCCATGTTTCATGGTGAAAAAGAAGATTTAATGATGGCTGGCAGCGATTTAATGACATAAATTTTATTAAATAAATGGCCAGCACATTTAATGGAGTATATTGCATTGTTTAATGTGCATTTAATAATTTTTATGGGCTGCATTAATTACTTTTGGTTTTAAGCCGACTAATGCACTTAATTAAGTTGTGTTAATTAAATAATGGAAAGGTTGTGTTGGTTAGAATGATGTGTCTTTTCGAAAGGATGTGAGAAGCATATATAAGGAGATAGAATCATTTGATTTAAAAAAAGCACACATATTGAATATTTTGTGTGAAGAGAGAAAAGGAAGAGCAGAATATGAAATAAAAAGGAGTGAAGGGAAGATTTTTTTTATGAAAAGTTGTAGTGATTTATTTATGTGAAGGGGCTGAAATAAATAAAAAAGGATATTCTGAGCAGCAGTTTTGTTCTATCAATTGTTGAAGCAACAACATAAAACATAGAAAAGAGTTTGTTTTTTTTTAGGAAGGTTGGTGCCTTCATATTTGAAGAGATAGGTGTCTCTTGCTGAGTTGGTGCTTAGCAAAAATGGGTTAGTGCTCCTATAGGTTGGTGCCTACAAAAATTGTAATTTGGGGATTGGTGTCTCTCGTAGGTTGGTGTCTACAAACATTTGAGAAATATAACAAAGAAGATTTTCTCTGTGGTTTTCTCCCAAAAGGGTTTCCACGTAAATCTGTGTCTATTTGAAGTGTGTTGGTTTGATTTGCATTCATTGATTGCTTTTGATATATTCTCTGTGAAACTGATTAATTGTGATTACGGATCTGAGATTAAGTGTTAAATTTAAAAGAATATCATAATATTGATTCGCCCCCACTCTCAGTATTATCTTGTGCTTAAAAATTGGTATCAGAGCAAGTTCCTTCAGGAACAATATAACAATTGGAAGGTAGATCTCAGAAGCACATATGGCTACTCATCAAGTACAAGAAGGTTTTCTTCAAACAAGGATCCATTGTTTGATGGAACAAACTATGCATTTTGGAGCATAAGAATGAAAACATATTTAATGGCACTAGGGTTTGATATTTGGAAATCAGTAACAGTTGGATATACAATCCCATCAGTTCCAATGACATATCAAGCTGAAAATAAGGCTTAGAAAACAATGCCAAGGTGATGAATGCTATCATATGTGGCCTGTCAAAATCTGAGTTTGTTAAAGTAATGCAATGTGACATGGCGAAGGAGATATGGGACCAACTTCGAACTATCTATGAAGGTGATGACAAGGTTAAAAGGGCTAATCTTGAGACAATTTGAGAGCCTAAAAATGAAGGATGAGGAGAATGTTGCAACCTATCTTCTTTGTGTGGATGAGGTTGTCAATGCCATAAGAGGGTTAGGCAAAAATATTGAAGAATCCATAATCGTTAAAAAGATTCTAAGATCTCCACCATTAAGATTTGATGCTAAGGTGTCTTCCATTAAATAAATGAAGGATCTTGATAAGTTGAGCATGAACGAACTACATGGAATAATGACCACGTATGAAATGAGGACTGAGTAAAATAGACCATCAAATAAGGAAGCTGCATTTAAAGTCTCAAAGAAAGAGAAAATCAAATAACCTGAGTCGAATGAGAACTCAAGTAGTGAAGAAGATGATAAAGAAGCCTTGTTCATTTGAAAGTTAAAGAAAGGATCTGGAAAGTACAAAGGTAAGTTAAAATTTAAATGTTTTAACTATGGTAAAATTGGTCATTTTGCGGCTAAGTGTCCAGAGAAAGACGATAGTGATGATGAGGAAAGCAAACCTAAATTCAAAAGGGAATTCAAGAAAAACAAAGGCAAGAAAATATTTGGAAAGCAAAAGAAAAAATTATATTCAAAAGGAAGTAGTAGATCATTTGAAGAAAGTGGGATAAGTGACTCAGATAGCGATAATGAAGAAATATTATTCATGGCTATAAAACATGACTTAGAAAGAGATGAAGAAATGGAAGAAAAAGGTGAAGTGAATCTTGAAGAGGAACTTATCTGTGCCTTGGGAGAGTTGAAAGCTCTTAAAAAGAAAAATTAGAAACAAAAGTTACTGATCCTAAAATATGAAGAAGAAGATCGTAACTTTGAAGCTAAGATATCACAATCTCTTGAAGAATCAGGAAAGATGATCGTGGATCTAAAAACCCAAATTGAAGAATCAAAATGAGTTGAAGAAGAATTAAGAAATCAGCTAAGGACTAAGGAAGAAGATTGTGAAAAGCGTGAGTCAGAGATTGTTGCTTTGAGAAAGGAATTGGAAAAGGCAAATGCTAAAGTTACAAGTAATCTAAAATTTGAGAAAATTACTGAGACACTAGATGAAATTCTGAACCAATAGAAGTCAACATCCAACAAGACAGGTCTTGGATATATAGAAAGACAAGACACTACTAACACAAAAGGTATAGAGTCGTCAAAAGGGACAAGAGAAGAGAAGTTAAAGACCTATGAAGAATGAAGAGTTGAAAAGGGAGAAGAGATTTATGAAGATCAACACTTCTTATAAGGAAAGAAAAGATGAGAACAAGTTTAGAAGACCAAATCCTCCAAGATATACTCATATGTTCAGGTTTGAAAATTCTTTCTATGGCTATTACTTCTATTGTAATCATTTTGGTCATAAAGCAATAGATTATAGAATACAGGTGAGAGACAACAATATAAAGAACAAAGGTGTGTATGGATTCTCAAATGGAAATCGCAACTCCTTTGCTCCTTTATCAAACTATGTTGAAGATATCATTTGTTATAACTGCAATAACTATGGACATATGGCAAGATTCTGTAGAAGTGATTTTGTAGAACCATCCAAATTGAACCAGAAGGTAAATGCTCCAGAAATAAAGAAGAAAGAAGCTACAAAATTTTGGAAATAGAAGAAAGAGGATGATGGGCAAGATAAAGAGAAATCTATGCTTGTTTAAACTACATTCCATGCACAGGATGAAGGGCAGTTGTGGTACATTGATAGCAGATGTTCAAGACACATGATTGGAGATAAACCTAAGTTCATCTCATTGAAGAAAGTAAATGAAGGTATAGTAAAATTCGGTGATAAAACTAAAGCAAAGATCATTGGAAAAGGTACACTGAGTCTTGATAATGGTAAAACAAAAATAGAGAATGTTTTATATGTTGATGGATTAAAACATAATCTCTTGAGTGTAAGCCAAATGTGTGATCAAGGACACACACTTAAGTTTTATGTTGAAGGGTGTGAGATAAGGAAGGCAGACATGGGAGAGTTAGTAGCAGATGCACATAGAACCATAAATAACCTATACATGCTCAAAGAAGTAAAAGGAGAGAAATTTTTTCTAAGTCGGGTTGAAGAGAGTTGGCTATGGCATAGAAGGATGGGGCATATAAATTTTGATAATCTTGTGAAAATCAGCAACAAGCAGGTTGTGCAGGAAATGCCTAAGGTAACGAAACCTACAAGTACTCTATGCAAACAATGTCAACATGGAAAAAAAACCAGAGCAAGGTTTAGAAAAAAGGAGTATTCGACCACCAAACCACTGGAGCTGATTCATACGGATTTGTGTGGACCTACCAGAATAGAAAGCATACAAGGTGAGAGTTTTTTCATGTTGTTCATTGATGACTACACTAGAATGACTTGGGTAGCCTTTCTAAAAGAAAATTCAGAAGCATTTGAGAAGTTCAAAGCTTTCAAGGCTTTAGTAGAAAATGAAACCGGATTGAAATAAAGTGCCTGAGGTCAGATCGTGGAGGTGAGTTCACCTCAAATGAATTCATTGAATATTGTGAAGATCATGGAATCAAAATATAGTACTCAACTGCAAGGACTCCATAACAAAATGGAGTGGTAGAAAGAAAGAATTGAACCATCCAAGAAATGGCTAGAACCATGTTAAATGAATCTAAGCTATCAGATAAATTTTGGACATAAGCGGTAAATAAGGTTGTTCATATCTTGAATAGACGAAAAATCATAGTTAATCATGACAAAACTCCTTATGAATTGTGGAAAGGAATACCAGCTACTGTAAAATATTTCAAAGTGTTTGGGAGTAGATGATTTATTAAAATAAATGAAGAGAACTTAGACAAATTCGATTCAAGAGTGGATGAAGGAATTTTTCTTGGCTACTCTATTAAAAGCAAAGCCTACAAATGCTATAAAAAAGACTACAAAATATGGTAGAAATTGAAAATGTGAGAGTGGATGAAATCGTGAATCAAAAAGCTAAAGAACCTATAGAAGAGCCCTTAGAAATACCTGAGGTAGTAGAAGAAAAAGAAGAGGAAAAAGATGTTGAAAAATAAAGTAAATCTGAAAGGCAGGACACCAAAACACCATCTTGTTTTGTTAAGAAGAATCATGTTGAAATTCAGATCATTGGAAACCTTGATGATGGAGTCCAGATAAGAAGAAGAACTGTAAGTGCATCAAAACCAGTAAATTTATCCTTATTATCCAAAATAGAGCCGAAGAACTTTGTATAAGCCAACCATGATAAACATTGGATAAAGGCAATGGAGGAAGAGACATATCAAATTGAGAAGAATGAAACATGGGAACTTGTACCTAGGCCAAAGGATTAGAATGTGATTGGCACTAAGTGGGTATTCCGAAATAAATTGAATTAAGATGGGAAATTCACTCAAAACAAGGCAAGGTTAGTATGTAAAGGGTATGCTCAAGTAGAAGGTGTTGATTTTGAAGAAACTTTTTCTCATGTTGCTAGATTATAAGCAATTAGAATGTTTCTTGATTTTTCGGTATTCAAGAACTTCAAAGTCTATCAAATGGATGTCAAATCAGCATTTCTAAATGGGAAGTTAGAAGAAGAAGTATACATAGAACATCCTGAAGGGTTCATCCTATCAGAAAATGAAGATTATGTGTGTAAGTTGAAAAATTCCTTGTACGGATTAAAACAAGCTCTCAGACCATGGTACTCAAGGCTTGATAAGTACCTACAAGACCAAGGGTTCAAGAGAGGACTTGCTGATAGCAATATTTACATTAAAATTGAAGGTGAGCACCAACTAATTGTTGTTGTATATGTAGATGACATAATTTTTGGAGGAGACAATGAGAAAATGTCCAAGAAATTTGTCAAAGACATGCAAAAGGAGTTTGAGATGTCTATGCTAGGAGAGTTATCATTTTTCCGTGGATTGTAAATTTCTCAATCTGATAAAGGAATATTTATATCCCAAACCAAGTATGTGAAGGAAATGTTGAAGAAATTTGGTATAGGGGAGTGTGCACCTGTTAGCACACCTATGGCTACCGAGACTAAGTTGAGCAAAGATGATGAATCTTCAAATGTTGATCAAACTCTCTATAGATCAATGATTGGGAGTTTACTATATATGACTGCATCCACACCAGACATCATGCAAGTAGTGGGTATGGTTGCTCATTTTCAAGCAAGGCCGAAAGAAACACACGTGCAAGTTGTAAAACACATATTTAACTATCTAAAGGGAATTACAGATTATGGGTTATGGTACCCAAGGGGTAAAGACTTCACATTGGTAGCTTATACTGATTCAGATTGGGCAGGATGCGTGGATGATAGAAAAAGTACAAGTGGAGGAGAATTTTCCTTGGAGACAGCCTGGTATCGTGGTTAAGTAAGAAGAAAAACTCTATATCCTTATCCATAGCAAAAGCAGACTATATAGCAGCAGTGTTATGTTGTACTTAAATTTTATGGATGAAGCAAACCTTAAAAGATATCAAAGTAGAGTATGATCATCCAATCTCCATATTGTGTGATAATACCAGTGCGATAAGTATTTCAAATAACCCAGTTATGCATTCCAGAACAAAGCATATTCCCATAAGATATCACTTCTTAAGAGAGCAAGTGGTAGAAAAGAAGGTAAAGTTGGAATTTTTTGCTGCATCTGAATAGATAGTAGATATCTTCACCAAGCCACTTCCAAAGGATACATTTGAATATCCACAATAGAATTTGGGAGTAATATCCTTTACTTCTTCCCATTGAAAAATCAAGAGAAGCATCGGTTGAGGGGGGAGCTAAACATTGCAATATTTAGCTCCTAGATTGGCCCTTTGCCATTGATGTCAAAGGGGAAGAATGACTCTAAGGGGAAGTTACAGCAAGGGGGAGTTGTAGAAAAGTTTTTTTTGAAGGTTGCCATCAATGACAAAGGAGGAGATTGTTGGAAATATTGTCATTGATGTCAAAGGCTTAATCATTGATGTATTTGGTTAATGGAAATGTGTAACAGAAGTTGACAGAAATATTGACGGATGTTGACAACGGAAGTTGACGGAACTATTGACGGATGTTGACAACGGAAGTTGATGGAACTATTGACGGATGTTGACAACGGACGTTGATGGAACTATTGACGGATGTTGATGGAAATGGTAGAAAGTAATGGAAATAACCAGCAGTATAGAAAGGATGAAAACAAAAGTTTAACTACATGAAAAGAAGTATTGTTACATGGTCTAAGTGAGACATACATAGCTGTACATATGAGAAAGATATCATCATTTTAAGGCATTTATATGCCATGTTTCATGGTGAAAAAGAAGATTAATGATGGCTGGCAGCGATTTAATGACAGCAATTTTATTAAAGAAAGGGCCAGTGCATTTAATGGAGTATATTGCATTGTTTAATGTGCATTTAATAATTTTTATGGGTTGCATTAATTAATTTTTGTTTTAAGCCAACTAATGCACTTAATTAAGTTGTGTTAATTAAATAATGGAAAGGTTGTGTTGGTTAGAATGATGTATCTTTTCGAAAAGATGTGAGAAGGATATATAAGGAGATAGAATCATTTGATTTAAAAAAAGCACACATATTGAATATTTTGTGTGAAGAGAGAAAAGGAATAGCACAATATGAAATAAAAATGAGTGAAGGGAAGATTTATTTTTGATGAAAAGTTGCAGCAATTCATTTATGTGAAGGGACTGAAATAAATAAAAAAGGATATTCTGAGCAGCAGTTTTGTTCTATCACTTGTTGAAGCAACAACAACATAAAAGATAGAAAAGAGATTTTTTTTTTTTAGGAAGGTTGGTGCCTTCATATTTGAAGAGATAGGTGTCTCTTGCTGCATTAGTGCTTAGCAAAAAGGGGTTGGTGCTCCTGTATTTTGGTGCCTACAAAAATTGTAATTTGGGGATTGGTGTCTCCACTAGGTTAGTGTCTACAAAAATTTGAGAAATATAATAAAGAATATTTTCTCTGTGGTTTTCTCCTGACATGGTTTCCACATAAATCTTTGTCTATTTGCAATGTGTTAGTTTGCTTTGCATTCATTGATTGCTTTGATATATTCTCTGTGAAACTAATTAATTGTGATTATGGATCTGAGATTAAGTGTTAAATTTAAAAGAATATCATAATACTGATTCACCCCCCTATCAATATTATCTTGTGCTTAACAATATCTAGTGACACCTAAGAGGAAGGTTTCATAGCTTTTTCATAGACCAGGGCACTCATATCTCAAACTATGGCACCCACAGGCACCCCTATATCTCTCCAGGCACCACAGTCCACTTAGATTGCTCAAATCTACATTTTTCTGGGCCTCAGCACAATCATTTCCTCCTCATGTTTCTCCAACCATCTATGTGGCACAGTCCAGTAAGCTCATCAAATCCGCTGAGTTATTTCTAACTCTCCTTTTACTCTAGGGTTTTACATTTCTACTTTCTTAGTTGTTTGGGTCACTTTCCTTATTTAACTCAGAAATTTATTTCACTCATGTACTTCTTTGATTAACTCTTAAAATATACATTTTAGTTAATCATTTTTGTGAACATGTACTCGATCTTCACGCTTATAGGACCTTCAATCATTGCTTATCATCTTAGGGTTTACTCATCATGAATATCACTATTCAAATGTATCTACAAATTCACTCTGATTGTATCAATAAGCTTAAAAAGTACTTAGCTACTAATTATATTCCTCCTCACATTTCACTTGAATATGTATACCATAAGTTTACTTCTGCTCTATCCCTTAATGAATATCAAATAACTTTCACAACCGATGACCTGCCTTCTCAAGAAATACTACAACATGACCCTCCCTTGTATATTCAAGTTTGTGTTAACAAATTTGGGGTTTAGTGCATCTTAGTTGAAAATGGATCTGGCCTTTACATTTTTAACATAACCTTCCTTCATCATTTAGGTATGTTATAAGAATCTCTAGCTCCTTCCTCCATCTCTATTCATGGCTTTGATAACATTCCCAAGTGTGTATTAGGTACTATCAGCTTACTTGTCAGTATCGGTCCATGTATAAGCAAAATTTTGTGTCATGCCATGCCTAATAACCTTAATTATAATATTCTTCTTGGACGACCTTAGATCCATGTTATGCATGTGGTCCCATATACATTACATGCATGACTTAAATTATGTCATCAAGGAACTATTTATGATGTGTTGGTTGATCCTTCACCTTTTGAGTATTGTAATTTTGTTGAGCACTCTAGTGATACTTCTAATTCCTCTGATATTACTCAAGACTCTTCTAGATATATGTTAGGGTACAAATATTGGTGTTGTTATGGTTTATCTGATACAAATTTTTACCAACAATAACATAAGGTCACAACACTTAAGGATCTCCCTACACAGTCACATAAGTTTGGGCTAGGATATCAACCTCCTTCTCTGCCACCTACAGATGCTTATACTACCTTTCATGTTACCTCGCTTTCTGTAGTACATCATAAACTCATCAATGATGTTGCATCTACCACTTGGGATACCTTAGATACTTTTCCTACTAGTGATGCTCTACTAGGTTATATGAGTGTTTACGATCATTTTCCTTCTTTTTCACCATAAATGGAATCTCCCATTATCTCTCAATGATATGGCTTATTTAGAGAATCTGATGTATCCTCTAACAATTCCAATCCACCCAACACTATTCCTACTGAGCCATATATCAAAGATCACTCGACCCTTCTCAATGAAGAAACAATTCATTACAACTTGGGTACATCCAAAAATCCGCGCATAATTTTGCTATCTTTCTCACTTACTCCTTCTGGAATAAAACATATCAAACAAGTCCTTCATGACTTATCTGATATTTGTACATGGAACTATAGTGATATGTTAGGTATTGATTCATCGATTACAATGCATAACATTGTCCGCAACTCTGGTTCTAAACCCGTCCAGCACAAAAAATTTAAAATGCATCCCAAAGTAGCACTTTTAGCTAAAGAAGAGATTCAAAAGCTTCTCGACGCTAGTTTATTTGTGTCATTGATTATCCTAAATTGGTATCTATTATTGTGCCAATAATGAAACCAGATGGTTGGATTCATTTTTGCGTTGATTTCCATGATTTAAACAAAGCTTGTCCTAAAGATAGTTTTCATTTGCCACACGTCAATGTTATTATCAATTCTACAGTTGTATATGATATTATTTCTTTTATGGATGGATTTTTGGGTTACAATAAAATTAAAATTAACCCCACTGACCAAGAAAATACCTCCTTCACCATGCCACAGGGAATGTTTTATTACACAGTTATGCCCTTCTATCTTAAAAATGCAGGAGCTACTTATCAATGGGAAATGAAACATATATTCCACAATTATATTCATAAGATCATCGAAGATTGCGTAGATGACATTTTAACCAAATCTAGACAAAATTCTTCCCATGCACAGGATCTACAAATACTATTCAAACAACTATGACAATATCATGTGTGTTTAAATCCCAAAAATTGTGTTTTTGGGGTCGCAGCGGGTAAGCTCCTCAGGTATATTATCTCCCAATGGGGTATTGATTGATCCTAATAAAATAAATCCATTATCAATATGCCTCCACCCAAAAATTTACATCAACTACGATCATTACAAGGAAAAATTTAGGTTATTCGGTAATTCATTGCACAACTCGCTGATAATACTCAACCATTTACATGGCTCATGAAGAAAGATACTAAATTCATTTGGGATGAGTAATTCCAACAAGCATTTGATGGTATCAGAGCCTAGTTTTTAAACATGTCTGTCTTAGTCCCTTCTTTAGTTGATCACCCCTTTTTTATTATATATCTCCTCTATGTTTCATTGCATTAAGTGCTCTACTTGCACAACATGATGATTCTTAACGTGAAAGAGTGATATATTATATCATTCTTACCCTGCTTTCTTATGAATGTAATTATAGCTACATTGAAAAATTGTCTCTGCTTGGTTTTTGTTACAGAAAAATTGTAACATTATCTCCTAAATAATGAAGTGCATATTATCACTAAATTTGATCCTTTGTAGTACTTATTATCTTGCACACATCTATCCAAACGCTTGGAATGATGGGTTATGCTTCTTGCTGAGTTTGATTTTGAGTTTATACCATAGAAACCCATCAATGGACAAGTTATATCTGATCAATTAGTTGCACCACCCATCTCATATGCATCCATCCATTTTTTATTCTTTTCATGATGATTTCACTACCTATACTGTTGATCCACACACATGGATAATTTATTTTTATGGATCTCATTATCGATCATGTGTTGGAGCTAGGATAGTCTTCATTACCCCACTAGGTGATCCACTCCTCTTCGCATATCGATTAGGATTTTCTTGTGCAAATAACATTGCATAGTACAAAGCTCTCATTTTAGGCCTACTTACCACTCAAAAACTTCTCCATTCACAAATTATGCATACACGACCAATCTCAATTAGTAATAAATCAAATTAATGATACATATAACACAAAATAGGAGCATCTAATCCCATACAACATCCCTTTCAAAGATCTCCTATCTAAATTTGAGTCTTATTCCATTACTACCATTCCTCAGCAAGGATAATCGTCATGCAGATGTTATAGCTATGTTGCATCACTCATCCTACAAGACATCACAGACAAGCAAGACACATTCATAATTACACACTTACGACATCCTTATATCTTTGTATTACCTCTTACATCTTTCACCATAACGTGTAGCCAAGATAACTCTGAATGGTTTTCACCTATATACAATTATTTATATAAGCAAACTATGCCTAAGAATCTGTAACCTCATGAGGCTAGAAGGTTACGTCATGAGGATACTAGCTATCTCCTTGTTGGCATAAAATTGTTTAAGCATGCCATTTAAAGTCACCTCTTACATTTCCTTACACTCGTAGATATACACATTGTCATCTCATAGATACATGATAGCATATGTGGTGGCCATTTTTCTGGTAAATCTATGTCACAAAAAAATTTACGCCAGGGGTACTATTGGCCTACAATGGAACAAAATTTCCTTGAATATGCCACTCGTTGTGAAAAATGCCAAAATCATGGTAATATTCATCATGCACTAGCGTATGATCTCCATCCCATTGCACATTGGTCTTTATCCCTTTAGGAATTTGACCTCATTGGTATGATCTATCTTGAGTCCATCGACGGAAATAAATTCATCATTATTACTATTGAGTACTTTACAAAATAGGTCAAAGAAGCTCCCGTATGAATGGCCATTGGTACAGAGATTTTTTACTTTCTCACCATGCATATTATTACATGTTTTGGTGTGCCTTTTGTTATAATCACATATAATCGGTCTTCCTTCAAAAATAAGGACGTTAAAAAAATTTGTGCCAAATTCAAAATCAAGAAATCATTTTCTACACCTTACTATCCGCAAGGAAATGGCCAAGATGAGGCCACCAACAAAACCATTGTAAAAATCTTACGTAAGATAGTTGATTCTAGTGTTGCCAATTGGCATAACTAACTATTTTATGCTCTATGGGCCTATCATACTAGCATTCACACACCTACTAACGCTGCCCCTTTTGCCTTGGTTTATGGTGTTGAGGTCATTATCTCATTTGAGCTAGAAATACCATCTTTGAGGATCTCTCTTAAAGCCATCCTTAAAGATAATTAATATCGTAAAAACCTCTTACATGAGCTAGAAATGTTGGACTCGTGTCGTGTCCAAGCACTCGAACATCTTCGTGTATATCAATCTCGCAACGCACATGCATACAATCACATTACTCATTCTCGCGAGTTCAATATTGGTGACCTCATATTAAAAGAGAATCAAAAATAATATAAGTGTTGAGGCACCTCTCAAAGGAAAGTTCAAGCCCAATTGGCTCGGTCCATACACTATCACTAACAAACTTGGTGGTGGATTTTATCGCCTCACCACCCTTTTAGGCAAACCACTCAAAAATCCACTTAATATAATGCATCTTAAGAAACACTATGCTTAAATGCAACATCGATCATCACCCGATGACACACTCTTGTGCTTTGGTTCACACTCAACTATTGAGGGCATGTTACACATGAACCCAACACACTACACAATAGGAATTATGCATTGCATCTATTCACACATCCCACATCATACATCATACATCCTATATCACACATCCTACATTTAGCCTACATTATTTCAACATTTTCACATATATAAATCATACATCATATTAGCTTTCATCATACATGTGTCATACTTCTATGATCTATGAGTCTAGAATCATATACTACTCATCCTACATACTACTATTGGTGTAGATTCATAGCACCCCCAAATGAGTTATGGATCTTCTTTTCTAAGGCAAAGTCATTTGGTGTGATTGTCACAACATTGAGATTTCCCAAAGTGTGTGACCTTTGCAAATGGGGAAAGCTCTCCAGAGAAGGATGGTTCCTCTTCCTAAACTACCTACCATAAGCTATTCCAGTGCAGGGAAGCTAATCTAACCTAATCTAACTTCCAAGGAGACAAGGAGAGGAAGAAAACAAGAAGAAATAGAGCCCATAATATAACAGTGATACACCAGAGAAGGAAAGTGTTGATTATCTTTCAAAACTACCATGGAACAAGAAGAGGTGAGCAATGGAAAGGATAGACAAGTGAATCATAGACCAAAGATGGATTTCACATAGAAAATGTTCCAAAACTCCATGAACACGGCTCCAAAACCTATAATGAACATCCAAACATGCACAAATACCATTTAATGAAGAGAGGTAAGGAAAACAATAAAGAAAACAAGCCAAGGATGGACAAATGCATCACAAAACATGTTTTTTATTGCTCAAAATTTACACAGTGCATCATTTCATGAGTAAGAGGAAAAAACATCATTATAGAGTAGGGGAGGAGGATCAAACTCCATTTTCAACCCTGGGGAAGAAAATAAGGGAGAGGTGAAGAAGAAGGATGAACAACCTTTTTCAAAATGAGCCAAAACTGGCTTTTATCGCTTGAACAGAATGAACGAAATGAGAAAATGCGGGAAAATCAATTTTAAAACTCCAACCACCGACAAGAACCATTTAATTAGCCTAAAAAATGATGAGTTTCCATGAAAATTCCCATACTTCATCATACATTGCTTCACAAAGCAAGAAAGAGGCCCATACTTCATTAATTTTGGTGGTTGGGGTCGTTTTCTGCAATTTTTCTATGTCAAAGACGTTTTTTTTTAATTTTTCCCATCAAACTCTGTCAAAATTCAAAATTGAGGGGTCCATCATGTAGAGAATCTCAACAGCTTTCTAATGATACCAAAATAATGAAAATATGAGCTCTTGTGCAAAAGATATACCCTTCTAAAGATTTAGGGCAAACAGGGCAAAAATTAAGGCAAAAATTGGGTCAGCGGGCCAAATCTTGAACTTTTCCCTTTTCACAAAATTGGGAAATTTTCCCAATATTCTCTGTGGCCCTACTTCTTTGATGACACATAAGCACTTTCTAATTGGTCCGTGGGGATGCGGTTCCATTTTTATCCTTTGCGCTTTTCACCACTTTGGTGATAATTCCAAAATCCTCCCGATGCCCCAATCCCCATTCTGATGAATGGACACGTGGCACCTTTTGATTGGTTAGTAGGGATGCACTTCCATTTTTTCCTCTGACACATTTTGACCAAATTCCAAAAACTAGAAATCCCTCCAATGCCTGCCACTCCGCCTTGACACGTGGCATCATTTCATGGTTGCGGGCCTTAGGTAATTTCGTTTCCTTTGCGGTCTCGCATTGAGCGCAAATGACTTTTGCATTTTTAGCCCAAAAAGTGATAAGTTCTCAGTTTATTCCTCTACTCCACTGGCTTGAGCCTCTTTGCCACAAAACTCTACCAAGCTCTGCGGGCCGGCCTTAGGAAAAAATACCCTCCAAACTTCGTCGAGCCATAACTCAAAAAATACAAGGAGTTAGGAGGACTTCTTTACCTTTCTGGAAAGGGGAAGAAAAAAATTATCTTATGAAGCTATTTCTAAAATATTTTGAGTGCTTGCAAATGTGTGAAAATTGAAGTTGAATCACAAGGAAGGAAAGAATGAAGGCAAGTTAGCCAAAATAAGCAGGGACTCATTTTGGATAACAATTTTGGTGACTCAGAGGGGTCATCTGTCTACTAGATGAATGATCAGTGGCCTTTGTTGCATCCATTGAGGCATGGAGTCAATCCTGATAACCAACTCTAATCTAAAATATGAAAAAATGACCTCTGAGCCACTTGGAAACTCACTAAAAATTGGAGTTGATCTTCACCAAAATGGCACTGAAATGGACTATGCAAGAGCAATACAACAGCACCAAAAACTATGTGCAAATTGAAAATCATACATGCTCCAAATGGAACATGTAGAGTGTGTAAAATCACTTATTTTGCTAGAAATAAACCTACATACACTACTCTAACCAAGAGCAAAGGTAAGCTAAACAAACCCTGCAACTGGTTGTGCAAAATAGCTTCCCTTCTTCAAAATTGGCAGCCATGCAATTGATTTGGAGTTGATCATGGCTATTTAGTATGAGTGGAAAACTGGAGAAGAATGGTGATCCTCCACCCAAATCATCAAGGTTTCAGCTAAAAAAAAATTGAATACCTCTTTTAGTCCACTTTGCATTTAGATTGTAGAGGTATTGTAGTTGATCCTTGGTACCTTGCATATCATCCTCATGCCTAGAAGCAAGCATGACTGGTGGAAACTCCCTTTTTGGCTCCAATGAAGCCAAGTATCTGATAGAGCATGGTCTGGTCTGATTGATGTGCCTATTTCTCTGATTTTCAACTTTAAAATGGAGTCCTCTTGTAGACCTTCTTAGATGAATGGCGTGGAAGAAGTGGTGAAACCCTTCTGATCTTTCTCTTCTTCCTCCAATGAAGAACATGGAAGATTTAAATCTCCCAAACTTGATTCCAAAGAGCTGCTATAAAGTACAGGCTACTGCAATTGAAATTTCTCCTCCATAAAAGCAATATCAGCTGTGCTTGGAAGGTGGATGATGGAGGAGAAAACAATGTGATTTCAACTGGTTCCGCTCCATCAAAATAGTCCTCCAAATATGACAGATAAATTACCTCCTTGTGTCCTGTCGCAAATGCTCAACCTCTTCCATGGTGTTCTTTTGATCTAGGAAAATTGATCACCATGGTTATCTTCATTCTCAAAGATGAAGTTTGAAAGATCAAACTCTTCTTCAACATTAGAGCTTAAAGGGGATGAAGTAGAAGGAAGAACTAAAGGTTCTTCTATAGCATGTTCTACACTTGGTGCCTCTGAAACTGTATGGTCCTCCTCCATTAAAGGTTCATCAATCAAATCAGTTCCTTGAAATGAAAGCAACTAATTTTCAATGATGCCTTCTTCACTGAATGGCTTCAACACTGATTTGATCTCTCTCGGCTGCTCCTTTTCAATGGGACTTGAAGTTGATTGTTCCTCCTCCTTTTCTTACTTTTATTCTGCTACAAACTGAGCCTCAACCACCACTGGTTCTTCAACCCTAACCTTCTCTATTGGTTTGAACATCAAGGGGATAACTTTGTAAACCCAAATTTGGCAGCCCAACTCTTCAGATTTTTTGTCATTTCTTTTCTGTTGGGCTCCTCTTCTTGTTGTCCTCCTTAACTAGTTTCTTGATTATCTTCCCAACCATGGGTTTGGGAAAGCAAGAGGGGTGACAGGTTGGGGTTCAACCACCTTTGCAATTGAATTTTGGTGGGGAGGGAGGTGGAACTTCTTGTTTGTTTGGAGGGGATGACTATTTAGAAGGGAAAAGGGCAGAAGAACTAAAATGGGATGGAAGACTAGGGAATGGAAAAATGGAATTAACACTTGGGACAGAAACTAAGGGGCTTGACTCTTGATCATACTGAAATGGTAAAGATTGAGAGGGTGAAAAAGAAAGACAAGGAGCTGTTAAATCTACTTACCCATTGACAAGGTTGATTCAAACTTTGCTCATATGCTCCTATCTCCTCAATCCATTGTGCAAGTTGAGGCAGCATTTCAACCATGAAGTCAAGCTTCTCTTGAGGGTTGTAGTGTCTTAGAAAAGGGCCAACCCATGGACAAGGTTCCCTACAACCGATTCTGAAAGCCTTCATTTGAGTTATCACTCTTGATTGCACCATACCAATCTCTATTTTTTGGATCTTCTCCAATAGACCAGCATCTTGCATTTGATTGTCTCTAGTGTATGCATACCCCTACTCTTGGAAAGCTCCATAGCCAAATTGATTTTGAAATTTCTACTCATAGGAGTAAACATGTTGATCTTGAATTTTCTCAAAATGCTGATTTGAAGGAGTTGTCAGCACATTGGAGGTGGAATGTACTGCTGCTGCAAATGTAAATTCCATGATGGAAATGAAGTCATGATTGCACAACATGGAATGATGGAAAATAATGAAATATATGGAAAGAAGAGTGAATGTAAATGGATGGAAAATAGGTCTACAACTCAGAGAATGAGTTATTTACCAAATGGAGTCACCAGATGTGCAAACTATTGCTTCTTGAAAAGCTGGAAACTGCAAAAAGTGCACATCAATTTCCTTATTGTAATGAAGTGGAGACCTCTAAGGTCCCACCGGGTGTGCCAAAACTGTTAGTGCAGATTCATAGCACCCCCAAATGAGTTATGGATCTTCTTTTTTAAGGAAAATTCATTTGGTGTGATTGCACAACATTGAGCTTTCCCAAAGTGTGGGACCTTTGTAAATGGGGAAAGCTCTCCAGAGAAGGTTGGTTCCTCTTCCTAAACTACCTGCCACAAGCTATTCCAGAGCAGGTAAGCTAATATAACCTAATCTAACTTCCAAGGAGACAAGGAGAGGAAGAAAACAAGGAAAAATAGAGCCTACACTAAAACGGTGATACACCAGAGAAGGAAAGTGTTGATTATCTATCAAAACTGTCATGGAATAAGAAGAGGTGAGCAATGGAAAGGATGGACAAGTGCATCACAGACCAAAGATGGATTTCACACAGAAAATGTTCCAAAACTCTATGAACACAGCTCCAAAACCTGTAATGAACATCCAAACATGCACAAATACCATGTAATGAAGAGAGGTAAGGAAAACAACAAAGAAAACAAGCCAAGGATGGACACATGCATCAAAAAACACATTTTTATTGCTCAGAATTTACACAGTGCATCATTTCACAAGTAAGAGGAAAAACATTTCCATTACAGAGTAGGGGAGGAGGTTCAAACTCCATTTTCAACCCTGGGGAAGAAAAGAAGGGAGAGGTAGAGAAGAAGGATGAACAACCTTTTCAAAATGAGCCAAAACTGGATTTTATCACTCGAACAGAATGAAGGAAATGAGAAAACGCAAGAAAATCGATTTTAAAACTCCAACCACCGACAAAATCCATTTAATTAACCTAAAAAATGATGGGTTTCCATGAAAATTCCCATACGTCATCGTACATTGCTTCGTAGAGCAAGAAAGAGGCCCATACTTCATTAATTTTGGTGGTTGGGGTTGTTTTCTGTAATTTTTCCATGCCAAAGACGTTTTTTTACATTTTTCCCATCAAACTCTGTCAAAATTCAAAATTGAGGGGTCCATCATGTAGAGAATCTCAACAATTTCTAATGATACCAAAATCATGAAAATATGATCTCTTGTGCGAAAGATATACCCTTCTGAAGATTTAGGGCAAATAGGGCAAAATTAGGGCAAAAATCGGGTCGGCGGGCCAAATCTTGAAATTTTCCCTTTTCGCAAAATTGGGAAATTTTCCCAAAATTCTCTGCGGCCCTACCACTCTGATGACACATGGCACTTTCTAATTGGTTCACGGGGATGCGGTTCCATTTTTTCCTTTGCGCTTTTCACCACTTTGGTGACAATTCCAAAATCCTCCCGACTACCCGATCCCCACCGATGAATGGACACATGGTGCCTTTTGATTGGTCAAAGGGGATAAACTTCCATTTTTCCCTTTAACACATTTTGACCAAATGCCAAAAACTAGAAATCCCTCTAACACTCGCCAGTCTGCCTTGACACATGGCATCATTTCATTGGCTTTGGGCCTTAAGAAATTTCATTTCCTTTACGGGCTCGTAGGAGCGCAGATGACTTTTGCACTTTTAGCCTAAAAAGTGATAAGCTCTCAATTTCTTCCTCCACTCTGCTGGTCCGAGCCTCTTTAGCACAAAACTCTCCCAAGCTCCATGGGCCTGCCATAGGAAAATTTCCCCTCCAAACTCCGTCGAGCCATAACTCAAAAAATACAAGGAGTTAGGAGGAATTCTTTACCTTTCTGGAAAGGGGAAGAAAAATCCTATCTTATGAAGCCATTTCTAGAATCTTTTGACTACTTGTAATGTGTGAAAATTGAAGTTAAAGCACAAGGAAGGAAATAATGAAGGCAAGTTAGCCAAAATAAACAGGGGCTCATTTTGGATAACAACTACATTGCATGTACTCCCACACTATTAGTCTACCTACATATCTTGCCTTGCACACTATACATTACATTTTACACATCTTGCACATCATATGGTCATCTTTTATCAGTACAAATAATACACATTCTTCTATGCACTACCCTCACTACCTTGTTATGAACTTTATTTCCTCGGTCCATAATCAATTATCAAGGGTTTACTAATCAAATGGACATTATCATACACACGAACATTCATCACTCTAATTTCTATCATGTGGCATTATTAGGTTAGTGACATATGCTTTAGGCTAAATGGTAAAATATCCCTTCATCTTGTAGTGGTACATGATTTAGGCTACATCACCACTCCCTCTATTCATCTCATCGTGATATGCACTTTAGGCTACATCATCACACACTTCATCATTAGGTTACATATCATCACTACACATACACACTTATCACAGTGTGTTAGACACACAACACACACGATTCAACTATCTCCCAATGATGCACTCTCAATTTGTGGTTCATTCTTGACTGCTGAGGGAGCATACTAAATGAACCTCACTACATACACTTCCATTCACTCAAGAGGCACACGACTCCTATCATCCATCTTGCATTCCATTCCATCTATCCACACCATGTTGCATATCTTGGTTACTTTTACTGCTGCTTGCATTTACTTGTATGTGGTCGTCTCATTACACATGTTAGATAGGCTTCTTATATTTCATTATCTTTACCATACACACATGTGTATTCATGTCTTTCTCTAGTTATGATCATAGATACAAGTCTTTTACACACAGCATGGATGCTCACCTTCTACCACTCCTACAATTGTCGCTAGGGATATCCACATTCGTCTCTTCCAGGTGTTTTTTTTTCATTTTTTACTTAGCACTCTAAATTACTTCCTTATACATGCTTTTGACATATGAGTTATATTTCTAACATAGTAACAGGTGCTTCATGTGAAAGATTATTTTCTTCCATGCCTATCTTTTTTTTGTACTTGTTTGTCTTGATTGCTTTTGTATGTGGGCCATGTCCTTTGTTTTTTTTGCAAACTTGTTTTTTGTATGCGGCCATTATGGCCTTGAGTTTCTTACGACATCATGAGTGGTGTCCCATGTTTGCAACCTGAATTGGCTAGTATATGATTGTCTTATTGCATGTTTACTTGCTTTTTAGCTTCTACATTGTCTGTGTAGCATACAATTGTCTTTTACATGCATACGTGTTCATACTAACATTTATTTTCTAGCCACTTGTTTATGCACGCCTTGGTTTCTACAAAGCACATTCCCTTCCACCTAATTGGTAGACAGTTTATGCAATTTGGTCCTCTTTTAGGGCCGCATTCTCCTATCAGCAACGTCTCATATGCCCCCAAAGAGGGGGGCATCATATAGAGTTTTACATACTACATAGTACTTCTACACAAGTTCAGTTCAGCTCAGTTTCCATCCTTGGCATTGTGGGTAATACATCGAGTAGGTTCAGACCAGTCTACAAACCCCATACACATCAGATTTTAAAAGACATGGTTATCCTTAGCATTCTGAGGACCAGTTACATGTTAGAGGATATAGTGGAGTTCCTCTCTAAACTACTTTAGCTAGTGGTGTCGGATTGCCCAAAAAACTAGGAAGTACAAAGATCTCTTCACACATATTTAGGGAAGCATTATTACAGGTTGGAGAATAATGCATCTTTCTCCCTACACTTCTTCAGCTAGGGTGGCATGATATTTCCCAAAAAAATCATAGTACAAGATATTCTCTCTACACCCTTTCTCTCATCATGGATCAGGTGCACATGTTCCTTTAACATTTTTCATACTTCCATTCCAGTCTTTTCATTACTATATACATGCATTTTTACACATATATATGGACATTTGAATTCTTGATCATCTTCTCCTTACAAGTTCATCCATATGAGAAGCAAGTAGTCAATAACAACAAGAAAACTACAATAAATGTGTCAACAACAACATTTTGTGGCAGCATACACCTCATACTAACATGCAGGTTCATCACACATATTGGCATCTACACATGCGTTTCTGCCCTGAGTTCACTCTCACCACTGTTTACACATTTTTACATCTTTAGTTTCTACGCTCCACTATTTTCTCATTCTATGATTTTTCTAGCCCATCGGCACACTTTCGACACCCCTCTACATGGATTATCAGGTATGTGTCTCTATATACTTTATGTTACCAAGCTTTCCACTCACCAACATAAAGTGGGGGTAAATGTAGTCACAAAATCATGCAATTTAGACATTATTTAGTCTCGGTCTCATACTACTATTCATATGGTTTTTGAGTGAAGAAAGTATGAATTAACCCATGTCTTTTAGTCATTTTACCTTACTTGTCGTCACTTCCTGCCTCCTACATCTACTCGCCCAGTCAACTCTTCCATTTGGCATCATTTTATCTAACCAGGGTTCCCAGGCTAGTACGAGGGTGCCCACAGGTGCCCTGGTCCCAGTTGGGGTCCCCTGATTTCCTGCCACTTTTTGGGAACTTTCTAGCCATTTGATATTTCTATCTTTTTAGTGGTCAGCCTTTTCAGGGTTAATTAAGAAAATAGAACAAGATAACCATATAAATATAAAGTTATGAAACCATAATGAGGGACTAAGCACTAAGCACAACTATCATCACCCAAGGTTGCCTCCATCAAATGCTCCATTTACATCCATCTAGATCCATCACAAGGTATAAGGATGGTTCATCTACATCACACTACATAGGAGGGAAGTTTATTCTATTACATCCACCATTTTATTACATTTCTACACATATTTATTGTTCTCTACCTTCACAAAGTGCAACTGGCACAAGAGCACCTAGGACATGAATGCACACACAAGCACATAGAACTACATTAGGTCTGAGATGTAGTGCAACACTCAATTAGTAAGTCCACCATTATGACCATTGAGGATAGTTTGACCCCTTCATATACATATTTCTTTTTTAGGGGTTTGATCCTTTGTTGGGTTGATGAAATATAGCCTAAGTATGGAAGGCACCGAAGGATTGGGCACCCGGGCATAGGGCATATAGGTGCACAGGGAATTATAGGGAACAAGGCATACTCAAGAAGGCACAAAGTTAGGACTTAGTCATTTTCCAGTATGAGGCTAAATTTGAACATGGAGTGTAGAGCATGTTTTGTAGAAGACTAGGAAAGCACGCAAAGGCTATTTTGGATAAGTGGGATATCAACTGTCATGCATAGTTTTGGAGCTATTAATAGGATTATAATTCAATTTATTATTAGATAGTCTATTATTAGTGATTTTTTATGCTCTTGTATTCATCTTGTAGTGGTGCATGGCTATTCTTATCATGTAGCCTATTTTGAGGGTGCATATGCGGTGAAGGGAAATTCCCCACTACCTATATATAGGTATTTATTTACACAATTTAGGTATCACCATCATCATCATCTATATTTTGTATGGTTATGTTGATGGTTCTTAAGCACGCATAACCTATGGTGACAACATTATATATGTATGAAGCTTTTTTTTTACAAAAATTAATATAATGGACCTTTGTGGTTGGATATTGTTTGTTGACTTAACTAAGCATGGATCTTATATGGTAAATCTGATTATGGTTCTTGTTTAGATATTCTTGCATATTGTTAAGATCTAGATATCGTTTATATTATGTAATATACTTGATTATTTGTTATGGATATGGAATATTTGTATGATCATGCTAACTTCTTGAGAAAGATGACATAAAAGAGGGACCTGGTACCCTTGCGCGCTTCGGGTGAGTGCTCGGTTCTAGCTGAGTGATGTATCAGCGTGCCTTGGGCTTTTATGGGTAAAATAAGACTACATCCTTATCTTAGGGTTTTGTAGGTCTCTACTTCATCACCAATTTATAGTGACATATTGAGAAGTATAATGAAGATAGTGCGACACGAAAGTGAAGGTAGGTGAATATCCAACAACACCTCAAAGGAAGGTTGCAAATATTTTTCATAGACCATGGTGCCCGTATCTCATACTAGGGTGCCTACAGGCACCATTGTCGATATTATTCATCAGGGATGAAATCCTTGAGAGATACACATAGTGATGGGATTTGAACTTCAAGGGGAAGAACCACCTTAGAGCCATAAACTAGTGAGAAGGGTGTAGCACCTATAGGAGTATGGATTTTAGTTCGATAATCCCAAAGAGTTAATGGGATCTAGAGATGTCAGATCCTACCTATGTCGTCTACTATTTTTATGAGGATTTTGTTAATTGTTTTTTTTAGAAGCTTAGGATTTTCCATTTTTTTAAGGATATTATGGTGATGAAAAGCTAAGTTTGACATTGGAGGTGTCATAAAGTTTCTTAATGTCCTTATTTTTCAAGAATTTTCCATTATTTGTGAAAAGTTTTTTTATGAATACCAAAGCGACATGATTTTTTTGATAAATGAAGTTGATGATTTTGTTTTCTTTAGTGGAAGTTAAGGGGATGGATTCGACCCATTTTGTAAAGTATTCAGTGCCTATTATGATAGAGTGATGTTATTGTTATGAGTGAGGATTGATAGTGCCAATGAGGTCTAACCCCCATCGTAAGAAAGGTCATAATCCTTGGGATGGATGTAAGGCTTAGCTAGGAATATGGATAAGGTCTAAATTTTGTAAACATTTTATACATTTCTTAACATATGTGTAATAATCCTAGTTGATAGTAGGCCAATAATAGCCCAATCATAACACAAGTTTAGCGACAATGGTACCATTGAAGTGTCCCCCGCATATACCATCATGAAATTTTTGGATGGCTTTAACGAATTCATGGGATTTAATACACCTTAGTAAGAGGCCATCAAATTCACATTTATAAAGGGTACCCCCTAGAATGACGTAGTGGACCGTAGCACATTGAAGAAAATATCATTTAACATTACAAGATAAATCAGATGGGATTTTAGATTATGAAAGGTAGTCAAATAGTTGTGTGTACCGAAGATCGGTTGAATTATTTTCAATGATGTTGATAGAGGGGATTTCATTTTAATGATGGGGTTCATCTAATCTATGAAGAAAATGAAAAAATTGGAATTATCAGTTGATTCTTCAGTTGATAAAGGAATGAGGGATCCTAAAGAGGCCATGGTGTTTACAAATTTATTGGAAGATTGTGGAATTGTTTGAATGGTGTAATGATCAAAGGCTTCGAGGAGAAAGTCAACATTGGCTTTATATTTTTGTAGTATTTCATTTTTACATTAATAATCTCCTTTGATTTGATTAATGACGAGTTGCGAGTCTCCATAGATTTCTAATATTTTCATGCCTAACATGGTAGTAGTTTGAAGACCCATTATTAAATCTTCGTATTTGGCCATGTTATTAGTACATTCAAAATTAAGTTTGAATGATAGAAGAATAGGAGTCCCTCAGGGAGGTATGATGATGATACCATCCCTTTCCCCTTGTTGGCATTTAATTCCATTGTAGAAGAGGTTCATTTTAATAGGAGTGAACTCATGATCATCGATACAATTGATATATTCGTCAGGAAATTGTTCATGAGGAATTTAAGTGTTAGAAAGGGGAGCCTCGGCAAACTGATTGGCGATGGCTTGACCTTTAATATATTTTTATGATATCAATTCTAGGTCAAATTTGGTCATAAGCATAAGCCACCGAGTTATGCGGTCACTATGATATGGATTAGAGTGCATGGTTTTTAGTGAATTGAAACTGGTGACATCATAAGTTTTGTGATTGAGTAAATAGTGGCGTAGTTTAGAGGTTGCAAAGTATAGGGTGCAACATAGTTTTTTGGCTTCGTTATAACAAGTTTCATATTCGTGAAGAGTGCGACTTATGTAGTAAATGTCCTATTCACAACCCTGTCGATCTCAATGAGTGAGAATGGTCCCTAAGGCATGATCTGTAGTGGATATGTAAGGGTAGAATGGCTCCACCTCATGAGGAGGTGTGATTACAAGTGGTGATAAAAGGTATTATCTGATTTCATTGAAGGATTTTTGACAATTAAGATCCCATTCGAAATTAATGTCTTTGTGGAGATGGTGGTGAAATGGTTGGCAATGGTCTAAGATTTTTGATATGAAGCACCGGATAGACTATAATTTACCTTGAATACTATGTAGTTGTTTAATATTTTATGGAGGATGCATTTCAATAATTTCTTTGATTTTGGTTGGGTCTACTTCAATGCCTTAAATGGATACGATGAACCCGAAAAAACATTTACTAAGGTTAAGATGAAGGAAGTATTGAATAAATCGAGTGAAGATTGATTCAAGGATGGTGACATGATCTTTTTGTTGTTTATATTTCCCTAGGAGATCGTCAACGTAATCTTCAATGGTTTTTTTGATAAGATCGTGGAAGATATATGTCATGGCATGGATATTAAGTGGATCCAGTGTTTTTAAGTCCAAAGGGCATGATGTGGTAGCAGAATTTCCCCCAAGGGGTGATGAAATATTTTTTGTGTTGATCATCAATGGTGATGAGGACTTGATTGTAACCCGGAAAATCCATCGATGATGGAGAGCATTTCATGGGTTGGTTTTTAGATCAACAAGTTGATTGATGTTCGGAAGAGGGAAATCATCCTTAGGGCAAGCAAGATTGATATCCTAGAAGTCAGTACAAATGTGTAACTTTCCTGAGGCTTTGGTTACGGGTATGATGTTAGATACTCATTTTGGATAATCAGTAGGTATGATGAAATTAATGGAGAGAAGGAATTGTAACTCTTCTTTGATGAGAAGAGCTATGTGAGGGTGGATCCTATGGAGTTTTTGTTTAAACAGTTTGGCATTGAAATAGGTGATGATGTTTTGTATGATGATGTTGGAGTTGATACTTGGTATATCACTATATGACCAAGCCAAGGCTTGACTATACTTAGATAAGAAGTTTTTGAAATCATTTAATTCTTTTGGTTCTAAGGACTGGCCAACTTTAATTATGTGGGGCTCTTGAGGTGTGCCTATGTTAACATTGATAGTGGATTCATTGATAATGGTTGATGTATCAGGTGGTAGGTTTTTCTAAAGTAAATGGTCCTCCACTCCCATATGGGATAGGATATCTTGATCATTGTTACATTAAAGGATATCAATGGTGGGAGAGTCTTCTTCAATCATTTCTGGCCATATTAGAGGAAGTATTTTAGTGACGCAATTAGTTTGATAATTCAATGGACCTAAGGAAATATTTTTGACTAAAAAATGTTTTGTGGGATGGGTACCATGTCGTCAATGTCCATGGGATCATTGTGTTCTACTGAGGATGACGGTTTTGATTATGTGATACGTAAGGATGTGGTATACAAAGATGATTCGATAGCGAGTCATCCATATCCTATTTCATATTTTTCATGTGGTTTGAGGGAATTTTGGGTAGTTAAATCATATATTCCATGTTTGTAGCATCCAAATCGAAAACCCTTCCATGTGTAATGATGAGGATACATTTGAACAAAGGTCAGATTGTATAAGCAGTTAAAATCATACATGAATGGAATGGCATGGTGTTGATGTATGTATTTTGAGGAGGGACAATCGATACCTCCATAGATGAGATTTTTTTTTAGATATGCGGGACCGTAGTAGATAGCATCTTTGACGTTAGGATCATACATAGGTTATTTGTCTAGTCTTCCATATGTTTTGGGTGTAGGAAGTAATTTAAGCATAAGGATATGGTACTCCCCCAACAAAATATTTTTAATAATGTCATCAAGGAAGGATTCATCAAGTATTTTGGATGATGGGATATATGTGCTTATAGATGCTTCATCAGAGGATTTTGATTTGGATTTAGGTATAACAATGTCATTTGGATGATATATCATATTACAGTCAGCAAAAGGATTAGGATTTGCAAGGATTGTGAATTTTTTACCTTCATGTTCATATTTAAGACACCGGTGGAGTGTCGAGGGGACATAACTCACGGTACATATCCAAGGTTTGTCTTAACAACATGTTGTATTGGAACTATCCCTCTATAAAATAGAATATTTCAGGAAGGGTTTTAACACCAAATTTAAGAGGTAGGATGATTGTACCCAACTTGGGGAAGATTGTATCACTAAAAGCTCATAGTAAGATTGTTGTTTGGGTTATAATGTTATTTGGTAGTCTAAGTTGGTTGAAATTGATGGATGCTATGATATTAATCGCAACTCCACATGCAATCATGACCCTCTTGATAAGGACATCAATTATTTGGGCGGTGATGAAGAGAGACAGGTCATGATCCTCTAGCCAAAGTGATGATATTTCAGTAGAGACAAAGGAGATGGTGGAGAATGTTTTGAGAGAACCTAAAAAATCTATAAAATAATGTGGGTCATCTGTAAGTACTGATATAGACTGAAGATATTCAATTATGGCTTGTTGGTGGGAAGGTGATGTCTACAACAACTCATAAAGTGACATTTTGAGAGGGGCTTGGTGCGTTTGTTTACTGACCACTTTTTGTACAGTGGTGGAAGATAGTGGAGTGGAGAGGATGGAGATTTTGGTCTTTGGTTGTGATGTCTAATTAGAGGTCACAGGAATAAGAGAGATATAAACCTTATATGTATATTTGGATTAAGAAGAGGTGAGTTCTAGAGGTGGCAAAATGGTGACAAAGGTTTTAGTTTTACTTTGTTCTGAAGGATTAGGCTCATGGGTACGTGCTCCAGTAGTAATGTGAATGGTGTTGATTTGGTGAGGAAGAACTTTACTCAAAGATTCTTCAATAATGGGGGATGATAAAGGTGTCAATGTGATGGTTGTAGATGTTGTATGGGGCTTCTTTTATTTTTGTAACTCAAAGGAAAGAATACATTTACTTTAAAGTTTTTTAATAACTACATGAAATGCTTTACAATATCCTACAACATGTCTTAGCATTTGATGGTAATCATAGAAGGCTTCAAAATTGTACCAAGAAGGCTTCCAGCCTTGAGAGTTGGATGGTTTAATAGGAGGTAACGCTATGAGTGATTATTGAAGGAGCTTTTCTAGGATTGATGCATAGTGTCCTTTTGATGCAGATGTCGAAGGCAACAATGTCACGTTTGGTTTGGAAATTACAAGAGATGTTACTTTTAGTTTGGGTTCTTTAATTGTTTGTTGATGAATAGTTTTTGGTTGCATGATGGTGATAGGTGATTTAGATGAAGGATTTGGCCCTATGATAGAGGGCTTATATTTTACTTTTTTGTTGGAGTAGTTGAATGACTTCATGACATGATTGTAACCTTTTTAGATGGGGGTGGAATATGCTTTTTAAGGTTACATGGGAGATATTGAGCCATGAAATCATCATATGATATTTTCACGATTTGGATAATGGGTTGTTTCTGAGATTAGGTGAAGAGGTGGGAGACGTAGATGAATAAGGTTCATTTTTTACAACAAATTCTTTGGATATTTCTATTTTTTTGTCATGTGTTGGTTCAAGGGTATTACTAGAGGAATATACATGTGTAGATTTAGGGATAAGCATTGTCTTATTGATGGTGTTTATGGTATTATGGGCTTGAATATTATTATCCTTATCAATGGAGAGTGGTTCAGGAATGGTTGTTTAAAGACATAGAGGTTTCTGATTCTGAGGTGCATTAGGATTATCTAAATGCAGCTCACCTTTATCAATAGAATCTTGAAGGACATTACAAAATGAATTATGCCTTTCAATGTCATGGCCTTTGACCCTATAGTACTTGTAATTGTCATTATCCCTATACCAAGAGGTTTTCAAAATGGAGGTATCAATAGGACGGATAAGCGGAAGGGAGATCATATTATCAACGAGTAGTTTTTATCGAAAACCACACTATAATTTTATCCAATAGAGGTATAGTTACGTTGAGGATGGGAGTTTTCAGTGGTCAAACGTTCCTTAGGAGCATATTTGACGACTACTATGTTGGTTGATGATTTGGGTTTATCTTGATTAGAGGATGGTTTGGATGGAAATTCAGATTTTGGTTTCTTTGGTCTAAGTTTGACTCTTCCTTCTTTAAGAGCATGAAGTTATAGTTTTACAGGCCATTGTAAAAATATTTGTCAAACATTTGAAAATATTAATTTGAAGTGTGGAAGATATGTGTTTGGTGCATGAATGGGAAAATAATTTGATGGATTTTGTTTGTGGGAGAGAGAATGATAATTGATTAATAATACTTGTTGGTCAGTCAAAATCTAGAACTTAGTGAAGGACATACAAAATGTTAGCATAGAAGAGTAGAGCACATTCAAAGGTGCAGAAGTATCGGGAAGGAATCGCGCAAAAGAGCATACAAACCGGTCAAAGAGTTGTGTGACACCACATTGGCTATTTTTGGAGGATCAGCTATGAAGCGCTTTACATGGATACAGACCGAGAATAGATCTAGTACTGGTCAGTTAAATAAAAATTTTTCTATTGTTAGCACACTTGCATGTGTGGCTATTTTTTGTAACAGTGTGTGGTTAATAATAGCATGCGACCTATTTTGGGAACAGATAAGTGGTGAAGGGAAATACCCCACCCTTATAAATATGTAGTGAACTATGTAGCATAGAGAGAGTGTGTGAGAACTATGTTATAGTGAAATTATGTTCCCAAATCAAATATGCACATGAGCGTATACTAACTGTTATTATAAGGAATCTTCTGTGTATTACTGAATTTAATATAGTAGAGATTATGGACTAAATCAAAGTGTTATCATGATTATAGTTCAGTGTTGCATGTTTGATTTCATCATGGTTATCTTTTAAGTATGTTATTCTCTAGATCTAGATCTAAACACGCATTATAGAATGATATATTAGTCATAGATATGAATGCTTTAAGTATTCATCATGCTAACATCCTACAACAACAACCCTAAAGCGGGTCTTGCTACCTTTGCGCGCTTTTGGGTGAGTGCTCAGTCTAGGCTTAGTGAATGTGCCTGTGCGCCTAGTCTTGTATTGGTGAATTCTAGGTTGCATCACTCATTCAATTGTTGGGACCTCTTTTTCAGTTAGTTTTTTTGGATGGTTTGTAATGAAGACATATTGGTTGACCTTAGCAAGTGTTGAGGAGTGGATACATGATCAAGAAGAAGAATATGCATGGCAGTTCAGCATTGGCTCTGAGTTTAATGCATGCATGTGGGTGGAACTGAATCTATATGAAAGTTTATATGAGATTTTTTTTGCTATCTTTCCAGTAGAATTGTACGAGTGGCTGATTGCTTATGCATTGAAGTGGAATTGGAGGTATCGCACACTTGTTTGGACGTAGGAATAATTTTACACCCTTTATGATGTTAATCTAATTTGGACTCATGTTGTGGATATGTGGTTCTGTGGTGTTTTGAACAGTTATATCTTGGAGTACTCAATTTCCACTTATTCATGCCCAGAGGTAGCTGAATTCTAGTTTTTATGATATCCAAGGGGAACTTACCTAAAAGGCATTCCACTAGAGATCAAGATCCTGATGGTAATTTTGAATTTGAAGAGTAAATTAATGGCTAACTAAACCCCACCATGCATGGGGGGTAGGAGAAATTTTGGTGAAATATGTCAGACCTAGTGGCAAAAAGGCAGAGAGAGGAAATGTGACTTAAGTATAATGAGGTGTGTGAGAGGGAGGTAGAGAAGTAGTAGGAGGTTGCAGATCAAATGGCATTGTGGAGAAAGATAGTTCAAGGAGTGGAAGTTCATGTAGAAGATGTGAAACATGAGCCTCAGGAACTCCCCCATTTGGGAAAACATGACAAGGAACCCTCCTCAGCCTCACGTAGAAGCGCGCCAATAGAGAAGACTCTGGGCTATGGGTGCCCATCTGAATCCACCTAAAAACCTTTCCCTTGTGCTTGGTTTTCCAGCATCTAGTACAACAAACAGTCAGCAAGCTAATTCAAGAAGTGGGAGAGTATGGGAAAGTATTATAATAGGCACAGTGATGGCAATGCAAACAACTTTTTTGTTATATGGGAGTACCTTTTTGGGTGTATCATCTGCACAGAATTTAGGTGCGTAGATTTTTGGACTATCTTCTGGGAATAGAAATCCTTCACAGACTGTCGGAGTAAAGTTTTGTTCTACTATTAGGACATAGGGAAGTACATCTTCTAGTCTAACCCAGCTACAATTTTGGGATCAGGGGGTATAGGTGGCTCTAGCTCCGGTGGATCTAGAGTTTCTTGAGGCCGAGGAAACATAGGAGGTTCTAGATCTGGTGGGAAAATTCTGCACCAACCCCAGCATATTTACATTGAGATGTCTCTGTCATCTTCCATAGTATAGGGACATAGAAGACATTGTTAAACATGTGCATATGTGTGAAATATTGTAGCGCACAAAAGGAATCATGGATTTTGAGCGTAGGGAAAGCCAACTTTCTACTACATTACAAGGGCATGCACACAGTTGGTAGAGAAATTTTTACCCTAATCAAACTTGTGTAGACTATATAGCTTTAAAAAGATACATTCCTTAAAGAGTTTCACATCCCCTGAGTTTGAGCAAAAAGGATATTAATCAAGGCACTA
The DNA here is from genome assembly GCA_019776745.2 of Taxus chinensis. Lineage (NCBI taxonomy): Eukaryota > Viridiplantae > Streptophyta > Pinopsida > Cupressales > Taxaceae > Taxus > Taxus chinensis. The sequence continues at coordinate 720,287,319 of CM034154.1, forward strand.
CTAAAAGAGTCAGAAAGTACAATGCTCTTTTTAAAACACTACTATCTAAGCTTTCTTATGACATACACACAAGCCAACATGCAAAATGGTTCATTAGGGGTCTTGATTAACCCTTTTAGGAGGACATTATCACATAAGACATACACTGATCCACGTGAAGCACTTGATCAGCCTTACACGCTGAGGCAGTTGGAAGCATAGACACTGGGCTGAGCCCATTTTTAGAAGCACAGATCGCAGTTATGGCAAAGCAGCTTGAGAAACTATCAGAAAACTTAGCACATGAGATGCACATAGGGATTTGGTGCACATATTGTGAATTAAAAGGTCACATAAAGGATATTTGTCCTCACATATCAGTGCACTTTTTGTTGTTAGATTGTGAGATATGCCATTTAAACCATGATGCTAGCTACTGCCCCCTTACTATAAACACATGATAAGGAAGAATGTTTCAAGCTATTATAAAATATGAAGATCCATGACTCATGTCATGGGAGACTACTGGCTGATTGGTCAGATCCATGATGCTATAAATATTGGTGTATGATAGATAAGAGTCTTAGATAACTCTAAAGGCAAGAATGAACATCAGGACTGGGATCACAATCAGGCTCGCTATGATCAGAATGAAGGGTGTTTTGAAGGCAGTCGTGGCAGAGGTCGAGGATACCATGGTGGATTTGGAGGACAAGGATGTGGTGGTGGAAGAAGTGAGTTCCCCCATAGACATGTTATGCTTGTGGATCTCTTAACCACTATAGGCACAAATGTCCCCAGAATATTACATGTTTTTTCTATGGAAAGATTCATAGCTATGAGGAGTGCCTGGACTTGTATGATCATCTTAGCAAGTAGCATAAAAAAGAAAAACAAAGGCGCAGGGATGGTTAGGATACAACGTACTGTGGAAAATCAGTGGATGCCTAAGTTGGAAGTAGAGTCTAAGGGTGTTGCAGGTAAAGATCATGACCTGCGTTGAGGTGGAACCTGTAAGAGAATCATTGCAGAAGAATCCTACCATCACTAAGGAGGAGGTTCTTCATACACACGGTACCCTGACCCTGCCCATCAAAAGGAGGTTTATCAGAAAACCATGGAGGTACTAAGAAATATTTAGGGTGAAAGATAAGTATTTAAAGGAGTAATCACAGAAGATGGAGAAAAATAAAGCATCGGAAACAGTCCAAACTGATATTGATGACTTGGGAGAAGTGTGCAAAATGTTGTACCCATCGAAAATATCATTCCACTGTTATGGAATTGGTTAAAAGGAAACACTTCGTGGGCAAGTGTTGAGACTGGACAGAATATCCTGCATGCAAATTTTCCCCCTCATAGCCTAGATTATGACAAGGAAATCACTTTGAATGTTATTATGGATGGGTGGCTATTGAGTAATATATTGATTTATACAAGTGCGGAAGTCAATGTTCTTACTTTAGATGCATGTGTACAAATGGGAAGACCCCCATTACAGCCATCCTCTAATGTATTGTTCATGGGGCTAATCAGACAAAGGCCACTCCCATTGGAGTTTCGAAAGATGCATCCATTACCATACAAGGAGCCAAGTTCACTGGAGGTTTTGAGGTTTTAGTGCTGGCAGAGTTAGATAGATTCCCAACTCTATTAGGGTGTCCTTGGTGCTATGCAAATAATGTTGATCATTGGTTCAACAAGGGTTACATCAGTTTTGAAAACGAGGAGGAAAGAGTTATTATCCCTTTAACAAATGGCAAAATATGTGCCCTCTATGTTGATCCCTTGAGTGAAGAAGACCTGAATAGAATTTATGTAGGTGTCATCTGGGATCTAGAAGTGCTTGAGCCATGTAAAGAAGGAATCCTTCAGTGGTAGGATACACAATCTATTAGTGATACTACAAGTATTTCTTGTGATAATTGGGCTCATAAGCACTTATGAATTGGTAGGACACAAAGTAAAGAGCATATTTCCTAAAGGCCGCAAACTACGTTATATCAGGAGGATAGGTAACAACTCGATACCTTGTTACATCAGAGAAGGAGATCCTATGGTATTCTTACGTGCCATGGAGGAAACAGTGGATAGACCCATTGGATAGAAGAAACGTGCTAGCATATACACTACGTGGGACAGTAGCATGCTGATGGGTGGCCACAAGGATAATCTTGTAGGATGGAATGAAATTAGGATTGTTCTTGCTACTAGGCTCTTCAGGAGAAATGCACCTACTCAAATCTGAACTTATCATGGTAATCAACCTATTCGGCACCATGTTCAGAAGTGTGAGAGACTCTGGAGAGAGGGGCAGGAAGCTTTACCACCTTTGTTATGGGTGCACAAGTTTTATTCCACTTTACAAGGTTGCACGTGTGCTTGGTATGTATATGCAAAACTCCATAGAGAGACTAGAAATTGGTAGGATTTACTTACAGGAATGGCCCAGACATTTGACTTCTTCTCTACTAAACCTTCGGTGAAAGAAGCATTAAGAATCATAAAGCGCTTAACTATGGGGGATAGTGACAAGGTTTAAGAACTCCTTCATGAGTTATTGGATGAAGGAAACTTAGGAGCGTGTCTTATTGAAGAGATAGAGGCCGATGCCACACTACTTCAACAAACTTGCCTTGAGAAATAAAAAGTAAAAATGCTCTACTTAGTGGATGACGAGGAAGTAGAAAATCTGGTTGTAAACCATTCAACAGGTAGGTGTGAGGTGTTAGACAGTGTAAATAAGAACACGCACACCTATCATGAACCTATGAAGACAAATAAGGTGAATATTGGATTAAATGTTGAGCCTAAGGAAGCCATAATTGGAGACTATTTCTTAGACTCTGAAGTGGCAAAAATCATAGAGTTACTACGGGATTATCAGGACTTATTCCCTAGGGGGTACCATGAACTTAAAGGCGTGCATGAATCATTAGAAGAGATGAAGATAAAGCTTAAAGAGGGTGTGTGCCTAGTTAGAAAGAGACCCTACAGGATGAAACCTAACTTGCATGAAAAGGTCAAAGAAGAGATTGACAAAATTTTGAAGTGTGGGATTATCAAGCCCCTTGACGAGTCAGAATGAGTTATTCCAATGGTAATCAATACCAAGAAGGATGGACAGATTAGGATCTTTGTGGACTACATGGAGCTGAATGTTGCATGTGTGACTGATCCCTTTCCTATGCCATTCATTGAGGAAATACTAGAAGGTGTTGGAGGGCGCAAAATCTATTCATTTACAAATGGGTTCTCTGGGTATCATCAGGTTAGGATTGCCCAAGAGGATCAAGAAACTACTACTTTTACTATTGAATGGGGTAGCTTCACCTATACTGTAATACCTTTTGGTCTGAAAAATGTGCCTGTTGTATTTTCATGCATAGTTGTTCAAGCATTTAAGGAATTTATTCACAACTTATTACAGGTTTATTTGGATGATTGGATGGTGTATGGTTTAGTTAAGGATCATTGTGATAATCTACGTTTAATGTTTGAAAGATGCAGATAGTTGAGTATCTCTTTGAACATCAAGAAGTCCATATTTGCCACACCATTTGGAATATTGTTAGGACACATAATCTGCAAGGAATGTTTTTTGGTTGATCCAGCCAAGGTTGTAGTTATTATAGGCCTAAGAGAGCCTACTAGTCAAAGTGAGGTGCGCAGATTTTTGGGTCATACAGGATATTACAAAAAATTTATCAAAGGATATGTCAAATTTTTCACGTCGTTGGAGGAGTTACTGAAAGGGAAAGGTACATTCTCCTGGGGAGAACCGTAGCAGTGCGCATTCGAGAGATTAAAATAGAAACTGACTACCATGCCTATTTTGTGTTTTCCTTCGTGGGACCAACCATTTCATATACATGTGGATGAATCTGGCACGGCCATTGGCGTGGTGTTGGTTCAACGTAGAGAAGGTATTATAGATCATCTTATATGTTTTTCTAGTATAAATTTGAGTCCTGCATAACACAATTACACAACTACAGAGCGTGAAGCTTTGTTAATGATCTATGCGCTACATAAATTCTGATAGTACCTACTAGCTACACCATTCTTCTTTTATACATATCACATGGAATTGAAGTATTTGGTAAATGAAGGGAGCATATGCAGGTGGGTACTCTTATTTCAGGAATTCAATTTCATATTTGTGGTAAAACCAAGGAAAAGTAATTCTGTACCAGACCATTTATCCATAATACAGTCAGGAGAAGAAGCATAGAAAATTGAAGATACCATGTTAGATGCACAGTTATACAGGTTATAACAAGCGCCATCAGAACTAGAGGACATTGTTGTTTTTCTACAAATAGGTATGGCACCAGAAGGAATGAAATCCTTGGAGAATAAATAACTTGCTATATGCATGATACCCTATATGTTGATTAGCGGTGACCTGTAAAAATTAGGTCGGCATGAAGTATTACACCGTTGTGTATTGGAACATGAGCGTACACATATTATGGAAGAATCTCATGGTGGTATTACAGGTGGCCACTATGTAGGTGATGCCACTGTGTGCAAGATTCTACTCACTGGATTATTGTGGGAGACCCTGTATAAAGATTGCAAGGAATTTTGTAAGGCTTGTGATCATTGTCAACGTATTGGGAAACCAAGTCAACGAGATGAAATTCCTCTAAGACCTATTACTAGTGCAGAACCATTTACGAAATGGGATATATATTTTGTGGGTTCTTAATGAGACAATCAAAATTTTATAGATGAATTCATGATTGCACACCATAGGACTACACCCTATCATCCTTAGGAAAATGGAACTGTTAAGGCTTTCAAAAAAAATTGAGCTAGATATTGACAAAAATATGTGATGTTGGAAGAAAGGATTGGGATGATAAAGTATCTGCAGTACTTTGGGCATATTGAACAACATATAAAAGGTTGAACAAATCCACACCATTTCAGTTAGTGTTTGGCGTAGAATCAGTTCTTCCTATGGAATTTATGTTACCTTCTTTGTGTATTGCACATGTTGGAGGTCTAGTTGATCAGCAATCATTAGAAGAACAGATTAAAAAGTTAATTAAGCTAGATGAGCGATGAACCATATCATGTTGGAGCCAAAAACAAGAGAAGGCTAGGTAGAAAGCATGGCATGATAGGCACATCTGGGATAAAAATCTTGAGATATGACAGATGGTGTTCCTTTATGATTTTAATTTTTTGCAAGGTACATTGGTTGGGGCCGTATGTTTTCACTCACATACTCGAATCAGGCACTTTTAAATTAGAGGCACTTGATGGAATATGGTTACCCAGTTACTTCAATGGGAGTAGGTTGAAGCCCTACTATAAATAATTATTCTTAGTGTTTGTAATAAGGTAGTGTTTCCATTTAGGTTAGGCTTTTAATTCTGCATTTCCTTAATGTGTTTTCATCTTTTTCTCTATGCTTTGTCAATTTAGTTGGTGTGTTTATGTAATAAGCACATTTACGCACCAGAAGCTGATTACTATTTGAATAATTTTTATGTGCAGAGGATTGCACATACCCTTAGTGTGGGGTAGGTTGTTGATATTCAAGTACATGACTGATGAAAATAAGTACATGTGAAAGGAAATATCTATAGGTGTTATTCAAGGTTGGAGAATTGGAAAAAAATTTATTGCTTCTGGACACCAAGATCATAGATAGAGATGAATGAAGAAACAAGTATAACGTGAGGTAAGCAGAGGTCATGAAGACTACTAGTGGAAAGCATAGGGATGAGGTACTCATGTGCATGGAAGCGGGCTGAAGAGAATTTTGCAGCCAAGAGGTAGAAGGGCACGCTAGAAGGTTATAGCTTGGACACAAAGATGTACCATGTGGAAAGAATGAAAATGGTCAATTAATGAGAGGATTGTTGGTAGGTGAAGGAGAAATAAATGCACTAAATTTTTGAAATTATATATAAGGACATGATGCGAATTCATTTTTACCATTGTAATTGAGATAATTTTAAAAGGGCCAAGTGCGAATGAGCCGAGAAATAGTGTTAAGGTGTGAAGAGTGTGAAACCACACGTGGAGAGAAGGGTTGTGCACAAGAGAAGATTGTGTTCCCATAGGCAAAGGGTTTGAGCGAGACAGACGTGTTACAAACAAGCTAGGGCATGTGATTTCCAATAGAGCACAGAGATTTAAACTAGGGTTTTGATTTTCTCAGTTACAGAGGGAGGAAAAGAGAGATTTATCATTTGGCACCAAAGAAAGCACCCACAACAGGAAAAAAAGGGAAGAAGAAGGTTGAATTGGAAGAAGAAATTACTCCCGAGAGTAATTTCTCATAAATGTAGTATCTAGAAGACATGACTATGGGACAATAATGGGATTCCCATGTCCATCAATGAAAATTAAATGATTACAACCATCGAACATCAGATAATAAGAAAGAGCTTGATGCATTGCTAAGCACAAAAATAAACAAGCGCACAGCAGAAGATATGCTAGTGTACGATGATGCTGGTGAGAAGTTACTGAAGTAGAATGGATTATACCAGTCATACGAGCTGCCATTATTTGGAAAGTATGAACCATTAAATTAGTGGTTGATGAGCATAGTCCATGAGGACTTCTTCTACTTTGCAGGATGGAGAGTAAGAAATCACAACTACTTTGATTCAACAGTGACAGGACTAAGGGCCTCAGGAGTGGATATGGATAGTGATTTAATTGATAAGGCCACAATCTTGGATACCAGGAAGGATCTGGGGTATACCAAATGTCCACACAGCATGGACATTAATAAATTAAAGAAGTAACCAGTAGTGCAGGAATTTTCACATCTTGTAACAGAGTTGAATGACCAAGGAAGATGGTTACAGGTAAACACAATGTGGGTGCATGTTGCAAAGAAGATGTCTAAAGGATTGGTCTACAATATTGCAGATCACATAGCAAATACAATTAATGAAGAAGCGCAGACAAGTGACAGAATAATTTTTGGCATTATGTTATTGTCTTTAGTGTTTATGGAGATTGGGGTGCCCAATGGGCCAAAGGAGAAGATTTGGGAGTACCCCACGGAACACAGGTCACCTGTGGAAAGATTTTGAAAGTACTTGTGTGATGGATCAATGGGAAAACCATTCAAGTAGAGGGTGGAGATGTGGTATAATAGACTCCACATGGCATTCAAAGAATAGTGGCGCATACCCAAGGAGTTTCCTTTGGTGGTGGGTAAGGCCATTTAGTTTGCAATCTACCAACATTTTTACATCGTGTGATTTATGATGAAGGACGGAGCTTAGATCCCATGGTGCAAAATGTCATATGCCTTCATAGCAAGATATTTCCAAGCATCATCTCACCGGTTTTCAGATGCACACTGCCTAACCTTCAATGCAGATAAGGTAGATTACAACTACCACACTCTGAGAAATAAATATGTATATCCAAGGATGAATTCCTACATTTAAAGGCATGTTTCAAATATTATAAGCATGAAGCCTGTAAGCTTGGTAGTTGGGGACATCAGAAAAGTGCTTGTGTACCTGCAACTCAAACCCAATCTGGAGAACACTAAGTATATGGAGAATGAGTTCACGCTCCTAGGGCCACCAAAAGGTAAGCACATAATGGAAAATATTCAACACCTAAGCCCATAGAAAAAATTCAAGTAGATTATAAAGAAGAAGAGTATGAAGATAGTGGTGGTTTGGAGCACAGAGGAAAAAGATAGCCTCCAAATAAGGAAGAAGTTGAGTGCACGACTACACCACCTCAACCACAAGAGGTAGATGACGAGGACTTGGATGCAGTCCAAGGAGAGCATTGTTTCAAAAGAGTAGTAAGGAGAACAAGGACCCAAGGTGCTACTCCACAATCAGTGCATAGATCACCTCGAATCTCTCCACAGAAGGAGACAATTGAGAAAATAATAAGGAAATTGAATTTGAATGAGGAAGTGGAAGAGTCTTACAAAATCGTGCCCAATTCCCCTACACTTCTAGAGAATAAGGACGAACTAGAAGATGAAGATATGAAGGATGAAGAGGAAGGAGGAAAGGAGGCAGATGAGACAGCAACCAAGACTTCTCAAGACACAACAGCACAAGTTCCAAATCTTAAAGTCCAAGTTCTTAAGCAACCTAGATCAAAAAGAACAAGTGGGGAATATGTTCCACCAATCATGGGCTACGCCGAGGACATAGGTAAAATTATCTGTGCCTGTTTCTAAAGCACAACAAACATAAAAGGATTTATATGGCTGGGAATTGATGGATGAGGATATGACAACCATGCGTACAAGGAAGCAATTGTCATGGTCAATGCACACGCACATGGATGAACTAGACTTTTATGTGTGTAAGGAGTCATGCGTATCAAGGAGGTTGAAGAATACACCTCAAGCCAGACACATAACAATCAAGCCTATTGTTATGTCATATGAACAAGTGAAAAATGCTTTGGTGAAAGTATCGACAGAAGTGGCATAGTAGAATATGGATAAAGATGCAATAATTAGGATACTACGAGAGGAAATCAAGACTAAGGATGTAGAAATAGCTCACCTACAACAAGAGAAGGACTTGGCAAAGAATAAGACTGTTATTTTTATCATCATTGATTAGGAGATTGGGGACAATGGCATGAAGGCTAGGCCACACTTAGAGCCAAATTTACCCAAAATGTTTCCTTCGGCAATACATTATGTAAGTACACTGGTGGACTTAGTGCTTGAAGATGAATCTTTGTGCATGCCAGCAATAAAGGATCCAAAACAGGAAGCAGAGTGGGAAAAGGATTTTGTGATGTGGAATATTGCATCATATGAGGGGTTACTTCATATCTTGCAGGAGGAACTAAAGAAGGTAGATCAAGCACTGAATATTTGTACATCGCCAGAAGCCGTTATAAGAACCAGGAAAATTTTGGAAGACAGTGAATTTCTGAAGGCCATGAAAGATGAGACATTGGGCTAGGCATAACAATTAGCACTTGTTAAGCAGAAGTGTGAGGCCCTTGCAACAGCTCAAGAACCACACAAGGAAAGACTAGATGAGCTTGGGAAACTCATATCGCAAAAGATGGACTTTTTAGAAGAGAGAATGACTGTCATGTCCAGCATTGTGTTGATCTTACAGAATGAGAAAGGAGAGATTGCAAAGGATGAATTAGAGTCAATTGTAGTGGATATTCCATAGAAGGAAGAGGTCGCACTTAATGATTAGCAAACTCTAGAGGTAGAAATAAAAGAATAATATCCAGAATTGATTCTTCAGGTTGAAGTAGAAGATACTGTAGGGAAAAGACATTCTTTTATTCATCAAAAATTCTTTCTATTCTTTATTCATATTCTTTGATTCATTTTGGAGATGACCATTACTAAGGCGGTAATGCCACTAGTGTGGGGAAATGTTGCTGAGTCAAAATTTGGAACTTAGTGAAGTACATACAAAAGTTTCACATAGAAGAGCAGAGCACATTTAAAGGTGCAGAAGTATCAACAAGGAATCATGTGTGTAGAACAGAAACATATTCGTGACTTAGCCGTTTTCACGATGAGGATCTATTTTTGGAGATAACGTGTGGAGCACACAAACCGGTCAAATACTTGCACAAAACACATTGGCTATTTTTGGAGGATTGGCTACGAAGTGCTTTGCATGGATACAAGTCGATAATTGATCTAGTGTTGTCAGTTAACTAAAAGTTTTCTATTATTAGCACACTTGCATGTGTGGCTATTTTTGTGACGGCACGTGGCTAATAATAGCATGCGACCTATTTTAGGAATAGATAAGCCGTGAAGGGAAAGACCCCACCATTATAACTATATAGTGAATTGTGTAGCATAGAGAGTGTGTGTGAGAACTGTGTTATAGTGAAATTATGCTACTAAATTAGATACGCACATGAGCGTATACTATTTTTATTGTAAGGAAGCTTATGTGTATTACTAGACATCTACATCACCGCAAAGAACATTCTCTCAGATAAAGTGCATATGTATCTCGATATGTTTCATCCTTTGATGTTGAACTAGATTTTTAGTGAGAGTAATACAACTTTGGGTATCATGCAAAAGAGGAATACTTTCTTTAGCTTCCATGTGCATCTCTTTCAATAGACGCTTTAGCCACATGGCTTCTTTTGTCGCTTCCATTGCACTTTAATATTCAGCCTCAATAGAAGAAATGGAAACTGTTGGCTACTTTTTACTGCTCCAAGTAATGACACCTGCACTAAACTTGAATAGATATCTAGTTGTAGACTTACAATCTATCACATCACCAACATGGTTAGAATCACAATATCTATATAAATATGCATTGTTAGATGAAATATAATGTAAACCAAAATTAATTGTGCCCTTTATATAACACAAAATTATGTTTTGTTAACTTTGATTGATCCTAATAAGGTTCCTACATAAACCTTGAAGCAATCCCTACTACATAAGACAATGTTAGGTCTAGTAATAGTTAGATAAATGCAAGCTACCTACAAGTTTCCTGTACAAAGTAGGATTAGCATTTTTCACATGAAATATTTAGAATCAAGTTTACATCCCACTTCTATAGGAATAGCAATTGGTTTACAATCAAGCATACTACATACCTTTTAAGAAAATTAGTTGCATATTGTGATTGAGATACTACAATAGAATATTTTATCCTGAAATATAGCCATGCCCAATAAAAGATGATACCATAATCCTAAGTCTGTCATCTCAAAATATTACATTAAATTTTCTTTAATTTTGGTAATTAAACTATTAGAATTACTAGTAATAAGTAAATCATCAACATACAATACAATGAGAATAATATCAGTTTCTATTCAATTTTAAAAAATAAATCATTGTCATATGAATAGATTAGAAAAACTAACTATCGTTGAAAAATCTGTTAATTTTAGAATACCAAGCTCTAGGAGCTTGTTTTAAACCATATAAACATTTTTTCAATTTAGAAACATACATTTCTTTTCCTGGTTCTTCAAATCATTTAGGTTGGGTCATATAAATTTCTTCTTTTAAATCATCATTCAAAAAATGTATTTTTGACATCAATCTGATGGATATCCCAACCATACTGAGCAGCTAAGGAAATTAAAATCCTTATTGTGCTCATTATTGCAACAGGTGCAAAAGTTTTGCCCCTTAGTTGAAAAATTCGGGATCTTAAACAAGACTCTCAAGCAAAAAAATGAGGGATTCAATTTATCTACACTGGGAGTTCACATTTTGTGCTCATACCGTGCATATCAGTGAAACAAGATGGAGAAAATTACCAAAGGATTTTAGGAGATAATGAATTCCCAAGCTTTGAAGTCCAAAATTTGAACTTCAGAGGTAAAAGGGTGTTCGGAGGACCCTAGGCCAAAGGTGACACTCGGGGATCTCTCCATGGAAAAGGAGAAGATCAAGTACATTACCATACCAAAGTCTAAAATTTGGACTGATCAAGATAGTTCATGGGATAATCACGAGGTCCCTCATGTGATAAAGTAGATAATCTAACCTCGAATACCCCCAAAAATATCAAAACTTGAAACCCCAAACAGCAGCCTTGAAACTCAAAACCCCCCAAAATCCTGACAGACCTCGTAAACCTGAAACCACAAAATCTTGACCCCTCCAAAAAACATTGATAGGATTTTTCGAAACCCCTCCAGCATCTTGAAACTCGATTCCTTAGCCGAAAAGGATCTAGGTATACAAACCTAAAGTCTGCCAATTTTGGACCATCGGGAGTTTCAGAATTTCAGAACTTTTTTCTAGAGTGATGAAAAATGTCGCAGCGACTAATGGCATTCACGAGTCTGAACTCTAAATTCTAAATTTCAGACTTTAGAGGTTTGGCATGGTCAGAACTCTTAAGCCGACTTGAGCGATGAACACTTATCCAAACTCTGAAATCATAAATGTGGAGAATGGCATGAACATGGTCCAACTTGTTGGTTATGAAACCATAGTTGGCTTTTAAAACCTCAATCTCTCTGTCATGCCCATTGTTGACCGCTTCCTCAACCTATGGCTTTCATCTTATGTCAGTCATTGAACAAAAATTGCACCAAGCTCTTCATGAGCTGCATATCTCTCTTAAGTTCCTCAATATCCACCGCCATCTTATCTAAATGGTTCTCCCCTTTCATAGGTCCAACGTTTCCCATAGCCTCAAATTGTTGTTCCAATTATCACATTGATATGATCTAGAAGATCATGTTTACTAGACTCCCCCTTGGTGTTCAAAGTGACACTAGGACCCCTGCTTAGATTTCATTTACCTAAGATTAAGGGCTGCCACAATCTCAACCTCATTTTTATCCTCTTCAAAGTCACCTTCTTGAGAGTCAGAATCTTCACTCGAGTCTTCTTCCTCTGAGTCTAAGTCGACTCCATCCACATAAACTTGGAAGAGCTTTAGTTAGGGAGCCACTCATGTTAATATCCAGGGTAGCTCTTTTAACAAGGGCAAGAATAAATCCTTGATGGACCGGTACATGCAGACATTTCTGGTTTTGAATTGAGAGACAGAGGCACACCGGGAATGATAAAGAAAGTAGGGGAAACTAAAATCCTAGCCATGTCTGAAATGATTAATCAAAGTAGTGTATTTAGATTTCATAACATCTATCCATCTTTCATCAGAAGAAGATTCCTTTGAAAGATTGGGGTTCAGGTTCATATGCAAATTCATCAAAGCATGATATGTATGATGACTTCTAGTCAGGTTTTTTTTATGGTTTCCTTGATTAGAGTTTTGAATAATAGACTCAACCCATCTAGGTTTTTTAGTTACAGAGAAACTAGGAACAATCTCATTTTCAATTATAGGTTCAACACTTATATCTTCATCACATGCATTATTTTTACAATTTTCATTTTCATTAGAATCATCATTAATAACAAAATATCAAGAAGAATAAGAACAAAATGGTTTTTCCAAGATTTTAACATTCTTGTTTTTTATAACTTCTCTGTTTGATGGATCAAAGATGGTGCAGGGGCATCATCACCAGGACTAGTTTAGTTTTAGAATAAGCAAATTTTGGTTTTTTAGGTCTATAGTGGTGTCATTGAGTCATTTTTGGTGTTCAACAAGCTTTGGAGATTCAAATTTTTTGAATTTTGGAGTTTCCCTCCATTTTAGACCAACTCAAAAAAATTTGAATTCTCTAAGCTAATTTTGGCTTTTTTGCAATGTATTTGTTCTAGAGGGTCATAGTAGTGTCTAAAATTTAAGCATGTATTATGGGTTGTTTCTTGTCATTATAAGGCTTAGAATCCTTATCTTGGGTCTAAGAGAGTGCAAAACTAGGTCTTTTGGTCTAAGTAGTGCACTTAGGCCTTTTTCATGTTATGATCTTATGTGCAAGCCTTTCCACATGTGACCTTGGTGCATTTAACTTGAAATTCAGTTGCATGAAAAGCCATTCGAATTGAAAAGATATAAAAACTTTTTTTGTAACAGCATTTTATCATGATTGATCAATCAAATATGAACTTTTTTGAGCTCCAAAAGGCATTAAGAGTACTATTGTGTATGAAGATTCATGGTCTTAAGACTGTATTGATAAAATTCTGGAAGAGGTTACAGATGTGTATTTTTATGAGATTTAAGTATATCCTAAAGGATAATTCAATGATTTTTTTTTACAAGTTTGAATGAGAAATTGGTGTTATTGAGGAAAGTTAAGAATTGCTAGAACCCTAGAAACTAGAAACAGTTGTTCTAGCATACTCGGGACAGTCAAGATAGACTGAATAAAGAAATTAGAGAATATATGGATTTCATGATCAAAATAGAATGTGTTTACCTTGCAAAAATCCAGATAAGGAGTTAGTCAATCAGTTTTACTTCAAACAAGACCCTAACTATTGACTCAAAACCCTGGATTTTCATGTACATAGCAGTGGTTTTGAAGAAAGTGCACGATGGATTAAAGGAAGCTTGAAGCCTACTGGTACAAGATTATGAGCTTCATAAATGCTTGATGCAGACATCCATGAGTAATTCTTATCCTTGGAGAATTCAGTATTTAGCAGAATTTGGAGGAAGAAAGTTATTGTCTCGGGCTCACTGTGCATGCACAGTTAGGGTTGATAGAAATCATAATTTTTGAAGGTCGAGAAACCAATCTTAGGTCTTAAAAACTTTAAAAAATAATTCTTAGGGTTCTCCCAAAAAATAATTCTTAGGGTTCTCCCATCAAGATTCAAAAATAAGTTTGAAAGAATAATGAGCTAATGCAAAGAAATTATTGACAGTTTGTCTAAGGTACTGTACCTGTGCATGGAAGACCTAACTCAAACATTGTTTTTTGTGATTTTTGAAGCCATTCTTACAATGTAACATATAGTAAAAAAATTTTTTATACTTATTCTTGGGCATAATGGGTATTTTAATCAGATAATTTTTTAGGAAATAGAGTCTTAGAATCAAAATTTATTCTCAGGATTGAATTGGGACAACCCTGGTAAGAGACTAGTGGTCTAGAAAGAAGAAGTTTAAAAAAAGACTTAATTGTTAAAGAGTTGAATCAAATTTTATTTTCCACGCTTGTAACTCATTAAAGGGTACTTAGAAACATCATCACTATCTTCAAGATACCTTGTAGTTTGTTCTAGCCCATGTTATTCCATTGACATGGTGCTCTTAAGAAGCCCAAATTGTCAAATTTTGTTAAAGAAGGTGAGATGATCAATTATATAGCTTCCAAGGATTTGAATGATTGAAACAAGATGGATAAAGGGTAACAAACATGTTTAAGGAATTAAATTCATTGAATTGAGCCTATAGGATTGTTTAGAAAAAATTTGTTTTTTCCTAGTATTGAGAACAAGGTGCAAATACAAGATTGGACTAAGTTGAAAGTAATTACTTTAATACTTATGTTTAAGAGTGTGATGTTCCTAGGTGTGGCTACATATGAAGATCCTAAGACCTTTATTTTTGACATTGTATCCTACATAGATACAAGCAAAAGAGGTTTGACCAAACTTCTTCCATTTTGATTTTGGAATGAAGAGGGAAGCAAAGCTACCAAAGATTCTCAAATGAGATACACTTGGTTTATTATTTGACCACTTTTCCAAAAGAGTTGAATTTACTAAGGATTTAGTGGGAACTCTACTCAAGATATGAACATCAATGTTCATAGCTTCATCCCAGAGGAATTTAGGAACATGAGCTGAATGCATCATGGTTCTATCCATGTCTTTTCTAGAATGGTGTGGTTTTACGTTTCCACAATCCCATTCTGTTGAGGGGAATATGGAATAGTCAGTTCCCTTTGAATGCTACATTTGACACAAAATGAGTCAAATTCTTGACTAAACATATTCTACCCCATTATCAGTTCTAAGCCTCTTAATTTTATAACTATAAGAGTTTTCAACTAAAGCTTTAAATTCTTTAAATTTTGACAAGACATCATATTTATTTTTAATGAAATTAGACCAAATCATATGAGTGAAATTCATCAATGAAAGTGACAGCATACAAAGAACCATTAAGAGATGGAACTTCTAGGGGTCCTCAAACATCACTATGGACAAGTTCCAAAGGTTTAGAAGAATTCCCATCATGATTATGAAAGGGATTAGAAAATTTCTTACCACGTAAGCATCCTTCACAAGTTTCATAATTTTGGGAAATAGGTGGCAGACCAGTCATTAGGTTTAGTTGAGGTGTGGCGTACATTCTCCTAAAGTTGACGTGACCTAGTCTCTCATGCCACAATTACATGTCACTTCTTTGAGATGTTAAATAAGAAGCAGAAGAAAATCCATTAAACACATACAAACCATCTCTTTGAATGCCTTCAACTATAGTAACATTATGTTCATTTTTAATAAATCATTTATCCTTTAATAATGTTACACTATAGTTATTTTGAGTCAACTGAGAACAAAAAATCAAATTCATTTTAAGTTTAGGAACTAACAAAATATTGTTAATAAAACCATTTGACACTTTTACTTTTCCCTAACCCTGAAGATCAAGAATGGAATGATCACCCAAATAGATCTGATAATTACATTCACTAAGTTCATATAGGATAATAGATCTAAAGGTCATGTGCCTAGAGGCACCACTATCCAATATCTCCTCATTTTCTTTCGCAGTGACAAAGGCAGCATACCAAGCAATTACATTTTATTTTTTGACTATTTTTCTAATTCTTATTTTGGTTTGGATTTTGGTTTTGATCAAATTTGTTACCCTTTTGAAATTTGAAATTTGTTTTTTTATTTTTAAATTTACAATCCTCTTTCTTGTGTCCAAATTTACCACAATAATGACATTTTCCATCAAAGTTGATGCAGCCTAGAATTCAATGATACAAATCCAATAAGACCCTAGACGCGTTGGCACATCACTCAGCTTGGACTGAGCGCTCACCCAAAGTGTGCAAAGGTACCAGGTCCCTCTTTAGGGTTGTTGTTGCAAGATGTTAGCATGATGAAGACTTAACATATACAGTTCCATTACTAACACATCATTCTACAAAGCATACCAGATCTATCTCTAAGGGAGAACATAACTAATTATTAACCATGATGAGATCAAAAACATACTAGATTCAAATACGCACAGAACTAACACTTAGATTCAGCCAATATCCTCCATTATATTAAATGCAATAAGTATACAGAAGCTTCATTACAATATCAGTAGTATGTGTGTAGTAGCATAATCTCTCTATGTATGCACACACATCTATATCTTTGTATATGTTGATATCTTTACTACATAGTTTACTACATACTTATAAGGGTGGGGACTTTCCCTTCACTACTTATCTATTCCCAAAATAGGTCACATGCTATTATTAGCCACGCGTCGTCACAAAACTAGCCACACATGCAAGTGCGCTAATAATAGACTACTGGTAGTTAACTGACAGTAGTAGATCTATTTCCAGCTTGTGTCCATGCAAAGTGATTTGTATCCGATCCTCCAAAAATAGCCAATGTGTGGCGCACATGTCTCTGCCTCATTTGTGTGCTCTGCACGCCATCTCTAAAAATAGACCTTCATGAGCAAAAAAATGGCTAAGTCCCGAAAGTTGAACTTCTTCCCTCGGCATGCGTGTTCTCCCTATCCGTTCGCGCCTTTGAATATGACCTGCTTTCCCACATGGACTTCTTGTGTGCTTTCTGTCAAGTGTTCTCTGATCAACATTACCCCACACTAATTTCATTTTCACCCCGATAATGGTCATCTCCAAAACTGAAATAAATAATTTGAATGGAAAGAATAAAAAGAATTTTCTTTATAAATAAAGAATAATGTGTATATGGCGGCTTCATCTACTTCAACTTGAAGGAACAACTCAGGATATTGCTCCTTTATTTCTACCTCCAAGGCCTGCCACTCAGCAAGTGCTTCCTCTACTTTTTCTGGAATGTCCACAACAATGGACTCCAGTTCATCCTTCGCAATCTCCCCTTTCTCATTTTGCAAGACCAACACAATGCTGGACATTGCAGTCATCCTTCCCTCTAGCAAATCCATCTTCTGTGCAATGAGCTTCCCAAGCTCCTCTAGCCAATTTTTGTGTGGTTCTTGGGCTGCTACCAGGGCCTCGCGCTTCTATTTAACCATTGCTAACCTCTCTGATGTGGCCCAATGTGTCATCCTTCATCACTTTCTGGACCTCATTGTTCTCCTCCAGGGTTTTTATGTTGATGAGCACCTCTGGAGTTGTACAGATGTTCAAGGCTTGGTCTACCTTCACTAGTTCTTCCCGCAGTGCTTGCAGCAGTCCTTCATATGATGTAATCTTTCACATCACTGAAGCCTTTTCTCACTCTGCCTCTTGTGTTGGATCCTTTGGCACTGGCATGCGCAGAGGTTCATCTTCAAGCACTAGGTCCACCAATGTACCTACATAGTGTATCGCTGAAGGAAATGTCTTTGGTACCTTTGGCTCTAAATGTGGCCTAGCCCTTATGATATTATCACCAATTTCCTCTGCGATGCTGATAAATACATGTTCTTTTTCTACACTAAGTCTCTTTCCTGCGTTAGGTGTTATTTCCCCATCTTTAGTTTTGATCTCTTCCCTTAGCGCCCTAATTGTGGTAGCCTTGTCCATATTTTGCCTTCGCCACCTCTGTTGATACTTTGACCAATGCATTGCTCACTTATTCATCTGACATGACAGTAGGCTTTACTGTCATGTGTCTAGCCTGAGGTGTCTTTTTCAACCTCCTCGATACGCATGACTCCTCACACACATCAAAATCCAGTTCATCCATGTGAGTGTGCATGGACCATGATAACTACTTTCCTTGTGTACATTATTGCCATATCTTCATCCATTAATTCCCAGCCATATAATTCCTTTTGCATTAGTGTGCTCTGGAAACGGGCATGGAAAATTTTACCTATGTCCTCAACATAACCCATGGCTAGTGGAATGTGCTCCCCACTTGTTCTTCTTGACCTAGGCTACTTAGGAACTTGAGCTTCTAGATTTGGGACTTGTGTTTCCATGTCCTGAGCAGTCTCTGTAGTTGTCTCATCTGTTCCCTTTTCCTCCTCTTCTCCTTCCTTCATTTCTTCATCTTTTTGTTCTTCTACGTTCTCTGGAGGTGTAGGAGAATTAGGTGTTTTCCTCTGACTCTTCCCTTCCTCATTCAATTTTAGTTTCCTTCTCCTTTTTGTGGTTGTCTCCTTCTGTGGAGAGATTCTGGGTGATTTGCACACTGTTTATGGAGTAGCACCTTGGGTCCTTGTTCTCCTGAACACTCTCTTAAATTTTTGCTCTCCTTGGAATGCATCCAAGTCCTCATCATCCCCCTCTTGTGGCTGAGGTGGTGTAGTTGTACGCTCATCTTCATCCTTATTCGTAGGATGTCTTCTACCTCTATGTTCCAAACCACCACTATCTTCACACTCATCCTCCTCATCCTCTACTTCAATTTTCTCTATGGGTTTAGGCACTAGAATGTTCTCCATGGTATGCTTACCCTTTGGTGGTGCTGGAAGTGTGAACTCATCTTCCACATACTTGTTATTCTCCAACTTGGGCTTCAGTTGAAGGTACACCAGTGCTGCTCCAATATCTCCCACATCCAAACTTACTAGTTTAATTCTCAATACATCTGAAATGAGCCTTTCAATATATGCACCCCATCCTGGATACACATATTTCTTCCTCAGCGTGTGGTAGTCACAATCTACCTTGTCCTACATTGAACGTTAGGCATTCGTGCATCTGAGAACTTGTGTACTGATGCCTAGAAGTACCTTGTTGTGAAGGCATATGGTAACTTACACCAAGGGCTCCATGCTCCATCCCTCATGGCAAACCACACTATGTAAAAGTGTTGGTATACAACGAACTGCACTACCTTTCCAACCACTAAAGGTAAGTCCTTGGGGATGCACCATTCTTCTTCAAAGGCCATGCGTGGAGCCTATCGTACCACTTCTCAGCCCTTTGCTTGACCTGTTCTGTCATGGATCCTTCACACAAGTACTTTTTGAAGCATTTTGTAGGTGACTTGTGCTCCATGGGATACTCCCATATCTTCTCTTTTGGTCCATCAGGTACTCCTATCTCCATAAACACCAGTGACAATAGAACAGCTCCAAAGCTGATCTTTCCTCCTGTGTGTGCTTCCTCAATGATAGTTTTCTACAATGTAACATGAAATGTTGTAGACTACCCCTTCAGACATCTTTTTAGCAATGTGCAGCCACATGGTATTCACTTGTGACCACCTTTCCTGGTCATTTAGCTTTGTAACAAGATGTGTGGCTTCTTGCACAACTAGATACTTCTTCAGTTTATCTATGTCCATGCCACGTGCGGACCCTTTGTGTACCCCAGCTCCTTTCTAGTCTCCAAGATTGTGGCCTTGTCTGTCAAATCATCTCTCAAATCTTCTCCTGTGCCCTTCAATCCTGTTACCATGGAGATGAGCGTGGCTGAAATTCTAGCTCTACGTCCTGCAAAGTAGAAAAAATCTTCATGCACTCTTCTCATGAGCCACTGGTACAAGGGCTCATATTTCCTGAAGTAAGGGAGCTCATATAGCTGGTAAACTCCAATCTTCTTCAAGAGCTTCTCGCCAGCATCGTCGTACACTGACATGTCTTCCATCGTGCGTTTATTCAGTCTTTGTGTTCAGCAAGGCATCAAGCTCCTTCTTATTCTCTGTGGTACGGTGGTTGTACTCACTCACCTTGCTTCTCCTTATGTGAGAATCCCACTCCTGGCCTACGATAACCCCTTCTGGATATTGCATTTCAGAAAAATTGCTTTCAGGAGCCATCTCCTCTTCTTCTACGACCACCTTCTTCTTTCCCTTCACTCCTGTTGCAACTACTTTCTTGGGTGCCATTTCTACCTTGCAATCCTTTGTAGTTACTCACCTCTTGAATTCTACAATGTGTGAATCAAACCCTAGCTTGATTCAGTGTGCCCTAGGTGAAATCATGTGCCCTACTCCTCTCTATCACCTTGCTTCACTCAAACCCTTTACCACCGGGGACACAAGCTCTTTCTGCACACAGATCTCTTCATCACGACTAGCTACACACCTCTTGCACCTCAATTTGATCACTCAGCTCTTCGCACTTAGCTCTTTTTCAAATACTCTTAATCGCAATGGTAAAAATGAACTCACATCCCATCCTTATATAGATTTTCAAATTTTTGATGCATTCATTGCTCCTTCACCTACCAAATATCCTCTCATTAATTGACCAATTCCATTCTTTTTACATGGTACATCTTCATGCCCCAGCTATAACCTTCTAGCATGCCTTCCTACCCTTTGGTCACAGACTTCTCTTCAGTGTGAGCTTCCTTGCACCTTGAGTACCTCATCACTGCACCTTCCACTGGTAGTTGTTATGGCCTCTTCTTACCTCGTGTTATATTGTCCCTTCATTTATCTCCATCTTTGGTCACTTTTTAGAAGCAATCCTTTGACTTGAAAATCACCCATAGCATCTTATTCCTTTCACCTTTCAATTCCCACAATCATGTACCTGGATATCGACAACCACCCCACACTAAAATTATGTGCAGTCCTCTGCGCATAAACAGGCTTCATATAGTAATTAGCTTCATGCGCAAGCGTGCTTATTACACAAGGACAATAACTAAATTGACAAAGCATAGCAACAAAGAAGGAAACACATTAAGGAAATACAGAATTAAAAACCTAATCTAAATGGAAATAATGCCTTATTACAAACACCAAGAAGACTTATTTATAGTAGGGCTTCAGCCTACTCCCGTTAAAGTAACCGGGTAGTTGTGTTCCATCAAGTGCTTCTAACTAGAAAGCACTTGTTTCAAGGATATAAGTGATAACATACGGCCCCAACCAATGTACCTTAAGTTTTCCTGGATGGCACAAGAACTTAGAGTCATAGAGAAGTACCATTTTTCCAATCTCAAACTTCTTGTCCCTTATGTTTCTGTCATGCCATGCTTTCTACCTGGCCTTTTCTTGCTTCTGACTCCAACGTGCTATGGCTCATCACTCATCCAGCTTAATTATCTTTTCAATCCATTCTTCTAAAGCTTTCTCATCAACTAGACCTCCAGTATGCACAATACACAAAGAAGGTAACATAAATTCCATAGGAAGAATGGCTTCTGCGCCAAACACTAACTGAAATGGTGTGGCTTTGTTCAACCTTTTATATGTTGTTTGATATGCCCAAAGTACTGCAGATACTTTATCATCCCAATCCTTTCTTCCAACATCACATATTTTTGTCAATGTCTGGCTCAAAATTTTGTTGAAAGCTTCAGCAGTTCCATTTTCCTGAGGATGATAGGGTGTAGTCTTATGGTGTGCAATCATGAACTCATCCAATAAAATTTTGATTGTCTCATTAAGAAAATGTGTGCCCCTATCACTGGTCAAACTTAAAGGACATCCATACCTTGTAATAATATTTTCCCATAGAAACCAGGTTGTTGTAGCTACGGTACAGTCCTTGGTAGGTGTTCTTCTGCCCATCTTGTCAGATAGTCTGTGCAAGTTATAATGTAGCGTGATCCAGTTCTGTGTGTAGCTGGTGAAATAGGACCCACAAAATCTATAGCCCATTTCTCAAATGGTTTTGTGCTAGTAATAGGTCTCAGAGGCATTTCATCTCGTTGACCTGGTTTTCCAAGACGTTGACAATGATCACATGCCTTACAAAATTCCTTACAATATTTATAGAGGGTCTCCCACCATAATCCAGCAAGTAGAATCTTGCATGTTGTGGCATCACCGGCATAGTGGCCACCTACAATTCCACCATGAGCTTCTTCCATAATACCCATGTGCTCATGTTCCAATACACAACAGTGCAATACTTCATCTCAGCCCAATTTGTACAAGTCACCACTGATTAACATATAAGGTGTGGCTCGTATAGCAAGTTGTTTCTTCTCCAAGGATTTCATTCCTTCTGGTGCCATCCCTGTTCGTAGAAAGACAACAATGTCCTCTAGTTCTGATGGCATGCATTGTAACCTGTATAACTGTGCATCTGGCATGGTATCCTCAATTTCTTGTGCTTCTTCTCCTGACTATATTCTTGATAGATGGTCTGGTCCAGAATTACTTTTTCCTGGTTTTACCACAACTGTGAAATCAAATTCTTGAAATAAGAGTACCCATCGACATATGTGCCCTTGTAAAACATAGGTTTATTTACCAAATACTTCAATGCCATGTGATCTGTATAAAATATGAATGGTGTAGCTAGTAGGTACTGGTGGAATTTATGCAGCGCATAGATCATTGACAAAGCTTTGCACTCTGTAGTTGTGTAATTTTGTTCTGCAGGAGTCAGCTTTCTACTAGCAAAAGCAGATAGGATGATCTACAATACCTTCCCAGGTTGAGCCAACATCATGCCAATGGCCATGCCAGAGGCATCAACATGTACATGAAATGGTTTGTCCCATGAAGGAAAATGTAGAATAGGTGGTAGTAAGTTTCTCCTTTAATGTCTCGAATGCACGTTGTTGTTGTTCTTCCCAGTAGAACGTACCTTTCCCCTTCAGTAACTCTTCTAATGGTGTGGAAACTTTGGCATAACCTTTGATAAACTTTCTGTAATATCCTGTATGACCCAAGAATCCACGCACCTCACTTTGACTGGTAGGCTCCCTTAGGCCTATAATGACTGCAACCTTTGTTGGATCAACCAACAAACCCTCCTTGCAGATTATGTGACCTAAAAGTATCCCAAATGGTGTAGCAAATATGCACTTCTTGATGTTCAAAGAGATACTCAACTGTCTACACCATTCAAACATTAAGCGTAGATTGTCACAGTGATCCTTAACTAATCCATACACCATCCAATCATCTAAATATACCTGTAAGAAGTTGTGAATAAATTCCTTGAATGCTTGGACAACTATGCGCAAAAATACAGCAGGCACATTTTTCAGACCGAAGGGCATTACAGTATAGGTGAAGCTACCCCATTCAGTAGTAAATGTAGTCTTTTCTTGATCCTCCTGGGAAATCCTAACCTGATGATACCTAGAGAACCCATCTGTAAACGAATATATTTCATGCCCTGCAACTCCTAGTATTTCCTCAGTGAATGGCGTAGGGAATGGATCAGTTACACATGCAGCATTCAGCTCCCTGTAGTCCATGCATATTCTAATCCATTCCATCCTTCTTGATACTGATCACCATTGGACTAACCCATTCTGACTCATCAAGGGGCTTGATAATCCAGACTTCAACATGTTATCAATCTCTTCTTTGACCTTTTCACGTAAGTTGGGGTTCATCCTGTAGGGTCTCTTTCTAACTGGGCATGCTCCCTCTTTAAGCTTTATCTTCATCTCCCCTAACGATTCATGCATGCCTTTAAGTTCATGGTACCCCCTAGGAAATAAGTCCTGGTAATCCCTTAGTAACTCTATGATTTTTTCCACTTCAGAGTCTGACCAATAGTCTCCAATTATGGCTTCCTTAGGCTCAGTATCTGTTCCAATATTCACCCACTTTGTCTTCATAGGTTCATGATAGGTGCACATGTGGTCTTATCCACACTGTCCAATACCTCATGCCTCCCTGTTGAATGGTGTACATCCAAATTATCTACTTCTTCATCATTCACTAAGTAGACCATTTTTCCTTTCTCTTTCTCAAGGCAAGCGCGTTGAAACAATGTTGCATCGGCCTCTGGTTCATCATCAAGATGTGCTCCTGATCTTCTTTATCTAATAACTCCTAAAGGATTTCTTCAGCTTTGGCACTATCCCCCATAGTTAAGTGCTTGATAAATTTCAATGCTTCTTCCACCAGAGGCTTTATAGAGAAGAAGTCAAATGTCTGGGCCATTCCTGCAATTAAATTCTTCCAATTTCTAGTTTCTCTATGGAGTTCTGCATATACATACCAAGCACATGCGCAGCCTTGTAAAGTGGAATAAAACTGGTGCACCCATAGCGAAGGTGGTAAAGCTTCCTTCCCTTCTGTCCAGAGTCTCTCACACTTTTGAATGTGGTGCTGAACAGGTTGATTACCATGATAAGTACTTATTTGAGTAGGTGCATTGCTCCTGAAGAACCTAGTAGTAAGAGCAATCCCAATTTCATTCCATCTGACAAGATTATCCCTATGGGTCACCCACCAGTGTGCTGTTGTCCCACGTAGTGTATATGCTAGCATAGTTCTTCTTTCCAGTGGGTCTATCCATTGTTCTTCCATGGCGCACAGGAATACCATGGGATCCCCTTCTCCTGTGTAACAAGGTACCGAGTTATTTCCTATCCTCCTGACATAACGTGGTTTTGTGCTTCAAGGAAATATGCTCTTTACTTCGCACCCTACCAACTCATAAGTGTTGTGAGCCCAATTATCACAAGCAACACTTGTAGTATCACTAATAGACTGTGCATCCTCCCACTGAATTAGTCCTTCTTTGGTTGGTTCAATCATCTCTGGGTCTCGGATGGTGCGTACATAAATCCTATTCAGATCTTCTTCACTTAAGGGCTCAACATAGGGCGTGGACTTTCCATCTGTTAAAGGGATAATAACTCTTTCCTCTTTATTTTCAAAACTGATATAGCCCTTGTTGAACTAAAGATCAGCATTATTTGCATAGCACCAAGGATGCCCCAATAGAGCTGGGAAGCTATCTGACTCTGCCAGCGCTAAAACTTCAAAGTCTCCAGTGAACTTGGCTCCCTGTATGGTAATGGATGCATCCTTCAAAACTCCTATGGGAGTGGCCTTAGTCTGATTAGCCATGAATAATACATTAGAGGATGGCTGTAATGGGGGTCTTCCCATTTGTACCCATGCATCCAAGGTAAGAACATTGACTTCCGCACCTATATCAATTAGTATATTACTCAATAGCCACCCATCCACAACAGCATTCAGAGTGATTTCCTTGTCATAATCTAGGCTATGAGGAGGAATATTTGCATGCAGGATCTACCATCCAGTCTCAGTACTTACGCGCGGAGTGTTTCCTTTTAACCAACTCCCTAACAGTGGAATGATGTTCTCCTTGTGCAACATTTTGCACACTTCTCTCAAGTCATCTATATCAGTTTGGACCATCTCTGATGCTTTCTTCTACTCCTTTAAGTATTGTATCTCACCCTGAAGATTCCTTAGAACTTCCATGGTTTCCTGATAAACCTCCTTCTGATAGGTAGGATCTGGGTACCGTGCATGAAGAACCTCCTCTTTAGTGATGGTAGGCTTCTGCTGCAATGCTTCCCTGGCACATGTTGCCTCAGCGCGGGTCATGATCTTTACTTGTAGTGCCTCAGATTCTACTTCCATCTTGGGCATCCATTGATTGTCAACAATGCATGTTGTATCCTAACCATCCTTGTGCCTTTGTTTTCTTGTTTATGTTGCTTACTCAGATGCTCATATAAGTCTGGGCACTCTTCATAGCTATGGTTCTTTCCATAGAAAGAACATGTAATATTCTGAGGACATTCACACCTATAGTGGTCAGGAGATCTGCATGTATAACATGTTCCATGAGGAAACTCACTTCTTCCACCACCACGGCCTCGTCCTCCAAATCCACCATGGTATCCTTGACCTCTGCCATGACCACCTTCAAAACACCCTTCATTCCAATCATAGCGTGCCTGATTGTGCTCCTAGTCCTGATGCTCATTCTTTCCCTTAGAGTTATCTGAAACTCATGTCTGTCGTACACCAATATCTATAGCATCATGGATCTATCCAATCAGCCAACAGTCTTCCTGTGTCATGAGTCATGGACCTGCAGATTTTACAGTAGCTTGAAATGTTCTTCCTTATCGCGCATTGTAATAATGGGTAGCGGCTAGCATCATGGTTTAAATGGCATATTTCACAATCCATCAGCAATGAGTGTACTATTCTATGAGGACAACTATCCTTTGTGTGACCTTCTACCTCACAATTTGTGCACCAAATCCCTGTGCACATCTCATGTGTTGAATTTGCTGATAGTTTCTCCAACATTTTTGCCATAGCTGCTATTTGTGCTTCTAAAAATGGGCTCACCCCAGTATCTATGCTTCCAACTACCTCAACGCACAAGGCTACTTCAAGTGCTTCACATGGATCAGTGTATGTCTTATGTGATAATGCCCTCCTAAAAGGGGTAATCAAGCCCCCAACAAACCATTGTGCATGTTGGCTTATGTGTATGTCATAAGAAATCTTTGATAACAGTGTTTTAAACCATGCATCATACTCCCTAACACTTTTAGTAGTGCCTTGCTTAATATCCTTGAGTGCACTTATACTTTTCTGCTCAAACTCAAGGATATGAAACTCTTTAAGGAATGCATCCTTTAAAGCTGTATAATCTATGCAAGTCTGATCAGGGTCAAACTTTTGTACCAACTATGTGCACACCCTTGTAATGTAGTGGCAAATTGGCTTGCCCTCCACTCAGAAGCCATGATTCCTTTTACATGCCACAATATTTCACACATATGCACATGTTCAGCAACATCTTCTATGCCCCTATACTCTGGAAGATGAAGAGACATTTCCATGTAAATATTTTGGGGTTGGTGCAGACCTTTCCCACCTGATCCAGAACCTCTTGTGTTTCCCCTACCTCCAGAACCTCTAGATCCACCTGAACCAGAGCTACCTATGCCTCCTAATCCCAAACCTATAGCTAGGTTTGGACCAGAAGATGTACTTCCTTGTGTCCCAATAGTAGAACTGAACTGTACCCCGACAGTCTGTGAAGTGTTACTACTCCTAGAGGTTAATCCAAAAATCAGCGCACGCTTGTATTTTGTGCTGATGATACACCCAAAAAGGTACTTCCATATAACAACAAAGTCATTTTTGCTGCCATCGTTGTGCCTCTTATAAGACTCGCTCCTACTCTCCCACTGCTTGAACTAGCTTGTTGACTGCTTGTTGTACTAGATGCTGAAAAACCAAATGCAAGGGCAAGGTTACCAAGGTGGATTCAGATGTGCACCCTCGGCCCAGGTAGTCTCTGTTGGTGGCACACTTCTACGTGAGGCCGAGGGGGGATCCCTGTTATGCTTTCCAAGATGGGGGAGTTCCTGATGCTCTAGCTCCACGTCTTCTACGTGAGCTTCAAATCCTTCATGATCCATCTCTCTCCTCAACGCCATACTTTCTACAATGTTATGCTACTTCTCTATCTCCCTCTCACACGCCTCATTATACTTAAGCCACCTTTCCTCCCTCTGCCTTTTTACCACTAGGTCTGCCATCTTTCACCAAACCTACTCCTGCCCCCCATGCATGGTGAGGTTTAGTTAGCCATCGGTTTACTCTCCAGATTCAAAGTTACCATCAGGATCTTGATTGCCAGTGGAATGCCTTGTAGGTAAGCTCCCCTTGGATATCGTAAAAACTAGAATTCAGCTACCTCTGGACACGAATAAGTGGAAATTGAGTATTCCAAGATATAACTGTTCAAGACACCATGAAACCACGTATCCACAACTCGAGTCCAAATCATATCAGCATCATAAAGGGCCTAGAATTCTTCCTACATCCAGACAAGTGTGTGATACCTCCAATTCGCTTAGATGCATAAGCAATCAACCACTCGTACAATTCTACTAGAAAGATAGCAAAAAAGCTCTCATATAAACTATCATACAGATTTTGTTCCACCCAAACATGTGTGTTAAACTTAGATCCAGTGTTGAACCACCATGCGTATTCTTCTTCCAGATCATGTATCCACTCCTCAACACTTGCGAGAGTTAACTAGTATGTCTTCATCACGAACCATCCTGAAAACAACTGAAAAAGAGGTCTCGGCAACAGAACTAATGATGCAGCCTAGAATTCAGTGATACAAATCCAATAAGACCCTAGACACACTGGCACATCACTCATCCTAGACTAAGTGCTCACCTGAAGCATGCAAAGGTACCAGGTCCCTCTTTAGGGTTGTTGTTGCAGGATGTTAGCATGATGAAGACTTAACACATATAGTTCCATTACTAACACATCATTCTACAGAGCATACCAAATCTATCTCTAAGGGAGAACATAACTAAATATTAACCATGATGAGATCAAAAACATACTAGATTCAGATACGCACATAACTAACACTTAGATTCAGCCAATATCCTCCATTATATTAAATGTAATAAGTATACAGAAGCTTCATTACAATATCAGTAGTATGTGCGTAGTAGCATAATATCTCTATGTATGCACACACATCTATATCTTTGTATATGTTTATCCCTTTACTACATAGTTTACTACATACTTATAAGGGTGGGGACTTTCCCTTCACCACTTATCTATTCCCAAAATAGGTCACATGCTATTATTAGCCACGCGCCATCACAAAACTAGCCACACATGCAAGTGCGCTAACAATAGACTACTGGTAGTTAACTAACAGTAGTAGATCTATTTTTGGCCTGTGTCCATGCAAAGTGCTTTGTATCTAATCCTCCAAAAATAGCCAATGTGTGGCGCACACGTCTCTGCCTCATTTGTGTGCTTTGCATGCCATCTCTAAAAATAGACCTTCATGAGCAAAAAAATGGCTAAGTCCCAAAAAGCTGAACTTCTGCTCCGCGCGCGTGTTCTCCCTATCCGTTCGCACCTTTGAATATGACTTGATTTCCCACGCGGACTTCTTGTGTGCTTTTTGTCACTTGTCTTTGCTAGGAGGTTTAAAAGTTGACTTTTGATTTTTGTTTAATCTAGAGAATTTATCTTTTGATTTCTGAGAGAGAAGTGCCTGAGTGGCATTCTCCTTAGAATCAAAATTTAACATTACTTGTTCTTTCTGTATGAGAAGAGCACTAAGGGTTTGCAAATTTGGAATGACTTGTTCTATTTAATATTTTGAATTCAAAATTGAAATAAAATTTCTAAATTTCTCATGAATATTCAATTGAATAATTAAATAAAGCAATTTATCCTGAATCAAGTTACTACCACATCCATCTAATTATGACTTAATATTTTTTATTTTTGCTAAATAATTTATCACTTTTTCATCTCTTCGTGGGAGTTTTTTTTATTAGGGGGTAGATAGTTTTGAAGAAACTATACCCTATTACAAAAGTGCTCACAAGCCAGATATAGCAGCAAAAAACAATCCATAGTTTTGAAGGGACTATACCCTATTACAAGAAGGCTTAATAGCCAGATAATGTAGTAAAAACATCAAAAATGGATCAAAATCCAGGATATAAATAAGGACCAACTATGGTTTAAACGAAAACTATAAAAAGGGGCAAAAAAAGTGTCAAATATGCAACAAAGCAGCATGAAAACAGCATCCTTTCAACATCAAAACAGAAATCTAGAAGCAGTAAGAATCCTCTTTAATTGACTGCTTTATCAATATGTCTTTATCTTCTGCAGAGAGTTGAATAGTGCCAAGGTGGTGACATGGGAGGAATCCTTCTTATCCAGTTGTGAGAGAACCAAGTCCCTTGTTGAATTCGACTCCCAGATGGCAGTAGGAATGTCGCTGAGTATACAAACACTTTTGACATGTTGCTCCATGAAGTTGTAAATAGCCTTAAGCACGGAAATGGTATAGTCATGCCTACCTTTTACATTACCCAGTTTATTGTCCATAGAATTAAGCTTCTTGTAGATTTGTAAAGTATGTTCATTATCTTTGTTAGGGTCATTATGCATCTTCCTTTTGCCTTCTCTCTTACAAATCTGCTTGAGCTCTTCTTTTAGGTCTCCAACCTCCTTTTCCAACTTAACAATTCTATTAAGTAGTCATTCCTCCCCTTCTGTAGCATAAGCATCAATAGGATTGCTAATATGAAGCATATTTTTTGTAGATTCAATTTCTTTGCTACTACAAAGGACGGTGGGGACAGTGGAGCCAGGGTAAGGGGGGCAGGGGCAGCTGGGGTTGAATGATGATGGGAAAGACAATGGTGATGAAGCAGCAAGATGAGTCCTTGGTGAAGTGGGGGTTGGGCACAAGTGTTGTTTTAAAACTCAAGAAAACATAGCGTTCCAAGGAGTTTTAAAAGATAATGCAGAAATCTAACATGCAAATTCCTTCTAAAATGATTTAGGAAAACCAAATGTTTAATAGGAACCATCACATATCTACCTTCCAAAGTGACATACATAACAATCATCCTTGCAATTTGGTCAAAGGGCTCTGGAATGGAGGTCTCTTCGTAGGAGTTGTCATAAGCTCTAAAATTAATTTAATAATTTTTGACAAATGCATACCTTTGTGCATTGATTCCAATTGAGCCCAAACTTAAATCAAAAAATCATCCTATACGCTTCGCAAAATAATGGACATTGCCTCTTGTACTTTATGTTGATACGCAGCGATGTTGTTAGCAATTGTTTGTCTTTCAATAGGAGCTCTCTCAATTCCATTTACAACTGCACATTATTTATGAACCATGAATTTTGCCTTTAATCGAATCTTCCAAATGTTGTAGTTGTTCCCAATCAACATCTAAGATTTATCAATTGAAAATTGATTAGACCCCATTTTTGCATAAAATAGAAATAATTAATAAACAAGGATTAAAAATAAGATTTTAATAGAAGTCTCCCTGTCATATTTTAATCCTTACAATCGAACACCGATCAGTTTACGCCAAAAAGGAGATCTTGTTAATTGAATAATCTATACACGAATACGTTAGAATGATATCAAAAAATAAATTGAATTGTAAGTGAAAAAAAAAACTAGTTTTCTAACAAAATAACGACGAAAAAAAATTGTCGTATCACGAGAATATATCATTTTTAAAATAAAATAATATTATTTTATTATTTCGTAAAAAATATTTTCTTATAATTTGTTTATTATTTCGTAAAAATATTTTCTTATAATTTGTTTATTTTTTAGAAAAATAAACAAATAATTCATATATTTATTTTTTGAAAAAAAAAAAAGATTTATATACAAAAAAAATTGGAGCTCTTACTCCTTATTAGGTAAGAATTTATATCAACTCGGCAGAGTTGGCTAACCAACTCAACGAGTTATACACCAAGTTACCATTTCCATATCAACCAAACCATATATCATATTGCAATGTAAAACGAATTATATTAATCACTTGAGCCACATGTGTACCGAACCAAATCGACTCAACGAGCTGACCACACACTTGTGGTCGAGCCACTTCACAGAGTCACAAGCACAACAGCGAGCCACTCAACGAGTTATGCCCATAAGGGCTCAAAGCAAAATGGGATGGTGTGACCGTAATCACACCACCATCCCCCGGGGAACAGGGTTTTTAAAGCCTATAAACTTCCATTGTCCCCCCCAATGTGGGACAATTATATGCGCATAAGAGTGGGGGGAGGCCTGCCAATGGAGTTGGTGGTCAGTGGGAGGGGCTCATGGGACATGTGGCACCCAAGGGAAAAAGTTGTGCAGGTCATACCAAGTGGCACGTAGATAGAAGGGGGGTCCAGCCCCATATAAACTTTGAAAAAAACAATTAATATATGCTTTATATATATGAGGCATAGCATTTTTATATGGTTTGATTTTATATGGTTTATATTTATAAACTATAGGTTTTCATATGTTTTAGGTTTATATATGAAAACATGAAAAGATTTTCTAAAAATTATAGAAAAAAATAAAAATATAGTTTATATTGATTATAAACTATAGGTGCAAAAAATCTTATGGGTCCATTAGGACATGAAGTAGAGTTTGAAATTCAAAGTGAAAGAAAAATTTGTACACTACGGGACAAGATTTTTTAATCATCCAATAAAAAAATTCAAAACACCTATTTTCTATATTCTTGTCTCCCCTGTAAACTTGAATTTCACTGAATTTTTTTTACTTGATATCTTGAATTTCCTACACACATTTATAAACTATAGAAAATATTTCATAAAATTTATCAACCCTTACCTTAATTTAGAGGGGTAATTAGAACTTTTCACGCACAGATGAAATCTCCAAATGAATTTCCACATGTGCACATACATACATTCCAACCATAGAGAGAGTGAAGGGGTGGGATTAAATAGAATTTCAACCACCTAACTTCTCAACCATTGCAACCTTAGGATATTATAATTAAATTAGATTATTAATCCCACTCTAGTACCATGTGAGGAGGGGTAGAATAAACATTAATTAACCTTATTAAAAAATATAAATGTGCACATCATAGTAAAAGTAAATAACAAGATAAAATAAAAGACATAGTGACACAACATGTAATGTCAAAAACCCCTAAATGGATAAAAACCACAGAAGAATTAATGCACTATTCGAGAAACTTATTTTTAGATTCAGTCAATAACTCCCTCCTCACTTCTATTCCATGTTTTTACCAAGATCACCTAATTCACGTGATATATTTCCTAAATATGACCTATGGTTATATTTAAATAATCCGAAGGGTTATGAACTTCTTAAATGACGAAGCACAACTCTCCAATTTAATTTGTTAGTTAATTAGTTAATTAAATTAAATTAACCAACCACCTAATATAAAATTTATATTCAAATAATAAGAATATAAGTTATTAGTCCCTGCCTCCGGCAAGAATCCTATAGGTTTCAATGCAGCATATTAATTTTTCAAAAGTGGCCAATAAGAAGTTTTTATTTTTTCTAGTTTGTCATATTCGAAAGTTATGACTAATTTTAAACATTTTTTAAATTAACATATTTATTTTTCTAGCCAATTGATTGGTGTTCGAGGGTGATGTGACTATTTTTGAGCCTTATTGCCAAAACAATTTTATAACATTTTAAGATGATAAAATTTTAAAGTGACAAGTGTCCTATCATTTATATCAGATTTTGACACTATTTATGAGAATCATTAATTCAATTCAATACATGATGTGACTATTTTTTAGTCTTATTGCCAAAGCAATTTTCTAACATTTTAAAATAATAAAAAATAAATAAACATTATTAATTATACATTAGAATACAATATCCACATTCAATAATACATATTAATTATAATATAATATTATAATACATAAATAAAAATATAATTTTACAATTATTAGTATAATCATATTGATATTTTATTTAATTATTATAAATAATTATAAACACACACAATACACATAACAATATTAAGTTACATATTTAAAAATATATATAATAAACATATTATTTGTATAATTAATAATTACATTATATTAGTAATAATATTATATGATGTATATTAATTATACATAAATACTATTAACTATTTTATTATATTTTAATATTTTATAACAAACACAACTTATTTAAAATAAATATAATACATATTACTTTATTAATAAAACTTATAAATCTATGTTTTATACTTTTCATTATTTAAAAGTATACTTATAAATTTTGGTGATTTTAAAAATAATTATTTATAAAAATATTAATTATAAACATATTAATTAAATTTTTGTGTCTACTCCAAACATTATAAAAGTATATTGTATATATATGCCAAATTGTTATGCCACCTATTTCGATGTTCAAGTGATTAGTATACCATATCCAAAATATATGATTATGATTGCAATTTTTAGAAAGATCATTAGAGAAGCCTACAATATTTGTTTTGCAGTACTTGAAAACTTCAAATAGGTAAATTGTCTTGAAACCTACAACATTTTTACAACTTCCAAGGTCCATTTTTCTTATGTCCTTCCAGCGCTTAAGCAATAAATCGTCTAACCAATTAATCAAATTTATATCAAACTACTTGCAGCATACATGGCAGGAATTGGCCGCCTTGTGACTCTTGTTTTATATTATTAAAGCCGAAATTTCAGGTTTTTTGTTTGTTGAAATGGCCTAGCCTTGGTGCAGAAATGGCCCAACAAAGACTAGTTGTATGATATAGCTTTACCCCCTTGGAGTAATTTGTGATAGGGAGTTGGAGAGGCGTATGGCTATGAAGATGTCGTTAAGACATGAGGATGTAAATTCTGATTTCTATCTTGAAATATCGAGTATAATGCTCTTTTTCTTGGAAAAGAAATGATCCACTGGCTTATGCAGTAGTCAGGTTTGCTAACATTTATGAAACATTAACCCCATCTCCACATAATGGTAAAACACAATTGAATTTGCTAATACAT
The DNA here is from genome assembly GCA_019776745.2 of Taxus chinensis. Classification (NCBI taxonomy): domain Eukaryota; kingdom Viridiplantae; phylum Streptophyta; class Pinopsida; order Cupressales; family Taxaceae; genus Taxus; species Taxus chinensis. The sequence continues at coordinate 720,321,826 of CM034154.1, forward strand.
TACCTCCATACAGTTATTGAAGACAAGTTTCATGTATAACATTGCAAAGATCGCAAATGAACTTTATATTTAAATGTAATCTTACGATTACAAGAGCTTTTTCATGCATGTTAACAACCATCTTCAGCTGCTGGGAGGAATGGTTTTACAAAAGCCAACCGGATTGAACAGTTTACTGCTCGCAGACTCCAGAGTATACACAACTATTGTCGTGTCAAATTATATGACATTCAAACACAGATTAAACACTTTCTGCAGAATGTGATACCAACTACATCATACTGTACCATTCCTCAACATTCTGGAATCATGAAGACATTAATCTTTACTCGCTGTAGTAAAATGGAAGCTGATAGAGAAATCAAGTATAATACAAGATATTAATATACATATGTATAGCTTCCAACGGTGTAATTTTGCACTCACCTGAGACAATAAATCAAAGTCTATCAGCATGCAGATAAATGGATTTTATGCTGCAACCAACGGATATTTATTCTATAGATAACGGAAATAAACCCATGAATTTTACCTTGATCTGATAATAGGGAAACTTTTGAAGCACTATCTCAGTAGGGGCTTGAATAGTAAGAAAACTGCATTTCTCAACAAGAACTATCAAGGGTTTGGGCAGAAGTTAAGTCAGTCAAAACAGATTCCCTGCTTGAAGACCTTGTATTCTTTAAGACTTCATAACAAGGAGCGAAAAAAATCATGTTCAAGAGCTTGATCTGCATCCATCCTCTGTCTAGGATTTACACACAAGCACTTATTAACAAGGTCATAGAGTGCTGTGGGAATACTATCGAGGAACTCGGGCCTTTTGGTATTGTTCCTGCACCACTCTTCTATTGAGACATTCCCGTACTCAGCATTATAGAGATCCTGCAATATTTGCCAGCACTTTCAGGAAGAACTACTTTGCAAATCTGTAAGTCATAACTAAAATGGTAGGAAAGATGTTCAAAACTAGGAGATGCAGGTTTGCAATCATAATTAAATGCTTCAGCAGTTGTTACTAATTCTTCTAACAGAAGCATATACCATGGGCAAAGAGCTCTCACGATCATGAAGCTTAGCTATCTCCCAAATTTCTTCCGTGCCTCTGATTCTTGCAATGTCTCTGATAGCTCTGCAATCCAATATCAAAAAATAACAGCACAAATAAGAACTGCATAAACAATGGCACTGATTTTGGAGTTTCATTGATATCAAGGCCACTGCTTGAACAAACAGTTTGAAAGAACCACATACTGGTCAGGGCTGCTTGCTTGGAATGGAATTTTCCCAGCCATAAGATAAAGCAAGGTTACACCAGCTGACCAGATATCAAGCTTGCAACCTTGGTGTAGAGATCTCAATAAAACCTGGCAATAAAGTAACCAATGTTGAGCTACAATATACTTTCAAAGAATGCACGTACAGACTCCAGAAGGGGAAGCATTCCAAGGAGATGAAATTCAATGGACCAATACCTCCGGAGCACGATAGCCCCTTGTCCCCACGCATGGGCCATCTCTTTTGAATTTTTGACTATCTGAAAAGGAACGAGATGACAATTAAAATTTATAAACCATCCTCAAATATTGAAGCAGTGAAAATCTATATTACATGCCACAGATGTGAATTGTATTTTACATTTAACATCACATGCAATTACAGAGCAGAATTGCAAACCACCTTTGTTCTTCGGAATATCATTCAAGCCGTATGAGCCTGTAGTAATTTTTGACTGAAACGGCATAGGGGAGACATGGACAATGTTGCCATTGTCTCTTCTCAATCTCTCCTGGGGTGCAGCCACCCGTTTTCGTTGAGAAACAGGAACCCGAGGGCGCATGTTGCTCCGAGCTCTGCTGTGCTAGTTGTATCAAGTTTAGCAGCTCCTTCCTACCATGTTTGGGAAAGGGTTGCTTTCTATTGCCACCAGAAGGCGTGCGTGCACTTGTCATTTCTTTCGATGGTGACTAAATTTGGCACAGGATTGAAACCATGAGATTAACGGCATGTACGACAGAACCTTACAAACTATGCATATAGACAACCAAGCTACGTTTAATAGTGTGTTATTTAATACACTTTCCATGCACAAAACAAAAAGCAAAGAAGTCTAAAAAAGGAAAGATACCTTGCACAAGTGCAGAACTGGATTTTTTTGCAGCTGCTCTCTCCCCCTAACTTGCTTTTATGGTTTGTATTCATTGTATCTGGAGGAAGATTACTTTGTGCTCTGTGATTACTAGAATCATGTTGCCTTACTTCAAGTGTATGTCCTCTCCGCTTTAAATTGATAGCATTACTGGATGACTTGACATGAGCATGCTTCGTTTGTTTTACAAGATTAGTTGCTTCTGCACCTGCTATTAGGGCTTTATGTCTGACGTTAGGAATATCTCTCCTGCTGCTATAGAAAGGTGGCTTGTGAGCAGCAACAGCCACAACACTTTTCTGATTATGCAGAGGCATCTTAGGTTTAGCTGTACACAAACAACAATGGACGTTATAATATCAGCCTTTGTTCAATCTACATTTTTATCTACCTGATTAAATTCTGAATAGGTTTAATCAGGCACAGCCAGATATGGTAGTGGGATAAAATCTTACATCTTCCAGCAAATGGATCATACTGATCCTGCAAGAAAAAGAAACACACAAAGCATGAGAATGTAATTATAGAATCAAATGTTTCATAGGACATTTCCTCCTTGCTTATTAGCATCCATAAGACACTTATCAATAAACCATGGCTATGGGGGGAGCATGCACAGAGCCTCAAAACTGGTGCATCAGGTACATATCCATAAGTGATGCACACATGCACCCGTCATTTTGTATTTTATGCTATTATGTGTGTGTGCGTTGTGCGTGCGTGCGTGTGTGTGTGTGCGTGTGTGTGTGTGACACATGCATCATATGCCCCCCACACCCAAAATTTAGGGGTCTGCAGTTGATATTTTTTGCACCTGCAACCCTTCACACCACTTGCACCCAAGTAAAAGTTGCAATAAACTCTAGCATCTGTATAAAGAATTACATAAAACAGCAATACTAATGAATTAGATATGCTTGGCTTTTCCAATGAAAGGGGCAATTGTAATGACAAGGTGTGCAAATAGATGACCAGGAAGCTTGGTACACTTAAATCTTTATGGGGCAGGTAAAGCATATCCAGGACAATAAGGAGAAGGTGGCATAATCAAAGATCATTTAGGACCATGGACCATTATCAATGTCTTTCTGCCATTGCATCGATTGACAGCATTGTGGCGTTCCCAGCCTTAAATGAAGGCCTCTCCTGGTGCTCAAAAACTTGACCTGTTGAGGAATGCAGTAAAAGATGGAGGAGCCATCCGAGATGTATGGCATAAACATGCAAGGAAAACTAGCAGCGAAGAAATACCCCACTGAGAAAGATGACTCAGATGCTGCCAGAAAAGTATAACAGGGAGCCTAGGCCCAGAGTTGAATTGCTTAAGGCAACTACTGATGACCAGCATCTATTCCTTCAAGAATTCCGTGGTCATCAAAGAAAGCATCTTGCTATAAAAGAACCAATAAAGATATTTCTTTTGTATGTTTGTGCATTCTCTGTCTTGGTGGTTAGGAGTATATCTCTGAAATCTGTCAGTATATGCATACTATGCTCTTACTGTAAATATGTATTTTTACGGAGGGATTGAATCCTTCCTTTGTACAATGGGGATAGGTATGAGTTGTCCTAGACAATGTTCAGATTTGTTATGCGAAAAAAAACATAGTTGACAATTGCTTGATTCATAGGCGCACCAGGATTCCTTGTTTAGCTATCCATCAGGGTTTGTTTCCCAAAGTTCCCAAAGGACTAGAAGGAAGAGGCCTATCGGACAAATACTAACAAAGCAAAAGAGCATACCAATTCTTTAAACTTTCAACATTTAATATGCACAAAATAATAAAGTAGTCGGATGAAACCATTTGGACCAATTTAGAGAAGGAAATCATTGGATTGACTTGAAGGCGAGTGGCGGTTATCAGGAGGAATTCGATGGCTGAGGCCCGAAACCCTAATGGTGGCACAGACCAGCAAAATAGCGAAATCAAGCACGGCAAAGAACCCGAGTTGGCAAAGAAGGGGAGGGTGAACCTCGCAGACAGAAGGATAGATGTAGACGCACTCAACGACTTCCTTTCCCTGCGGAAGGAGGATCAGTTTGATTCCATTAAGCTTTTGGTTGCCGGGGGATTTGTAGCTCACAATAAGGAATCCCGACAAAATAAATCGGGCCGCCCCCCAATGAATGCAAACAAAATTGTCCCTCTGGCTTCGAATGGAGGCCAGAGAACAATTGGTGGGTTTTGCGGGAGGATTGGCAGCCCAGGGTAATATTAATAGTAAAGCAGATCCCTCTAAGATTGCCAGTTCTAATAATGCTTCCTTTAAGGAAGTTGTTCAACAAAAATTCCCTTCCGCTTCGCCTGCCTATATTGTTGACTTGGCAGATGAATTGCCCCTTCTTAGCTTGGAGAATCCGGAGATTTTGGCGCACCTTCAATCCCGGACACAGCTTGCGGTCATAGGGAGATTCAACGGGATATGGTCGTCTTCTTCCACTCTTTCGCTATGGATATCCGAAAACTGGTCCAAAAACTGTAAAATCTCCTTTTGCTCCAAGGGTTTCTTCGTGGTGCGGTTCAAGGCGGCAGAAGAGTATCAGAAATGTTTATCGGATGGCCCGTGGTTCTAGGGCAGTGCAAGGTTATTCCTCACGCCTTGGTTCCCCAAGTTTGATCCGAATACCTTCTCTGTCACGAAAATGCCTGTGTAGGTCCGCCTTCCGGACCTTCCGCTGCTTTTTTGGTATGCCTCAGAGGATATCGGCAATGCCCTGGGGAAATTCATTAAGGCAGGTTTAGATAGGGAAGCAGCAAGCATTCGAACCTTCGCCAGATTCTATGCCGAGATAGACTTGAGTAAGGGATTGCCTGATAAAAAAATTCTAAAATTGGGAAATCTTCAGCATACCCAAACCTTAGACTATGAGAACACAGCTTTTAGATGCCGCACATGCCGTGAACCAGGTCATCTGATGGCTGATTGTCCGCAAGGTAAGAAGTTCCAATGGAGAAAGAGTCCAACGAATAAAGGAGGTTGGAACAAATCCTTTGCAAACCAAGTTCATAACACGGATAATAAGGGCGAGAACGGAAAGAAGCAACCCACCGTATCAAGGAATGATGCTAAGAGACAGGTCAATATGGCTTCATCACTCAGGACAGTAGAAAATAGGTCAGCAATGGGCGGTGTGAAAAGGGGTCATGTATCTGATGATTCAGACAAATCAGATTCAGATCAGGAGTATCATCCTGACCCTTCCAATAACCTCATGATGGCGGTGTCTTCCGATCAAAACAACTGGCAAGAGGTAAAGAAAAAAAGGGGCAAAAAACGGTGGTTTGCCAATCTACTAGAATACTACTCTTCGAATGAAGAGCGGTAATTTTAGGAGGCCAATAGGTTAGTCTAATTAACCGTTTTGTTTTTAGTTTCAGGGTGGCTCTCTCTTATTGTTTCATCTGCAAAGCCACCCTGCTTTTCTGCCTATATCAAATTTGAAATAAAGGAGGGGACCCATGAACCCCCCGGTTCATAGCTCCAGTAAAAAAGTGTTTTCTTATCAAAATAAAATGCACTAAATAATTTAAGCTAGGGGATATATCAATCGAGAAAAACTTACCAACGCCAAGTTGAAATCAATGAGATATCCTTTGTTTAATTTCCTAGAGAAGAGAAAGTTGCCGGGCTTAACATCTCTGTGAATTATTCCCTACCAAATATCACAAAAAGATTCAAATAAATATAATTTATTAAAATAGAGCATAAGATAATGAAATCAATAGAAAAAATTATGCATACCGAATTTGAAAGTCATAACAGAGTACCTGCTTGTGTAGTGTTTGTAGTGCTTTGAACATACAGTAACCATACCAACGGAGCTGTGGTACATCTATTTCTCTCCTTAATACCTGTCAATACAGCCATTATAGCGTTACTCTGTTCACTGAATTAGAATAACAAAATGCAGCTGTACAATAGAAGCAAATATTAGCACCTCTGGTTTTTCATGTTCAACATGTTGAAGAATAAGACAATCGCAATCATTGTCCTTGAAAGCACCTTCATATTTTATAATAAAGTTTTTCCCACTGCAAGAAGCAGACCATGTCTCAAAGTCACTTGTCATGATTTGCTATAACTTCAATTACACTAGTTACATAAATTTTAAAACACAATGTTCAAATGAAGAAGTTTTTTGCATCTTAACCTTACCCAAATCTTTCCAACATCTTTATTTCATTAGTCACATAATTGCTGGACGTCTTTTCAAGAGGACCTATGCCAGACAAAGTTTAAACCTAATTAGCATATGGCAGTTTTTTTGGTTCAGATGGTTACAAAACTAAAGCTTTGTCCGCATTTCAGAGTTAATGAATTCAGCAAGGGATGATTCATTTCCTTAAAGAAAAGGAAGCACAATAATGGCAGAGCAGAACCCATACATTTTATAGCAAATAACTTTCCATCTTGCTTCCTTCGAGCCTTGTAAACAGTGCCATATCCACCTGTCATTCATCACAGCCAATGATCTTGATTCTTTGTATATTGTTTGATGATTCAAAAAGTTTGTTTAAAGTGGAAATTTCAAAATAACAATTTCTTTCACCTGAACCTTCCTCTTCCTCAACGTTAAACGACTCAAACATAGGAATCCGCTTCAACCCCACATCATTCTGCAAAGACAATTTAAACACAATAACATCTAACCCTTTAAGCATTCAAATTTAGAATTCATTAATGCATATGACCCACAAGCCAAGTCTGTGAGATGCATGCATTAGAAGGGAATTTTACAAGATAACGTAAATCTATAATGTCCAAAAGACGAAAACAAGAAGACCTTTACTTCATATCCTTTGGTTCTAAACTGTTTTTCTAAAACAATTACTAAACAAGTTCACAAATCACAAATTACCATATTAGAAGTTGGAACTGCAGTATCCATTTCTTCCTGCATGAGTGCATGAGCCTTTCCACTTTTTTTAATCTTCTGTTTTGCATTACTCGTCTTCTCATTATTAGCACAAACTTGCTGTTTTTTGGGCAGTTTATTAACCTGAAAATTACCCAACTTTTCAGATGGCAAATCAGACTTCAATTTGGACTTAAAGATTTGAGCATCTTTCTTTTCATATTTTCCATCACCACTCTTGATAATGTTTTCGATTACTGAATCCTCTGGAGAAATATTCCCAATTGAATAATATGTAATTTTATCTTTTGTAGGAATTTCTTTTTGGGGCATCAGATTAATCTCTATGAAAGGGATACATGCCTGCAGTGACAACACATCATCTCCTGCTAAAGTGACTTGATCACGTTTCACCTCTTTGTCTTCTAGCTTGATAGTTTGAATACCATCATGCTGTGTACTAGTTTGTGCATGCTGTGATGCAGCAGAACAAATTTCAAGATCCATCTTACAAGTATCAGAATGAAAAACCCCTTCTTTATCCATGCAATCCAATTGGGTTTTAGACATCTCTCCCTTTTGTCTCTTATATGTCACGAAATGATCTTTCTTAACATCACATTTCCCATCTGGACATCCAGAAGATTGCATAGGTTTCATTGGAGGTAGACAATTTTCTGTTTGAGCAGTTGCATCTGCCATGTTGACATCTACTGCTTCTGTCTCAACAACATCTTTCATAATGATAGCTTCCAGTGGCAATGAATTTATCTGTTTAAGATCATCCAAAGCAGCATCATTCTCAGTCATTTGCAGAGAAAGCATATCATTACAGGGAAGGAAAGTATATGTTGTGAATTGATAAAGTTGCCAAGCAATTCAAATGCAGAATGAATCATACTATATTATCATGGAATTTGAGATTGTAACAGATTTATGTGTTTGTAAACTTAAAAGAACAAGAGAATCAACAGCACATGTTTCATAATCATTTTAAAGTGCAAAAGTTACCGTATTCTACAATAAATAAGTCTATTCAAGTTTGTAAAACAGAATTATATATTATATTAAAGGACAGGCTGTTAGACCTATATCAAAGAGCCTAAAAGAAGTCTCACATAACAAGGCATAAATTAAAACTTGTCGTTGGACCAAAAATTGGCCTGAATGCAGAACTTAGATGATTAGAGATTTAAGGGGATTAGGATTTCGTCATTGAAACAAATGCAAGGAAAACAAATCTAAATAACTGAGGGTCCTCCATCTAAAACCAAAGAGGCAAAAGTTACATCGAATATGTTTCAAAATTACAAAATTATTTATGGCATAAAAATTTGAAATAAAACAAACAGATTTAAAGGCAAAAAGGGAACAGTGTTGGAAGCAGGTAGCATTATGGTTATAAAGTTAAGTGCCTTAAGTCTTGAGAAATTGTGATGAATAGTCAAGGACCGGGGTCCGGAATTACCATCTAACAATACAAGTAAACTTGAATTACAACTCCAACTGGTGTAGTGTTAGCTTCTGTAGTTTTAGAGTTCTCTTTGCTTTCATGACTTTGTTTTGCCATGTTGTAAGAATTCTATAGCAGAGTCAAAGCACACCTTTGGTTCAGTTAATCTGAAAATACAGATTTTCTTTGGTATCAATAATTTTTGACTCAGAAGCTATTGAATTTAGTAGCCTTTGGGGTTACCCTAGATACCCTATGTTGAACTGTAGTGAATCCATTCTTAACACAGACATGTGTGTGTATCTGTATCATAACACAAACAGTGTGTATCTGTATTCGTATCATCCTTGTAGAAATATTTTTTATCCAGCACATTTTATGACGAGCACAAATTGACAAACAGAGCATGTATATAAATACTTTATTAATATACGTCATAGTCGCAATCTATCTAACCCTTTTCCTTTTTTGTTACTTTGCGACCGGCTCCCAAGGTTTCATTTATGCATGTTCACATCAAGATCAGTTACATTGAACTTCGTTACAAGGACTCCAACCACCTGACGGATTGGTTAGCTTTACATACACATTATCTTTCTTTTGTTGAGACACAATTCTTAGCACACACATGATCTTAAACATTGTCCCTTATCCACTACTACTCACAACACAATCTTGTGATGCACTGTGGCATATGGCGTTCTGTCATCCTGCGATTCCATCGCATTGTGTTGTAGCTTGTCATCAGATAAGGTTGTGTCACTGAGTCTATCTCATGTCAACAGAATGACCAGATGAATTCCAAGTGGAACTCTGTGCCAGATGAGATCCCTCCCTGCTCCACCAAGTATCAGTCTCCAAGACCCGTTGAGGCTTCCTACTCGGTTTATCTGCAAGTTGCAACTATGTGTAGTAGTAATTGATCAATGTGCATAACAACTCTCTATGCTTCACAAGCGGTGTAAGGCTCCTCGATGTATTTCCCAATCTCTTTGCACATGTGGCTTGCCATTGCCATGGCCCATACTTCTCTTGGACATGAACCCCCAAAACTCATCAATACTTCAAGAATCTGCAATTGTTCACTTTCTTTCCTACACAAGCAACGAATTCATTGGTTTGCAGTGCACTGCAGATGATAACTCCACTGCTTCAACAAAAACTATATTACACTCTACTTTATTATCGTAGTCCTCGATCATGTAAATTTGCAAATCCACAATCAAATCCACATCTTTCTTCAACCATCCAAAATAATAATGTGTTAGATGTCACTAATAGTAATATCAAATACCACTAATATGCCATGTACATTAATGAGAAACAGATTCCCCTTTGTTCCCCATTCTGATCAAATCCCAACACTACTAATGGTAATTATGTTTTTTGTGTTTGCAAATCTCACAACATTGATGCCAATACCCCTCATCATAGAGACCATATCTTCTACAATACTTAACAAAAAATCCATTTCTTCATCTGAGTTGAGATTTTTGCAGCCTTGTGGTTTCGCTCTAATCCACAAACCTCTAGAGAATTCACTTTTGTATTTTGATGTTGTTGTGATGGGTTGGAGCAGATGCCATGCAAAAATCGGTTCTTTCATTGTGAAGTCGTCAATGGTCCTACAATATTTTTCCAGAATACAAAACTGGCCAAGTGGAAGACCTCTTTATCCAGACTAACCCAGCCTCCTTTTGAATTGAGGTGAAAAAAACAATCAAGTAGAAACAATGCTTATCAATTGGCATATGTGCATGTGCACGGCAATAATAGCAGAGGGAGACAAAGGGAGATGTCCCACTGGTATGAGAAAGACTGACATTCATGACCTCATACTACTAATCTCTAAAAGGTACTTTAAAAAGAGAAATCCAAAGAATTAGACCTTACATGTATTTTCAAGTAAATAGTGAAAATGCACAATACGAAATATCAACATATAGTCCACGGATGCAAGCATATTAGTTAGAAGTAAATATTGTGGACATTTAGTCTATGATGCAATAGCATCCCTGAACAAATAATTTGATCCCACATTTTATAAACCATTTTGTGGTCTTGCAAAGGCGGCACAATTTTAAGACCATTTTTTTGAATTTTGAGAGGACCATGTTGGACAAGCATCTTGGGATGATCGTGTTGGAAATCACTTTTTAGTCTCATGGCAGAGACACCATGTCAAATACCTTAGACTTGCAAAGGTCATAGCTTTGTCGTATGGGCAAGGATTTGAGTGCCAGTTTGTTTTCCTGAAATCATTTAAATTTTTTAAGAGGAATACAACCATGCCATTAGAATAGACTTTGTGTGGTATTGCCTAAGTGATGCCATATTAAAGCACAGAATGTGGATCAAGACAGCGATACCTTGCAAAGACCATAACTTCTTTGTACATAATACACATTAAATGCAGTTTTTTTTTAACCACAAGATTTTTCAAAAAAAAAGCAATGGTGCTATCAAGATCCTTATGTAGTGTGGTGACACGCAAACAACACCATGTGGATCACTTAAATCTAGCAACAACAATTCGCTGCAGGGCAAAAATTATGGTCCAACCTGTAAGACATCATATAGTTGACAGAATTGCCTCAATAGCATGTTGAATGCCAAAGTGTCGAGAGGATCAATGTTTGTCATGGTGATAATCATGTTGTGTTATTTACCAATTGACCCTTCATAGAAGCCATTTCATGAACACTTTGGCAAATTAATTTCTAACTACAAAGGCATCTATTGCCCACACGCTCGCTCGAAACCAAAAGTACAAACGAACAATTGAGTTGGCAAAATAATTTGTCGTGTTGCAAATTATTGAGTTTTCACCGACGCTCCGGGGCTCCTCTTTCTTGTGTATGGGGAGTCTCCCATTATTGAATGTAAACCTAAAAGTTGTGGGTGGCAGTTAGACTGGGGATCACATAGGAATACTCCACTAGACCTGTGGCAAATGCTTGTAGGGTGTACAAGGGAGGAATTTGCACCAGAGAGAGGTAAAGGGGGGTTAGGGAAATAAGGAGAGAGAGGGTTAATGTTGTGAGTAGGCTTACAAAATTCACATATATCAACTGGGGTAGGTCCAAATTCAATTAGAAGAACACAACAATGCTAACAATGATAAGACGAACAAATTATAGACACGGATTTCTATTGATTCATTCATTAAAGGCATAGACACCTTTCTTCGTTTTGCAAGATAACCATGTTTACAAAGTTGTAAAGTACAGAGAGAGAATAAAGGAACATCAGCATAGAAAATAGAAGAAATGCAACTTTTATTGCTTGATGTAGTAGTGGTAAATCTCAACAACATACAATTAATCAACAATTGTCAACCCCTTTATAGTATTACAAACATGTCTCTTTATCTACCCCCCACATGACTTTTCACCTATCCCCATCACTTGTGACCTTTCATCTTCCTAGGATACAAAAGTGAGTCTTTTTCTTATTAGTGAAAAATGACTCTTACAATGTTTAATTGAGGGTCACTTGAGTGAATAGGACGAAATAGCAAAAAGTACATTTTTAATGAGAAATTAGAACATGGAGAGAGAAGAAGGAAGAGAGAGAGAGAGAGGATTGACTAATCTCATGAGGATGAAGACATTGTTGAGGGAGAACTGGCCACTCATGATCCCTAAGGGAGAGTTCCCGAAATGAGCTCTTGTCCTTTGAATTCTCTACAGAACTGGCTTGCCGCAGGTGCCACCTTTTCTGCTTCTAGAATGCGAATGTAGCTTAATACATTGACCCATGTCTTAGAAACATCATTGATAGTCTCACATTGATTAGACCATACTTCGCAATCTCTTGCAATGTTAGAAATAGAGCCTCTGATGTTTGCAAGGGACTCCAAAGTATCTTCGTTGAAGGAAAGGGGATCACTTGCCTCCTTGACCAACTCCTGAAAGAAATCAATGAGTTCTTCCAATGATGAATTTTTGGTGAGTGGAGGAAATCCAAGTTTCTGCACATAGTTGTTGACATCATCCAAAATCTCAAAGGCATTTTGTTCATTAGATTCAAGTTTGGAGATGGCATCTTTCATCATACCATATTTGGCACCCATAGTGCGGATCCAAATTGGGGACAAGTTCTCAACAGTTGATGTGTAAACATTCCTACTCACAAGAGTGTGGGGGTCAAGGTAACTCATCTCAGACACAAGTGGGAACACCTAATCCCGATGGATCTTCTCTTTTTCAATCTCCTCCCTTGTTTTCTTCACTTCTAAAACAATGGCAAGAACATAGCTAAGCAGAGAGAGAACCTCTAGGAGAAATTTCTTTCCTTTCTCGAGGATCTTCTCAATCCATTTATCATTGGCCTTCCCTTGCATCATATGCCCTTGCACCTTTTTAATCATCTCAGGGTCAAAGCTATTGATCAAAGAAATGACTTCCACAGGGGGATGAGGCACTAAATCTGGCTCCACGAAAGGTTAAATGTAGGTACTAAGAGCTCTCACATGCTCCTCTAATTGCTCAATTGTTCATTTGTACTCTTGGTTTTGAGCAAGCGTGCGGGCAGCAGATTCCTTGATTAATTTATCATCGAGTTATAGAATCCATATCATGTTAACATTGATTTATATAATATCTATCATATCATATAATCCCATGCATCAATTCTTGTTGTGCACCAATCACAAAACAATCTCCAAAATGTTTAGAAATTGTTTATAACTACATATAGATCAAAATCTTTAATAAATAGTTCTTTGTTATTATAGACAAATCTCAGAAAAAAGTGTTGAAAATGAACTCTATATGTAATAGTCGGCTGTAGTGCAATGTGAATGACAGTATGAATCAAGGTTTTAACAAAATATGGGTTTTAAATTTTTCGTTTGACCATTTCAGTTTTTGCTTACTTAATTTTCTATGGGGTGCATATGAAATATAAGGGAACACACCCGGTTGGAGGGTACAAGTATGTCAAGCTACCTTGGGTGTGGGTAGGGTGTGCATAACCAAGTTGGGTGTGTGCCCAAAAAGTGTTGGGTGCACACACCCAGACAACCTTCGTGATACCGATTTGAGAGTAGAGTGTATAAAAGTAGTGTGTTTAAATATTTTTTCCAAATATTTGATATATTGAGTTTTTCTGGAAATGTAGTGCCTCTTTGATTTTCAGTTGATCAAGAAGCACCTCAGCTTAGTAATTTTGTGTGACCATACATTAACAAGTTAATTAACCTAGATCAAGTTCCAAGGGAAATGATATGTCTATGCAAAGCAAGCTTAACCCATCACTTGAGAGAGGCTTCATTTAGTTAATGTAGTGCCCTATGTCGCTTTGCAAGATGTTGATTGGTGTAGAATACATTACAAGTTAATAGAACCAAATTTAAACCCCCCCTTCTAGTAGTGGTGTGTTATGCCTTAACATCCTCTTGAAGAGCAATTGATGTAAGTCAAATTGCAATTGCCTTGCTAACCACCCTTGTTTGGTGCTTTAGTGTGAACTTGCAAGTGTGAGCTAATTAACCCAAAATTGTTGCCCTTAGACCATCTTTGGAAACTCTTCTTCCTTCTCATGGGAAGTCAATCAAAAAATTGTATCATCTTGACTTTGTAGTGGGGCTCTTAATCCATGTGGTATGGTTGGAATCCATGTGGTATGGGTGGAATCCATGTGTAATGTCCCTCTTTTCGGATAGTTCGTATCGAAGACCTTTGGCCCATTTTTGTATACCCGACGACCAAAGGGTGAGTCAAGGGTGACTAAATTTTATTTATTTTATTATATTGTGTAAATATTAAAATATAAAATTATAAAATGCACATATAATAAAGTAATAAAGCTTAATATTAAAATAAAAGTTAGGAAAGTGCTAATGTAAAAATACAATTAATTTTAATTGTATTTATAGGGGAAATGCGACTTGCATATGGAGAAAGCCTGATTAGAAAAATGCGACCTGGCCTAGGGATTGCATAAAGTTTGATTGGCTGATTTAGAGGTCATTTGGGGCCATTTCTCCTTTATAAGGAGAGGTCGACTTGTGTAGAGGACATTCCAGATTTTATACATCATATTTTCTCTTGCATTGAGCTTCAAGCTTTTGCAGAAAATTCCAAGGATGAAACCCCTTGTGAATTTAACTCTTGGGGACGAAAACCCCGGGAGATTGAGAGGGTTTTTCACTCAGAAATTCCCATTGAATATAATCTGATTTCCAGTCAATTTCAGCAGTGTATTTTGGAGGTATTTTTGAAGATAAATCGCAGCAGTTGGATCGACCCAGTTTGGTACTGTTTTGGCATTGTTCTTGAGGTATTTACATCTAAAAATCATTGTCAAATATCTCCCATGAATAAAAGTGCAGTAGTTTCATAATTTTCTGAGTGGTTTTTGGAGGGTTTCCTGGCAGTTTTATAATCAGATTTCAGATCTGATTTCTGAGTTATTTTGGCTGCTAAAAATTCTGATTTTTATATATTCTGGCTTCTAAAAATTGTGGCAATCAATTGTGATAAAGAGATAAAATTTTGAGTATCATTTGCATGGGACTCAATTCCAAACCCTAGTCACATTTCCTAGAATAAATTCAGATTTGCCCTAGTTTGCTTGCCGTGGTTTCCAAAAATCATATTTTATTATTTGTAAGTCATAAAAAATTCAGATTTGGGCAAAAGATCTATTGGGGATCTTTCAC
Source organism: Taxus chinensis (assembly GCA_019776745.2). NCBI lineage: Eukaryota > Viridiplantae > Streptophyta > Pinopsida > Cupressales > Taxaceae > Taxus > Taxus chinensis. Next base: position 720,336,953 of record CM034154.1, read on the forward strand.
CATGTTAGGTACCTTTGAGTTGGTATTCCTTAGCATTGTAGAGATAGATGTGTTCAAGATATCAATAATGGTTTGTTGGATATTATAATATGTGTATATACGTATAAATGGTGTAAAACAAGAGTTCTAAGGATGTGTTGTTTATGTGTTATAATAATAAATAACTATCAAGGAGTTTTCCAAAATTAGTATAGAGAAGAGAATTTAAAGAAACTAATAATAATATTAATAAATTTAATATAAGAAATTAAATAATAAAATAAAACAAAAAAATAATATAGTGCTAAATTGAAGTAAACGGCTTTCCTTCTGGAAGAAGTGGGAAGAAGAGTTGGGAGTTGTTAAGGCAATTGGTGTGTGGAGGTCCAAAATGGAGACAAGGTCTAGACATCCATGAAAGCAAATGGCATTTGTCAAGGGCAAAGCTAGGCATCCCAACATTGCAAGCATTCCCTTCCCCTGTTGCAGCCTTTATGAGATGGAGACTAGGATTTGCAATGGGTAGCCCTAGCATTAAATGACTATATGGGATGCGTTGGTAACATGATTGCCATTCAATCTACTTCTAACAATCTCTATTGCATCCTTCCTCCTCCCAGTCATGCCAAGTATAGAGCTCTCTTGTCTGAAAGATGAACCTATTCACTTGTAACTACTATGGCAGAAGTTGTTCCTTGGATGAATCTACTCAATAGTAGTCTACATTCCAATCAAATTGTAGCCAAAAAGGAGCTCGAGTCTAGAATAGGGCTAATATGTTTTGATATTGTTGTGCCTCTGCATGATCCTCCCTAACCTTGTGCTTTGTTCCAAACAAAAAAATCGCCATCTCCACTCAAGTTTTGCTTTCTTGTTGTTGTTGGCGAACGAGCTAGATAAGTAGCTCAACAACGAGCTCGACATGAGATGTGGGAGGAGCTCTCTTGTCTTGAAAATGAACATGATGTTCGTTCAGCCTTATTAGACCTATGAATGGTCTTTTTCACTTATAGTCCAAATTGCAGTTAGCATGGTAGCCTACAAAGAGCTCAAGTTTGGAATAGGTTAATATGTTTCAAAATTTTGTGCATGTGCATACTCCTTCCTACGTTTGTGCCTTGATCGGAACAAAGGATCGACATTGCAACTCAGTCTTTGCTTTCAGTGGGAATGTTGACGAGGAAGCTAGGTGAGTTGCTCGATGCTAGGACATTGGCATTAGCATCATGTGACCTTTAGAAACATTGGAAATGTGTACGTTATTCAATCTACTTCTATCACAATTATGACAACACTGCTCCCCACACTTGCTACACCCTAGTTCCTTCCAACAATGCCAATATAGAAATTTTGAAAAGACACGGACACCCATCAAAGCATAATAAAGAGTAGAGTTTTGTTTTGTATGAGCCACTCTATTTGGAGCAATGGGTGTTGAAATGGCATATGACACTTTTAGCAAATGCAATGTCAGGTATAAGGCCTACCCCCTCAACATTGCCAACATACTTCTTGGTTGCGTCACAAGGCGTCTAGGAGACTACATTTCTACTAAGGTTGGAAAAAGAATATATATGTGTGTATGTAGATGAGTATTGGCAGTTGTTGTGCCCTTCTCCCCAACAGTGCAAAAATAGGAGCCTTGACTATGTGTGGGCATCCATCAAGTCATAATGGAGAGTGGATTCTTGTATATTATTATAGTTACAAGTGTTGGAGTGTTGTGTATGCAAATGTGGAGACTTACACAAGACACATGGGTTGCTTGACAAAACACCTCTAAGAGTTATGGTCTCGTGGAATGCCATGATTGTTCGATATACAACATAAGGGATGTTAGAAGGACACTCTCAAACTCTTTGAAGTAATGCGAATCTCTAGAACCGACCCAAACCATATAAGATTCATTTTAGGTTATTAGCAAGCAGCAAAGTAACTTCTTCAGAAGGAGATTTGTGAATACTTCAATGGCACAATCAGCTCTTATTGCTTCACACTTTCAGTGAATCCTTTGTATGCATGGTTGACCTTATTGGTTGTGTTGGTTATCTTGAGGCAGCTCTAGATCTTATCATCAAAATGAAATTTAAGGCTATGGGGGTTGTGTGGATGTGGTTGTTGGGCGCTTAAAAGCACATACATCATTTGGAAAAGTTGCAATAGGATGATGTCTCTTGGAATGCGTCAATCGTTCGATATGTGAAAATGGAGCCTTGGACCAGACTTTAGACATCTCTTTCTTGACCTCCTCCTTCCTCGAAATACTAGCATCATTATTTTGTATTGATTGCTTATTTTGCTTATAATAGTCGCCTTTTCAATTTGGCTATGCTTATGTTAAATGAATAAGTTATATATGTATTCCATTATCCGTAGGTCATAAAGCATAAAATGTTTTGCCAAAATGAAGATTGACCTCTAGAAAAATGCCTTGTTGAACACCACAATCAAACCCAAACCGTACCATTATCAAATGCAAACAAAACATAACTTTTCCACCTTTAGAACAGCCCTCTTTAAAGTTGCAAATTCACTTTGGAATCAACACATGGTAAGTGTCTCTAGCCTTCCCTCCAACTACTTTACAACTTAGATGCACTTTATGGTGCTAAAAGTTGCCAGAACAACAATTAGCCTACACCTAACCCATAGTCTAATATTTTATTTGGACGAGTTTTAGGACCACTTGGATGAGCCACTTGTAGGAGGCAACCGCTCAACCTTACAAAATCATTGTTATCCATTTTTTGCACCCCTACAAAATGGACAACTTAGCAAGTCGGAGCTTTGGCAGTTGATGGAAAAAAGGAAATGCTTCACAATCTTCGAGGTAACCCATATTTTGGCTTGGTTGAGTCGGTCTTTGCAGTCACGCTCATCGAAGAATCGGCAAAGTCCGCGCGGTTAGATGTCCATCCAACCCCCCTAGTTGGACGGCTGGGATAGGCATCCACCCAACCCCCACGGTTGGACGATCGGGTTGGACGGCTCATTTGGGCAATTCAGCGGTGGCTCAGTGTTTGGACTGCGAAAGATGATGACGCAAGAATGGACAGAGGTCAGACGGCTGTCTAACCCCATTGCGGTTAGACGGTCCTCCAACTCAAGTTGGATAGCATACAGACAAGTTGGACAACACAGGGCTAGACGGCCACGAGGATGGTCGGGTGGCACACTGTACAGTGATGAGGTTGGACGATTGTCTAACCCCATCAATTGTACGGGCAGAGGATAGACGGTCGTCCAACCCATCAGGTTGGACGGCCCACGGTGTAAGGATGGCGGTCATCAAGTTGGGCGGCCGCCACAAGGATGTACGGCCTAAAAGTTGGACGGCGATGAGGTTCGAAGGCCCACTCACATTTTGTACGGTTCATGGTTCAACGGTCATCCAACCCGAATGTAGAGGACAACTCGCGAGCCAGTCCATTGTTTGCTCGAAGAAGATTGTACGGCCCATGAGGTTGGACGTCCGTCCAACCTAACATGGTTGGATGACTCACACATGGTTAGATGAGTCATAGACTAGGCAAAGGTAGGTGGGTGAATGATAACTCAACAACTAGTTTTAATGAAGTATGGCACCATGACTGCCTATGCAAGTAAAGTACTAAATCATATGGATCCCCATACCTCTTTAATACATCTTGCCAGTTGGTGGCACAAATTTGCCTATATCCTCATTTTGAGGAGAGACTTTTTTGTAATGCAACGGAACTCAGTGAAAACTATTCTAGATCTATTGTAAGGAAAAGGCCTTAAACTTAGGCATTTTGTAAATGATTCTTTCCTTGTGCCTATTTTGTAATGGATTGTGTATGTTTTTAAGCAATAAAATTGGTGTTTTGTGGAAATTTATCTTGCTCTAACTCGAATTATATTGCATCTTTTGCCTCCCATTATGTTTACAAGTATATTGTGCATATTTCTATCTCTTTGTAGGACCTTTAATTTGTTGTGCTCCATGAATGTAGGGAAGTAAATATTGTTTCAAACTGTGGCACTTTTATCTACCTTCTCTCACTTTGGTTTACTCCCTATTTTCACTCACTTAGAATATTTCACCCCCTTTCTTGGTGCATCACCTTCACTTAGAGTAGATTTACTTTTATGCAACCCTTCTATCCCTGTCTCCTTAGAAAGCATTAGGAAAGGACTAGATTAGTTTGCCATTCTCTACACTTTGGAGAAGTTGGCACTAGGAATAGGTAGAGGAACCAGCCTTCTCTGGAGGTTTGTCTCAAATCGTAGGGGTCCCACACCTTGAGACAATCCCATGTTAGTCAAAAGTAGGGTTTTGTAATGTGCAAATCCTAGGGTGCTACTTTTTTGACATAACAATCACTTTAGTATAAGCCTGGATTAAATACCTACGATCCAAAATCCCACATCATATTAACTCTAACACCTTCCTTTCAACGTTAACATTATGGTTCCATAATTAGATTCATCTTATTCCATAAGGAAGTATTTTCACACCAATTTCGGAGCCACTTCGGCATACCGGTTTCTAAACCTAACCTCCAAATTTCACGAACTTATTCCAAAATTGTGCTTCTAAAATGAGTACCACTTGATGGAAAACGATTTTGTTAGCGTCCTTGTGTTCTCACCATATAGGAGAACATGATGGAAGAGACAAATCCCATGTATGATCACTTGGTGACACTTTTCAAAGGCCATTTCATAGTCATTTTAGTTATTTTGAACAAAATCTTTCCTAAACCCCTTCTGAACTAGTTTCAATTCCATGAGACTATTCTCACCATGGTAACCATCTAGTTTTGGGAAATGGTCCTTAGTACATTTGTGACCTTGGGTACACAGTAGCCTTCTCACGCTAGATGTAATTCTATTGGTTAGTGGTCGCTAGGCAACCTCGCTCCTGGTGGGTTGTGTCCGGACATGGTTGGTTACCTTGCACTTGTGTACATGTATTGACCTAATCTCCCTAAGCATTGTTGGTGATCGTGATTCCACTCTGTTTTGCATTGAATGAAGTATTGTGTTGTTTTTTACTCTCTCTCTCTACCTCCATCTTATTTAATGGAAAATATGTATACGAGAATTAGTAATATACTCTCTCTCTCTCTCCCTAGACTTATCTTTTTGAACAAATAAAATGAATGAAGAAAATGCACTCACTCTATCCCTAGCTTGATCTCATTGAACGAATGAAATGAATGAAGAAAATGTATGCTCTCTCTCCCTAAACTGATTTTATTGAACAAAGGAAATATACCTTTCTCAAGGAAGAAAATTAAATGCTATAATCAACTGCTTGTAGGGTAGGGTGTAGTCCATGTCAGCTTTGTGTTGACCCGTGTTGCAAGTATGAAGGATGTTAGGAATGAAAAATTGGAATTGAACAAATATCTCAAAGGATTCTTATCTATGGTTGTAATTGTAAATTGAATTTGTTTTCATGATATGAAGAATGAAAATTGTAAGTTATGAGTTAGAAAGAGTAAACATTGCTTAAGTGAATAGCCTTGTTGCATGCCATAGTTAGCAAGGGGTAGCTCTTAATTATACAAAGACAAGTTAAAATTTATTGTATGTGAGATAATAACATTAGGAGAAAATGCACTCTAACTACTAGTCTTCTTGTAAACCCTTTGTACTTGATGTTTCCAAAATTGGGCAAGTTGTAAATGAGAAAAGGCATAATGTATTTTGTAGCGTAAATCATGTACTCGAGGTTCCAATTTTCATGGACATCGATAAATAAAGTAATACTTAAAACTAAGCTTATCAAGGTGGTGTGTGATTATATATATGTATGTATAACATGTGCGGGACCTTGCACTTTTATGTGCTATTAAAGTGCTATTATACTTGTTGGCTAGATTTTCTGCATAGCATCAAACCTAGGCAGTCATGAGATAAATCTCCCTCATTTAACCGGTGAGGCTCCCGTGTCAGATTTGTCAATATAAATGTGTTTTTATCTATTAGGGGTTTTACTTAACAACTTAGTTCATGAACCATAACTAAGAAGTTCTGCAGCAAGTAAGCAGCTGTTTAAGAAAGGAAAATTACAGAAGAAGGAAGTAAAGGAATTACAGAGAAGAAATGAGGAAGATGTGCATCCCAATTAGTAGATTGCAGAGCTAATTGCATGCACATAGAAGAAACTCAAATAGATTTGAACACACAAAATTATAAAGCAAAGGCAGCTCTAGATCTAGATCTAAAATAACACAAAGTCTATTAAGAGATCTAAGATTTAGAAGCAAGAAACAAAATACACCGTGACACAAAGTTCTCCGGAAACCTGCTTCTTTGTATTCCTCTGCAACAAGTGGCTCTCAGGGGTTCAGCACAAAGTCTAGATTGCTTCTTACAAATTCTGATCGATCAATAACCCGGAGGTTCTTCTCCTACTTATAGAATGTAGGAGGGAAAGTACAAATAGAAGACTCAAACTGAACTAAAGTATGAACAACAAGTAAAGATGACATTTGGCAATCATCCTCAACTAACTTCTTCTTAAGTGACACATGTATCACTTAACTAATAGAAAGGTTCCACATGACTTCGAGTAATGGTTGCAAAACCAATAACTTAGAAGTTTACAATTTCATCCGGGAACATAGAAAGTAGAAGAAGAAAGAAATAGAAGAAGTCATGCCAGCTGTAGCATCTACATCTTCTTTTTGTTCTGATATCTGATATACTTGTCGAACATATAGTTCAGCATCTTTCCATCTGTTTTAGCTACTGCTTCCTTTTCTGTCCTGAATTGCAGCAATCCTTCATTCAACACTTTGCTGCATGCTTCCACTTCTTCCAAACTTGGCCCAAATCTCGCAATGTCTGCCTGCAGTGTCACCAGCCTACTGATAGAGTTCATTGTGAAAGGCTTGGTGGCTTTATCAATCCTCTTTTGCACCATCAGAAGAGAACCCTCCAGAGAATCATGCACTTCGTTAGAAACAATCCGCGCGTATGAAGTAATACCTCCATCCACTCTTTCCTCAGTGAAAGAAATAATACTGTCCGGCAAATCTGATGTTCTACTCTCAAGTGCCTGCATCCTCTTCAGCAAAACTCTGCAGATCTCCAAACGGAAAGATACTGCAAACTCTAGCTGCTTCCCCTTCTCGACTGATCCATCCGGCACAATTTGCTCTGCAACCAATACATCTCCCGGTAGCTTGTTGATCTCGGCCAAAACACTCAGGTTACTCTATGCAACTATAATTATTCCTTTTATGCTTTCTATCAATTGCTTTAGTTGATTTTCTGCATCGTTCATAACCTTTAGGCGGGCTGGCACTTCCCCAAGTTGCACAGAAGCTTGACGAATAATCAGATCCTTCCATTCGTCAATAGCCTTTACTTGATTGCTCGCATCTTCCATTTCCTGCATAAGATGATCACTCACCTGCGCTGAAATGGGCTGAACGGAAGGTTTAGCAACCTTGGCTATGATCTCACATAATTGAGATATTTGCTTCTGCAGCTCTTCTTTCTCCGCCTTTTCACTGTCAAGCCTAAGGAACAAAGCATCCAGCAACGTCTGCGTGTCCTGCTTCAATCCTTCAGTGGTAGCTTGACCGAGTGGTATTTTGGTCACCGTCACATCTTCTGCCGTGAGTTCCTCTTCTACCTTTCCTTCCGCCGGGATTAATATCTCAGCAAACTTCTCTCCCGAATCCTCGATGATCAACCTAGAAGTTGCCTTAGCAACTTTAGGCCTTCTGTCTCTTCTGCTCAGATCCTGAAGTAGCTGCAAGTCATGTTCTTCTAAGTTCATCTCTATTCTGGCTTCTGGAACCAACTGCAAAGCTAACCATTCCGAGAAATTACTTCTCGGAGAATGAGAAGTTGCTGAGTGCGCTACTATTTCCCGCTCTGCATCCTCTCCATCAGAAAGTGCTACAGTATCATGGCTGCCATCCTCTGAAACATCCAAGGACAAAGCTCTTTCGAACTCCGTCATCTGCAGCTTCAACATCTCCTCTGGAACGGGTGCTGAACGAAGTGGCTGCGGAGAGAAGATGAACGTTGCTGGTTTTAATGAAGGCATGGAAACATCCTGCTGCTGTGGTGCAATAGTTGGTGATCCACTAGGTACTGGAGAAGTCGGAGTCAAAGCTATGGTCGTAGAAGTGGTCTTCTCTTTCTCTTGAGATCTTCTGCGTACTTTCAACTTCTCGGACCTTCTGCTGCTCTCTCCTTCATGCTTTCGCTTGAAGGAATCTCTTGCGCCGAAGTTGCCCGTGATTTGATTCATCAATACTTCATCAAGGCAGTATCCCTTCGTTAGCAGCCAGCTCGAAGTACTCACCAACACAGCTCCGGATCTTTCTTCTATTGTGCTGCAGCCGCCATTGCTATCCTGTAGTAGAGCTTTATCTCCTCCCATTTGATGGTAAGTGTCCAGTACCACGTTCCCATCATCTTTAAGATCCGCAGGTATCCGCGCTAGACCAAAGTCAAATACTTGCTTTGCCGACAGCCTGCTGAAATCTTTCTTTCTGACCTCGTACTCACTTCTGCACTTCATCCAGAAATCTTCTAGCGAAGGTACATGTGCGTACTCCTGGGAGATTGTCTTCCTGGCTATTCCAAATGGATCAAAATTAAGCCGTGCAGGGAAGAACTCTTGCTCATACTCGGACAACATTTGTGCTTCCATTCCTCAAGCTCTGTGAATGCTGATGCAACTGTAATATCCCACAGTGAGTGGGAAGTAGCCCGTAGACTTGTGCCGCTTCGACTGAAGGTCATGTAACTCCACAAGTTGCCTGCTTAGCTCCATGGCAATCAATCTGTCACTTGGGTACCTTGGCATCTTTGTTGGTTCACCTGAAAAGCTCGTAACCCTGAGGTATGTGAAATCAGCAAACTGGATGAATACACTGCCAATCTTGGACACTGCTTCCCATGCTTCCTTGCTTACCCTGTGAGTCTTCAAGTCTTTGTCTAACCTGCAGATGAAATCGTAGAAGAAACCATCGTTGATCACTTTGAAGTCCTTCTCGCACGCAGGTGCAGTAAGCTGTGGGTAGCACTCGAAAATGGGATCCTTGGAAAGAATACCACATCTATCCAGCTTGGAAAAGACACCCTGTGAAGCTGCAGCATATACCAAGTATGAAGTCATCTTGAAGCTGAAGGTACGCTTTACGTTCCGCAGTTGCTCACCGATGTTGCTGCTAATAATTTCTGACCAACTGATTATAGAATCAACCTTGTTGATTTCAATGGTCCTGATGAAAGCATACATCCATGTCCGGAAAGTGTAGGCATTCGCTTCACCATTCAACCTGCATAGCAATTTGACAATATCATCCGCCTCCTGCACCAAATTGGATCGTGGAAGAGTTCTCGGGAACCTGGAAGGGGATCTAGGCTTCTTCATGAACCGGCTATTCATGATGCTCACACAGTCAGCTTTATGTTTCTCCCACCTACTGTCAGCATCCTGAATGCTAATAGAAGTCACCACCTTTCGTACTGGAATCTTCAGACAATAATCGAAGAATTCTGCATCCAAACGAATTATTGTTTTTCCCGCAACATCACGTACTGATCTGGATGAAGGATGGTAAGATCTAGCACACTCCATCACAAACTCTGGCAATTGGGCTGTACATGGGAAAGCTGCAGCTCGAATAATTCCGCTACTTTTGACCGCACGCATGAGTGAAGTCTTTCCAGCTCTGGATCTATCAATCAAATCAGAAAGAGGTTCTGGGCCTAGATCCGTGTCTCCTATGTCTGTGAGTTTAGAAGCAATGCATGAATCCATCGTGCTCTCTTTTTCATCTCCTTTCGCCATAGCTTTATCAATCTTTGTCTGAATAATTCTTTTTCTTCTAATTTGGCCTGCTTTCTTCAATACTGGTGCAGATCTGGACAATTCTTCAGATTCGGAGGATATTTGCAATGTATTGGACATTGATAAATACTCCTTTTCTTTATAAAGCACCTGTAATGAGTTCCTGCAATTTATTCAGACAAAAATGGCCATCGGAGCATGAATAGTGAATTTAAATTATAAAAATCTGCACTTTTCAAGCCTGCTGCCCCAAAAATTGGTGTTTAATTTGCACATAAAGAGAGCATGAATCCTTTCAATCAACACCTGAGCTCCTTTAACACCTGTGAAAACAATTGTGCAGACGAAGATGAACCTTTTCCAAAGCATGCGCCAAATCTGGAAGCTTTTAGCCTTTGTTAGCAATTTGTCTGTGCAAAATCCTTCTTCTAAAGGGGGCGCACTTTTCCTCCTTGCTGCAATTCTTTACCTGTGTGTTGAATAATAAATCCATATGGCTGCCCATGCTTATATAACCTTCACAATTCTATAATTAATAATTGCCCTAACAATTAAAGGCAATTAATTAATTAAAAATCATGCTTTTCTCTTTTAAAAATTGCATGTTTAAGGACAGCCATCCAATAAATTAAATTAATCCAATTTAATCCTTCACACAGCACTTAACTTTAGCCTCACAATGTGCTTTGACCATAGCCACTGAAAATAGAAATTAATTCAATGATTTAATGCCTTAAAAATCATTAAATAATGCCCAAATGGGGCGCACTTTTTCCAAGGAGAGGGGCAGCCACTAAATAAATTAAATTTAATTAATTTAATTGCTCTATTTTAATCCTCCTTTGACTTTTCAACCTCCTCAAGCTTGGGCGCACTTTTTCCAAGGATAGAATTTATTAAAAATAATCAATTTAATTATTTTTATCCATCACCAAAGGGGGCGCACTTTTTTGCACATGTAATTCTATTTTTAAGAATTTTCACCATAATGGGATTCTTTACCCTGCAAGGTAGGCACCACAATCCCATGATCCACTTAAGTGATTTGACTTTTGCAATGGGATTCTTTACCCTGCAAGGTAGGCACTAAAATCCCATGATTTCACTTAAGTCACTTTCCTTTTATTATATCATGGGAATTTTCACCCTGCAAGGTAGGCAATAAATTCCCACCTGCCTACAGCCTCTATTTTTCCCACTGCAGCTTAAGTGACTTTTATAACACGGGAAAAAGTACCCTGCAAGGTAGGCATACAATTCCCATCCTACCTGCGGCTTATATTTTTCCCATCGCAGCTCAAATCCTTTGTTTTCCAAAAATGCGCCCATCCCCGCAGGGGCTTTCCTGTGCACGACTTCGCTTTTTCCCAGTGATCCAAACCTCCGATGATGACTTCCTCCGGGCAAAATGTGCGTGCATGTTTTCCAGCTGCTCCAGGCCAAAAATCGGGCTTACCCGGCGAAGAAGTTGTTCCAGAGAAATTTCACAGAAAACAAAACGGGACACCACAAAAACACGAAAAATTGCCAAAAGTTACAAATAAAGCTCAAAACTTAAAATAAGTTAAAATCCTTCTGGTATACAGGAATAATAACATATTCGCTTATAACGGAGTTAAAACGGAGCGCAAATAGCCTCATACGGGCTCAAAATAATTAAATACAAATTTCTCGCAGACAAATCCCGACGACAGAATAAAACAATTTTGGGCATCTGGGTATTTGGCGAAAAGGGCTAATATGGCTCTTTAGGATTATCTTGACGCAATACAGGAACTTTCAGGCAATAAAAACAACAAATGACCCACTATTTTAAAAGTACGAAATTTTTTCGAATTGGGTAGTCACAGATTTCGGGGTGAAATCTGAGTGACACCAATACTTATCCCACCTCGAAGGGTGGTGCTGACATACAATTGTGATCATAGTCTTCTGAGTTACCCTTGAGTTCGAATTCTCCTTACCCCTAAGATGGAAACTAAACTCAAAGACCCGAAGGGTGAGAATCTTTGATCAAAGAATAAATTGTTCCTGCTTCACTTCTTTTGTTCCCTTGCTCCTAGCTTATGTAGTTATTGCCTTAATAAAGTCCACATAGTTGGCCACGCTTGAAACCCAAGGTTAGTTGAATTCCTGTGAACCTGCATCATGTACTAGGGTGGGCATGAGGTCACTTGTGTAAACTATCTTAAATCAGCCTTTGGGCAAAGTCGTGCAATGTAGTGAACTTGTAGGGGATAAAACACAAGCTATGTATTGTAATCCCCTTCTAGCGACGTATCATCTTGTCGTCATCTGCTTGGGCATGATGTTGCTATTCTCTTTAGCCTTGCAGATCTGAGTAAATTATTATGGCTTCTAGTTGCCTCCCGCAACATCATTGATCTTGAGTGCTCGTCTCTTCCTAAACCGTTGGGTAAATGAACATGACATATGACTATTAAATGTGTCCTTTCTCTCTCTTATCCAGTAAGTAAATATGTGTGGCAGACAGTGTTGTTTGTGTTTGTGGTCCACTTGCTTACAGTAGTGGAAGTTGAGTTTTATAGCTAAAAATGCTCTGGTTTTAGCTGTAATTTTGGGTCAAAAATATTGAGCATAACAGGAAAAACAATAAAGGCAAATGCCATATTTTCCATTTTGGACGTGTTACTGATTTGCTTTCAAAAATTGTATTTATGCACTCTGATCAGCTGAGTGTCTGATGGTTGTTCATTCAACCTTGACCGTGATGCCATTAGTCTGCCTGATTTAGTACATCTTGGATAGTCTTGAACACAGGAAAAAGAGCCCTGGCTCAGATCCTAGCAGTCATGACTGAAGTAATTAAAATTCATTATTTCAGACGATGTATTTGAGAGGAAAACTTATAAGGCATATATGGAAAATATTCAAATAACCCCTGAGCAGAAACTACCACTGCAAAATGGGCTGAAAGCAAAAAAGCATGGACAAATAAATAATTCTGGAAGGATAAAACTCCTGTTGCAAACAAGGAACACTAATAGTGAAAGACATTTTAATAATAATACATAGACTTTATGACCTAAAACAGGCTGACAAGAAAATAAATGTGCGGTACCTTATTGTCACTTGTAGGAGCTTCATTGCCGGTTTCTGGAGCTACATCATATTTTGCTTCTCTGTCACCAACTCCAGGAGCTACGTCACCTTGAGCAGCTCCATTGTCAACTCCGGGAGCTCCAACACCTTTAAAGACTCTGTAGTCAACACTGAGAACTTCATCACCTTTAGCAGCTCCATCATCAAGTCCAGTGGCTCCATTACCTTGGAGATTTCCACCGCCAGCTCCAAATCCTATTAATTTACACACAAATGCATATCAATTGTAGGCAAGCCTTTAGGCCAGAAAGAACAAATGTCCAACGAAAAACCAACATCCGTAAACTTTAATTCTTCTGTTAAACTGAGAAACATACCTAAATTTGTGGGAATATTGGAAGGATCCCGACCTAAAGGAGATGGAGTTCTAGGTTGCCTGCAGTTCTCTACTGTGAAGAATGTGTCTAGTTTGCGAACTTTCTTTGCTTGTCTAGAGGTATCAGTTTCGACCAAATCCTCGAGAAGCCTTTTTCTTGAACAGTTTAATGGGAGCTCATTTATTGTTTCTATAGCACTGGTAAACCTTAAATCTAACACTGGCTTGCTACAGAATTTCTCAAAAATGCGCACTGCTAGAGGGGATCTGGTTATGCGACCATCTACATTGCATAAAGGCGAACTAGGAATGCAGCAAAGATGCAAAACTTCAGCTGGGGTAACACAGATAAACCTGCATCTCTCTGAAATTTCTTCTGGCGTGCTTGGCCGGCCTATTCTGGCCAAAATTGTAAGAATGTACCACGATTTCTCTACGGCAGGGTCATAATCTGTGCCACTCACATTCGCATCACTGCAAAGAGTTTCTAATGTGACCTCCTGCTGATCCATTAGTGTTAATACCTTGAAACCCTGAATAACATTAAATTTTGAATATCTTTGTATAAAAATGATGGTAACGAAAGAACTCTAGGCCTCGCAACTTGGCATCCTCGTACAGTGCACCATAAATACTGTTTGAAATGTAGGCTGCGCTCACTTGGAACCTGTGTTGCAACTCCTTCAGAGGGGAAAAATGTGAGGATTTAAACGCTTCTTTTTTTCAAGGTCAACGGGAGCCGCCGCATCAATCTAGCTTGGTTTTCAAAAAACCCCTCATTTTGTACATTTTGATGAAAGTTCAAACAGAAAACGATCAACCCCAGAATTATTCAGAGCCGGATCTTTAAAACCAGAAAGAAAGCAACAGTATGGCCTTTAAATGTATATGTGAAGACGATAAATTGCAGTATTTGAACTCGCACACTGTAATTTCCGATTTTGCCCCCATATTTAACTGTTGAAATCGAGATTTTGAGCTTGCTCTGCTGAATTCGTCTCTTTACAGTCAATACAAAACCTTATATAACAAAAAATTCTGCGAGCTTGTGAAAATCAATTTCTTTATCAAAAATACTTGAAATCGCCAGACGAAAACTTGGACTCGAAGATCTTACCACCGCACTGCTAAAAATGTTTATACATTGCGATTTGCTGGTTTCTTTGGCATTCTTTTAGGTAAAAACTTGTCTCTGAACACATATTAACGGCGAAAAAATCCGGTTCATCGATTTATAGATGTATGAAAAGATTTATTATGCGTCCGTGGATCAAAAATGAAGCAAAAAAATTGTTCGAAAAATACGTCTCAGCAATTCGAAGTGAGGGTTTAACCTATGGCGCCACTCCGGAAGTGGGCTTTGAAATGGCCAAAGGCGGGATTGAACATCAGCCGTTGGATGAGGTGATAATCGACGGCCAGTGAACCATTACTTGAACACGTTTGGACTATTGTATTTGTCGGGGCCAAAAGTGAGTTTATTTGGATAAAACTACTGCGATTTTTATTTTATTTTTTATTTTCCTGTTTTAATTATGAAGAAGGCGCTACCTCGATGGGAAAAGGCTTTGCGGACATTCATGGGACTGTGTTAAATTTGACGGCCTAAATGACAATTTAGCTATTTTTAACAATTTTATTTATTTTAGTGGTTACCAGCTGCATGTTTCGGGGGTTTTGGTATTTAGGGTTTTTTTTGTTATGGGTATTGCAGGGGGATGTATATTGGGCGCTGGAGGAGCAGTCAAGAGTTACAGATATGGTAGCACTGCGATCATGGTGATGTAAGGGAGCCATGTTTCAGGGCTTGTTGGAAATCGTTGGATTGTTCTCCAGTAGTAGAAACATGGAACGTTGTTCAACTACATACACCTCAAGTTTGCAGCTTTTAGTCATTTTTGAGATTGGTGAAAGGCAATTGTAGTGTCTCGGTTATGGTCTTGGCTTTCTTATTATGTCAGATCTTAGTTCGGCTTTAAGCCAATTTTTCACTCTTCATTGGAATTTTGACAGGTGGTCTTGATTTCCGGCAAACTAGAGAGTCACTCCAAGAAGTCAGGGATTTTGTCCCCCATACGAAGATGACTCTAGAAAGGGAAAAAAATGCTAACAAAAGAGATTTTCTAAAACACAGAGGACAGAGATTTGATAATTACCAGTGCACCACACTGAATTTTGTTGTAAGAGATGATCTAAGAGTTGAGAAGGAAAAGAAAAAATAAATAGCCCGGAAGTAGGAACCTATTTATCAAGTGGAAGAGTCAAATGCAATCCACGAAGGAGAAGAAAAGTCTATCTTTCTTGAGTATGTTTCATGCAGTATCACTCTCCTTGATATAAGGAAAGCACTGTCAATATATGAGGAAATTGTTGGTTGTTATTTAAAACCCAAGGAGAGTGGAATGCCTCGTTGTCATATTGAATTCAAGGTACCTTGATGATGGGCAATATTATTTTATGTATTTTGTATTTTTTATTCCTACTCTATATTTTTTTCATACTTTCAAATTGATTTTCTCTAACTCTACAGGTTGTTGAAGAGAAGGAGAGAGCTATATCTGATCATTGGGTTTTAGTCAATGGGAAACAATTGTCAGTATGTTGGGTTGATTTTCCAGTAACAATGGTTTGTAATATGGAGAGCCTACAAATGACGGACAATGGTGCTTTGGATGCCCACTTCAGTATTTCTGAGAGATGTAACATGACAAAAATATTGGAAAAGTATAAGACAAAAACCCTTGGATTCAATCAATGCTCTTTAATATTATTGATTGTTTTGATGGCCTTCAATGATGAATTTAGGTTGGTTTTTAATATATTTGTATATTCTTGTGTGTATGCGGGTTGAATGAAGTAACATTAAATAATAGTCCATTGGATAGCTCAAACCAGCACAAAGTTTGTCCCAATGCTTGGCTGAAACACCAGAGGGTCACGAGTGGGTGGGTAAGCAATTGAGCAACCATATAGGAAACATCAAAAAGCAATTACAACTTAAGAGGATATACTTGGAGGATTTTGAAAAGTTGCATGGTGCCATAATGTATATTAAGGAATGTCCCAATCCTTTTGATAACGATTGAACTTGATCTAGAAGCATGTTTTCATTGGCATCAGTCATTCATATTTATTTTGAGTTAGTGTAAGTAGTGAATATGGCTTAAGAGGTTCCACTTTTGACAATTCTAATTATTTACTGTTGTAGAATTATATATGGATACTTACATAAAGGTAATATGTACTCGGTAATATATTGAGGATTAACACATGTATGGAGCAATGTGATGATCACGGAAGGTTGTTCTGTTGGATATTCAATTCACCATTGAAATTCAAAACCTAAAAAATTGACAGGATAAAATTATGCACATGGTTGTAATTGTCTTGTCATGTATTCGCAATTTAGCATGCATGAGAGAACTGGACTTATTTTATAAAGTTATATATAGTATTTGAAAGCATCTTATTCTCAAATACAATGCTTTATGGCACTTAAACATGTGGAAGGTCTTAATCTTCTAGATGATAGGCAAACATAGAGGATGAACTTGATTGACAATTGCACGTTTGGGGCTTTTGGTATTTAGGTCATTTTTTGTTATGGGTATTACAAGGGGGTGTATATTAGGAGCTGGAGGAGTAGTCAAAAGTTGCAGATATGGTAGTATTGCGATGATGGTGATGTAAGTGAGCCCTGTTTCAGGCCTCGTTAGAAATCATTGGATTGTTTTCCATTGCTTGTTAGGGTTCAATTAATTAGTGACACTTTTTAGTTACAAATCTATTTTTTATTAGGTTTTTAGTTAGTAAATTAATGAAGGGTATTGAAAAAATATGCCAATTGGTATGGATTTATTTTTTATTATGATGATTTTCGTCTTCTTACATTCAAAATTTTTCTTCTTTATTCTAGGTCTTGCAGTATCTGTCAAGATTGCATTTTGGTGACTTTCTAGAAAAATAAGGTGATTTCATCATAAATTTTGTTAATTTTTTAATCTAATTCTTCAAATCCGTGTTTTTGCTTCTAACGTATGTATTCTCACTTTTTCCTTAATTTGGTTTTACATTTTAAGCTCTTAATTGACAGAAAGAAATTTCAGGGAACAGATATTAATCAAATTGGAGACACCAAAATTGGGTCACACTCCCCTTGGTCCTTTTTCGAATAGCCAACTTAAACATATTCACCTAACCATGACCCTTCTACCCCACATTAATATTAATTTAATTATTTATAATTAAATTAATACTCATCCTCACTTCATCATTATTTAATTCCTTAATTAAAACTAATTTCCACCTCACCTAGACACCTCATCACAAACCTATTTTTAGCATATTTCCCCTTTACTAGGACTCAACATTCACTCACCATAACTAACTAAGACTTAGTCCTACCTACCTTAATGAACTAAGACTTAGTGCAACCCTAAAATCACATGCCTATTCTCCCTCTAACCACATTCCCACTTATTAAAATGTAACATTCCGTTTTGATCCACGAGAATAAAGAGAGATGGTTCAAGATCTATCATTTTTAGTAAGCCTAGTATTTCTCGCCTTAACCGACGCCGGTCAACCCTAAATCAGCGCCAGTCGCCCTAAACCATCATCGGTTACCATATATTCTTTTGGGAAACCTTGTTTCAAAGGTTGGCCACATTCTCAAGTTTTGGAACGAAGGAGATCTGCATGCAAGCAAGAACAGAGCCCTTTCGCACATTCAGACGACCATAGCCAACATTAAGATGGATCAAAAGGTATTTGCATTCACGGTAGCATTCTAGGAAGCACTACCACAGCACTGAGCACCACTCCACAGATCAACCATCACCATCCCCCAGCCATCAAACCTGCAACACCAGTAAGTGTATCTCTAACCTGCATCATTTCATACTTGTCTAGATTACAAATTTTCTTCATCTTTGTTTATTAGCATCTATTTGCATTTTTCATCCCACCCTTGTTACCTTCCTATGAACCCAACCATTCCATCACCCACAATCATTTAATCACCTATACTTGATTCTAGAATACCTCTGAGTACTCCCAACACCTCCACAGACCTAACTATTCCCCTTACCATCTCTGTTCAATCTCAGACAAACCCCCAAAACCCAGTTTTATTGAATTTCTACCATCCCGCCTTAACCGTCATTGGTTCCCTCTTAACCATTGTCAGTCATACCTCACCGATGTTGGTCTCTGTATTTGGTAATCCTTCCAATAACAAAACCTAATAACCTACATTCAAGTACCCAAGCTACCCAGAATCTTGACCCTGACCTGTTCCAGCATCTTGACTACCTACCCTACTTCCAGATCTGATCATAACCTAGCCTGTTATATTAGATTTGCTTATTGTATTTGGATGAGATACCTAAATCATATCAACTACAATAGGACATTTATTTATTTATAATAATTCTTACATTAAGTTGTATTAAATAGTGGGTTGACTGCCACCAAGGAAGTACCACACTTCCTGGATCTAGCACGTGCTAAGCAGCCCACTGACATATATTGTTTAACTCTCTTTTGTGGTCTTGTTTTGTATTTCAGGTAGTTCCTCCTAGCCAAAAGGAAGCTCACACAATCAACATTGGATCAAGAAGTCAAAACGCACGCACAACCTCAAATCGACCATCACAATAGGTATTCCTCCTTGGCCCATACGCTTATCTGTTTCATCAAATCCACAAAGAAAATGGTGAAACATTTTGGCACGCCCAGTGGGACCCATCAGGGGTTCTTTTACATTTTATTCATTCTTAGGTGAAAGTTGTGTGTTTGTTTCCTTTTTGAAAAGCTTCCACATTAATTTTCTTCTCTGGAATCTTCCCCTTCTTTCTATTGTCTAAAATCAATCGTGTTTTTGGTGCTTTAAAAAGAACGTGTCTTACTTTCATTAGCATTGCATTAGTGAAAGAGCATCCCTCTTCCTGTTCATCACTTGCTACATCGAATATCACATTTCAATTTGGGTTTAAAACACTTGCATAACATTCTGATTTGTTGCATTATATCTCACATTAAAACTGAGGGCAACCTATACGCTGGAAGTCATGCCCAGCTGATGGTTGACACAATTGAATCGTAGAAAGCACATTCTCTCTCCTCTCTCTTTGACAAACTACACAAATTGGAAATTTACACATCTTCTTAAACAACATCCCACCCGAAAGAAGCTATCAACAATCACGCGATCAGAGGATTGACAGTGGGCACCCAGCTGGTTATCTCTGTCCAGTCACCCATCAAAGAACGACTCGCCCCCGCCAAAACATAACCTGAAATCTCACCTTTAGAATTTCCTTCTTCATAGGAAGCCTTCCCAACCAAAAACTCTGTTCTAAATTCATGAGTTAGTATTTAAATAGCATAAGCTAAACACACTAAATTCACTTGTAGGATTACGTATTTTTCTTAGCTTTGTTCTTGACTTGCGTTTTGAGGTGTGAGGTCGTATTCTCCATTTTTCTTCCCTTTCACACTCCATAATCATAGTTGGTGTATTCTGACTATTTCTGAGTGTGTCAGGACTCATTTTTACCATACTCAGACTTCTGGGTTGGTGTCTCATTCAACTTTAATTCACAAAAAGCAAAATTTTCTTCATTCTATAGATTTCACAGTAACCGGCATCATTTACATCTGACCGTCATCGGTTCATCTAACCAGTGTCGGTTCCCTGTGCTTTTGGTTAGTTTACCCAAAGAGCACTCATCTCATCTTCTTCTCTATTTAAAATCTCTGGATATCACCATATCCTCTGCATTATGATATTATTGACT
Source organism: Taxus chinensis (assembly GCA_019776745.2). Classification (NCBI taxonomy): domain Eukaryota; kingdom Viridiplantae; phylum Streptophyta; class Pinopsida; order Cupressales; family Taxaceae; genus Taxus; species Taxus chinensis. The sequence goes on from CM034154.1 coordinate 720,356,964, forward strand.
AAATATAGCTTCCACAGTTGACTTTCCCCAGTTTCTGTCTCACTTGCTCAAATTGTTAATTTCCCACAGTAACTGGCATCGGTTACTATGACCATCATTGGTCACTTACTAACTGGCATCAGTTGGTCTAACCGGCGTCGGTCCTTCTGTTTTGATTTTTAATCAAAGCACCTGTTAGTTCACCTCTCATAATCAATTCTTTTCCATCCCTGTTGTTTTCTGTGTCATTTACAGAATACAGTCTTACCAGGTCAACACTTATTCACATGGTGTTGACTCGCAGCCAAACTAACGCCCTTGTATTTCATGCCAGCTGTCAGCCACTCCCACCTAGTCCATCACCCCATCCATCCTGTCACCTATGGATCCGACTCAACTTATCCCCATTGTTACCGGTGACGAGGAGTTCGCAAGACTCCTCGACCAGAATCTCGTTGCCCTCCAGTACTACCTTGCTCATTCTTCCACCTGGGATTCCTCGAGACAGTTAATATACGACCTGCCTGTATCTATCCCTCCTACTCTTGCACCCACCTTTGTGTCAGCTAGCACCAGCTCAGTGCTACCGTCATCCACTTTACCACCTGTGGTGTCTCAACTAGATCCCACAGCCGTTATAACTTGCAACGTCTATGTCATCTATCACACCCGCGACATCAATTGTCCCTCCGATAGTTGCTTTAAGTATAGCCCCATCTGCACCCGCCACCTCACATATACCTATTGCATCGCAACCACCTCCGGTGTCAGTGACTTACACCCCTTTCTAGAACCTCGTTCTTTCTATCCCACAGTCCTTACCCCCAATCACCACTAGAGTTGTTACGACTACCCCACCCACTTACACATACTACCAACCACCCCCGACCTCGTCTATCGCTTATTCTGGCTATGTGTCACCTACATCTATTCCTCTTGCACAATTCTCATACTCAACACCACCATACACTAGCATACCACCCACCTCATACATTCAACATCAACCCCCTTTTTCTTCAGGGGGCACCCATTCATCATAACCTACTAACAACCTCATTAAGATGATGATGGAAAAGATGCAGACCTTAGAAGCATCTGTTTCTGGCTCCCGTAATTCTTTAACTTATGATGAAATCTGTAACGAGCCTATCCATCCATCTATTCCCATTCATCCCTATCTTGTGCATTGGGAAATACCTAAATTCAATCACTTCAACAGTAAAGAAGACCCGCAACAACACTTACGGTCGTTTAAACATGGGTGCTACCTAATCACCCATGATGACGCTTTGCTCCTATGAACCTTCCCAATGTCCTTGACATGACCAACATTGGATTGGTATAGTGGACTACCTAGACATTCCATTTATTCCTTTAATCAAGTAGCCCAAGCTTTCTTAGACCATTTTTCAATCAATGTTATCAAGAAAGTCACCATGACCGATCTCTATTCAACTCGATAGTATGAAGACGAATTTATCGCAGATTTCATTGCCCGTTGGCGGAGTCTTATTAACTAATTGACATTCTAGCTACCTCAGACTGAACTAATTGAGTTGTTTGTTGGTCCCATTATTGAGTTTTCATAATGTGCCTTAATTTTTCATGTCCAAATTTGCTCACAAACATTTCATTGGTCGATTTGGTGGTCTGCATTTCTCCCTCCTATTTGAATGCTTCGAAAATGCCCATAATATTATTGTTTTGCCCTAATTTGAAAACAAAATCCATGTATGCCCCTTTTTGTGCCTTAGTTTTTTCATTTTTTCGGGTTGTGTTGTTTCTCCTTCGCCAAATCATGCAAAAACTCGAAATTATTCGAATCCCATTTTTGTGCAAGTGTTTTCCCGATCCCAAGGTCGAAAATAATGTTGAATCATGATTCAATTGGTTTAAGATCAAGACATCTACCTTCCTTACTAAAAAAATTGATTTCTAGGGCATCCGGTGAATTTCTGACGCTTTGACGGTCATACGGGCGTATTCTACCCATCAAATTCATCATTACAATATTATTGCAGCGTGGCAGGTTCCTATTGGCCAGGGGTGGTCGGGAATTATTTCTAACTTGTTGTTTTTGAAATTTCTAGCTAAAGGAAAAATTTGGTCCATGGCTCCGCCTTTTATAAAGGGTGCCTACGTGGCGCATGTTGATTGGTCGAGGAGTGACGGATTTACCTTAAGAATTTTTGCTTTCATTTTGGCAAAATTCTCAAAGTCAAATTTTTGTCTGAAGACCCGCAACGAATCATGAAGTAACACGTGTCCAAAGGGGGAAGATGGGTCGGCAGGTTTTGTGATGATTTTGAAGTTTTAGCTTCAAATGGTAAAAAATCAAGGTTTGGCCCGAAGGCCTGCATCGAATAAGGAGAGGGCGCGTGTCCAAATTTGCAAAAGGTGGAGGGAGGGGACGAGGAGATTTTTTTAACTTTTGACCTCTATTCTCTGAAAGGTGAAAATGAAAAATTGGCTCCGCGGCCTATCGAATGAAGACACGTGGCACATTTTACAATGTCAAAGGGTGGCACGGATCAGCATTGAGTTTTGTGAATGTTTAAAAGGGGTCAAAAGGTAGGAATGGAGACTTGGACCCGCGGCTAATTGGAGAACACCATGTGGCAGGGATGAATCGGGCTTTCGAGCCTGTGGGGATTTTTTGAATTTTTTTCCAAAATTTAAAAAGGTCGCAAATGCATTCCAAAAGGATGGGAGCCCGATCCAATTGCATTTTGACATGTGTCCCACTCCATTCAAAGGTCAAAAAGGTATCCCTGAGCTTATTTTTTTAAATGACATTGTCCACGTGGAGGGATGATATTGAAAGTTGAGTTCAAAATTGACGGATATTGTGCATTTGCTCATTTTGGTCGCCATGGGATCTCCAAGAAACTTGGAAATCAAGTTTTTGCACCAAATCACATCGAATTTTATATGATGTTGCATCCTTTCAGCCATATGAGTGCAATGGCACTATTTTCATGATCTAATTTGATGATCTATGATGTTTTTGGTGTAATTTTTTACCCTAGCCCGTGAAAGAACGTGAAAAGTCAAAATTAAAAGTTGCAGAGGTGAAAATTGAAAAGGTAAAAGGTGAAAAATGATTACTAAAGCATGCTGGCATGCCTGAATGACAAAAACGTGACCCTAGGATGGATAGGGATCCGAATTTGTGTAATATTAAACTTTTTGTGCATCCGTGGCAATATGCGAGTTGTTTTCCAGTTTTATGTCATTTTCATGAAAGGATATGGGTTTTTGTAACAAAATTGATCCCTTAAGCATATTCTTTGCTTAGAAAGGAAGAATCCATGATGGCATGAGGTATATCATGCATTTTTGGGAGAAATGGAAGGAGGGAGAAAAGGAACGTAGAATTTTTCAAGGAAGAAACAAGAGGAAGCCCATTTTCTCTGAGAAAACCGCTTAAGAGCTATTTTCAATTCCATTTTTGTATTAGATTTCATCATGTTGAGTTGGTTTCAGTTGTAAAGCCATCAACAGGCTCTGAGATTGTTCTTATGACACTCCCCTGCCGATGTATTTGATCAAATTTTGGATTATTTGGTGTTATCTCTTGGCAAAAAAATTGTATATGTTTGTGTTTTAGAATGATTTCAATTTGTGTTCCTTGCTCATGTTGCAATCTTGTGTTTAGGATCTCTTTGATCATACATGGTCTCATTTCTTATTGATGGTTTAATAGCATTTGTAATCTTATATTCAGAAGAGCCTTCATCTAATTGAAGATAAACATATTTAAAATCATTTTACTATCCTTGAATGTTGAGATTGTTTGTAAACCTTTGGGTGCACCTTAGGTCATGATCAAACAGGGATCTCTGGATACTTTGTTGGTATTTTGCTTCAAGCTTTTGTGGCAGGTTATCAAAGGTTGTGTGGAAGAGTGCAGATCTGGGCCTCCATTTGGTGCACATATCCTGGTTGAAGGAGTACTTTAAACCCGTTGAAACATCTCTGCTATTTAGGTATTGCAAATCTCTTGCAAAGGTTCTCAAAGAAGTTGGTAATTCCTAGTTAGTTTTGTCTAAACATATCCCAACAAAATTTCACTCAAACTAACTCATCCTACCCATACTACCCCCTGCATTGCATCGTGTATCAACAAAAGAATACAATCCATTCACAAAAATGCACAAAGCATATCAGGATTTTATCATGTCTCTAGCAGCCTTAGCCTTGTTTTGAAAGCATTTCCATCATTTAGTAGTGACAAATCTTTTGAGTTTGAATAATGGAGGATTAATCATGTTTTCCCAAGGCCCCTTCCATACAATATGCCAAATACAAGGATATCTCCACCTCCTTCACTAAACAAAGGCTATAATGTAGGCTCTCTTGCCTTGGTTGATAGGCACAACCTAAAACAGTGAGGATCAGATCAAAATCCTTCTGAGGTGTTACCCACTCCTTCAAATCTTGAGTGCCAACAAGTCAGATAGATGTCTCCCCGGCTACAAACAACATACAAATCATTTATCTGCCCTTGAGTGTCTTGTGAGATCTATGATGCTACTTGAGTTGTGAAGGAGATTAAGTTTTGGTACCAACATTGTTCACTAGAGCTTGTGCCAGACACATATCACCAACTTTGCAGGTACAAACCTTTCGAACCTTCAACAAAGCGTTCACCATGGCACGAAAGATGGAAATTTGCGCCATTGAAGAAAATAAAATCCAATTCAAACGACTTTGCTTCATCTTCGAAACCTCAAAATAACTATTCAAAGCCCAAAGGATCCACCAACGCGGTAGTCCTCGAGGCGGGTCAACCTCATCCTTCGAATCAAGCCCAACCTTCTTCTAATCTTTCCCCTGTCCAGGCCATTCAGCTTCGGCGGGTCCTATGGAAGTACACTTCGATTGGAGAGCCCTATTCTTTAGTCTTGGAAAATCTTCTTAAAACTAGAGCCATTACACTTCCTCCCATAAAACCTCATACATGTTTCGATCATGCCCGTCCTATGTCTGCAGGGTATAAAGAACATGACTACTATAATTACCATCGCATTAAAGGCCATAGCGACGGTAACTACATAACTTTTAAGAACAATGTCCAAGAGATGATAGATAATGGAGAGCTTTTCATGGATAACCTAAACGCACTGGAAAATTAAAATTTGCACATCTTTAAAAAATGGTTCCCTAACCATAAACAGTCATCTAATCAAAATAGTGAACCTTCATCCAACAACAACAATGTCCGTGAAGTCCACGCGGTTTTTGATATCGTATCGGTTGTTCCTCAAATCCCACCTATTTCGTCTATTGAGGAAATTCTGGCATGAACCCCTCTACCCACATAGGAGCGTACTCCTTCACACACATAGGAGTCCCCTTCATCTCTTTCTTCACCCATGGAGGAACCCACACTTTTTACCAATGTCATTTCACCGTCTACCTCACAACCTACCAAACAGTCAACACTTTTAATTCTCCCATCCACGGAAGAATCATCATCGCCTTCTCCTCCACTGAGGGAGAAGTCTACCTCACCCAGCCTATTATCTCTCCTACCCATGGGAAACTCGTCAGACATGCCACTACCTGTTGGGGGCAGTTCTTCCCTAGTATCCCAGGACCCCATTGACATTATCTCAGCTCTGTTACCTATAGAGTCTGAGGCTAGCCAATTCCCTGTCTCACATATAAATTTTACACGGATTGCCACCAAACCAACCCCATCTTCTTCTTTAACAATCTTGTTTTCACGATTGGCTGATCACTTGGATTACATTGATAATTTCATGCACTGGGGACGTCTTCGGCTCCCCTTTTCAACCCAAATGCAAATGTTTCCTGAAGATACTTCCATGATCTACCCAAAGGTATTTTCAACAATCAAATCAACATTGACCATGCCGATTGAAACAAATTCTTCTTCATCATCTTTATCTACATCCAAACCTTTACCCACAACTACAACCGGTCCCAAACCTAAAAACATACCCACACCTATTTGCTCACCCGTATCTAGACCTGTCACCACTTTGGGTGTCATGCCGACATCAAGCCTTACTCACCCACATGTTAAATTGGACTTAGCAGCATCATCTCAAACTCGTACCAACATTATCCCTCCACTTAAAAAGAAAACCCAACCTTATAGGCCACGTACACTGGTGTCGCCTACCACACCTTTATCACTTTCCCCCTTTCCGTCCATCCTAGGGCCCCATCCATCAACCCTAATCAAACACTCTCTTACCCAAGGCTAGTCAAAAATCTAAACAACCTACTGCTACATCACGAGCCTTCGTTACACCTCATTCACCCAAAAACCAAGCACCCTCACCCTCACCCGTGCACTTCTTACCACCTATACCTCCACCAATTACTGTCTTATATGACTTCAATCCATGTCGTCTACCCAACCTCTACCAAACACCTCCACTACAACTTGGTTGCCCCTGTGGGTAATCCATCCTCTTCCACCATTTGCTTTCCCATTATGCATTTTATACTCCCATGATAGCTTTACCCAAGAAGGTGCAACCAAAAAATAAGAATCCACTACCCTCCAATGAGGTAGTCAAACTAACAAAACCTCCCAGTGCTAGTTCTTCTACCAGGCCTTTACCTAAATGAATGCCATCAAATCCTAAGACGATACCACTTACCAAACTAGTGGGCCAACCCATCCCCCTCCTATAAAGCCTCTTCCCTCACAATCATCTACACCTTTACCCAAACCCACACTCACTTCCCATTGTGATCCCTTAACGGGGTCCTATGCCAACATTTTAACTAATCTCTTAGAGACTTTCATCATCACATTACCGCCGCTTAGACCTTATGATCTTCTCAAACCCAAACCAAAAGGGTTTGATGAAACTAATGTTTGTACCTATCGTCTTGTACCAGGACACAATGTAGAAAATTGTAAGGCTCTAGAGACCGTTTTTTTCCAACTTTGTCTTCCTGAACAAAATTTTGATGATGATGACCACGAGGACCATGTTCCACCTTCATCTGTCACCACACACCATCATCCTTTACCCATTCAACGATCAGTAGTTCCACCCCCACAACCATTTTATCCACCTCCAAAATTTGAGATCAACATGGTCCATATTAGAGAATTATCCAAATCACCACCCAAATGTCGTTGTGCACAATTCACTTCACAAGGATTTTCCCCACCGTTAGGTTTTTGCCCATCATGTTGTTACACTATTCATCCTGCATCTTCTCCATTTGCCACCTCCCCTCAGATTAACATGGTTCACGTTGTCACCCGCACTCAGAAAGACAAAGGCAAAGAAAAAGAAACTAGCCTATCAACCAACCTCGTGCCCAATATACCATCTGTACCCACACCCAAAATCACCATCTGTAGACCTACATACCCCATCTCTAACGGGGTCACCCATCGCGCAATGATAAAACAATTACATTAGTCCCCTCTAAAGATGTCTTTGTATGATCTCGTCTAAACTTTTGAATCTCATAGATAAGACCTTATTAAGGTTTTGTAATCCATTTAAGTTTTACCCAATGACCCCACACCAGTGGCCTCCATTATCACTCCTCACCACGTGGCCTCACTTACCAAATCATCTCCTTCTTCTACCCCCATGCCCACTCGTCAAGTTGTCGCCCTCAGCTTCTCTAATGAGGGGATTATACCTCTTAAGTCAGATGACCCTGATCCAGCCCTTTTCATTTCCATCTAAATCAATAACATACGCATACGACACATCATGATCGATGGTGGTGCTAGCATTAACATCATCTCCTCCCATGCATATAATTAAATGTGTATCCCTTCTAACTATATTGCATAATAACCCAATTATGTTGCACTCCTTCAATGACGCCATTACCTCCACCCTTGGCACCATTATCCTTCACATTTGCGTAGGCCCTCGCATTGTCCCGAAACTATTCTATGTCTTAGAAAGGGAGAGTTCCAGTATAACCTATTACTCGACAGACCTTGGATTGTGTGTCATGGGTTGTGTCCCGTCAATTTTACACTGTTGTGTGAAATTCAAACATGAAGGACATAACTATACCATCTCCTGTCGATCCGTCACCATTCAAAACTTGTAACATGTTGTACCGACCCAACGATGTACTTGTACCAGTCAAGGCATCTGTTACTACCCCCACTTTTCTTTCACCCATGCAAGCCCATCCACCAATGCTACTGCCACCTCTCTCACATCTAACTCTTATGTTCCTACTGGTGCCACAACCTCTACAGCTAACCACTCTACTTTCCAACCAACTGATACCCCTCCTGTCCAATCATCTAATGAATCATCTATCCCTGCTACCCACATATCGACTACCGATCCCTTAGAAGGTGTTTTTCAATGCCTCACTCTGGGAGTACCACCTATACAATATCGACACATTCCTCACTCCGCAAGAGTATGGAAACCTGTGTCAGCACCCTCGTTATGACTACCACATAGGCGAAGTTTTCCCTTATGGTCCTCCCCACCTTTGCACTAACCTAACATATGGGGGACTTGACACTGCTACCTATCTCACCTGAACCTTCCATCCCAAACACAATCATTTTCATCTGACCTCCAATCCCTTACTAATCACCGCTTCACCCACACTTTCCTTCATCATTGCGTATGGAAAGGCTTTGGTTTCAGCTTTTATGAACAACCATACCATCATTTCTTTGTAAGCACAATGACTGTAGTGGCATTGGATTTGTTGTACCACCTTCCAAGAAGGCCCGCGTTGACCTCATTGAGGAAGACAAACATTCTCCACCCCTATTCACCAACATCACCACCCTCACCCACGAAGTCCATAGATCCAAAATCTATTCCTCCTAACTTTTTTTTTTCCATAAACACAATTTCCCTGGGACCTCTGACCTATCAACGCGATGGCGAGGCTCCCTCTTCTCTTCCCTTCATGTATCCTGAGCATGATTGATAACGATACACCTTCTATTAATGTCATTCAATGTCAGGATGACGAGTCTATCCTCACCTACCTTGGTACGGAAGATTCTTATATTCATCTGGTCATTACCTTTTGAGATGCAGACCATGTTGAATGAATCGACTATTGAAATCAACATTAATACTCAGGATGACCCGCACATTCTCAAGATAGGCCAATCTTTAGATATTGTCTAAACAAGAAGCTTTTACTTCTTTCCTCTGGGACCATAGCAACGCTTTTGCTTGGTCCTATGCTGATATGCCCTGGTATTGACCCAAACATTGTGGTCCACAATATTATAACCATTCCTGATGCCAAACCCATAAAACAAAAGCTGCGAAAAATGCATCCTCGCATTTCCCTTTCTTGTCAAAGAAGAACTCCAACGCCTTCTCTTCGTTTCCTTCATCCTACCCATTGATTATCCCCAATGGATTTCTAATATCATTCCTTGTCACAAAAGTGACAGGGGGACTCCACATTTGAATGGATTTCTGTGACCTCAACTTAGCTTGCCCAAAGATGATTTTCCCCTACCAGGCATTGACCAACTGGTTGATCTTACCGCCGGCCATGAGATGCTATCACTCATGGATGGTTTCTTAGGTTATAATAAAATATTACTCACTCCAGAAGATCAATAACAAAACTTCCTTCATCACTCCTTGGGGGACCTTCTGCTATCGAGTCATGCCTTTTGGCCTTAAAAACACTGGTGCAACATATCAGCGAGCTATGACTTATATCTTCCACGACATCATGCATCACATATTGGAAGATTACGTAGATGAACTTCTTGCCAAATCTAAACATCGGGCCAAACACTTGACAGTCCTTAAGGTCATCTTTGACCGCCTCATCAAGTATTGTGTTCGCCTTCAACCTAAGAAGTGCGTCTTTGTCGGTACTTTCAGGAAAACTCCTTGGTTTCATCATTTCTTTGCATGGCATAGAAGTCGATCCTTGCCAAAGTAAAGATTATATTCTAGAAATGCCTCCACCTACTAATCTCCATCAACTTTGAAGCTTGCAAGGTAAGTTGCAATCTATTCATCATTTTATCTCACAAGCTTTCTGGACTGCTGTAACCATTTCATCATCTCCTCAAGAAGGATTTCTCGTTCAAATGGGATGATGAAATGCTCATAAAGCCTTTAACACCTTAAAACAATACCATCTCTTCAACCGACCTGTGGTCATTCCTCCCAAGGATAACCAACCATTTTACCTATACATTTCTACCATTGACCATTCTTTAGGCGCTATGCTCGTTGATCGCGACGAGAAACACCAGAGAGCAAGAAGTTTATTACATAATCCTGTGCCCTTTTAGACTATGAAACTCAAATACACCCATGCCAAAAAACTTTGGTTAGCCTTAGTTTTTCATATCCACCAAGCTTCTTCATTACCTACTCAACCATAAAACCTTTTTCATCACTAAAAATGATCCTCTACATTACATGTACACCAAACTCTATCAAAATCAACGTGCCACATGTTGGATCATGCTTCTCATAAAACTCAACCTAAAATTCATTCATCAAAAATCCATCAAAGGCCAAACAATCACTGACCAAATAGAAGACACACCTCTTTTCCAGGAATAAAACCTCTAACTTTAACTTCCTAGACGAATCCATAGCTACCCTCTCCTTGGACGATACCACTTACCAAATTATCCTCTTCTTCGACGGCTCCAAATGTCAGCATAGGGGTGGTGAAGGTGTTATACTCATTCCTCTTGGTGCTAAACCCATGTCTTTATCACTCAAACTATATTTTTATTGTACAAACAACATCACCAAATACGAAGCAATCATATTGGGTCTCCAGGCTGCTTATGAGTTAGATGTTAAGTCAATAAATATATTTGGTGATTCCTACCTGGTTGTAAACCAAGTCAATGATATATACTAGTGTCGTAATGAAATAATTCAAAAATATAAGAATTATATGGATATAATTTTGACTACCTTTGACCGTTACAAACTTCAAAACATCCCATGTTCTACCAATAAATTCAGCAGATACCATGGCCTGCCTGGTTTCTAAAATACCCACTTTTGCCCGCCGAATGTAAAATCTTTATCACAAATAGAAAGGTTACAATCACTGTCCTATTTACCTTGTGAGGTGCACTCCATTGGAACTGTTGCAACCTGACTCATGTGACCTTTGGTATAAGTAGTTTGCAAACTACCTTTCCCTTTCCATTCTACCACCTGAGGTCACTCATAATGGACAATGTGCCTTTCTTAAAAGTCTCTCTCACTTATGTCATCATGAGTGGTCTCCTTTATAAGTGCGACTTTGACGATATTCTTATTATGATGGCTTAAAAGTCCTGAAATTTCATAAACTATCAAATAAGTTGACGACCGAATATTTGTGGAGGCCATTTTAGTGGTTTAGTTATTGCTAAATGCATTCTTCACCTTATCTCTTATTGGCCTACCCTAAACCACGACTGTTGTGACTATGTCAAATGTTGTGTGAAAATTCCAGCAACATGCTAATCTTCATCACACACCTAGTCATGCCTTACACGTTGCATGGGACCTCTTGGCCTTTCTCTCAATGGGGTTTTGGATCTTTTCGAAGAGATCAATCCTTATTCTTCACAAACTCCGTCATTGCATTATAACCATTTACTGAATGATTAGACCAAATGGGTAGAATCCATTCCTCACATTTCTACAAAAGTTGAGAAAATATGTGAATTTGTAAACTATCACATCATTTATCACTTTGGTGTCCCTCACCGCCTCATCACGGATAACAGAAAGCAATTAAAAAATGAAACCCTATGAAAATATTTGCAATGTCACTTTTGGCATCTCAATTTATTTTCTCATCACCTCATTACCCACAAACCAATTGCCAAGTAGAAATAAACCAATAAAACATTGAATTTAAATTCTTATGAAAGTAGTGGACGATACTAGGAAGGATTAGACATATGCACATTCCCTTTACCTTGTGGTCCTACTGTACTAGTATTAATACTTCAATTGCTGCCACACCTTTCTCTCTGGTCTACGGTTACCAAGGCTTTCCTGCCTCGCAAAGTCTAAATTCCATCTCTCCACATCTCACTGACAAGACATGCTCATTGACGATGACTTTTTCTAGGACCGTTTAGCATAATCTTGAGTTGTTATATGAACATCATCTCAATGCTCTTGACCATCTCCAAATCTACCAATAACATGTATCAAGCATGCCTATGAAAAATGTGTCCATGAATGAACCTTTTAGGTTAGCGGCCTCGTCCTGATGGAGAATCAACATGTAACCAAAGAAGAGAAAATTAAATGGGGAAAAGTTTGCTCCTAATTAGCTTAGACCCTATGTCATTACTCATGCCTATGGATTAGGTGCTTATCGCCTGTCTTCACTCGAGGGTAAACCCAAGCCTTGGGCCCCTTAATGAATTACATCTTCAGACCATTTTATCGTTGCAATCATAGGTCCCTACATCACCTTTCTTTCTATTTACCACTCATCTCTTGAGCGTTCGTTCACCTTCCATGTTACCCATTTTGAGGATCAATGACTGAATGAGAATAATGTGATCACCTGTCACCCTTTTAGCCTTAACTTTAATATGATTACCACAGACTTTACTCATGGCATGATTCTCATGGATACTTTTCATCTTTTTTAAATATGGAATCCCATGGTCGTTCATCACTTGAAACCATCCCTTTCATGGTTAACCTCTATGTCCTATGGTTTTTTCTTCCTAAACAAGAACCTAATATTCCTCTATAGCCTTGTCCATGACTTAAATGTCCCTAAATAAAATGGGATTCAACTCCTTAATTTAAACTTCCAGCAAAACATATAAATCCCTAAAAAAGGACATCTCTTATCTCTACCTCACTGTTATAAATAGACTTATACCTTGAAGGAAATCTATATAAATTCATTGCAAAAAATACAATAAAATGTTCAGAAGCTTCCCACATCGATCAGCCTAATGGAAGACCTCAAGGAGATAATATACTCATCCCATATAGACTTCTCCACATCAATTAGTTTATCAAAAACTAAAACACAAATGACTAAAATGATAATTTTTCTGTCATGGACTTGCCTATTTTGTTTATCATGGGTTCCTTTCCAGCTAAACATGTTGCCGTACATTAAATTACACTTAAACCACCTATTTTCACCTCATTTCCGTATCACCCTAATTGTTTTCTCTACTAAAGGGAATTTCACAGTAACTATGGACATATTTGTGATCATGTCAATTTCTTCACCCTTATAATAGTCTATTATGAAACACCTTTAGGGTCTTACTTTCATAAGCCCATCTTGGATATGGTAGACTCATTAGGGTTATTATCAATTAAGCAGACTCTCTTAACACCTCTTACTATTCACCTTCTTCATTACTTATTAATTATCCTATACAAGGACGAGACCAGTTGACACCTAAATTTTAAACGACTTAAACATGCATAGCACCTAAGACTCAACCATGCCTATCACCTAAGACCCAACCATGCTATCACCTAAGACTCAACCATGCCTATGACCTACACTCAATCATACCTAACACCTACCAACCTATTCCTCTCCCTCATCATTTTATTCCCTGGAGCTTATGGGAGAACCACATCACCTTGAGGCCCCATTTTCATTTCAGAAGCTATGTAGGCAACACTCCTAGGACACGGGCCCCTTGGAGCTTAGCTCAGACCACTCCTTACCCTAACTAATTTCCCCCTTCATTTTCCTATTCACATTCTACCTTAGTTAGTTTCCGTTTTATACAACACTTGGAAATTATTACAAACATACACATCTACCATGTTATCACATCATAAAAACATCCAATCAATCATTTCACATTTCTATAATATCAAATATTTTGGAAATCTACACCATAACATACATATAACTCATCATTTATTGCCCATGTTACTAATAACTTGGACATTTAATCAAAATTCCAAACAAGACTCCATCATGCCTATACCTAACTCCACCATGCCTACGTGACCTCAATTGCCTAACTGACCTAACTCAACCATGCCTAATTGACCTAACTCAACCATGCCTAACCGACCTAACTCAACTATGTCTAACCAACCTGACTCCATCATACCTAAACCAACCTGACTTCATCATGCCTAAACCGACCTGACTCCATCATACCTAAACTGACCTGACTCCATCATGCCTAAGTAGACCTGACTCCATCATGCCTAATTCACATGGTTTTCACCCATATGCATATAACAATGAAAATTTTACAACATAAACACAACATCATACCATAAATATCACCATCTCTATATAAATCATCTGAATCGGTGTGTCCATACATATGTGCACAAAAACATAATCAATACACATGCCTCTCATATATAGTTTCAACATCTTCGGCATGTAGACCAGTATAATAACCAACAGACTCAAAAACTCTCATGTACATCCTCGCTATCTTCAGCACGTAGGCCGGTATAAATAAAAAATACAAAAATCTATATCTTGAATATATATGGTGACTAATTTTCATCCACCTAATGTCCATGACCGGTCTCATCTATCTCCTCCTCCTCTCCTCTAGCCCCGACACCCTACCACCATCTCTCCACCCTATACAGGTTTGGGTCTCACCTCTTCCTGACCTATAGCTGGGTCTGGCCTCCGTGAGCTAGTGGCCTTTCCCTGACCCTGTATGTGGGCTCATCGGCCCCTTATACTCTCTGCACTATGTGTGCGAGATCTAGTCCTCTCACTCAAGGCATGTTGTACCCTGTACTCCACATATGAAGGGACGTCTATCATGACGGCAGTCAAATGATCCTGGTAGTACCTGGCCTCATTAAGGGCATCCCTGAATCTTGCCATTGACATTGTTTGTGGTGGTTTCATGGGTCTCGTGCCAACCTATGATCCCTGCCCTGCTACTGGTGGTCTCAACCCATGTAATTGTGTACCCTTCCCTCTTCCCTGTACCAAGGGACCTGCACTGGAGCCCGAGGTGCTACCTGTGCTGTGACCTGGGCCTGTAAGGTCACAATCTGTGCTCGTGCAGTGGCCAACCGGCCCTACAAACCTGCTACTTGTGCCTGTAGTGTCCGCTTTCCTTCGAAACCTTATGATTTTGATCCTGATACTGCTAACTATATTATGAACATTGTTATAGTTTAATTTAGCATGATGTTAGATGTTAGATCATGGTTTATTGAGGACTTTGATTCATATATGGTGTATGATTATTAATAGAGACATTTTGGATATTGATGATGATATACTTTTTGACATGGTTATATTATGGATGTTGTTCGGACATGTGATATTTGGATATTGTGAGTAGACCTAGAAATGGAAATTATTGGATGATGATATAGTTGTTGATAAAACTGTAAATGATATTGTTAGATTGCTTTGATGTTGTTGTGATTCATATATCTAGACGATTTTAGAATTATATTTATATTATTTTGGATGTTTTGATATGGCCACGAGGCTGAAGGAGGTATTTGTGTTTTGCAGGTTAAAATATCACAACAAACATCGGGGGATTGGAGACCAACCACACTGGAATTCTCGATGAATTCAACAAGGTCACCATGGCAACTTGTATTGTTTGTGTGTGTTTGTTTTTTATTAGGGATTCCCATGGGGGGATCACCTTTAAATGTGACCAAGGGGTTTTATGTATTTCTTTTATTTGGTCCCTTTGTTAATGTTTGCATGTGTTTATTTTGTGGTGCATTTACCCCTTTCATTAATTATTAAATGGTGTGTAAATATTGTGAGTAATCACATTGTTAAAATAAATGAATCAAATATGTCATAAGAAGGTAATTAATGAGAGTTGTTGGCTATGATTTAAAGTGTTATAAGTAATGTGTAAGTGATGTGTAAGTTAACTTTTGAGTGTGAAACACTCCACTTTCTTGGAAATTCGCAATTATCCTTGGAGGCTGATTTTGGAGGCTTGTGGGACAAATTAAACTTGTTCCATACCTCTTAAATTCATTTACCAACCATACCTATGGTTTGAGAGTTAAAATTAGACTTTTCTAATACATTTTGGGAAGACAAATTGTAGGTTTTAATTTCACTTTTCCTACATGTATTAATTTTAGTCCTTTGGAGTTTGAGCTTGATTTAAGTGTGTAAGTAAAACTGTCATATTATTCACCTACTTATTTATTGTGTCTTGTAGATTGAAGTTGACTTGTGAGTTGAAGTTGAGGATTTGTGATGTGGCATCCTACAAAGATCCACCTCATCCTCCTCTCTTCCCCCTTTGATATATTCAAATTCATTTTATTGTTTGGGGTTACACCCTTTTGGTCGCTTCACTTTTGCATACTTAGTTTGGGGGTGAATTATTTTGTTGTTTGGAGCTCTTGCTTTTGGAGAAAGTTGTAGAATTTTTACAGGCCCGTGTTTCATTGATCTTGGACTGTTTTGTATTGGAAAGCTTGCTGGTTGGAACTTGAAACAAACTCCATTATGGAGAGGTAAGAGTTTGGCTCTTGAAATGCTCTTCTTTTATTGTGCAAATGTTATTGTTGTGAATGTTTTGGCTTGTGTGTGGGCTATTTGGGTAGATGGCCTAGGCATGGTGTAGGAGAAGACTATGGGGTATTTCTGTGGGAGGCATAAGTGTTTTTGGGGAGCTATAAGTGTGGAGGGAGTTGGGATTTGGGTTCCACCTTACAAAGAAATAGCTTGCATTTCTTTACTCATTATGGGGTGCCATAAGAGGTTGGGGAGGCATAAGGAAATGTGAAGAATAAGGGGTACTCAGGGGAGGCATAAGGGCATGTCAAGGATTTGAAATGATATACGTATATATTTTGGTAGTTGTTTTCAGGTGGTGATACCCATTTCTCCTTGGGAGGCATAAACAACATCCCTCATAGTTTCTGGCTCCTTTGGCTTGCATGATGAAGCCTGAGTGTTGTTTGTTGTCTTTATTCTATGGTTGCAAACTACAGTTTTATTTTGGACTATGTTTTGAATGAGAAATCTATCTTTGTGTTGTGGAAGCCTGTTGTTGCCATGTGTTGGAAAACATCTCTTATTGCTATATGGTTGGGGCTTGGGGGCCAAGGAAGAAGGGTGGCTTCTCCTTTTCATTAGATGTCTTGGTTGGGTGGAGAGCATTTCCTTTCCCCCTGTTCTGTTGTGATCAAATTGAAATAAAGAAAATGGAGGATATTCATGTTGTTGTTCTGGAGTAGAGAAAACAAAAAAAACAAGCTTGACAATCCTTGTTGAGATTATTCTTATTGGAACCCTTTCCCACTTTGAAGTGGATGACCTTGTACATTATTTGTGATGGAAAGATGTTTTGTATTGGCTATGAAAGTTGTAATTCGAAATGTGAAAGAGATATACTCTGTTTTCTGTTTTTGCATAAATGTGGAAGAAATTGTATTTTGTATATTGTAATTGAGGAAGAAGACAGAGTTCTGACAGTCCCTTGCGAAAATTCTTTTGTAACCATTCCCACCTTGAAGTGGATGATCTTGTATATTATTGTGTTGGAAATACTACTCTGTTGTAGCCATGAAAGTTGTAATTGGTTATGGAAGAATATATCTCGTATTTAGTCCTGTGAACAGAAAAGAAAGATATGCATTTGGTATGTTGTAATTTTAAAATAAATGGGAAAGAAGTTGTAAGATATTCCTTTGAAATAATAGAAGTGTTTTACCTTGTTCATATGATATTATTTATATTGGAAATTTGTGTTTAATATATAGCAGGAAATCTCTATTTATGAAAGTGAAAAGGAAGCACGTATGAAGAAATATTGCACTGCTCTATCTGATTTGAAATGTTTAATTAAAATAATAATAATAGAAGTTGCATTCTTGTCTTTATCTTTTAATTGAAGGAAAGAAAACTATTTAAAACTAGCATGGAATAAATTCAATGTTTTCATTGCATGGAAAAAGAGATAGTTTAATCTCTGTTCTTGAAATGTACAAACTTCATTTCTACTTCACCGTATACTTAGCAAACTCCTTTTTATCAAATGTCCAAAACAACCCTACAAATCTATAAGAGACAAACGAATTATTCAATTGGACTTAATGAGATCAAAATTATCCCCAAAATAAACTAAAACACTCAAGAAATTTTTAAAGAACCTTTCAAATCGAGTAAAGGTGACATTGCAGGTTTTTTGTTGTGTGAACATGGATAATTTTCGAAGGAAAATCAATCAAGCAAATTTAATCTTGCAATTTATCCTAAAATATTCCAAGTGAAATACTCCATGTCTGTTTGGCATGTTGAGAAAGAATTAATGGCAAATTGGAACAAAATTGATAAGTTAAAAATATCAGTTCACTTCTAAGTGATAAAAAGACGTTTTCTCAAAATTGACTCTTTAAACTTCATCAAAATAAAATTATTAAGATTTATGTGCAAATAGGACATTGAGAGCTTTCCAGAAAGTCTTCATTTGCCAAAAAATGAGTTCCCTATCAAAAGTTATGGCCTTCTGAAGTTTTTACTTCATTTCAGGCTCAAAATAATCTAACTGTCAAATTTAAATGAATAAAATATTCTTGGGCAGACCCGCGGGCTAAAACTTTCCTTTTTTGCTTTTTTCCCAAAAGGTGCAAATTCATGAAGTTTTTTGCCACTCCGCTAATCTGCAAGCCTTCATTTTGTCTAAGAATGATCTAAGTCCAAAAAGTTAATTTGATAATTTTTCCTCCGCAGCCCCGCCGCCTCGCAGCTAATCATCGATTGATACGTGGCTTCGTTGGGCATCGGCGGAGGCTCGGATTGATTTTAACCTTAAGCGATTTCAAAAAATTTTTTGGGAAAAATTGGCTTCCCCACCTCGCCGGTCCGCATTCCTCCTCCGAGTAAAATTTCTCTCCGAGGTCCGCAGACCCGAGTTGGGGAAAATTTTCTTCCCTAGGCCCGCAAGCCCACTCTCGGGAAAATTTTCCTCCCAAGGTCTACCGACCCATAACTTGAGAAATATGAGGAGTTAGGAGGACTTATTTATATCACTAGAAATGTGAGGAAAATTTCTATCTAATGGAAATGTTTTTGGGAAGTTTTAAGTGCGTTAATTTGGAGAAACATCAAGTTGAATCTTTTAATCCTATTTGTGGTATAGGGAGAAATTACCCTCTTAACCTAATTAATTAATCTAACCCTAAGTTTGGACCTTGTGATATTTTATAATTGTCGTATTAAAAAAATATAAGCTATTAATAGTATTTGACTTGAAAACTTGCTTGTGACAACTATTGTCTTGTAACCTGGTAGCAGACACTTAAAAAAAAGTATCCCATAATTCTTATGACTATCCTAAGTTGTTCTTGGGTCTCAAGTGGGTTGTTTTAGCAGGTGTTACAGTTCCTGTAAAGTGGCAACCTCCGCCTGTGACCCTGCTAACTGCCCCTGTAAACCTGTAATCTGGGCCTATAATGTGGTCACCTGTCCCTGTAGTGTATCCCTCTGAACTGTGAGGGTAGCCAAGTTTGGCTGCCCTGGCCTAGGTGGTGCTACTCGTAACTAGATTGCTCACCACAACCTGTATCTATCTATAACTCTGACATCATCAATCCATCAGTCCACCACCTACTCCTCCTACCTTGTCGACACTGTCGGTTGTGGTAGAGGCATAGGCCTCACCACGTCATCTCTCTTGTACTGAGGGAACAATGGTAGTACATCCTGGGGAAGCCCAAACTGCTGCATGACCCTATCTACGGGTATCATCTCGTGCTCTCCAGCACGATGCCCCTCTATCCACCTCAGTAGTTGTAACTCGTCCAACTCCACCACCATCTGCCTGTATGAAGAGAAGCCAACATATGGCCTCTAGATAATGTCCACTCCGGATAACCCCTCTAATATACATTGGTAGTATGCTACATCATGTGTAGCCCAGGAAACCCTGCGTTCTCCAACAACAAGCACCCAATGCATGTATCCAACTCAAACAAAGCCCACATCAAATGCATCTACTCGGGGCATGCCAACTGGATGCACACATACGATGTGCTTGTATGCCCAGCAGTGAAGAAGAAAGGAACAACACATGTTGAACCTCCGCAGTCACCCGTAGGCCCATAACTCCCTGTATAACTACACCAAATATGTTGGTGCCCAAGAAAAATGGGTCTTATCCTCCATCATGTCATGGAGAACCCCCATTAGTGCCTATAGGAATCTCCCACCCTCCACATCTGATAGTGTAAAACAAAAAACTGCCTCCATGATCAAGACCACTAGCCTCATCTCCTTAGGATGGGCCGCGTACATCTCTCCATAGCTCAGGCTCGTGTTATGGAACCTCATCTCTGCCATCTCCTCTCCAAACATCACCAACATCAACTCCTCTGATGCCTCAGAAGAAATAGAATACACATGTTTCCCCACTATTGGTAATCGCATGATCCTGTACACGTCCTCTAGGGTGACTGTGATCTCACCCATCGACAGATGAAATGTGTTGGTCGTTGAATCCCATATGTTGATGAGTACGACCATCAAGCTCGGTTCCTGAACTATGTGCCTATACCATCTGACCCCAATAAGGCTGACATATGTAACATTTTGCCACTCTTCTCCCATAACGCAACGCTCGATTGTACCATTGATAATAGAGGCAATACATTGTCTCTCATCCACAACTGGTCCATATCCTGCACCCAACAAACCACACCATTATTAAATCTTGACCATACCTAACATATCACTTACCTGACTAACCTATTCCCGAAATTCTTATTATTTATTTCCCCGCAACCCTAATGACCTACCCCTTTCCCCCATCTCACTTTCCCACCCCTTAACTCGTATCATATATACCATTTACCCTACCTATTATCAACACACTTACATTTATACCTCACTACCTCATCTTGTCTTTAACTCCCACCATCCCCCTTTCTCGACCTATTTTCCCCCAAAAGCCGACTGCCCTTGGTCACTAGTGACCTGTATCGATCCATCATAACCGACATCAGTCACCTTCTATTTGACCAATGCCAACTATAGCTTATTGATGTTGGTGACCCTTGACCGACATTGTTCACTGTCACGCCGACCAAACCCACAAAACCCTCCCCTATTTTTCCAAAAACTTGACCATTCTCATCTATAAATCTACCCTATCCTACCCAAACCTCCACTACCTTTCTCCCTACCCATATTTAACCCACATTGGACTTCCTACCCTTCCTATTTCATCAATTTTACTTCCAAATTCACAATTAATTCCTATGTAAACCCATTTCTATCCAAACCAATTTTTACAAATATTTCCACTAACAAGCATAGAATTAGATCAAATCTTACCTCATCTTGGTGTCATCGGCATGCTAGTACGTCCGACCGCTGTACCGGTTTCCCACCCGAGCCCTCTCCTGCCTTTGTCATGTCCCAATCCATCTCTCACCTCTAACCAATCATAATCGACCACACCACTCTCATGGACCCATTTACTAGCTCCTGTCACCGACTCGTAATCTCCACCTCATCCCGGTACGATGCCTTGTCCTTCTCTCTCGGAAAGGTCACAACACAACAATGATTCCATAAAATATGAAAATTTTAAATTATAAACCCAACCCAACCTAACCGATGCCGGTCATATTTGTGCCCTAGCCAACCGACGTCAATCACCCTATAATCGACATCGGTCACCCTTATAACTATTTGGCCTTGTTAAGATTCCTTTTGCCTACAACCATTATTGATCACACAACTTTTATCATTCCGGACACCTGTGTAACCATACCTATGATCCCACACTACCCCTACATTTCCTTTTTTTACATCTTGGGATTTGTTATTTTACCTATACCTTGGCCTTACCTGTGTCATGACCTATTTACCTGGACCTGGCCTACACGGTGTGACCATTTACCTTATGTACTCGTTATACCTTGTGATGTTATTACCTATGTTGTTTTAGCCTAACAACCATACCTTACCAATTGTCATATTGTTTATCCTAACCAAACCTTTGGTGTACCGGAACATACCTAAATGTTCCTGCACCTGACCTACATTGTGTTTCCAGACCATATCCTATACCTTGGATACCTGAATCACCTCACCCTTGTTTGGATAAACCTATCGACCTTGGACGATGTAGAGTTTGTAAGCTCTTTAACCTTGTACAGTGTTCCAATCTATATGTGTGCGTGCATTTGATTTCCATTACCCATGACCTGATTTTGACCCCGACCTATTACCTATTACCTGATTTGACCATCACCCTATCCCATAGTACTCATACTCATCCCCACCTATCTTCACCCACTACACTTTTATCAAACCACTCATCGATTATGTATTACACCTCATTAGTGCTTGGTTTGAGGGGGATCATCTTCACCCACACATGGGGCAATCACTTCTTGTTTTTTTCAGCGACACTTACCAATACAAGCTACGCAACAACACGGGGCAAAATGTAGACACCAAAATTGGGTCACACTCCCCTTGGTCCCTTTTCGAATAGCCAACTTAAACATATTCACCTAACCATGACCCTTCTACCCCACATTAATATTAATTTAATTATTCACAATTAAATTAATACTCATCCTCACCTCATCCCACCACCTCACCTAGAAACCTCATCACAAACCTATTTTTAGCATATTTCCCCTTTACTAGGACTCAACATTCACTCACCATAACTAACTAAGACTTAGTCCTACCTACCTTAATGAACTAAGACTTAGTGCAACCCTAAAATCACATGCATATTCTCCCTCTAATCACATTCCCACTTATTAAAACATAATATTCCATTTTGATCCACGAGAATAAAGAGAGATGGTTCAAGATCTGTCATTTTTAGTAAACCTAGTATTTCCAGCCTTAACCGACGCCGGTCAACCCTAAATCGGTGTCGGTCACCCTAAACCGTCATCGGTTACCATATATTCTTTTTGGAAACCTTGTTTTAGAGGTTGGCCACATTCTCAAGTTTAAGAATGAAGGAGATTTGCATGTAAGCAAGAACCAGAGCCCTTTCGCACATCTAGAAAGCCATAACCAAAACCAAGATGGATCAAAAGGTATTTGCATTCACGGTAGCATTCCGGGAAGCACTGTCGCAGCATTAAGCACCACTCCACAAATCAATCATCACCATCACCCAGCCATGAAACCTGCAACACCAGTAAGTGTATCTCTAACCTGCATCATTTCATACTTGTCTAGATTACAAAGTTTCTTCATCTCTATTTATCAACATCTATTTGTATTTTTCATCCCACCCTTGTTACCTTTCTGTGAACCCAACCATTCCATCACCCACAATCATTTAATCACCTATACTTGATTCCTGAATACCTCTAAGTACTCCCAACACCTCCACAAACCTAATTATTCCCCTTACCATCTCTGTTCAATCTCAGACAAACCCCCAAAACCTGGTTTATTGAATTTCTACCATCCCAACTTAACCGTCATCAGTTCCCTCTTAACCATCATCGGTCACACCTCACCGACGTTGGTCTCTGTATTTGGTAATCCTACCAATAACAAAACCTAAAAATCTACATTCAAGTAGCCCAAGCTACCCAGAACTTGACCCCGACCTGTTCTAACATCTTGACTACCTACCCTACTTCCAGATCTGATCATAACCTAGCCTGTTATATTAGATTTTCTTATTGTATTTGGATGAGATACCTAAATCATATCAACTATAGTAGGAAACTATTTATTTATGATATTTATTACATTAAGTTATATTAAACAGTGGGTTGATTGCCACCGAGGAAGTACCACACTTCCTGGATCTAGCACACGCTAGGCAACCCACTAACATATATCGTTTAGCTCTCTTTTGTGGTCTTGTTTTGTATTTCAGGTAGTTCCTCCTAGCTAAAAGGAAGCTCACACAATCAACATTGGATCAAGAAGTCAGAACACACTCACAACCTCCAACCAACCATCACAACAGGTATTCCTCTTTGGCCCATACCTTTATCTATTTCATCAAATCCACAAAGAAAATGGTGAAACACAATTATTTCAAGTTGTAGAATACGGAAATTTTTGATTTGTTTATAACTACCTTATTTTTCATAATGGAAAATATTGCATGTGTTTTCAATTATGTCGGTGGGAATAAGAACCAGAGCATATTTATTTCTCTTTTAAGGATTTCAATCTAGATGCATTTAATTGTTTTTGTTGTGCTCTTGTTTAGTTAAACTGGGTGGATCTTTTATTGCTAATATTTATTAGTAATTTTCATGGTTTTATAAGTTTGACCTCATGTTTTCATGTTTGTAGTAAGACAACAAAGGACCAAAACTGTTAATGCTCTGATCTTGTTTTAAGACCTCAAAATCGATTTCATACAACCTGTTTTTAGCAGTAAAAATAAGAGGGAAATTTCACTCGTAATTAGTGAAACCAATATGTTTACCAGATGGTTTTTGTATCAACTATAAATTCTACATAATAATTGGGTTTTTTTATTTATAGTAGGTAGCAATCCTTGAAATTGGGGGTAGCGTATGAATAAACTATAGTGGTGTATTTTGTAATTGGGAGAAGAGAATGAAGAAACTATGGTGGTCCGTTTTGTAATTGGGGGCAGAGTATAAAGAAACAATGACAGTCCCTCTCACATTGCAGTTATTCATGAGGCACACATCTTGAAAAGAAAAGCTTGTAACGGGTGAAACTTTTTGGAGGAACGGATCTTGACGTTGTTGGCAACGAATTTGTCTCCTTACTCAAACTTATGTTCGATAACTAATAACATGAGGGATGTTCTGCGAGTCATTATTCCCATTTTTGATGCTTTTGCTTTTGGGCCTTTAGCGTAGAGCATATTCCAAAAACATAGTTTGATAAGACTTTTGTCGAACAAGTATCTACTTACAAGCCCTTAAAGTATCCCGAATTTGTGTTTGTAAGGTGTTATATCTATTACAGATCTTTAGTCTATGTTAATTTGACAACAATCTTCCTAATCAAATATATGTGTTGACCTCGTGAATCCAAAAATGCAAAATTAAAAATGTTTACATGTGAAAATTTGAAAATAACTAAAGTCAATTATAGGTAGTAGCAAAATGTAGAGGATTACCACTTGCACTCAAGGTGATCGGAAGTTATTTAAATAGTCAGCCCGAAGTAGCATGGATAAGTGCATGGGAATGAGCTTCATAGGGCTAAATAGTGATGAGCAACGCCAATGATTTTTGGACTTAGGATTGTTTTCAGAAGATGAGAAAATCTCTGTTGATTCTCTGTTTGATATTTTGATTCATACTCACAACATAAAATGGATTGATGCTTTTGATATTTTGCTTAAACTTGAAAAATAAAATTTATTGGATTTGGTAAATGATCTTAGGTGAGTGCCTACTATTCGATTTTGATAATTTGTCTAATATTATATATTATTTGTTTTGGATTTAAGCGTCTACAAATAATTTGATACTGAACCATTCCTTCAATAACCATTATTTCAAGTGATGCTCAAGTAAATCTTATACTCAACGATATCAATGTTTTCTCATAAATCATCCAGGGACTACTTATGGCAACACTAATGAGCTATATATAGTTCAACATGATGTGTTGAGAGACTTGGCTTTTATTTGATAGCCAAGAATAAACATGTAGACACATGCAAAGTGTTAATAATGCCAAGAAAGGAAGATTGCATTCCCGAAAGATAACTCACATCAACAATTTGTTGCGGAGATTATATCCATTCATACAAGTTGACTGATTCAAATTAGTCTTGTGCATTTTCTTCAGCCATGTAACTATGCTCAATCAATTTAAATTTATTTACTATCTATTCACTTGTGGTTATTCACCCACTATGGTTTTGAATTTTGTATACTTGTATAGGTTCAAGGAATGAGAACTAATGGCCTGAGATGAAGTTTCCAGAGGCCCGAGCTATTGTATTAATATTTACTAGGAATGAATATTTTATTCCAACATTTTTGTAGACAATGGTTGAATTTAAAGTATTGGGATTGTGACAAGGTTTATTGAAATATTCTGAAATATCAAGATTTTTATCTACATAATTTGGACTTGTTGTCTCTCTCTTCTTGATCTACTTGTTGGTGCACTGGTTTTGTTATATTTCCACTGCAAATATTGATATGCTTGAAAACATTGAAATTGGAGAGAAGAATGCCAAAGATGAGACCTACAAGGTAGAAAAGAAGAAACCTAGGATCTATGAAAATGAGTAAGTGGGATAGTTCTTTTGATAATCAATTTATGATCTTATTCCTTTAGGATTTGAAAAATTAACTGATTATATATTTTTTCTGATAGATTAAAAAATAACATAAATGCAATAAACAATTATTCGTCAGTATGATGACCCATTTAAGGAGGAGATCAGTTTTATTCTTGATTTTCATTTTAGTGGACTTCATATACTTAAAACTATCATTTATTTATTATCTATCTTGTGTATAGTTGGATTGACAACTTCAATTCTTTTCAGGGGTGTGACTCTGGATGAAACATGAGGTATCAATGATGAATCCCAAAAAAACTTGATGAGGTATGAAGATGAATCTACCTTTTTATAATAGGGGTAGGGTAGCATTTGTTTTAACTGGTTATCAGATGGATATTTTGTTTATCAATATCTTATATTTGGCTTACACTATGACAATAACATTTTATTTTCAGCTTCAGATATGCAAGAGGCTGCAAGGTATAACCATGGGTAACTGAGTTGAAGAGTCACTTTCTCAAACTAGAATAAATGTTTTAGATTATTATACTCATTATGAAATGCTTCACCAAAATGAGCCCCCTGCTTATTTTGGCTAACTTGCCTTCATTCTTTCCTTCCTTGTGCTTCAAATTCAATTTTTACACATTTCAAGCACTCAAAGGATTCTAGAAATGGCTTCATCAGATAGGATTTTTCTTCCCCTTTCCAGAAAGGTAAAATTTTCCTCCTAACTCCAAATATTTTGAAAGTTATGGCTCGGTGGAGTTTTTTGGGGAATTTTTCCCTTGACAGGCCCGCATCCAATGAGAAGATGCCACATGGTGGTGGAGGTTGGGCCAGCAGAACAAAGTTAAAAAATTTTCCAAAGTGGGCAAAGGGTGCAAAGGAAAAAACTGGCCCGCAGGCCCGCGGAGGAGGATGGAGAAAAGTTTAGAAGGCCCCGGACCAACCGGAGGATGCCACGTGTCCTGTCAGTGGCGGGAATCGGGGGCGCTGAGGAAATTTTGGTTTTTTGCCAAAATTGCAAAAGGCACAAAGGAAAATGTTGAAGCGCAAACCCACAGGTGAACCAGGAAGTGACACGTGGCAGCGGAGCGGCGGAGCGCGGGGAAATTTTGGGAAATTTTCCCAATGAAAAATCAAAGTGAAAAAGGTGAGGTTTGAGCCCGCGTTTCCATCAGCTAATGGGAAAGTGACATGTGGCAACAGAGTGGAGGGGCATGGGGAATTTTTGGGAAATTTTCCCAAATTCAAAAAATGGAAAATTTTCAAGTTTCGGCCCGCCAACCCGAATTTTGCCCTAAAATTGCCATTTTTGCCCTAAATCTTCAGAGGGGCATAACTTTCGATCCTGAGCTCGGATTTTCACATTCTTTATATCATTGGAAAGCTGTTGAAATCCTCTACATGATGAAATCTTCAATTTTTATTTTTGATGGATATTTGTGGGAGAAAAATGGAAAACGTATCTGGCATGCAAAAAACACAGAAAACGACTCCAACCACCAAAATTAATGAAGTATGGGCCTCTGTTTTGCTCTGTAAAGCAATGTACTTCAAAGTATGGGATTTTTTATGGAAACCCATCATTTTTCAGGCCCATTAGATGAATCTTTTTAGTGGTTGAAGTCCCAAATAAATTTTCCCACGTTTTCTCCTTTCTTCCATTCTGCTCGATGGTTAAAAGCCAATTTTGGCTCATTTGTAACGTTGTTCATCATTCTTCTCTGCCTCTCCCTTATTTTCTTCCCCAGGGTCAAAAATGGAGTTTGAACCTCCTCCCTTGCTCTGTAATGGAATTTTTTTCCTCTTACCAGTAAAATGATGTTTTGTGCAAACTTCTGGAGCAATAAAAAACGTGTTTTGTGATGCATTTGTCCATCCTTGCTCATTTTTGCTTGTTTTCTTCTTGCCTCTCTTCATTGCAGGTATTTGTGCATGTTTGAATGTTCATTGTAGGTTTTGGAGCTGTGTTCATGGAGTTTTGGAACATTTTTTGTGTGAAATTTATCCTTGGTTTTGTGATGCACTTGTCCATCCTTTCCATTGCTCACCTCTTCTTGTTCCATGGCAGTTTTGATAGATGTTCAACATTTTCCTTCTCTGGTGTATCACCATTTTAGTGTAGGCTCTATTTTTCCCTCTTTTCTCTCTCTCTGTCTCCTTGGCATAGTTAGATTAGGATTAGATTAGCTTGCCTGCACTGGAATAGCTTGTGGCAGGTAGTTTAGGAAGAGGAACCAACCTTCTCTGGAGAGCTTTCCCCATTTGCAAAGGTCCCACACTTTGGGAAAGCTCAATGTTGTGCATTCACACCAAATGACATTGCCTTAGAAAAGCAGATCCATAGGTCATTTTGGGGGTGCTGTGAATTTGCACTAACAGTTTTGGCACGCCCAGTGGGACCTTAGAGGTCTTCCACTTCATCTTTTACAGGTTGGTGTGTTCCTGTGAAGATTTCAGCCTTTGGAGGCAATTGCAAACACATCTGGTGACTCCATCTGGTAAACAACCCATCTCTGAAGTTGTAGACCTTCCTTTTCATTCATTTTTCATTCATTTTTCATCCATTCTTCTTCCTTCCATCTTCTTTCATCCCATGAAGTTGTGCAATCATGACTTCATTTCCATCATGGAATTCACATTTACAACAGCAGTGCCATCCAAATCCACCTCCAACATGCTTTACAACTCCTTCAAATCAGCATTTTGAGCAGATTCAAGATCAACATGCATACCCATATGAGCAGCAGTGCCAAAATCAGTTTGGCTATGGTTCTTTCCAAGAGCAGGGGTATGCATACAATGAAGACAATCAAATGCAAGATGCTGATTTGTTGGAGAAAATCTAAAAAATGGAGATTGGCATGGTGCAATCTAGGGCTCAAGCACAAATGAAAGCATTTGGAATCGGTTGTGGAGCACCTTGTCCATGGGTGGGACCTTTTCCAAGGCATTACAACCCTCAAGAGAAGCTTGACTTCATGATTGCAACGCTGCCATTACTTGCAAAGTGGACTGAGGGAATAGAGGTGTATGAGAGGAGTATTCAACAACCTTGTCAACGGGTAAGCACACCATCTCATACTCTTTCTTTTCCTCTTTCTCAATCTGTATCATTTCAGCAGTGTCAAGCTTCAAGTTTCCCATATGCTGCCCCAAATGTTGATCCCATTTCTCCATCTCCTAGTCTTCCACCTCATCTCAATTCTTCTGTCCTTTTCCCTTCCAAATCCAAATCCCCTCCACAAGAGCAAAAATAAATACCTTCCACTCCAAGGAAACAA
This sequence comes from Taxus chinensis, assembly GCA_019776745.2. Taxonomy (NCBI): domain Eukaryota; kingdom Viridiplantae; phylum Streptophyta; class Pinopsida; order Cupressales; family Taxaceae; genus Taxus; species Taxus chinensis. Next base: position 720,386,391 of record CM034154.1, read on the forward strand.
GAAGTTTCATCTCTTCCACCACCACAAACAAATGAAAAAATGGTTGAGTCACAACCCACCCCTCCTCTTGCATTCCCAAATCCATGTTGGGAAGAAGAAATTACAAAAATCAGTCATGAAGGACAGCAAGAGGAAGAACCAAGCAAAGAAGGAATGATTAAGAGCTTAGTAAGTTTGGCTCTTAGATATGGGATTGAGAAAATTCCTTTGCTGGTGAAGCCTACAGAGGAGGTAAAGGTTGAAGAACAAGTGGTGGTTAGGACTAATTTTGTTGCAGCAGAAGAAGAGCAAAAAGAAGAGGCAGATCAGCAATCAATTTGCTCAGAATGTAGTGTCCATGTTGGCACTCTACTTGAAGAAGATGTTGATCCAATTCAAGTTGCACAATCAGCCATGGAAGAGGAAAGCTCTAAAAGAGATCTTGCAGCCCCAACTTGTCCTCTAGAGCAGCAGATTGAAGAGTTTGACTTGACAAACTTCATGCTAGAGGAAGAGTTCAATCAAGAGCAAGATTGCCTTCAAGCAGTAGAGGAAGGAGAAGCTGCTCCAAATCCAAAAGAAGAGGAGCACATTCCAGCTGTGGGGGAGAAAAGTGCAGATCCAAAAGCTTTGAGCACAAAGTAGGCTATAGAAGAACCTTCAGTTCTTCTTTCTACTTCATCTCTCTCGAGTTCTAGTGCTGAAGAAGAGTTTGATCTCTCAAACTCAATGTTGGAGGATGAAAGAAACCATGGTGATCAAGTTGCAGATCAAGAGAACACCATGGGAGAGGTTGAACATTTGCAGCAGGACAACAATGAGGTAGTTTATCTGTCAGATTTGGAGGACTGTTTTGATGAAGAGGAACCGGTTGAAATCACACCATTTTCTCCTTCATCATCCACATTCCAAACACTTGAGCCTATTGTCATGGAGGAGAACTTTCATTTGTAGCAGCCTGCATCTTATAGCAGCTCTTTGGAATCAAGATTGGAAGATTTAAATCTTCCATGTTCTTCATTAGAGGAAGGAAAACAGCAGAAGAGTTCCATCATTTCTTCCACACCATCCATTCAAGAAGGTCTACAAGAAGACTCCATTTTTGGAGTTGAAAATCAGAGCTATGGGCATATCAAATGGATCAGACCTTGCCCAATAAGGTATTTGGCTTCATTGGAGCCAAAGGAGAAGTCACAACCAGTCATGCTTGCTTCTAAGCATGAGGATGAGCTACAAAGTACCAAGGATCAACTGTCATACCTCTTCAATCCAAATGCAGAGCAACTAAAAGAGGTATTCAATTTGATTTCAGCTGACACCTTGCTAATTTGGGTAGAAGACCAACTTCTTGTTGATTTTCCACTCATCCAAGCAGCCATACTCAGCTCCAAATCATTTGCATGGCTGCCAATTTTGAAGAAAGGAAGCTATTTTGCACAACCAGTTGCAGGGTTTGTTTAGCCCACCTTTGCTTCCAGTTAGAGTAGAGTAGGTAGGTTTGCTTTCAGTAGAAGAAGTGCTTGTGCACACTCTACATGTTCCATTTGGAGCATGTATGATTTTCAGTTTTGTACATAGTTGTTTGGTGTTGTTTTGGTTGCTCTTGCACAGTCCATTTCAGTGGGTTTTGGTGAGGATCAGTTTCAGTTCAGTGGGTTTCCAAGTGGCTCAGAGGTCAGATTTTCATAGTTCATATCAGAATTGGTTATCAGGCTTGACTCCATGCCCAATGGATGCTTCAAAGGCCACTGATCATTCATCTAGCAGGCAGATGACCCCTGAGAGTCGCCAAATTGTTATCCAAAATGAGCCCCCTGCTTATTTTGGCTAACTTGCCTTCATTCTTTCCTTCCTTGTGCTTCAAATTCAATTTTTACACATTTCAAGCACTCAAAGGATTCTAGAAATGGCTTCATCAGATAGGATTTTTCTTCCCCTTTCCAGAAAGGTAAAATTTTCCTCCTAACTCCAAATATTTTGAAAGTTATGGCTCGGCGGAGTTTTTTGGGGAAATTTTCCCTTGACAGGCCCGCATCCAATGAGAAGATGCCACATGGTGGTAGAGGTTGGGCTGGCAAGGAACAAAGTTAAAAAATTTTCCAAAGTGGGCAAAGGGTGCAAAGGAAAAAACCGGCCCGCAGGCCCGCGGAGGAGGATGGAGAAAAGTTTAGAAGGCCCGCGGACCAACCGGAGGACGCCACATGTCCTGTTAGCGGTGGGAATTGGGGGCGTGGAGGAAATTTTGGTTTTTTGCCAAAATTGCAAAAGGCACAAAGGTAAATGTTGAAGTGCAAACCCATGGGTGAACCAGGAAGTGACACGTGGCAATGGAGCGGCGGAGCGCAGGGAAATTTTGGGAAATTTTCCCAATGAAAAATCAAAGTGAAAAAGGTGAGGTTTGAGCCCGCATTTCCATCAGCTAATGGGAAAGTGACATGTGGCAGTGGAGAGTAGCGGGCATGGGGAATTTTTGGGAAATTTTCCCAAATTCAAAAAATGGAAAATTTTCAAGTTTCGGCCCACCAACCCGAATTTTGCCCTAAAATTGCCATTTTTGCCCTAAATCTTCAGAGGGGCATAACTTTCGATCCCGAGCTCAGATTTTCACGTTCTTTATATCATTGGAAAGATGTTGAAATCCTCCACGTGATGGAATCTTAAATTTTTATTTTTGATGGATATTTGTGGGAGAAAAATGGAAAAACGTATCTGGCATGTAAAAAACACAGAAAATGACTCCAACCACCAAAATTAATGAAGTATGGGCCTCTGTTTTGCTCTGTAAAGCAATGTACTTCAAAGTATGGGATTTTTTATGGAAACCCATCATTTTTCAGGCCCATTAGATGAATCTTGTTAGTGGTTGAAGTCCCAAATCAATTTTCCCATGTTTTCTCCTTTCTTCCATTCTACTCGATGGTTAAAAGCCAATTTTGGCTCATTTGTAACGTTGTTCATCATTCTTCTCTGCCTCTCCCTTCTTTTCTTCCCCAGGGTCAAAAATGGAGTTTGAACCTCCTCCCTTGCTCTGTAATGGAATTTTTTGCCTCTTACCAGTAAAATGATGTTTTGTGCAAACTTCTGGAGCAATAAAAAACGTGTTTTGTGATGCATTTGTCCATCCTTGCTCGTTTTTGCTTGTCTTCTTCTTGCCTCTCTTCATTGCAGGTATTTGTGCATGTTTGAATGTTCATTTTAGGTTTTGGAGCTGTGTTCATGGAGTTTTGGAACATTTTTTGTGTGAAATTTATCCTTGGTTTTGTGATGCACTTGTCCATCCTTTCCATTGCTCACCTCTTCTTGTTCCATGGCAGTTTTGATAGATGTTCAACATTTTCCTTCTCTGGTGTATCACCATTTTAGTGTAGGCTCTATTTTTCCCTCTTCTCTCTCTCTCTGTCTCCTTGGCATAGTTAGATTAGGATTAGATTAGCTTGCCTGCACTGGAATAGCTTGTGGCAGGTAGTTTAGGAAGAGGAACCAACCTTCTCTGGAGAGCTTTCCCCATTTGCAAAGGTCCCACACTTTGGGAAAGCTCAATGTTGTGCATTCACACCAAATGACATTGCCTTAGAAAATCAGATCCATAGGTCATTTTGGGGGTGTTGTGAATTTAAAGTAGCAGAGTCTTCTAAAGTCCTTCAAGATGAGCAGCCATTGGATGAAATTAAGGTCTTCAAATAAAATAGTAAGCAAAACATTACCACTCATGATATAAGATTTACAAATGTATATGTATGAATTTGTAACAAATTTGAAATGTAGAGATATAAACTCTAAATGTAATACTTCATCTATATTCCTACACTTGCAAAATCAATCACACACCTTATCAATATCAACTACAAAAGCAATAACTATCCCTCTAAATCAAATAACATATATCGTTTGGCATTTACATTGCATTGTACACATGCGATTGCTAGTTTTTTAAATTATGGGTTCTATTGACAACTACAGCCACGTTAATGGATAAATAGAAGTAAAGCTAAGAGCTAAGGTTATTTTGAGTGATGTTTACTTTTCTAATTTTACTTATTATTTAAGTGACCTTCATGAGTAGTCATTACTCTAATGGTATTAGTTTTCTAGTATTAGTTATTTCAAGTATCGTAAGTATTTATTAGTAGGAGAATGAATGGTCTCTCCCATTAGTATTGTAACATATAATGGTCTCTCCCATAAAATTTGGTGGCATCCTTTCACTCACTAAAAGTATTGGTAGACCTTTTTGAAAATGCATTTGCATTGTGGATCATTTTATAGAGAGTAAAAGTTACTTCTGATATGTCTTATATTATGTGTACAGAGGAGCTTATGCGTGATGTTATGATACATAAGTTGGGGCTTCAACCGTGTGTTGGTTGATGTAAATATTAGCTATGGAATTGTGATGTCCCTTACGTACTACTCATCAAGTTTGTTGCATCAAATTATGAGTCCCTTTTCTTTGGGTCTTAAAAAGTTATACATTCAGCAGATTCTTCACTTGTCACATCAAGTGTGGCTTGCACGTCTTAACTGGATATGGATTCTAATATTGTTCATAAAACCACTCATTCCTCATGATGTTTAGCCTACTATGGTTTTTTGTTGTGGAAAATCTTGATTCACATTGGAATTCCTCGTTAAAAGTGTCCTATGAGTAGAAAATTTGAGATATTTAAATGCTTGTTTTGATCATGAAAATGTGTTTGTGAGGCATGGTAATGGATTCACTACATTTCCACCATTGAATTAATTGGAGTGATGCAAATTATTGCATCAACCAAAAATAAGTACAATATAAATAAGTAGTTTTACATAGCCATGAATGGCCGAAAGAGTGTTGACTTGTATCTTTGTGCAACTTGCAAAGTCTTGTGCCAAATTTGTTTGAATATCTTTACGATTTTTGTGTTGGGAGTTGAGAGGCATTACACAACCATGAGAAATACGTAGTCAAGTGTGACCTGAAGGCTTGCATATAATTCCTTGTGCTTTGAAGCTCTATGATTCCCGTAATATCATGTGAGATTGAGGACTTATATGCATCATTTGTATTTGATGAAGTCTCATGTAAACTTTTACAATTTTACTTTTATGCGAAGCCACACAATACCTATGATGTCTGAAATATTCTACAAGGAGTGTATGATACAAATTATAATGTTTAAGAATTAATGCATTGACTATTATGTTTAATGTCTCTATGACTTTTGCAATGTGTGATCTAGTCATGTATTGTTGTGTGAGGATCCTTCTATGCAACCAAGAATCACTTGATATCATGTCCAATAAAAAGTATGAGGTTTTCACTTATGTGAAGTGACTCAATTATTGAGACATGCATCAATCCAAATCTATAATACACCTTAGTTTGGATCCACAAATGGAGCTAAAAAGTGCACTCGGGCTCGAAAATGCATGTTCATATGCGCTTTTCTTGCAAGTTTTGATGCACCCAAGCCCTTTGTAGTAGTAATAAATTTATGACACTTTCCTGTATAATCTATTACCTCCAAATACAAAATATATTATTTTATAATATGTTTTTTTAATAAATTTTATATACTTATCTTTAGCTAGACTTCATTTCCCTATTTCAAATCATGTGCACAAAGGGGAAAAATAACTCGTTGACATCACATACCCAAGCTATTTCACAACCCACCTTTCTTTATATGCTTGGACCCTAAGTGTCATGTGTCAACACAAGACAATAGTGATGTCCCTTATAATTAAACAATGTAATTGATGAGGAGTTATGAGCAAGTAAAATTAATAAACAAATGAAAGACAAAGCAAACAAACAACAATATCCCTTCTTTGTAATTCTCTTGCAAACCTCAAGAAGATCTATGAAGCGCTTAAGATTGTGAAATATTTAGATGTTTGGATTGTGGGTGCTCTTGATATGACTCTCCAAAGTGGATTTGCAAATTCTACGAGCTTGGATGCACGAGGATGCGGATGTCAAATTGATAGAAGTTGGATGTAATTTTATCAAAGCTTTCAAGGATGAGTTTACAAAGAAAATGGTTTGCCTTTTATAGCTGAAGGTAAGGCCGTGAAGGGTGGATGAATGTTTGAATAAGTTTCAAGTTATTCATGGTAATTACCTAGGAATAGAAAGTAGAATAAGTTTGGGAATTGCATATTTGAAAAGGAAATAGACATTTGGAATGGCAGAAGTTATATACAACAATTGAATTGCATGTACAACACAATTGCCCCCACCTTTATAGGAATCTAGAAGTGGAGTTCAAGTGGAACATGGAAGTGGAGTTCAAAAGGAGTCTAGGTGGCAATTGATTAGGAAAATAGGTGCATTTTCCTAATAATTTAGTTAGCTACAATGTGCAAGACAATTAATTAACCATTTATTTAATACATGATAACTAAGCTAGCTAAAGTATGGTTAAAGACTAATTTAATTAATCCCAACAAGATGCAATGCCAATGATTAATCAATTTAATAAATCAGTCATAAAGGGACGAATAACATGATGTACTAGGATAATACTGGGAACAAATATGTAATTTTGGGGTGTCCACATTTTCCCCTCTATAAAGTTTTATTGCGAAGTAATAACATTTTAAAGATAGTAGATGCATACAGATCGATGAGTGGAAGACAATGAAGCAAGATAGATGTTTAGATTTTCCTTAGTGAAGCATTTAGATGCCTTGATGAGTAGGATGGTAAGGGAATGCCCCCTCGAGCAGGTGGGTGACACAGCAAAGCGATGGACATCCGCTTGATAGGAAGAAGACAAAGGAATTTGAACAAGGACAAGAAGGACTATGCTCATAGCATGAGCGTCATTAGGAGAGTATGAATATAAGAGCAACCTTTATTTTATTATCGCACAATAGAGCTGTCACCGTGATTATTAAATAATCAAGATGGTTAACCCAGATGCGTGTAAACAAACACACATAGAGCAAGTACAAGCTAAAAAGGAAAAAAAAACCAAATATACATAGCAGGTGCAAGCACCATGGTTATAAAGCAACCAAGATGTTATCACACTACTTGTATTTGGTCAAAAAAGTAAACATCAATTATGCAACACACCGCCGTAAAAAGAAGACAATCATTTATGCCCCTAATGTGTGCCACAATGATGATTAAGCATATGAAAATACCCTCAAACACTAAACTTATCAAAGTCATGGGAATATGATCAGACTAGAAGAGCGTAGTAATGCTTAGATACTCCAAAATAAACTCTTGTTGGATCCGTTTTGTGAATTGATCTGAGAGAAATTACCCCAAGCGAAGTTGTATCGTGAAGGAAAAACAATTGTGTTTGTGATAGCCATAAAATTGTAATGATCACAAGGGTAATAGATAAAGGTATGACTTTATCAATATTGTGTTGAGATGTTGAAAGATTAACTTCACGAGTTTTCCAATTGTAGGTTTTTTGCGATAAGTGAATGTTTGTTCGAATTTATATAATTTTTTTAATTTTGAATTTTGAATTTTTGAGATTTTATATTTTTATGGGTTTACAAATTCTTAGAAAAGTTGATGCAAAGAAGAGGAGTGGTGCACCTGTAATTAGCACAAGTACAAAGAAATGTAAACAAACTTGAATACACAACATAAAGGAAAACACACCCTGGCTTATTTAATAAACCAAGAAGAAGACACAACACGTGCAAGTGGTCAAAAGACACAAAACAAACATTGCAAACAAACCCAATATGAGCAGGAATGTAGACACCCAAAAATTACATACTTGTTCCAAGTATTATCCTAGTACATCTTGTTATTCGTCCCTTTATGATTGATTGATTAAATTGATTAATCATGCACATTGCATCTTGTTGGTATTAATTAAATTAGTCTCTAATCATACTTTATCTAGCTTAATTATCATTTATTAAATAAATGGTTAATTAATTATCTTGAACATTGTAACTAATTAAATTAGTTACTTAATTAGGAAAATGCACCTATTTTCCTAGTTAACTGCCACTTAGAATCCTTTTGAATTCCCATTCCGCTATTCCACTTAAACTCTGCTTCTAGAATTCTAGAGAGGTGGGGGCAATTGGGTTGTACGTGCAATTTAATTGTTGGGTGTAAATTTTTCCATTCCAAATGTCTATTGCCCCTTCAAATATGCAATTCCTAGACTCAGTCTACTTTCTATTCCCAAGTAATTACCATTAATAATCTGAATCTTAGTCAAACATTCATCCACCTTTCATTTCCTTACCCTCAACTATAAAATGCATGCCATTTCCTTTGTAAATGTGTCCCTAGAAGCTTTAAGCAAATTGCATCCAACTTCTGCCAATTTGACATTCGCATCCTAGTGTGTCCAAGCTCGTAACATTTGTAAATCCACTTTGGAGAGTCATATCAAGAGCACCCATAATCCAAACATATAAATATTTCACAAGCCTAAGTTCTTCACAAATCTTCTTGATGTTCGCAAGAGAATTATAGAGAAGGTATATTGTTGCTCATTTTCTTTATCTTTCATTTTTCTATTAATTTTCCTTGCTCACATTCTTTAAGATGGAAGAGGTGAAAAGGTTTGAAAGCTCGATCCTTAGAAAAGTGAATGCTAAGATGGAAGAAATGAAATGGTTTGACATATTGAATAACTCAACTCTTAGCAAAGTGAATGCTAAGATGGAAGAGCTGACAAAGGTTTAAAAGACTACCCAACCATTTACAACGTGAATGTAAAGAAGGAAGAGTTTGAAAATCAAAGTTTCTTGACCCTTAACAAAGAGAATGTTAAGGTGGAAGAGACTTAACGATTAAAAGAGTTTACTCAATTCCTTAAAAAGTAAATGTAAGAAAAGAGGAGTGGAAAAGAGTTGATATATTTGACCCTTAACAATGTGAATGTTAATATGGACGAGGGATTTGAAAATATTGTTAGATTTGAACCTTAACAATGTGAATGTTAAGGTGGATTAAGAGAAAAAAAAATTGAAAGAGAAAGTTAGATTATGGAACTCTTAGCAAATGAAATGCTAAGATGGGACAATTATTGTATGAGCTAAGTGATGTGCTCAAAATTTTGACAAAGTGAATGTAAAAATGAGACGAAACTTTTACAAGGTTAGTTTTCTCAACTCTTGTTGATCAAAGAATACTTTTCAAAGATCACACAAGGAGTCTGCACGGGATAGAAGGCTAGGATCAAAGGCGCAGAAGGACAGGAAGGACCCACGTGTGGAAGGAAAGATTTCGGGACTTAGCCGATTTTCAGCATGAGGATCTATTTTTAGGAGATGGCGTGCAGAACACATCAACGATGTAGAGATGTGCGCGCCATGCATTGTCTATATTTAGAGAAGTGGCTCAAAGCGTCTATGCATGGAGACAAGCTAAGAATAGAATCGACACTTCAGTTAACTACAAGAGAACTATAGATAACACACTTGCATGTGTGGCTATAATTATAAATGGCGTGTGGCTATCAATAGCATGTGACCTATTTCTGGAATAGTTAAGCGGTGAAGGGAAAGTCCCCACCCTATATATATGATGTTAGGTGCATAGTAGAGATATACAGAAAGACATTACACAAAGATCACAGAGATCACAGAGAGCGGTGTATGTATGATTCTGTATGAACATGTGTATCAGATCCATACGCGCCTTAGTATAAATTGACAGTACTATAAGGAGCTTATATATTATTAATAGATGGAAGATATTGGCTGAATCTAAGTGTCATTTGTGTAATTGAGTAGTTCATGTTAATTCAATGATGATTACTGTTTAAGCTTGTTATTTCATAGATCTGTGGGTAGCATGCACTGTAGAATGATGGATTAGTTATGAATCTATATGTTTCTTCCTTCATCATGTTAACATCCTATTATAACAACCCTAAAGAGGGACCTGGTACCTTTGCGCGCTTCGGGTGAGTGCTTAGTCTAGGTTGAGTGATGTGCAGTGTGACTAGGGTGTTATCTTACAAATTCTAGGCTGCATCATTGGTTCCGTTGCCGGGACCTCTTTTTCAGTTGTTTTCAGGATGGTTCATGATGAAGATGTACCAGTTAACTCTAGCAAGTATTTAAGAATGGATACACGATCTAGAGGAAGAATATGCACGAATGGTTCAGCAGTGGATTGAGTTTAATGCATGCACTTGGGTAGAACAGAACCTGTATGACAACTTATATGAGATATTTTTCACTATCTTTCCAGTAGAACTGTACGAGTGGCTTACTGCTTATGCATCTCAGCGGAATTGGAGGTATCGCGCACTTTTTAGACACAAGAAGAATTTCAGGCCCTTTATGATGCTGATCTGATCTGGACTCGCGTGGTGGATACGTGGTTTCATGGTGTTCTAAATAGTTATATTCTGGAATATTCAATTTCGACGTACTCTTGCTCAGAGGTAGCTGAATTCCAGTTTTTTGCGGTATCCAAGAGGAACATATTTGCACGGTATTCCACTAGTGATCAAGATCTTAATGGTAACTTTGAACCTGGAGAGTAAACCGATGGCTAACTAAACTTCACCATGCGTGAAGGTAGGAACATGCTTGGTATTAAGATGGCAGACCTAGCGGTAGAAAAGAAGTGAGAGGAAAGGTGGCTTAAGTATAATGAGGCACGCGAGAGGGAAATAGAGAAGCGTTGTTCCGTTGTAGAAAGTATGGTGTTGAGGAGAGAGATGGCTCGTGAAGGATTTATGGCTCACGTAGAAGATGTGGAACTAGAGCATCAGGAACTCCCCCATCTTGGAAAGCATGATAGAGATCCCTTCTCGGCCTCACATGGAAGTATGCCAACAGAGACTATTTGGGCTGCATGCGCGCATCTTAATCCACCTGGTGACCTAGCTTTTGCGCTTGGCTTTTCAGTATCTAGTACGTCAAGTAATAAACAAACTAATTTGGGAAGTAGGCAAGAAGGAGTAAGTTAGGGATGAAGTACATCAATGGCAGGACAGACAACTTTAATGTCATTTGGAGGAGCATCCTTAGGTGCATCATCCACATAGAATGTGAGCACATAGAATGTTGGATTCACCTTTGGAAGTGGAACTACTTCATAGACTATAGGGGTTTTGTATAGTACTACTATCGGAACATAGGGGAGTACATCTACAAGCCCCATTCCAACTACAGGTGGCAGATCAAGAGGTATAGGTGGTTCTAGTTCCGGTGGATTTGGTGGTTCTGGAGGTAGAGGGAACCCAGGAGGTTCTGGATCAAGAGGTCAAGGTTTGCAACAATCATAAAATATCTACATGGAGATGTCTCTTCGTCTTCTGAAGTATAGAGGTATAGAGGATGTTGCTGAACATGTGCATATGTGTGAAATTTTGTGGCACTCTAAAGGGATTACAACTGCTGAGTGAAAGGCAAGTCAATTCGCTACCACATTACAGGGGCATGTGTACAACTGGTATAGGAAGTTTGACCCTGATCAAACTTGCATGGATTATGTAGCACTGAGGGATGCTTTCTTGAAAGAGTTCCATATCCCTGAGTTTGAGTAGAAGAGTATAAGTGCGCTCAAGGATATCAAACAAGGCACTACTGAGAGTGTACGTGAGTATGATGCTCATTTTAAGACACTTCTATCCAAGTTGTCTTATGATATTCATGCTAGCCAGCATGCACAATGGTTTGTTGGAGGATTGATTACACCTTTTAGGAGGGCACTGTCACATAAGACATACACAGATCCATGCAAAGCACTTGAATCAAATTTACGTGCTGAGGTAGTTGGGAGCATTGACACTGGCATTAGTCTATTTCTAGAGGCACAAATTACAGCTATGACAAAGTAGTTAGAGAAGCTATTAGCAAATTCAACCCATGAAACGCACTCAGGAATTTGGTGTACAGATTGTGAAGTGGAAGGTCACACCAAGGATAGTTTCCCTCGCAGATATGTATGCTCATTACTATTGGACTGTGAAATTTTCTATTTGAATCATGATGCTAGCCATTGTCCTTTGTTACAACGCGTGATAAAGAAAAATGTATCTTGCTTTTGCAAGATTTGTAGGTCCATGACCCATGATACTGAGGATTGTTAGTTGATTGGTCAGATCCAGGATGCTATAGACATTGGAGTATGACAGACAAGTACAACAGATAATTCTAAGGGCAAGAATGAGCACCAGGATCGGGATCATAATCAAATGTGCTATAATAGGAATGAGGGTAATTTTAAAGGAGGTCATGGAAGGGGACGTGGATATCATGGTGGATATGGAGGATGAGGCAGTGGTGGAGGAAGAGGTGAGTTCCCACATGGAACATGTTATATGTGTGGATCTCCTGACCACTACAGGCGCGAATGTCCCCAGAATAATGCATGTTCTTTCTACGGTAAGAACCATAGCTATGAAGAGTGCCCGAACTTATATGAGCATCTGAGAAATCAACATAAGCAAGAAAATAAAGGCGTTGTGATGGTTAGAATTTAGCACACGGTAGGATATCAGTGGATGCCCAAGATAACAGAAGGATCTGAGGCATTAACGGTAAAGATTACTACATGCGCTGAAGTTGCGCACATGCGAGAGGCATTACACCAGAAGCCTACGATTACCAAGGAGGAGGTTTTGCATGCGAGGTACCCAGATCCTACTCATCAGAAGGAAGTTTACTAGGATACCATGGAAGTGCTAAGGAATCTTCAGGGTGAGATATAGTATCTAAAGGAGCAAAAGAAGGCATCAGAGATAGTCCAAACTGATATCGATGATCTATGGGAGGTGTGCAAGATGTTGTGCCAGGAGAACATTATTCCACTATTGGGAAGTTGGTTGGAAGGGAACACTCCACGCGCAAGTCTTGAGACTAGATGACAGATACTGCATTCAAATATTCCCCTGATAGCATTGACTATGACAAAGAGATTACTCTGAATGCTGTTGTGGATGGGTGGCTGTTGAGCAACATATTGATTGATACAGGCACAAAAGTAAATGTACTAACATTAGATGCATGGGTCCAAATGGGGAGGCCTACACTGCAGCCATCATCTAATGTGTTATTTATGGAAAACTAGACTAAGGCCACTCCCATAGGAGTTTTGAAAGATGCATCTATCACTATACAAGGGGCCAAGTTACTGGGGATTTTGAGGTATTAGCACTTGCCGAAGCAGACAATTTTCTAGCCTTGCTTGGATGCCCTTGGTGTTATGCCAATAATGTTGACTTGAGATTCAATAAGGGATATATCAGCTTTGAAAACAAGGAGGAAAGAGTTGTGATACCCTTGACAGATGGGAATTCCGTGCCATATGTTGAGCCTCTGAGTGAGGAGGATTTAAACAGAGTCTATGTACGCGTTATTCAGGACCCAGAGGTCAACGAGCCATCAAAAGAAGGCATTCTATAGTGGGAGGATTCTCATTCTATTCGTGATACTACGAGTATTATCTTGTGACAATTGGGCTCATGGTACATATGAATTGGTAGGGCACGAGGTGAAAAGCATGGTTGCGTGAAAGAATAGACTTCACTCAATTCGACGGATAGGAAGCACAGTACCTTGGTATATAGGGAAAAAGGATCTTTCTTCCTTTCTAAAGGCCATGGAAGTGCAGTGGACAAATCCAGTTATAAGGAGAGATATGTTAGTATATACACTGTGCGGGAAAGCAGCGCACTGGTGGGTAGTCCACAGAAATAATCTTATAAACTGGGAAGAGATTGGAATAGCTTTGTCTACCAGGTTTATAAGGAACAATGCACCTACGCAAATCTACACTTATCATGGTGATGACCTGTTCAACATCACATTCAACAGTGTGAGAGACTCTAGACAACAGGATAGGAAGCATTACCACCTTCACTTTGGGTGCATAGATTGTATTCCACGCTCCGAGGATGTGCACGTGATTGGTATGTATATGTAAAACTACATAGAGAAACTGGGAACTGAAAAGATTTGGCTGTAGGTATGACCCATAATTTTGACTACTTCTCGAATCAACCTCTTGTAGCAAAGGCATTAAAATTTGTTAGGCACTTAGCTATGGGAGATAATGTAAAAGCAGAAGATCATATTCAGGAATTATTTGGAGAGATAGAGTTTGGAGCATGTTTTGAACAAGATGAAGAAATAGACTCCAAACTACTTGAGCGCGCTTGCCTTGAGAAAGAGAAAGGAAAGATGGTCTACATTGTGGATGACAAGGAAATTGTTGGAAATATTGTCATTGATGTCAAAAGAGGTGCTGAACTGGTAAATGGAAATCTGTCAGAAAGTAATGGAATTATTAATAGAATTGTGAGTATGTCAACGGAAATAACCAGCAACATATAGAGTAGCAAAAAGAGCAGAAATCATATATTTATATATGTGAAAAGGGTCACCTTTATAGGAGAAATACAATAGTATCTGTGTAAAGTGAACAACATTCAAGAAAGAGGAAGATCTTGACAACCATGATGAGAAGAAAGTAGCGCTTTTTCATGAAGACCGTGATTTATCCTTGGAGGCCCACGATTTACACAAAAGAGGGCCCACGACTTGCTTAAAGAGCAACACTCATGTCTTAAGGGGCTGCATTGAATGTTTAGGTGATAATTAAATTATTTTGGGCAGTCTTTATGTGTACATTAATTAATTCAAAGGGGGCAGCAATTTGTTTAGAAAGAATAAGTTAATAAATAAAGGCCGACTAATGTTAATGAAAGGGTGTGATGGTTTAAGGTGTAATGCCCTTTCGAATAGGTACAAAAGGCTATATAAGAAGATTCATATGATACTTATAAAGCATGAATTCAAGTTGAATATTTTAAGGAAAAAGAAAAATAAGAGGAAGCGTAAGGGCAAAATTTTAGAACAACAAATCTGAAAGTAAGAAGAAGAATTTTCCATTATTCGTTGAGGAAGCAACAAGTTCAAAAGTGGAAAGCAAATTTTGTAAGGAAGGTTGGTGCCTTCATATTCGAAGAGATCAGTGTCTCTTGCTGGGTTAGTGCTTAGCAAAAGGGGTGGGTGCTCCTATAGGTTGGTTCCTACAAAATTGTAATTTGGGGATTGGTGTCTCTAGTAGGTTGGTGCCTACAAATTTTTGAGAAATATATATAAAGAAAGAAGTTTCTCTGTGGTTTTCTCCCAAAATGGTTTCCACGTATATCTATGTCTACTTGCATTAAGTTTTGTGTTCTTTGATTTATTTAATATATTCACATTGCTCGTGATTATAGATCTAAGTTCAAGTATTAAAGTTTGAAATAATTTCATAATACTGATTCACCCCCCCTCTCAATATTATCTTGTGCTCAATAATTGGTATAAGAGCAGGTTCCTTCAGGAACAATCTAACAGTTGGAAGGTAGATCTCGGGAGCACATATGGCTAGTCAAGTACAAGAAGGATTTTCCTCGAACAAGGCTTCGTTGTTTAATGGAACAAACTATGTGTTTTGGAGTGTAAGGATGAGAACCTATCTGATGGCACTAGGGTTTGATATTTGGTAATCAATAGCGGTTGGATATACCATTCCATCAACTCTGCCAACAGACCAAGCCAGTAAGAAGGCTTTTGAAAATAATGCCAAGGTGATGAATGTAATCTTGTGTGGTCTGTCAGAGTTTGAATTTGTCAAGGTAATGCAATGTGACACGGCAAAGGAAATATGGGATAAACTTCGAACAATATATGAAGGTGATGATAAGGTCAGAAAAGCTAAGCTTCAAACCCATAGGAGAAAATTTGAGAGCCTAAAAATGAAGGATGAGGAAGATGTTGTAGCTTATCTTCTGTGGGTGGATGAAGTTGTTAACGCCATAAGAGGGCTTGGAGAAAAGATTGAGGAACCTGTGATTGTCCAGAAGCTCTTAAGATCTTTACCATTAAGATTTGATGCTAAGGTGTCTGCCATCGAAGAAATGAAGGATCTTGACAAGCTAAGCATGGATGAACTACATGGAATACCGACGGCTTATGAAATGAGGACCGAGTCTAATAAACCAACAAAGAAGGAAGTCGCATTCAAAGTCTTGAAGAAAAAGGTAATCAAGGAATTTGAAGCGAATGATGAATCAAATAGCGAAGAAGATGAAAAGGAAGCTGTATTCATTCGAAAGCTAAAGAAAGGATCCGGGAGATACAAAGATAAGTTACCATTTAAATGCTTTAACTATGGTAAAATTGGTCATTTTGCAGGTAAATGCCCAAAGAAGGAAAATAGCGAAGATGAAGAAAGCAAACCCAAGTTCAAAAGAGAATTTAGGCAAAGCAGAGGCAAGAAAAGATTTGAAAAGAAAAAGAAGAGTCTATATTCAAAAAGAGGTAGCAGCTCATCCGAAGAAAGTGAAATAAGTGATTCAGACAGTGATGATGAAGAAATATTGTTTATGGCTATAGAAGAAGGTTCATCAACCAACAAAGTTGATTTGAAAGGAATCGAGGACATAGACAAAGAAGGTGAGGTAAGCCTTAAAGAAGAACTCATTTTTGCGTTGGGTAAAATACAAGCACTTAAAAAGAGGAATCAGAAACAAAGAATTCAGCTCCAGAAATATGAAGAACAAAATCAATCTTTCGAAGCTAAGTTAGCCCAGAGTATTGAAGAATCAAAGAATCTAATCATTGACTTGAAGACCCAAATTGAAGAAGCAAAGAGAATTGAGGAAGGGTTGAGAAGTCAGCTCAAGGTGAAACAAGAAGAATGTGAAATTTGCGAGTCAAAGATTGTTGCGATGAGAAAAGACTTAGAAAATGTAAATACCAAACTAATGAACAACTTGAAATTTGAAAAGAGTACTAAGGTTCTAGATGAGATTCTAGAAAGTCAAAGATCACCATCCAACAAATCAGGAATCGAATATGAAGAAAAACTAGAGAAAGCTTCAAAATCCATTGAGCTTCTAGAGAAGAAAGGTTTAGAAAAGGTAAAAATTTATGCAAAAATTCTAAATACGCCTATGAAGAATAAAAGTAGAAAGGAAGAGGAAACTGTGAAGACCAGTTCCATCCACAAGGAAGGTGTTAAAGAGAATGACACCAAAAGACCATTTATTCCACGACATAGGACTATGAACAGGTTCGAAAGTTCCTTTCATGGTTATTGTTTTTATTGCAATATATATGGGCATAAAAAGATAAAGCGTAGAAAGTGAATGAGAGATAATGAAGCCTGGAACAAACCAAAATTTGCTCATAGAGAGTTGAATATGAACTATAATTTGTTTGCTCCACTATCCTATTATAACGAGGAAGCCATTATCTGCTACAAGTGTAATAATTATGGACATATAACACGCTTTTGTAGAAGTGTGTTTGACTTGAGACAAGATCAAAAGACAAAGCCTTTAGATACAAAGAAAAGGGAGGCTACAAAATCCTGGACAAGGAAGCTAGAGGAAGATGGGCTAGTCAAAGAAAAATCCATGCTCGTTCAGATAGATTTTCATGCTCGAGATGAAGGACAACAATGGTACATTGATAGCGGATGTTCAAGACATGTGACTAGTGATAAAAGTAAGTTTATCTCCTTAAAGAAAGTAAATGAAGGTACAATAAAATTTGATGATAATGTTACAACAAAGATCATTGGCAAAGGTATGTTGAGTTTGGATAATGGGAAAACAAAAACAGAGAATGTTTTGTATGTTGAAGGATTAAAACATAACCTCTTGAGTGTGAGTCAAATGTGTGATCAGGGACACACTCTTAAGTTCTATGCCAAAGGATGTGAAATAAGGAAAGTAGATACAAGAGAACTAATTGTAGATTGCCACCGAACAACAAATAATCTATATATGCTCGGAGAAATAAAAGAAGAAAAATGTTGCCTAAGTCAAGTTGAGGAAAGTTGGCTATGGCATAGAAGGATGGGACATATAAATTTTGATAATCTTGTGAAGATAAGCAATAAGCAGGCCGTACGGGACATGCCTAAAATAAAAAAACCTTCGAGTACTCTATGCAAGCAGTGTCAGCTTGGGAAGCAGACCAGAACAAGATTCAAAACAAAGGAGTATTCATCCACCAAACCATTAGAACTAATTCACACGGATTTGCGTGGACCTACTAGAATGAAAAGTATTCAAGGTGAGAGTTATTTTATGTTACTCATTGATGACTACACTAGAATGACATGGGTAGCATTTTTGAAAGAAAAATATGAAGCATTTGGAAAGTTCAAAGCTTTTAAGGCATTAGTAGAAAATGAAACAGGGCTGAAGATAAAATGTCTAAGTCATATCGTGGAGGTGAATTCATGTCAAATGAATTTATTGAATATTGTGAAGACCATGGAATTAAAAGACAATACTCAGCTGCAAGAACTCTACAAAAAAATGGAGTAGTAGAAAGGAAGAATAGAACCGTTCAAGAGATGGCCTGAATAATGTTGAATGAATCTAAGCTATCAGATATATTCTGGAAAGAAGTTGTAAGTACTGCCATTTATATTTTGGATAGAGTGCAAATCAGAGTTAACCATGACAAAACTCCATATGAATTATGGAAAGGAAGACCAGCCTCGGTCAAATATTTTAAGGTATTTGGGAGCAGATGTTTCATTAAAAGAACTAAAGAGGACTTAGGAAAATTTGATTCAAGATTTGATGAAGGGATTTTTCTTGGGTACTCCACTAAAAGTAAAGCCTTCAGATGTTATAATAAGAGGTTGCAGACTATCATAGAAAGTGCAAGTGTTAGAGTGGATGAGGATCTGGATCTAAAGACAAAAGAATTTTCAGAAGAGTCTTTAGAAATACCAAGTCTTGTAAAAGAAGAACAAGAGGAAGAAGAAGATATTGAAGTGTGGGGTAAATCAGAAAGGCAGGATACCAAGATGCCATCTTGCTTCGTTCAGAAAAATCATGATGAAAGTCAGATTATTGGAGAACTTGATACCAGGGTTCAAACCAGAAGAAGAATTACAAATACTTCTGAGCAAGGGTATTTTTCTCTGCTATCTAAGGTAGAACCTAAGAACTTTTTAGAAGCAAGACATGATAAACATTGGTTGAAGGTGATGGAAGAATAATTAGATCAAATTGAGAAAAATGAAACTTGGGAACTAGTTCCCAGACCAAAGAGTCAGAATGTGATTGGCACTAAGTGGGTATTTTGGAACAAACTAAATGAAGATGGTCAAGTCACTCAAAATAAGGTAAGATTGGTATGCAAAGGGTACGCTCAAGTGGAAGGTGTTGATTTTGAAGAGACTTTTTCTCCGGTTGCCAGACTAGAAGCAATTAGAATGTTCCTTGCTTTTGCAGTGATTAAAAATTTCAAATTCTACCAAATGGATGTCAAAATTAGCCTTTTTAAATGGGAATTTAGAAGAGGAGGTTTACATAGAACAACCTAAAGGGTTCCTATTATCAAAAAATGAAGATTATGTGTGTAGGTTGAAAAAGGCATTGTATGGATTAAAACAAGCCTCCAGAGCATGGTACTCAAGGATTGATCAACATCTACAGGACCAAGGATTCAAGAGAGGACATGTTGACAGTAATCTTTACATCAAAACTGAAGCTGAACACCAGTTAATTGTGGTTGTATATGTGGATGACATAATCTTTGGAGGAGACAATGAAGAAATGTCTAGAAAATTTGCAGAAGACATGCAAAAGGAATTTGAAATGTATATGTTGGGTGAGTTATCCTTTTTCCTTGGATTGCAAATTTCTCAATCTAATAAAGGAATATTTATATCGCAAACCAAGTATGTGAAGAAAATGTTGAAAATTTTTGGTATGGAGGAGTGTGCACTTGTCAGCACACCGATGCTCATCGGAACCAAGTTAAGCAAAGATGAAAAATCTCCAGATGTTGATCAATCTCTCTATAGATCAATGATTGGGAGTTTATTATATGTGATAGCATACAGACCAGATATCATGCAAGTAGTGGGTATGGTGGCATGTTTTCAAGTAGGGCCAAAAGAAACACATGTGCAAGTTGTAAAACACATATTCAGATATCTAAAGGGAACTATGGAATATGGGTTGTGGTATCCAAAAGGAAAAGATTTCACATTGACAACTTATATAGATTCAGATTGGGCAAGATGTGTAGATGACAGAAAAAGTACAAGCGGAGGAGCATTTTTTCTTGGAAACAGCCTGGTATCTTGGCTAAGTAAGAAGCAAAATTCTGTATCCCTATCCACAACAGAAGTAGAGTATATAGCAGCAGTACTATGTTGCACGCAAATTTTATGGATGAAGTAGACCTTAAAGGATATCAAAGTAGAGTATGATCATCCCATCTCCATATTATGTGATAATACTAGTGCGATAAGTATTTCAAAGAATCCAGTTATGCATTCCAGAACAAAGCACATTCCCATAAGATATCACTTCTTAAGAGAGCAGGCGGCAAAGAAATAGGTAAAGTTGGAGTATGTCACTACATCCGAACAGATAGAAGATATTTTCACTAAACCACTTCCAAAGGAGACATTTGAATATCCACGACATAAGTTAGGAGTAATTTCTTTTACATCTTTACATTGAAGAGTCAAGGGTAGCACTGGTTAAGGGGGAGCTAAAACTTTGCAATTTTTTCAGCTCCTAGGATGACCCTTTGCCATTGATATCAAAGGGGGAGAATGGTAGTAAGGGGGAGCTATGGCAAGAGGAAGCTGCAGAAGAGGAGATTATTTTTTTGGGGGTTGCCATCAATGACAAAGGGGGAGATTGTTGGAAATATTGTCATTGATGTCAAAAGAGGTGCTGAACTGGTAAACAGAAATATGTCAGAAAGTAACGGAATTATTAATGGAATTGTGAGTATGTCAACGGAAATAACCAGCAACATATAGAGTAGAAAAAAGAGCAGAAATCAAATATTTATATA
The DNA here is from genome assembly GCA_019776745.2 of Taxus chinensis. NCBI lineage: Eukaryota > Viridiplantae > Streptophyta > Pinopsida > Cupressales > Taxaceae > Taxus > Taxus chinensis. Next base: position 720,407,145 of record CM034154.1, read on the forward strand.
TGTGAAAAGGGTTGCCTTTATAGGAGAAATACAACGGTATCTGTGTAAAGTGAACAACATTCAAGAAAGAGGAAGATCTTGATAGCCATGATGAGAAGAAAGCAACGCTTTTTCATGAAGACCATGATTTATCCTTGGAGGCCCACGATTTACACAAAAGAGGGCCCACGACTTGCTTAGAGAGCAACACTCATGTCTTAAGGGGCTACATTGAATGTTTAGGTGATAATTAAATTATTTGGGGCAGTCTTTATGTGTGCATTAATTAATTCAAAGGGGGGTAGCGATTTGTTTAGAAAGAATAAATTAAAAAATAAAGGCCGACTAATGTTAATGAAAGGGTGTGATGGTTTGATGTGTAATGCCCTTTCGAAAAGGTACGAAAGGCTATATAAGAAGATTCATATGAGACTTATAAAGTATGAATTCAAGTTGAATATTTTAAGGAAAAAGAAGAATAAGAGGAAGCATAAGGGCAGAATTTTAGAACAACAAATCTGAAAGTAAGAAGAAGAATTTTCCATTATTCGTTGAGGAAGCAACAAGTTCAAAAGTGGAAAGAAAATTTTGTAAGGAAGGTTGGTGCCTTCATATTCAAAGAGATTGGTGTCTCTTGTTGGGTTGGTGCTTAACTGGGTGCTCCTGTAGGTTGGTTCCTACAAAGCTGTAATTTGGGGATTGGTGTCTCCAGTAGGTTGGTGCCTACAAAATTTTGAGAAATATATATAAAGAAAGAAGTTTCTCCATGGTTTTCTCTCGAAAGGGTTTCCACGCATATATGTGTCTACTTGCATTAAGTTTTGTGTTATTTGATTGATTTGATATATTCACATTGCTCGTGATTATAGATCTAAGTTCAAGTATTAAAGTTTGAAATAATTTCATAATACTGATTCACCCCCCCCTCTCAGTATTATCTTGTGCTCAATAGAAGTTGAGAACCTGGATATTTAACATTCACACGGGGTGTGCGAGGTCTTAGACAGTGCAGATAAGGATACGCGTACCTACCATGAACCCATGAAGACAAAGAAGGTGAATATAGGTTCAGAGACTGAGCCCAAGGAGGCCATAATTGGGGACTATTGGTTAGACTTGGGGGTAGAAAAGATCATCGAGTTACTCAGGGATTATCAGGACTTATTCCCTCAAGGATATCATGAACTTAAAGGTGTGCATGAATCACTTGGGGAAATAAAGATCAAACTTAAGGATGGTGCACTGCCAGTTAGGAAGAGACCTTATAGAATGAATCCTTATTTACGCGAAAAGGTGAAAGAAGAAATTGATAAAATGCTGAAATCTAGGATTATCAAGCCCCTTGATGAGTCTGAAGGTTAGCCCAATGGTGATCAGTATCAAGAAGGATGGGAGGATTAGGATATGTGTGGAATATAGGGATATGAAAGCTACATGCACCATAGATCCTTTCCTTATGCCATTTACTGAGGAAATACTAGAAGGGGTTGTAGGGCGCAAAATATATTCTTTCACAGATGGATTTTCAGGGTATCACTAGGTTAGGATCATTCAGGAGGATCAAGAAAAGACAACATTTACTACTGAATGGGGCATCTTTACCTATACTATGATGCCCTTTGGATTGAAAAACGTGCTTGTTGTATTCTCGCACATAGTTGTTCAGGCATTCAAAGATTTTATCCATAACTTCTTACAGGTTTACCTAGATGATTGGACAATATATGAGCTTGAGAAAAATCATTGTGACAATTTGCGCTTAATGTTTGAACGATGCAGACAATTGAGCATCTCTTTGAATATCAAGAAGTGCATATTGGCTACGCCATTTGGGATACTATTAGGACATATAATCTGTAAGGAAGGTTTGCTAGTTGATCCAGCCAAGGTTGCAGTCATTTTAGGCCTGGAAGTGCCTACCAGTCAAAGTGAGGTGCACGGATTTTGAGGTCATACAGGATATTACGTAAAATTCATAAAAGTGTATGCAAAATTTTTGCACCCTTGGAAGAATTACTAAAGGGGAAAGGTACATTTTATTGGGGAGATTTGCAATAGCGCGCATTTGAGATATTAAAAGAGAAACTTACTACCGTTCCCATTCTGCACTTTCCATCATGGGATAATCCATTTCATGTACATGTGGAATTTATTGTATGGCCATTAACGCTGTGTTAGCTCAACCTGGTGAAGGTATTATAGATCATCTAATCTATTTTGCTAATAGGAAGCTGGCTCATGCTGAATGGAATTATACAACTACAGAGCACAAAGCTTTGTCAATGATCTACGCATTGTACAAGTTTCAACAGTTTTTGTTGGCAACACCATTTGTGTTTTATACAGATCACATGGAATTGAAGTACTTGGTAAACAAGCCCATATTACAGGGGTGCATATGCAGATGGGTACTCCTATTCCAAGAGTTTGACTTTACAGTTGTGGTGAAGCTAGGAAAAAGAAATTCTAGACCAAACCATTTATCTAGAATCAATTCAGGAGAGGATGCACAAACAATTGAAGAAACAATTCCAGATGCACAATTATATAGGTTATAACATGCACCCACAAAATTAGAAGACATTGTTATCTTTCTACGAACAGGTATGACACCAAAAGGAATGAAAGCATTAGAAAAGAAGCAGCTTGCTATACGCGCGACACCATTTATGTTAATCAATGGTGACCTGTACAAGCTAGGCAAAGATGAAGTATTACACCGATGTATGTTAGAGCATGAGTGTAAGGATATCATGGAAGAGGCTCATGGTGGTATTGCAGAAGGCCATTATGCAGGTGACGTGACTTCTCAGAAGATCTTAATTGCTAGATTATGGTGGGAGACACTGTATAAAGATTGTAAAGATTATTGTAAGGCGTGTAATCATTGTCAGTGCCTAGGAAAACCAAGGAAAAGAGATGAGATGCCTTTGAGACCAATTACGAGTACCGCACCATTTGAGAAATGGGCCATTGAATTTTTAGGACCTAGTTCACCAGCTGCACGCATGACTGGATTGTGATATATCATCACTTGTACAAATTATCTTACATGGTGGGTGGAAGCAACACCTACAAAAAACTGTACGACAGCTACAACGACTAGATTTCTATGGGAGAATGTTCTTACATGATATGGATGTCCTTTAAGCTTGACAAGTGATAGAGGTACACACTTTTTGAATGAGACAATCAGGATCCTATTAGATGAGTTTATGGTTGTACATCATAAAACTACACCTTATCATCCTCAGGCCAATGGAACTGTTGAGGCTTTCAACAATATTTTGGGCTAGACTTTGACAAAAATATGTGATTTTGGAAGAAAGGATTGGGATGAAAAAGTGTTAGCTATGCTTTGGGCATATAGAACAACTTACAAGAGATTGAACAAAGCCACACTGTTTCAGTTGGTGTTTGGCGAGGAAGCTATTCTTCCTATAGAATTTATGTTACCTTCTCCACACATTGTGCGTGTTGGAGGTCTAGCTGATGAACATGGTTTAGAAGAACATATTGAAAAGATGATTCAACTAGATGAGTGTCGAGCCATAGCACAATGGAGTCAAAAATAGGAAAAGGCCAAACAGAAGGCATGACATGACAAAAACATAAGGGATAAGAAGTTTGAAATTGGACAAAATGTACTTCTTTATGACTCAAAGTTCTTACACCATCCAGGCAAGCTCAAAGTACATTGGTTGGGGCCGTATGTTATCACTTATATACTTGAATTAAGTGCTTGCTAGCTAGAAGCACTTGATGGAACACGACTTCTCGGTTACTTTAACAGGAGTAGGCTGAAGCCCTACTATAAATAAGCCTTCTTGGCATTTGTAATAAGGAAGTGTTGCCATTTAGTTTAGGTTTTCAATTTAGTATTTCCTTCATTGTCGCTATGCTTTGTCAATTTAGTTGTTGTTTGTGTAATAAGCGTGCTTGCGCGCATGAAGTTAATTACTGTATGAAGAATGTTGATGCACAGAGGACTACACATACTTTTAGTGTGGGGTGGTTGTCGTTATCCAAGAAAAAGACTGTGGGATTTGAAAGGTGAAAGAATAAGCTGCTACGGGTGTACTTTAAGTCAAAAGAAGATTGCTTCTCAAAAGAGACCAAGGATGGAGATGAATTAAAGAACAACATAACATGAGGTAAGTGAAGGCCATGTAAGCTACTAGGAGAAGGTGCAGTGACGAGGGTACTTAGGTGCAGGAGCACACTCTAAAGAGAAGTCTTTGACTAGAGGGTAAGAAGGCACGTAAGAAGATTATTGCTGGGTGTGAAAATGTACCGCGTGAAATGAATAGATTTGGTCAATAAATTAAGGGATATTTGGTAGGTGAGGAGCAATAAATGCATGAAATTTGAAAAATTTATATAAGGAAGGGATGCAGATTCATTTTTACCATTATAACCAAGAGTATTCGTGAGAAGAGCCAAGTATGGAGAGTTGAGTGATCGAGTTAAGGTGCAAAGGGTGTGAGACCAAGCATGACAACCAAATTTGTGCTATAAGAAGCTTGCATCCCTGGTGGTGAAGGGTTTGAGTGAAGCAGAAAGATAGCGAAGGGTTAGGTTATGAAGTTTCCACCTAGGGCATAATTGAATCAAGCTAGGGTTTGATTCACGGAGTTGCAGGGGTGAAGAAGAGACATTTGCAAGATAGAAATGGCACCGAAGAAGGCATCTGCAATAGTAGCAAAAGAAAATAAAAATGTGGTCATCGAGGAAGAAGAGATGGCACCCAAAAATCATTTTTTGGAGATGCAATACCCAGAAGGATTTATTGTCAGACAAGAGTGGGATTCACCCATTAGAAAAAGAAAAGTAAGTGAATATAATCATAGGACCTCAGAGAACAAAAAGCAACTCGATTCCTTACTCACTTCTAGAACAAAAAAATGCATAGTAGATGACATTCCAATATATGACGATGCGAGTGAAAATATTTTGAAGAGAATTGGGGTATATCAGTTGTATGAGCTGCCATATTTTGGGAAGTATGAGACCTTGTACCAGTGGCTCATGATCAGGGTAAACGAAGACTTCTTCTACTTTGTAGGATGTAGAGTTAGAATTTTGTCTGTGCTTGTCTCATCAGTGACAAGTCTGAAGGCCATAGGAGAAGACAAAAAGTGACCTTGCAGATAAAGCTGTGATTTTAAAGACCAAAAAACATAGACAAATTTAAGAACTATCCAGTGGTATAATCTATAGCACACCTGGTTACCAAATTGAATGATCAGGAGTGGTGGTTACAGGTAAACACAATGTGGTTACATGTGGCGCGTAAGATGTCAGAGGGGACAATCTACAACATTGCAGGCTATATTGCAGAAAAAATACATGAAGAAGTGCACACAGGAGGAAAGATCAACTTTGGGGATGTTCTACTATCACTGGTGCTCATGGATATTGGAGTACCAGATGGACCAAAGGAGAAAATATGGGAATACCCCATGGAGAACAAGTCCCTAGCTGAAAGATTCAACAAATATCTATGCAAGGGGGCCATGACAGACGAAGTAAAACAAAGGGCAGAGAAGTGGTATGACAGGCTCTGCATGGCATTTGGGGAAGAATGGGGCATTCCAAAGGACCTACCAGCAGTGGTAGGAAAACAAGTTTAGTTTTCTGTATACCAACATTTCTACATCGCACACTTTCCAATGAAGGATGGAGTTTGGAGCCCTTGGTGCAAGTCACCCTACGCATTCACTGCGAAGTATTTTCAGGAATCTGTTCATAGGTTTACCGACACACGTAGACTGATCTTCAATGCAGATAAGGTAGACTGTAACTACCATACATTGAGGAAAAATTATGTATATCCTGACAGGAGCACCTATACAGAGAGAATTATTTCAGAAGTATAGAATATCAAGCCAATAAGTTTGGATGTAGTAGATTTGGGGGCAACATTGGTGTATCTCTATTTGAAGCCAAAGATGGAGAATAACAAATATGTGGAAGGTGAGTTCACACTTCCAGCACCACCAAAGGGGAAGCATACAATGGAGAATATCTCAGTGCCTAAGCCCATAGAGAAAATTGAAATGCTGGATAAGGAGGAAGAGCACGAAGATAGTGGTGGTTTGGAACATAGGGGTAGGAGACATCCTACAAGTCAAGGTGAAGCTGAGCACGCCATTACCCCACCTCAGCCACAAGAGGGGGATGAAGAGGACTTGGATGCGGTCCAAGAGGAGCACAGGTTCAAAAGAGTATTTATGAGAATAAGGACATAAGGTGCTACTCCAACCACTATGCGCAAATCATCTCGACTCTCCCCACAAAAGGAATCGACTGTACAAAGAAGGAGGAAGCTGAAGTTGAATGAGGAGGTGAAAGAATTAGAGGAGAGTGCACCTACATCTCCTACACTTCCAGAAATCCCAGAAGACTAGAATGAGGCATCAAAGGAAGGAAAAGAAGAGAAAGAACCAAAAGAAACAACTATAGAGGATATTCAGGACATGGAGACTCAAGTTCCAAACTTGGAAGCTAGAGTTCCTAAGTAGCAAAGGTCTAGAAGGACAAGTGGAGAGCACATTCCACCAACCATGGGGTATATAGAGGATGTAGGAAATATTATCCGTGTCCACTTCCAGAGCACAATCACGCAGAAATATCTATTCGTATGGGAGTTGATGGACGAGGATATGCCAACCGTATGAACTAGAAAGCAACTATCATGGTCAATGCAAAACCACATGGACGAGCTTGAATTTGATGTGTGCGAAGAGTCATGTGTTTCGAGGTGCTTGAAGAAGGCACCTCAGGCTAGACATATGACAATAAAGCCTACTATCATGTCAGATGAACAGGTCAGCAATGCACGAGTGAATTTTCTACAGAGGTGGCTAGAAGAAACATGGACAAATTTGCCACAATCAAAGCACTGCATGAAGAGCTGAAGACAAAGGACACTAAGATAGTGCACATAACGCAAGAAAGGGAAATCACACAAAAGAAGAATGAAGTGTTCATAAGTGCCGCAGAGGAGATTGGGGACTCTGTAATCAAAGCAAGGCCACACTTGGAACCCAAGGCACCAAAAACATTTCCTTCAGTGATACACTATGTGGGAAAATTGGTGGACTTGGTGCTCGAAGATGAAACTCTGCGTATACAAGCACCATAAAAATCAGAACAAGATGCCGAATGGGAGAAAGTGTTTGTGATGAGGAAAATCACATCTTATGAAGGGATTTTGTAAGCATTACAATAAGTGTTGAAGAAAGTAGACCAAGCTTTAAATATATGCACAGCTCCAGAGGCACTCATCAACATTAAGACCTTGGAAGAGAACAATGAGGTCTAGAAGGCCATGAAAGATGAGACATTAGGCCATGCAAAAATATTGTCAATAGTTAAACAAAAGTGAGAGGCTCTGGCATCAACACAAGAGTCACACAAGACTCCGTTGGAAGAGCTTGGAAAGCTGATTGCACAGAAGATGGACCTTTTGGAAGGAAGTATGACATCCATGTCCAGTGTTGTGTTGGTTCTGCAAAATGAGAGAGGAGAAATTGCATGGGATGAGTTGGAATCCATTACTGTGGATATTCCAGAGAAGGCATAGTAGGCACTCACTAAATGGCAAGTTTTGGAGGCTACAATAAAAGAGGAGTATCCAGAGATGATGCTACAAATTGATATAGAGGAGGTTGCTTGATAACCTCATAAAAATTCTTTCTTTATTCTTTCCATTATTCTATTCTTTACTTCAAATTTTTGAAGATACCCATTGTCGGGATGATAATGAGATTAGTGTGGGGTAATTGTTGATCAAAGAATACTTGTCAAAGATCACACAAGGAGTCCATGTGGGATAGAAGTCCAGGATCAAAGGCGCAGAAGGTAAGATTTCGGGACTTAGTTGATTTTTAGCACGAGTATCTATTTTTAGGAGATGGCATGTGGAACACATCAATGATGCAGAGATGTGCGCACCATGCATTGTCTATATTTGGAGAAGCAGCTCAAAGCATTTATGCATGGAGACAAACTAAGAATAGAATTGACACTTCAGTTAACTGTAAGAGAACTATAGATAGTGCACTTGCATGTGTGGCTATAATTGTAAATGGCATGTGGCTATCAATAGCATGCGATCTATTTCTGGAATAGTTAAGCGGTGAAGGGAAAGTCCCCACCCTATATATATGATGTTAGGTGCATAGTAGAGATATACAGAAAGACATTACACAAAGATCACATAGATCAAAAAGAGTGGTATATGTATGATTCTATATGAACATGTGTATCAGATCCATATGCACCTTGGTATAAATTGACAGTACTGTAAGGAGCTTCCATATTATTAATAGATGGAAGATATTGGCTGAATCTAAGTGTTATTCTGTATTACATGTTATTAATTCAATGATGATTACTGTTTAAGCTTGTTCTTTCATAGATCTGTGGGTAGCATGCAATGTAAAATGATGGATTAGTTATGAATCTATATATTCCTATCCTTCATCATGCTAACATCCTATTACAGTAACCTTAAAGAGGGACATGATACCTTTGCATGCTTCGGGTGAGCACTCAGTCTAGGCTGAGTGATGTTCCAATGCGACTAGGGTGTTATCTTGCAAATTATAGGATGCATTAACTCTTAACAAAATGAATGCTCAGAGAGACTAAAAGATGTGAAATGTTAACTCTTAACAAGATGAATGTTAAAGGAATTAAAAGGGTGTGAAAGGTTAACTCTTAATAAGATGAGTGTTAGGAGAAATGAAAGGGTGTGACTTCGCAACACTTAAAAAAATGAGTAATGTTGAGGTAGAAGAGGGATTAAAATACTCTTAACAAATTGAGTGCTAAGAGAGATGAAAAGGTTGGAAAGATTTCTCAACCCTTTATAAAGTGATGTAAAGAGGGAAGAGGTGAAAGAGATTGGCTTGCTCAACTTGTGATAAAAAGAGTGTTCCAAGAGGAGACTTGAAATCGTGATGAAAATGTTTGAATCTTAACAAAATGAGTGTTAAGAGGGAAGAGACTTAGAAATAGGATGAAGATGCTCGATGATTAAAAGGATGGGTGTTGAGAGGGGAGAAAAAACAAAGGAAGGGAAGCACTCAAATAACAACAATGTGAATATCGAAACTAGAAGTGAAGAAATGATGATAACAAGGTCCAAATCTCATGAAAGTGGAGACAAGAGATGAAGGGAAAGTGATTGATGAAGGATCTCAAATTATAAGAAAGTAAATGCTTTAAAATAGAGAAGTGAAGAATTTTTTTGATGAGGTCGTCAATTCAACAAAGTGAATGTTAAATTTGACGACGTAAGATGGATAAAATGCTTAAGTCCAACAAAGGTAAATGTCAAACTTAATACTTATGAAAATGAGGGATCAAAGTGATCACAATGGTGCTTGATCGTGATAAAGAAAGTATCACTATGTCAAGATGTAGATGAAGAAGGATGAAAGTGCTTAAGTGGGGATACAAATGTCCACAAATCAAGACTTAGACCTGTTTAAAAATTGATAAGATGGATGAGAGAGAATGATGACAAATCCAAATAAGGGATATAATGATTTTGAGAAAAGATGAAAGAGAGGACCCTGTTAAACAGGGACAATGGCTAAGTGTTATCCACAAGTGGAGGTTAGAGGTCGCACATAAGAAATGAGTGAAGGGGCACATAACACATAGAAGGGTCGGCATGTGAAGGTCTATGCATGAACACTCAGGGTTTCCAGACTTAATCAATTTTCCAATATGAGGCTAAAAATAACAAAGCAAAGATGGAGTGGTGCTAAAGTAATATCCAAAAATAGACAAAAGCAGGATATCTTAGCATGCATGAAAAAAGAGCTATAATCAAGAAAAGCACATGCAAACAAGGATAAAGGCAATGCATGAAGCAAGCTAATAATAGGATTAAAGAGGGATAAAAGCATGTAAGGTCTGATTTAATTATAGCTTAATATATTGTTAGCACAATTTGTTAAAAACATGCACTCTATTGTAAGCACACTTATTATTAGGAAGGTGCATGGAGGCAGTGAAGGGCAAGTCCCTACCATGTTTATATATATATATATATATATATATATATATATATAGGTTATACGTCCTTGTTTCAGAGAGTTTGAGAGCTAGCGGTATTAAGTGATCTGTTGATGCATGTAGCTTATGAAGTTTGTAGCCAAGTTTTGTATGCACGCATGGTCCAATGTTGACTGTAAGTAATATATGATGTAATCAGCAGACCTGTTAGGTAATCAACCATGTTTTGTAATGGATAATTGTGTATGGATTACTAAGGTAACCAGATCTAAATATGGAGTTATGGGAATTCAAATATTGTTGATATTTCTTTATGTTGATTAAGCTTCCTTATTATATGTGTTTCCAATTTACTATGTTATGATGTATCTTCTCACATGAATGGTTTATATGGTTGTGAACATGCATACTAACACCTTATTAAGCAAACAAAGGAGGGGCCTAGTGGTTTTGCACACTTTGGGTGAGCTTCCAAACTTGTCTAGATGAAGTGTCAACGTACCTAGCTATATTGGGTAAATAAAAGAGTACATTTTGATTCCATTGGTGGGACATCTTTTCCATTTGTCTACTAGGATGTTGCATGCAGATGGCATTCTATCTATCTTTGGAGAATATTGAGAACTGGATATGTGATGGTCAAGACACGTTTTCTCAGAGATACAACACTGAACATGATTTTAATGTGTGAAAGTGGGTGAAAGAAAATCTCTATGACTGCTTGTATGAGACTTTTTCAGCTTTTTCCTAGTAGAATTGTACTAGTGGTTGGCAGCTTACGCAACTACTAGAGGTGTCTGGATAGGAAGGAAGCAAGCTTGGAGAAATGAAGATTACCAAGAATTCTCTGATTTGGATACACCATGGACCAAAGTTGTATATCATTGGTGGGAAGGTGTTGTATAGTTATACCTTGGAGTATGCAGTTTTGACTTACTCGTGCCCAGAGGAAGTAGAATTTTGGTTTTTATGTGAGCCAAGAGGATCCTATTTACATGCAATACCTTTAGCTATCAAGATCTTGATGGTTGAAATGTGACTGGGGAACCTACTGATGGAGATATAAAACCCCACTGCATGTAGGGGTAGGAGGCATATTTGGAAAGGATGGCGGTGGCCCTGGTAGAAGAAAGGAAGAGAGAGGAAAGATGGCTCAATTATAATGATGCACGATAGAGTGTAGTTGATGAGGTGTTGAGATCGAGAAGAATGATGACTGGAGGAAGTGATTGGAATTCCACGGAAGGGGAGGTACTGTAGGATTATGTCCTCTCAACATTGGGGAAGCACAGTAGAGAGACCCCTTCAATATTGATAAGAGCGAGTCTGAGGAGAGAATGAGAACCCGAGCACACATTTGACCCAACCTAGCCACATAGCCCTTGCAAAAGGTATTCAGAATCCAGAGGTTGTTGTAGAAGAGCATCATAGTGAAGGCGATCAAGAAGGATCTCTATGTTGGATAGGAGTTATAGGTAGGCATATTTTAGTATCATTTCAGGAGGCGCAACAGATTAAGGACATGCACATGATAACACAATAGGTGCTCGTGTTTGGAATTTTTTTTTGGGGTAATTTCACATGCGCATCATCAGGATATAGTGTTGGTGCACAACCCATTGGAAATGATCCCATAAGTACAACTAGAGGACAAACATTTGGTGTTTAATTTAGCACAACCATTGGGATGCAAGGGAGTTCATCTACAGGGCCACATGTCACAATGGGAGGCTCAAGAGGTTCAGGTCAGCCACTCCACAAAGGGAATCTTGGTGGAGGATTAGGTTCAGGATATGGCCCCACCCCAGGAAAAGGCCAACAATAGCCATCATAACACCCTCAATAACCACAACAGTAGACATATAAGATCTAATTTGAGATGTCACTTCACTTGCTGGAATATAGAGGTGTAGAAAATGCATATGAGCATGTGCATGAGTGTGAGTTATTATGGAGAGCTACGGGAATGACAACTCCTTACTAAAAGGCAAGTCAATTTTCCACCACACTTCAAGGGCACGCACATAGCTGGTATAGGAAATATGATCCACATCAGATTGCACTGGATTATGATCCATTGTGCACTAATTTTCTAGCTGGGTTTTATATGCCATAGTTCAAGCAACAGAGCATTAACATGTTAAAGGACATCAAGCAAGGTTTTTTAGAAAGTGTAAGGGAGTTTGATGTGCATTTTAAGACCCTGATATCCAAGCTCTCATATGATATTCATCAGGTCCAACATGCACATTGGTTCATAGGAGGCTTGTTGACACCCTTTAGAAGAGTGTTGTCACACAAAACATTCACCAATTTGAACGAGGCCTTAGAAGCAGCTTTACGTGCTGAAGTGGTTAGAAGTGCTGATACAAGAGTGATCCCTTTTCTTGAGGCACATATAGTAGAAATGGCTATGGAGTTGGAGAAGTTATCTACAAAATTAGCGCATGAGACATGCAGTGCATTAAAGTGCACTGATTACAAAGTAGGACATACAAAGGATAGTTATCCACATAGGAATGTGTGTATATTGTTGACTTCTTGTGAGATTTTCCATAAGAATCATGATGTCTGGAATTGTCCACTTTTGCTTCACTCAACACAAAAGAAAATCTCTATGTACTGCAAGATTTTTGACGCACATACCCATGATATAGTTGACTACCATTTGATCGATCATATTCATGAGGCATGTGATATTGGATTACGATAGACCATTATGGCCATTATTTCTCAAGAGAAGGAAAGACAAGACAACGAAAGGATCAATAGTGAAAATGGTGGATTTTGAGGTGGATATCAGAGTAAAGATCATGGTGGTAGAGGATGGTTCGTGCTTGAGACATATTATACTTATGGATCACCAGATCATTATCAGCGTAAGTCTCTTAAGAACCAGGTCTGCGTGTATTGTGGAAAGGCGCACAAGGTTGAGGATTACCTAGACCTATATGCCCATATGTGTAAAAACAACAAAAAGTACAAAAGCGTAGGGATGATTAAGGTAGAGTGTGTGAATCATGAACAATGTGCACCTAATAAGATGGTTGATTTGAATCTTCAACTTGTGTTAGTCACTACGCGTGCAAAAGCAACGCACGTTCGTGAGCATATTAAAGCAAGACCCCTTATCAAGAAAGAGGAGGTTATACATGTAAAGTATCCAGATGCAGCTCACCAGAAGGAGGTCTATCAAGAGACCATGGGAGTTATCCATGAATTACAAGGTGAGATCTAGTGCTTAAAGGAGCAAGTGTGCATGAGAGAGCACACAAAGAGAATTGAACTTCCTAATAAGGATGTAGATGATTTGAAAGAAGTGTGCATGATGCTCATATAAGAAAACATAATTCCTATATTAGGAAAGTGGTTGCGTGAGAAGATACCGCGTGCCAGAGTTGAACGAGAGCATCCGATCCTTCTGTAGAAACCCTTAAAAATACATACATATTTATATCATGCTTCTATCCAATTATAATTAATTAAATTAATTCTATTATCTAAGTCATATTCCTACCCTTTAGAATTAATTAATTAAATTATAATATGCCTTTGGAATTAATCAAATTAATTCTTATACACTCCTAGCTAATATAATTAAACATTTAATTAAATAAATGGTTAATTATTCCCTCACAATTAAATACTAATTAAATTAGCTATTTAATCAATTCGTCTCCTTTGTCAACTCAACTTGAACTCCACTTCTAGATTCCTAGAAATGAGGGGTCTATAAAGTTGTACGTGCAATTCAAATGCCGGATGTAACTTTTGCTATTCCAAATGTCCATTGCCACTGTATATCTGCAGTTACCAATTGCCAAGTCTACTTGCTAACCTAGGTGATTCAACCATTAACTTGGAGCTTAGTCAATGTCAAATCCACCTTTCATGGCTCTACCCTCAACTATAAAAGCAAGTCATTTCCTTTGTAAATCCATCCCTGGAGTTTTAAGCAAATTACATCCAACTTCTGCCAATTTGATTTCCGCATCCTTGTGAAATCTACTCGTAGCATTTGCAAATCCCTTTGGAGAGTCATATCAAAGAGCATCCACAATCCAATCTTCAACAATATCAAACAAGTTTAAAATCTTTTACGATCTTGCTTGAGGTTTGCAAGAATTACAGTGAAGGTATAATTTATGTTTTATTTCTTTATCTTATTTTGTCTATTAATTTCCCTTGCATACATTCTCACACACACGATGGGACATTCCACATTATTTTTCTCATTTTAGTGTATCATCTCATGATTTATCTTTGTTTTTGTGTTTCTTGTCTTCATTTAACCTTGTTATCAAAATTTTAGGTTCTCAGGTGAAGTCTAGAACCT